>CM060947.1:146476029-146828990 GCA_030765055.1 Mantis religiosa | reverse complement strand
CTATAAAATATATATTTATACTTTGAAAGAGAGCAGCCATACATAGTTTTTCTTTTGTCATTGAACTTTTTCCACATTTTTGCAATCGAAAGTTTTGAAGATTTGAATGTGGTATAATGGCTTTTTCAGCACTTCTTCATTTACAGTAGTAAATTCACCACTTGTATCCATTCTTTTCACTCAAACAGTCTGCTACTTCTAAGAATGCTACATCAAGAATGGACGTATGCTTTGTGCATTTATGGTTGTCAGAAAGCTAACAACAATCGGCGAATTGTCTTTCCAGCAAAAAGTACAGTCTGAGATGAAAATTAGTACCTCCAATACAATGCCAACTGATATTTTACTTTACTTTTTATGGCTTTCAGTAGAGGACTCAAACATCTATCGAGTTTTGCTTTAGCTATGTAATTGCATTTAACAAGTTTTGAAAAAACTTGTGAATTTGGTAATCTGTACAGACCGTATTTATTGACTAAAGCAAAATGTACTGTGATTCTGTACTATATTATGATCTGCTTCTGTACTATGATTCGGAAGGTAAAAATCATACAATTGCAACTTACAACTCATTTTTTTAAATGTTTGCATTTGTTGACTTGTGCAAAAATGCTCCTCAACTGACTAGAGCAAAACAGATTTCCAATGCTGAATCTGAAGATTGCATTAATGTGCTTTAGCCAACAACTTTAAGCATGCTGTCTACGCTCTGCAAGTGCCTGTGCCTGTTTGTGAATGTGTTTTCTGCACAAAAAAAGTTGAGTTATTAGTCAAAATTTAGATAACATTTTGGTTGCAATTGCCATTTTAACAGATGATTGTAGTACTGCTATTCATCTGAAATAATACAAAACAAACATTTGGAAAGATTACAAAGGTGTCATACTTGGTATATAAGCCAGGTATCCCTTAAGAGTTTCAGGAAATAATATAGTGCAGCGTATTTGCTTAAGATGAGGCTGTACTAGTAACACTAACATCACTATTTTTAATCTCTGTTAACATGTTTCGGAAACATGTTAACGGAGTTAATTGATGGAAATTAATAATTTCTTCACACTGGCTGTATATAGGCTAAGGTTTTTGATAGAGTCAACATGAAAAATTCAATGCCACAGCCGGGATTTGAACCACAGAGATTAAAAGAAGTGATGTTAGTGCTACTACCAACTTATCTTAAGTAAATACATCTTAACATTTCACTGTTTCTAACTTCTTCAATATATAAATACAGTATAACTCTTAAAAAAAGAAACATTTTGGCTCTTTTTTCTTCTCGAAAGTATTTCCAATGATTTTGGTTAAATGCAATAAGTGTGAGAGAATGACATTACATGCCATGTCTCTCTTTTTTTCTTTATTTTATTTTTTCCCTTTTTTTTTCTTCTTTTTTTAAATTGTTAACAACTAGCGAAACCTCTTCATTCTCATTAAATTGTTTTATATGATTGCAAAATAATAAGTACATATAGTAACTTACTGCATAAAATTTACAGTTTGCTAATATAAGTACTTTATATCAAAAAGATGTTTTCATGAAATGAATTATTTTAAATTATTTTTAAATAGGCATTTGCTTTATACCATTGGCACAAGTTAATCTATGTTAGAGTACCAATTGAAAATTAGCCTTAATTTCTTTCGGCATGAACTCATGAATATCTACATACGATACATACAGTTGAATTTTGTTCCTCATATTTTTTGTTCAACAAAATTTATTAGGTACTTACTCATTATATGGTACATTAACAAATATATTTGGGGTATTAAAGCAAATTTGACTAATCCAGTGTTCTAGGTTTTAACTTCTTAAGACTTAGTTATTTGAGGTATGTGACTGGTGGTTTTATATATTGATTAAATATGGTGTCACTATTTGATAATGTAGTAACTCCAAATGATGGTAATGAAGTTATTATCTGCAGTCTATTTTCTAAGCAAATATTGGTTAGTTTACTTTTCTTTATCAGGTAACTTTGAGCAATGGCTCATATGTAACATGCTGTTTTCTTATCAGTTTGTTTCATTTACAGTATGAAATAGGCACACATATGGTAGTGACAAAAGGTATGCATACCTTTTATATTTAGTACAGGAACCTTACCTTACTATGTATCTTAATAATAAAAATTATGAATAATGCAATATTAACATTGTTTATTAATCTACTTAAGTAACTCTTTACAAGCTTCACTTGGTACTGTAAGACTGCTGGCATGAAATAATGCACAACATTCATACCATTAAGTGTAATCTGGGTAAACATGTCAAGGAATATAGGTGGTGACATTTCACAAGAACTTAAGCTCATAAGTCTAGCTTTTTGTGATTGAATAGCATATGTGAGATGCATGTGACAATTTTGGTTGGGGGACCAAACTTTATGTGGATCGCGCTGCCAACAGTCATTCCATTCCTTTGGATGATAAAGGCAGCATTTGTGAAAATGTGAAATCATTATTACTGATCGTAGAGCCAATGGTTTTGAACCAGAAGACTTAAGTATCAGTCATATTTTGATAATGATCAAGCATTTACAGTTCACTTACTCCTTTTATTTGCTGTATATGTTGCACAATTTATTCAGAACATCATATGGTTAGCAAAAAAATGCATCATTAATCATCATGAATGTAATATCAAGTTATAAACAATTACATTTTAGTAGCAAGCACTTTTATTAAATTTGTTTGCTTCCATTGTTGAAGATGGTTAACAACGGTGAGTAAATAATTATTTGAACTTCATTAAGCTACTATATAAATATAATTATGGCACATCTCTCTGTACAAAATTGCATAACTTTTTAGATCACCTTCAGAGCTGTTAGTTGCATGGTTTCTGAGAGATGGCAGCTTGCAGGTAGTGATAACCTGGCACAGACTATGGATACATTTTGCAGTCAGTGATTAACATGCACTTTTACAATAAAATATGCCATATCCAGTAATGTGCACTTAAAATGCTCACAGTCAATGCTAAAAATATTCCTTATATATTGCAACACATTTGACTTTTTTTTATGAAAAAATTAATATTTTGAAGTTCCATAGCAGTGATAGCTTCAGCTTCCTCTTATTTGCAGCATTTCAGATTGTTAACTCCTCTGTGCACTGCCTTTTGTGTTCCACCATTGTTTTAATGTAAGAGTATGTGTTGTCCATTGGCTGCAAAATGTTTCTCCACCCACAATCTCTGCTACTACCTGCATACCGCCTTTGCTCAGAAACACCTAACAACCCTCTAGTGAGTACAGAATATTCACTATTGTAGTCACACCTGATTCTTTAATAAAAACTAGCTACATTGCAAAAACAATGTGATATGTAACTGTCACACAATGTTTGGTATCCACTGGAAATTTTCAGGTATCTATACCTTATAAAAAGTAAATTCTCTATTCATTTTCCTTTGGTACTCATTGAAAGTTATAGAAGAGATAGAGTTACTGTATCCAAAAGGTTTATCAGTAAAATTTATCATGGAAGACTAGAACAGTGAAAATGTTGAAATCCACCGGTACTACAGAATAGAATGTGTACAATCATACTGTTTTCTCTACCCATTACCGTTTATTTCTATATCGATCCATAAATTATTTTTTATCCACATTCATAAAAAAAGGTTGCAGTAATTGTTTCTTTATATATATGTTTCATAGTAGATTCTAAGCCGACAGTGGAAGCTGAAGCTACAGGCATATCTCTTGAAAATCAGTTTCTGTATGGCTGACTAAAATTTCATGATAATATTGTGACAAAATAAGAAACAAAAGAATGATGACTAAGCTTTTCAAAAGATGTGTAGCAAATATTGAAAATCTCAGACCAATGGCAATAATATGTTAAAAATGGTTAACACAGAACAAACTTTGACATTAATTGTGTGTTTTAACAAAGCATATTACAGCTTTCTCATATGGTTTTTCAGTAACAAAAGATTCTATAGAATTCAATTGGAATAAAGAAGTCTTAACTGCCTATTTGCAGGAAGCATTTATTGGTAATGCAAGTACCTTGCACATGCAACATTTGAGCTATTTTGAGAAAATAAATTATGAACACCTTTTCTTGTATAAACTATTTTTGGTAGAGAAATTTTCTGCAAAACTTTTGTTGCATCCTTGGCTCCTTGCAAGCTCAGCTTTGGATTTATCCAACTTTTCATTTTTAAAATGCTTTTCACAGCAAAAAACAAAAATGGTTGAGTCCATGAGATCTTAAAATATGTATTTCTGGTGAAATCCCAATATTAAAAATTTGGGTGAAATACAATGCTTGCACAACCGACGTAGTATAAAGAAAGTAAAAATTAAAATTGTATATTTTAATGCATTGTACACTTTTTAATTTTGTCTTTTATGGTTTGCCCATTTTATAAAACTCAGTAAGTAAACTTTTTATATTATTTACAAAAAGTGCAAAATTCTTTTTCTTTGTGGTGCTTATCTAAAGTTTAGAATATTTTAAGCAAAATATTAGAGCCATTTTTAATAACATAAATTCTGAATGTATTGTATTCACTTCACTGGCTCTTTTATAAATTATTTTTACAAAAACTTGCTGTTTGTTTTTTATTTTATGTCCTCCAACATTAAGTGATATTGGACCTTGAATGAAATGGATGAAATGATGCTCAAATGAACCCAGAGTCCATAGAGCTTAGAGTTACCAGACATTCGTCTTTCAGGATAATGGAAAACTGCGGAAAAAAACCTTATCTAGGTAACTCACCCTGACCGAGATTTGAACTCGAGACCTCTTGAACGTGAGGCAGACATTCTATCATCTTCACTACCGAGTCGGGATAAAGCTTATTGTTCTATCTAATTTATGTTAATATAAACTTTCAACTCAAATTAACACATTTTGCTGTAGGTTACACTAGATAAAGCAATAGTCTGATGTTTAAAAAGCATACTTTAATACAGTTGCCTGATGCTGACGTTAATTATGTAATACCTATGTATATATAGTTTTTCACAATTCCATATTATAGAATGGCTTAAAAGTAAATATTTACCTATTCACATTTGACTGTTGTATTGAAACATGATTGTTATTTATTTTACCCAGTAATGTTAACTTACTACATTGTTCATATGTTGCTTTGATGTGACAAGGATTTTAACATTGTAGTTCATATACATGGGTTTCATAACACCATTTTTGAACCAAGAACTATCTCCATGAAAATCACAAACAGAAAACAGAAAATTAATTTTCTCCTTGCAGTTATATAGCTTTATTTTGTACCATATAATAATGAAAGTGAAAGAAGCTAAGGAATTACTGAAGAGAACCAAAATAATTCAGGTCTTAGATTGAGGTAGCAAATATAGTCCATGTATTTGTAGATGATATAGAAGAGATAGGAAATACCAGGGTTAGTGTCTGCAAATGATCTAGTGACAGGTTCCATGTCAATAAGGCTGTTGAAGCAATTGGTAAACTCTCCAACGATTGGGACAGAAAATAAACAGAAGCCAAAAATCATGATCTTTCAGAAAGGATGTAAACTAAGTAGGTATGAAAAATGTTGTTGGGAAGGAACAGAATTGGAAGTAGTGAGGAAATTTGACTACCAAAGTATAAGGCTCAAAACAGAACATTGGGATATATATAAGAAAAAGGTATTAGTAGAGGGGAAATCAGTCAGCCCTGGTAATCATAGCATATGTGAGCAAAATACCAGAACTGCAATTTATGTGACTAAAAAGATTTACAGCACCTTTTATGTAAAAAAATGTCCATCCTCCATTAAGTCATAAGAACAATGAATGAATGAAAGGGGTGTAATGATACTCAAATGAGCCCAGGCTCCATAGAACTTAGAGTTACCCTACATTCATATTTCAGGATAAGGAAAACCCAGGAACAAACGTTACCCAGATATAAACTTGGAAGAAGCGTAGGGACAGTGAAGCACAAATTAGTACAAAAGTGAATCGAGAAAAGTGAAACAGAAAAATCAGCAGTGGCTTTTCATTTTTTGAATACTAGACATGACATCAACTTGGAAACATCTCTAATAAAATATGTTAATCACCCCATAGACCTTTCCGTATGGGAAAAAATCTTCAACAAAAATCGTCATAGAGTCATGAATTTTGAAACTCCACCACCGGACATCTTTGACAAGTACATCACGCCATCTATTGACAAAACGGAGAAAGAGGAAACCACTACAACTTGCACTAGTCGAGTATCAGCTGATGATAGGAGCAAGAGCTCTTGAAACATGTCCTGTGAATAAACAGTGTGAGTGAAGCAATGTGTCAATATCTTCTCGATTCACTTTTGTACCAGTTATCCAGATAACCCACTCTGATCGAGATTTGAACTAGGGACCTCTTGGACATGAGGCAGAGATGCTACCACATACGCTACAGAGGTGGGCACTACAGCGTGGCGGTAGAAGCTAGGATGTTATCTGTAGCAGAGGTATGGGGGCTAGATAAAGACCAGGAAAATGTAGATACAATACACAGGAAATTTTGCAAAATACCTTGGGGTTACCAAGAAGTTCAAATGGAACAGCAGAAGCAGAATAATTAAGAACCTTGAAAATAAAAAGTAAAATAGTAGAAAGAGCGTCCAAATCCTGGTACAGAATAAATCTGTTGAAGGTAAATGATGTACTAAAACAATGCATGGTTATAAAAGAGAAAATAAAGAAAAAAGAAAATGATAACAATTGAGATGAAATAACAATTACGGATAACATTGTAAGAATTGGGAATGGAGGAAACATGGGTAGGGAGAAACAATAAAAGTAAGAGTTTCCGGAAATAAATTATAACAAGGGCTAGGATATTGAAAAGAAAAACATTTTTAGCACCTTTAATGAAAATGTGACATTAATATGTTACAGAATTTAAAAATGAAATGGGGGAGAGAAAAATTACATTTCAGTATGCAACAATGAGGCTCTTATGTGATGCTTGGGTAACGACAGATGTACTGAGTTTAAATGGCCTAAGATGAAGGAAAAGGGGGAGACCACTAAATGTAGTAAATTGTGTTGTAATTTGCATTAAATTCTGGAATGTAAGATACTAAACAATGGAGAGATATTAATACTAGAGAAATGGAAAGATTTTCCAATAGAACTAAAAGTTAGTCAGATTTGAAACTGAAGATCAGATGAATATATGGAGAAAGCAGAAAAAAATTAGGTAAGATAAGGTTGAAATGGTTAAAATATATATAACGAAGCATAGAGAAAATATGGAAATTGAGTAAAGAGGTATTAAAACCAAGTATAACAAATAATAGAGTTTGCGACAACAAAGTCACAGGGGAATGAGGTGCAGGGGGAAATTGCTGATTAAACATGGTTTCGATATGTTGCCTGGTAGTTGTGTATGACACTCAGGTCAGTTCAGTTACAGCCCATTCAAAAACAACTGGCCAACATCTGATGCCTTCTACTTTTGTGGATAATATCTTCTGGGTTTAAGCATGCTAAGTGAATTCTTTTTGTGTACAGTGCATGTTTTTTTAATGGTTCTTAATCCATGTGCAGTATGTGTTTTCTGTTGCACACATCACTGTTCTTGTCGCATTGTTTTGAAACAAGGGTAGGACATCAAAGTATAAACTTGAAAGAAGCGTAGGGACAGTGAAGCACAAATTAGTACAAAAGTGAATCGAGAATATATTGACACATTGCTTCACTCACACTGTTTATTCACAGGACATGTTTCAAGAGCTCTTGCTCCTATCCTCAGCTGATACTCGATTAGTGCAAGTTGTAGTGGTTTCTTCTTTCTCCGTATTGTCAATAGATGGCGTGATGTACTTGTCAAAGATGTCCGGTGGTGGAGTTTCAAAATTCATGACTCTATGACGATTTTTGTTAATGAAGATTTTTTCCCATACGGAAAGGTCTATGGGGTGATTAACGTATTTTATTAGAGATGTTTCCAAATTGATGTCATGTCTAGTATTCAAAAAATGAAAAGCCACTGCTGATTTTTCTGTTTCACCATTTTTAATGTTTCTCATATGTTCTTTAGTTCCGATGTTAATATTTCTTTTTGTTTTTCCTATATAAATTTTAGGGCAAGTTTCACATTTGATCTCTAGATTCCTGGTTTTTCTTTGGTAGTGATTGAATTTTTGGGAGGGCCTTTTAACAAATTTCTGATATTAAACCTATTTTGAGGTGCAAGAGTTATTATGTTGTGTTTTGAGAAGATTTTTTGGAATTTGTTATAGGCTGATGGGTGGAAGGTGAATTTTTTAAAATTTAAGTATCAAAAACTCGTTTGAATTGTTAAATCTCCTGAAGGATACAAAGATCAACTCTACAGATGCTTTAGTTTCCTTTGACGTCATTTCTTTATATCCAAGTATACCTACCAATGAGCTTATTCCACTTCTCAAAAAATGGCTGGAATCAATACAAATAACACCTGAAGAAATAGAAGAACTTTCACAACTTACAGAAATTTGTATCAATCAAAATTTTTTCAGCTTTAATGGACAGATCTATAAACAAAAAACGGGCCTAGCTATGGGCAACCCATTGTCTCCCTTCTTGGCAGATTTATTCATGAGTGCTTTTGAAACACATATCACAAAAGCTTTTCCAAATTATTTCAAAGTGTGGTATCGCTATGTTGACGACATTTTTGCAATAGTACCTAAAAAACTCATACAAGATGGTCTTAAACTTTTGAATATACAAAATCCAGCTATAAAATTTACATTGGAAACAGAAGAGGATGGTGTGCTCCCCTTTTTGGACATCAAGATCAAAAAAATGAACAACAAACTCACTTTTGGTATCTACAGGAAACTGACACACACAGATAATTACATTAAGAACAACAGTTTCAACCCAAAACAACACCAACATGCCATTTTCAACAGTTTAATCTTTCGGATGATCAACTTTCCACTAAACAGAGAAGATTATCAAGAAGAATACCTACACATAAAAAAAGTAGCTATATCCAACGGTTTCAACCCAAATTTAGTAGACAAAACAGTTAACAGACTCAACAAAGCTAAGAAAATAAAAGAAACCACCACCCTAGAACCTACAGGAGAAAAAGAGAAAAAACTTTTTAAAAAATTCATCTTCCACCCATCAGCCTATAACAAATTCCAAAAAATCTTCTCAAAACACAACATAATAACTCTTGCACCTCAAAATAGGTTTAATATCAGAAATTTGTTAAAAGGCCCTCCCAAAAATTCAATCACTACCAAAGAAAAACCAGGAATCTATGAGATCAAATGTGAAACTTGCCCTAAAATTTATATAGGAAAAACAAAAAGAAATATTAACATCAGAACTAAAGAACATATGAGAAACATTAAAAATGGTGAAACAGAAAAATCAGCAGTGGCTTTTCATTTTTTGAATACTAGACATGACATCAATTTGGAAACATCTCTAATAAAATATGTTAATCACCCCATAGACCTTTCCGTATGGGAAAAAATCTTCAACAAAAATCGTCATAGAGTCATGAATTTTGAAACTCCACCACCGGACATCTTTGACAAGTACATCACGCCATCTATTGACAATACGGAGAAAGAAGAAACCACTACAACTTGCACTAATCGAGTATCAGCTGTGGATAGGAGCAAGAGCTCTTGAAACATGTCCTGTGAATAAACAGTGTGAGTGAAGCAATGTGTCAATATATTCTCGATTCACTTTTGTACTAAGGGTAGGACATTCTTATCAAGGACTTTCTCTCCATTGGCAAACAGTAGACTTTCACATTATAGATACAACATAATATTAAATATAAGGGGGAGAAACAGGATTACTTCATGATGGAGTAATTAGTGTAGGAAGATGTGCCAAAGCAAATCTCTGTGGGATTTTCCTTTATGGCAACACCTTAAGTCACTCTGCAGGCTCTTATAATGTTCCACTTTTTTCATCTGATGACACATTTTTATCTTCTTTCATAAACTGTTTCAAAACTTCGCTGTAAAAAGAGTGAAGGATCCTTGTTGCTGGGTTGTAGGGCCTCCAGATTCTCAGTTTTGCTTTGTGCAATAATGAGTTCTCATGATGTAAAATTGTTTTTCCTTTTGGGCATTTTTCATAAACTGTTTTAAAACGTTGCTATAAACAGATT
The DNA here is from genome assembly GCA_030765055.1 of Mantis religiosa. NCBI lineage: Eukaryota > Metazoa > Arthropoda > Insecta > Mantodea > Mantidae > Mantis > Mantis religiosa. The sequence goes on along the minus strand of CM060947.1, from coordinate 146,818,876 downwards.
TTTTCTACCAACTATGTTCTAATGCTTAGTAATAATATAATCCATTTTAGAAAAAAAGCTAGCAACCATCTTATCAGCACCGCAAATTCATCAGAATTTTGTAGACTTAGCTTATGCTCCAAAGACCCTTTAAGCCAATTTGCTTTACTTTTCAGCATCATAGTAGCAATCAAGATTCATCTCCAGTAATAATATTCCAAACTAATACCTCTGTTCGGTCGCTCTAACCACTGAGCTTCCATGGCAACTGCCAGCATGACATTAAATTCTCCAACTGACTTGCATTTTTCCAGAAAAAACCACTAGTAGATCTATATACACATGAGATACATACCTTAATAGCAGTGTAATTTGCAAGTTATTTTTCAGTCTGACTCTACCATTCCAAAACCTTGTCCTACACATGGCTAGTGTGGAAGACATTTCATTTCCAAATTTGAAGAACCAACTTGGAACTTTTCCAGAGATTTTCTGCACCAGTCATTGCATTGTATTTTATTGATAGTCACATTGTGTGAAATTTGACAACAAAGTTTTCTCATGTCTAATTTTCAATGAAAGTGTTTTGGATTTGACTCATACCTATGCCCAATGTAATACAAATAAATGTATAAGAAATCTGTCACTCTTCTTAAACATTGCTCGAACAGTAAGAATATTGTCATCTGTAACAGTAGTTTTTGGGTGTACTTCACAAAATTCATCTCTAAGGAACAACCAGTCTCTTTTGTATTCACAGTCCCTTAATTGGAACTTCTTTGTCAAATTCTTTTTAAATTGATTTGCACATTGCTTAGACATTAATGTCAATTTAAATTTGTAAAAAATCATAGCCTGGAAATGTTCCCTAATCAAATTCATTTTGGGGTAATAAAACATTTTTAAGTAATAACTAACAAACTATTAGAACAAATTCAACAATCTACATTACAATCAAATATTAGAAAGGAGCTGTCAAATATAAACAGATTTTGTTTCGTTTTAGAAACATGGCATTCTAAAACAGTTCTGTTTCGCCCTTGTATCAGCTTATTACTGTTAAAGACAGAATTTGCAAATCCTAAGGCTGCAAAAAGTAGTTTCATTGTTCCTTCAGTTTGTTAATATTGTAATCATTGTTTAGCATCTATGTTGTGTCTGAACTGGTTCCCCATATTTGAAGATACTTTGACAAAATCAAAAGTCAAACTGAATCTTTTGATATCACCATTTGTATGATGGAGTCTTAAGCTTGTGCAAAGCAATAAAATGGTTTGCAGTTAATAGCAAATATTTACAGTAGTTCAGAATTGAGGTTACATGAGGCAGTATTTACATGTTGACACACTGTATTAGTAAAATCAGCTACTTGTTTTGTCCCAAATTAAACTCCTATCTTAAGTTATTGCAATGGTGGTACTGATGTTTTGATGTTCATGACTGCTATGTATAAACAAAATTAATATGTTTCCAGAATGTATATTTATTAGTGATCATGCCATAAAGTTTTATATCTTCATTGAAAAAATGAATAACTAAAGGTAATATTTAAAGATTTATTACTTTTGTAAAAAATGTGTTAGTTTTGATTGTGTAGTAATTCGTGCTGTTGTTTATAAAAACAATGATATGATTTTGAATAAGCAACTTGTGGAAGTAGAATATCAGTATGATATGCAGATGGGATATCAATATTATAGGACATAAGTTCCCGAGTATCAAGCCCTTTGGAACATCTGTTGTTACCTCTGCAATCTGAAATGTTTACCTCGTACTGTCTGTAATTATTTATCGTACTGCAGATTTAAAATATACTTTTGTCTAATATTTCTCCAATTTCATTAACAAGGGTTCATGTATACAGTTCAAACATGTTGCAGTGTTTCAAGATGTCTTTGAAACAAATGTTAGTAAGGATAGCTTTTATAGTTGTAAAGCTAGGTAACTATTATTTAGATTTTATCATATATTCTTATCACTGTTATACATGACTTATTATTACTTTTATTATTCTATTAAATCATTATTATTATTATTATTATTATTATTATTATTATTATTATTATTATTATTATTATTATTATTATTATTATTATTATTATTATTATTATTATTATTATTATTATTATTAATTATTAATTATTAATTATTAATTATTAATTATTATTATTATTATTATTATTATTATTATTATTATTATTATTATTATTATTATAAAAATCTCTTTATGTGTGTGTATGCATGCATATGTGTTTGAGCGCGTGCATGCTTCTTGTGGGAGTAGATTGTAGATAAAGAAAAGCGGATTAATCCAAAATTAAGTTTACTGTATAAAATTATACAGACACCTCTAATGTCATGTTCATGATGTAAACAGCCTAGAAATAAATTCAAAATATAAAATGAGTAGTAATAGACCAGTCAGCAGCCAACTCAGTTTCAGACAAGCTCTCTTTGTGAGAAGTTAATAATGGGTGCATCATTCAGATGCGTGATGTTTTTCAAACTTGACTTGGAAGAGTTCTAAACTTAATATTTTCATATTTATCTGTTTACTTTTACAGAAAACTTATTCCTTATAAAGTTAAGCATGAACATTTCAAGGATTGTATTCTTTTAATCATCATATTATATCATTTAATTATGTATTATTGACATATTGTATTACTGACTTATTGTGTTCCTTCTTAATTATTGTATCATTTCATTCTTTCTATTGGCATATCCTATATCATGTACAGTGATCAGAGGTTGAGGAAATAAATACAAAATATCAAACCTTGCCTTAGATCAAAAAGTATTCTTAGCCCAGATATCTTCCTTAAAAGCTTGATCAATTTTTGTTTTCTACAAATCCATATAGCTGAGTATCATGACTTTACAGTAACCAAACAGATTACTTAAAGGCAAAGTGTGTTTCCATTTATAAGGGCAATCACTGATATTGATTGTTCTAACACATGCGGATGTGTGGGCGGACTTCTAAAAGATAGAATCAGAACTGAAAATTGTATGCCACATCCAGGATTTGAACCAAAGATCTTCACATTTCAAAAATAATCATATAATTTGAATTAAATTATATGATTATGTTTGAAATGTGAAGATCTCCTTTAAATCTCTCCAGAATTACTTTGAATTCTGGAATTATTTTTTTCTGTCAGCCTACATAATCATGTTAGAAATTTGCTTCATCGTACTGAGATTTCTTTGCTTTTCAGCAGTTTTGCAACAATTTCAATTTCTTTTTAGCCATATATAATAAAACAAGTATTTTATCTTCTGTGAGGAATATTGCTTATTAGCATTTTATCGTCCAGTTTATGGCACAGTAGAAACAGCACCTTCTTCTTCTTCTTCTTCTTCTTCTTCTTCTTCTTCTTCTTCTTCTTCTTCTTCTTCTTCTTCTTCTTCTTCTTCTTCTTCTTCTTCTTCTTCTTCTTCTTCTTCTTCTTCTTCTTCTTCTTCTTCTTCTTCTTCTTCTTCTTCTTCTTCTTCTTCTTCTTCTTCTTCTTCTTCTTCTTCTTCTTCTTCTTCTTCTTCTTCTTCTTCTTCTTCTTCTTCTTCTTCTTCTTCTTCTTCTTCTTCTTCTTCTTCTTCTTCTTCTTCTTCTTCTTCTTCTTCTTCTTCTTCTTCTTCTTCTTCTTCCTCTTCCTCTTCCTCTTCCTCTTCCTCTTCCTCTTCCTCTTCCTCTTCCTCTTCCTCTTCCTCTTCCTCTTCCTCTTCCTCTTCCTCTTCCTCTTCCTCTTCCTCTTCCTCTTCCTCTTCCTCTTCCTCTTCCTCTTCCTCTTCCTCTTCCTCTTCCTCTTCCTCTTCTTCTTCTTCTTCTTCCTCTTCTTCTTCTCCTTCTTCTTCTTCTTCCTCTTCTTCTTCTCCTTCTCCTTCTCCTTCTCCTTCTCCTCCTTCTCCTTCTCCTCCTTCTCCTTCTCCTCCTTCTCCTTCTCCTTCCTCTTCTTCTTCTTCATCTTCGTCTTCGTCTTCTTCTTCTTTGTCTTCTTCTTCGTCTTCTCCTCCTCCTTCTCCTCCTCCTCTTTCTCCTCCTCCTCCTTCGGCTGCTTTGTTGAGAGTCAAGCAGAAACAGCACTCAGTAGTGCAAATGCTTTCTATAAGAATTAATAGCATATAAATTACTAGAACAGATTCAAATAAGTTTGCATGTTATCCACTAAGATTCCTAAATCCAGCTGTCTTAAAACCACATATATTACTGATTATTAATTTCCAAAGTAATTGCAGTATGAAAAGATTCTCAAATTGTGCTTATAAACAGATCAGACCAGAAAATTCTGTATATATTAATACTTCTACTCCTAATAGAAGGTAAAAATTAACTCTTAATTGATTTGTTGGAGGTGATAGTGATGTATTTTATTGAGTTTTTTTTTCTTTGGGAGGGGAGGAAGATTATTAAAATAGCTTATCATACTAGCAGCAAATCATAAAGTCACTAACTTGTGCATTGCTTGGGTTTTAAAGAAAGTACACACAATAATAATCAGCACTTTAAAAAGCATGGTACTTAATAATTCAGATCCGTTGTGACTGCTTGCATCCATGATTAAAAAGGTATTTTTAGTGCATGATGCAATTATAATTTGCTCATAATCAAATATTTTTCCTCTTCTGTTATTCCAATTTATGATTTAGTGTGTGCTTCACCTATTGTAGGTAAGCAGATATGAAGGCAACTGTATGATGAAAACCTCAACTAGCTCCCTCAAGATGGAAAATCATAAAGGGAAAGAATCATGTGTACATCCCAGGGCTTCTGCAAATCCTTTATCAATCATCACATTTGCGTAAGTACAAAGAATTATCAGAACTGTGAATTTGTATGTAATTCAAGGTATTACCAAATTGTTTTAAATGTTAACCATCAGTTTTGCTTTAGCTTTATGTTCTGAAAGTGAGGAGCAGAATTCCTTGTTGCTTTAATGGAGATATAACCATCACTGTTGAAACCAAGCATGCAGAAAACAGCTGATTCTTCTGACTATTAGGCAACCCTTTAGGATGAAAGTAATGATAGTTTACAACAGTTCTGAACATACTCAAAGTTTAGTTTTCTTCCTAAATTAAGAAATGCGTGTAAAAAATGCCAATGTATATTTTTATATGGTTTTTACTTTTTCTCTAAGTATGTAGGAGGAGGTAGCGTATGTCACCCAGAATTCCATTATCAAGATTTCAGCATTTGCGATTTGATTAGGGAAGAGAGTGTGCAAGTGTATATACTGACATGGACACAAAAAATGAGTCATCACCAGGTCCTGTGTGTTGATTGACGAGCTTCGTGTATTTTCGTAAAACACACATGAAAGAACTGTGCATAGTGCAATGGATAACTTTAGCATACTGAAAACAAAACACAGAATAACATTACGATGGCAAGAGGTTAAGAAGGCATTCCTTCGACTCAAAAGTTCCTGGGTTCAAATGTCATGCTGCTTGTCATTTTTTTTATGTTTATTAATTTTATGACTATTGTAGAGCATAATATTGCATTAGTGTAGCATTAATATAACTTTGGTATTTGAAGTTATGGACCTAACTGCGCACACAAAAACATAATTTTACTTTACTAACACTAATGTTAAATAACTAAAGAGATGAACTGTAAATAAATGCTTCTCTTCTAAAATTAAAACAAAAATAAACATATTAAAATGGATATATGAACCCCTCAGATGACTGCCCATAACCTTTGGGGATAGATAAAATGCCTGCAGTAAGGTGGATGAGAAGCTTCAGGCTGCTTGAATTTGTGCTTAGAAGTCATCTTTTGTTCTTCGTCCATCTACAGGGACATTGGAATGCAGCTCTCTTTTTACCTTAGCCCAAACATTCTCAATAGGTTTCAAATTTGGTGAACAGTGACAATGGAGAGCCACCTTTTCCTTATATGAGGAAGAAAATGTCACCTCATCTGAGAATATGTTATTCCAGATTAGGTTGGTATTTTCCTCTGCAAATGCAAGATGAAACAATTTATCATCTGTCAGATGTTTTTTAGCTGCTATTCGCGCATGAAGTATCACAGTAATAATAGTATGAGTTGTAATTTATGTAACAGTTTTGTTGCATTTTTATCCCTAGGTTTAACTGTCTTATATCTCACTTTTGTTGCTGCATATATGAGTCATTCCATGTCAAAACAAACACGTCTGAGACATGACGGTTTTGTATTTTCTCCAATTTTTTTTTTTTTTTTTTTTTTTTTTTATGTAACACCTGGAAGAGGTTAAATAACCCGTCTATTTTGTATTTGGTGTGGCACGATTATTTAGAGGTTTATTGAATATTATTTTTCCGTATATTTGCCTGCTGTATTCTATGATCCATGAGGAAAGTAGAGAGTAATGTATCTAACGGTAAAAACCCCATATTTTTAGCTCAAATAGTTTTCCTAATACAAATGAATAAAGTACTATTATATTATAACAATGCATTGCGACATAAGCACTGTAATGAATATCATTATTGGTTGACCTGTATATATGTACGTATATTTGAAATTACTCAGAACTGAAACGTAAGCATTTGACATGACGTGATAAAAGAAATGCTTTGAATAAGCCAAGGTATTTGTTAAATTCAAAGAGAGGAAACAGTACACTTCCTGCTGGTTTGGTAGAACATGTCTGGTCACATTATATCTTTGTTTATGAATGGTTCATAATCTCTATTTACTCTAGAGAGTTCAAAGCAGTATTATTCAGTTACTCTTTGGTTTAAAAGCCATGAAAAAGTGTATCAGCTGTATCAGTGAGACATGATCCACCTTCCTCCTTACTACTGCCAAAACAATCCAGTTGAGTTAATGTGGGCTCAAATTATGTTGCAATGTTATGTTGACTTATGTGCAAAGAAATTGACAAGGAACACAACAAGACTGGGAAAACTGCGTGAGACATCAGATAAACTACAAGAAGACGACTTTTGGAAAGAAATAGCATGTAACGAGATTTTGGAACCTATAATCATAAATTTCCAATACTCAGCACTTATGATGAAGACAATGACAATGACGAGTTATTTTGTAATTTCAACAACTGCATTATTATAAAACTTTGGAAAATTCAGTTTGCATTTCCTTACATCTAGCGCCAAGAAGACTTGCAAGTGTACGAGAGAGAGAGAGAGAGAGAGAGAGAGAGAGAGAGAGAGAGGGGGGGGGGGGGAATATAAAAAGAGTAGGGGTAACAAGGTGGCAATGCTGAAGGCTCTAATGCATCTGATTCGCTACAGGCAAGAACTCTTCCCATTTGAAACACATAATAGTAGTCCTCTGTCCATATTTGTACACACATCCATGAAGCTGGAATCAAGTCTGATCCAGAAGATTTCTTTGATAAGCATCCTACATTGTCGTTTATATTTCTTAGTCTGAACACTTCCTGTGGCTTGAAATTTATAGTAAAGTTTATGGATTTTTGTACAGCCTGGAATTTACACCAAGAAATCTTATTGAAAATCATACTTTCACTTGATGAGCAGACTGAGTTAGTACATAAAAATCATAAATAAATGTATGCTGTATAGTGAAAAACGTGCTCAGTCATAATATACTTTGTGACTAAGTATAGGATAAAATAATAAATAATGCATAACTAAATTACTCTATATTACTGTCGACTCAGTACTGCACTTCTGGAGCAGAGTATGAGGTGGTATCCAAAATTTTCAGGACAAGTGCTGCCTTTTTGTCAGTGGTGGCAGAGGAGTTTTGTACCAATAGGTGGCAATACTAGCTATCTGATGAATGAGACTTTTAAGTTTCATGTAGCTGGACAGAAGTTTTGGGACTCAGTAGTCATATCCAATGACTGAATCTTCTTGTCCAGGGTCATCATCTGTAACAAGAACTGGATGTACACTTATGACCCTGAGGAGACAAAACAACAATCTTCACAGCGGAAGAGCCCAAACTCAGCAAGACCAAACAAAGCGAGACTAATTAAGAGCAAAGTCAAGAGCATGCTCCTCAGTTTCTTTAGGTTTTGTTTGTATTTGTTCAATCCAAAGCCACATATTGAAGTAGCCTACTGTATTGTTTAATTCAAAACGTACTCAATTTGAAGTAATGGTGCATTTTCCTGTGTTCAGTAACATTCAGTAAGGTCCTAATAAATTTAAAGAAACTGAAATTAATTCTTTTGCATTGTGCACAAAGAATTTGTCCCATCAGATTAAACAGTGAATTCCACATATTACTGTAATGTTTTGCGATGGCTTCACATAATTGTGTGGAGATGATGGTCCTATATTTGGCAACAAAGTAACTGACTGTTGTATCCCAATAATGTGCTCTGTTACAATTCCTTGTTCATCAGGAACGTTTTGACAAAAGATAACATGATGGTTGGCCCCCACCCACTGTCTTCACCTGATTTGGCACCCTGCAACTTCACTTTATTCTCCTAACTGAAAATCAAGTTGAAAGGGTGTCAGTTTGACTCAAGAGGATTCAAGAAAAAATGCTGTCTGTGCTAAACACCAAAGAACATAACTTCCAGGATCATTTCTAAAATGGTATAATTGTTGGGACCAATGTATACATGTGGAAGGAAACTACTTTGAGGGTGATGGCAGTCATTAGTTTCAAAGTAATTTTTTGACCAGATGGTAGCACTAGTCCTGAAAATATTGAATAACCACCTCATAAAACTGCTTCAGAGACGTGAACTTGTTTACAGCAGCAGTGTATAATCATGTGTCCATATGCCCAGTGGAAAAACACTGTGCAGGCAGTTGTTAGTTCATTGACTCTTCAATTACTTTGTGTTTTGAATTCCAAGTTTTATAACTAATATTTTTATATATCTGTTGCTTTGCTAGATGGGTTCTTCCTTTATTCAAGAAAGGCTTCGAGAAGGAACTTGAGGTGGAGGATCTTTATGGAGTGCTGCCTGAACAAAAGTCAGATTATCTGGGAGATCATGTGCAAAGGTATGTAATAGCAATTTTTTTTTATATATAATTACTTTTGTTCAAATTTTGACTATGCCAAGCTTCTGAAGCTGTGTGTAAATGCAAGTATACAACATGTTGAGAGTATTAAGTGTTAACAATCTACTTTTCAAAGTAAAGCAGGCTTTACTATACAAATGTAATAATACATAAGTGGATGCATGCATTTTCTGTGTTTTATTTATAAATTTGGTGATTAGAAATGGAGAATATGAAGGACTTAGCAATGATATGTATTGTTAAGAATATAATTACATTTAATCATACTAAGCACTTAAAATATTATTTACCTTTGTCATATTAAGAAAATATAAAAATTAATCCACAAAGTGTTGTTGAGATAGGAAATCCAATAGTTGAATAACGATCATATTTTAGGATTGTCATAAATACACACTTTGTTAAGAAGTCTATAGAAAAAGACAATTAAAAACATAAATAAGGAAGTTTAAACTTTTAATAAGTAAGGTTTTTTCATAATTCATTTGAATTTATTTGTCATGGAATTCACACAGAATTATAGACACTGTCAAAAATTTGAAAGGAGTATTAAACAGCATTTATAATATGAAGATTACAATTTACTTACACAGATTACTAGTTGTGCTTAAACGCATTTGAACAATGTGTACAATCATATCACAACTCAGTTAAATAGAATATTTTACAGGCACTGACAGCAAATATTACACTTCAGGAATTTGAACATCTTTCTTCAGTGATAAGAATTCATATTCATACATTATAAATAAATTACAGCAATTTGTGACAGACTTCACTTTTTGTAATTTTAAATCGATGAATCTGCCAGGACTAGTTTCATATGTCCTCACAGTTTCAGCTGTGAAACTGGTCCTGGAGGATTCATCACTTAATACAGGTAAGTGAAGTTTGTTACAAATTGTTGTAATTTATTTATAATATCTGTATTGCTTCACTGTTAATAGCTTTAGTTTTTTACAGAATAAAAGGTCATGATCATTTAACTCTAAATACTGCAAAGTATAAAGCTACTCCCCATATTTATAGCAGAAATGATATAGAATATGAAATTTCATAATTCCCTTATAATTTTCATAATTCAAAATATAAAACCTGTAAGACAAACTGAAATTAATAAACAATTAAACAACATTAAGCTACATTTTAAAAGACAGCAGAGACTTGATGAAGAAGAAAAACTAAAAGACAAGGATTATAAGAACATTGGTGACAAAACTGACATACAAAAACTACCAAGAAAAACTCCAGTGGCCATATTTAGAATGGAAACTGGCCATGATTGTCTTGCAGAACACCTTTATAAAATACACTGCATACCTACACCCAATATACTATCTGTAAAGAGGATGTCATCATGAACAAACACCATTTGGACAAATGTAATGGTCTCAAAAGTGGGAACCTACAGGCTTTATATTGGGAAGCTAGGGGGAAAATGATGCAAATCAACTAATCCCCAGTGCCATTAGTCAACAACAACAACAACAACATAATTTCCTTTCTCCATTCATCATCTTTGAGAAGATTTTAGTATGAAATTATGGTCAAAATCTCTCAAACTCGGTGACTTATTAAGTTGACAGTGTTGAAGAATGTGTTTCTATATGGTATGCTGCTATAAATTCAACAGCATTTAACTTGAAAGGTCCAGTTTCAAGACCCAAAATTGAATTGCTGACCTTAAGATCTGCATTATAAAAGTACAATAATGTTGCTTTTTGTTTGTATTTCTTATCATTTATTTTCATGCTTGCCTTTTAACTATTTTTTACCTTAAAACTGATCAGTGTATTTAACTCTCCCATGTTGGATTTTGTAAGTGTCATTTCATATATGTTAAAGCACAAAATTTGAAGTATCAAGTACTTTCTAATATACTAAAGCACTCTGAGTTTAAATTGTAATGAAAGTAGTTAGTGCAATTTGTGTATTTTGCAATTCCTCATTGCTCTGATCAGGAAAGTAATACGGCAGGTCATTCTGGCCTTGTGGATCATTATAAGCACAACAGTGAGTGTAGATAGAACTTCAGTCTGAATAAAGAAGTAGCATTTTCAACTCTTTCAATACAGATCAATATGTGCTTAGTATCAGTAATGGTTAATATTTAATATGTGATAAAGCAAACTTAATAAACTTTACATTGTACAGGACACAAAAAGTTATTTCACAGAGGGTATCGCCAAAGAGGTTTTTAGAGCCATATATACCAACTTACAAGAAAAAATCATTATTCTTGCTTTGTTTAAATTGTGAATATCCCGCTTGAATGGTATATAAAATTATGCAGTGGACAACAGCTCAATAGCAAGCTTAGTACACAAAGCGAAATGAAATCAGTAACCATATTTACTATGCTTTGCTTTGCTTAACCATTTTCACACCACAAATGATTGTGCCTCTGAGATTAATGTTAATACAAAAGTTTCTCAATGGGCATAAAACACAATAACTTGGCAGTATGAAAACTCTCTCTTTTTTTTTTTTTTTTTTTTTTTTTTTTTTTTTTTTTTTTTTTTTTTAAGTTAACAAATGAGGTGAGGGATTTAAACCATCTGTCCTGTAATTAGCAGTCATTCAGTGTGCTCACTGAGCTTAAACACACAAGTAACTATGGCATGATAGCAACAAATTCTTTATGCTGGTATCTGTGGTAAGCATATATTTGCAAATTTTTAGCAAATCAGCATTGCCCATGTGATTAAAAATTAATAACTGAGTATTGGCAGTAATTTTAACCCATTAATACCCAACATTTATTTTTTTTTTTCAAAAATTTTAACAAAATGTGTAATGTATTAGTTAGCATACAGAATGTCGGCAATATATTTTGTTTGCCTTTCTATTCACACAGTGTCCCAAAATTTCCCGGTCTATAAAGAGATTGTTTGACTTTTAGCTCATATTCTTAGTATTAGAGTTACTTACAGCTGCAGATTCTTTGTGTGATGCAATAATACAAACTTTTATCAACCTTTTATGACATTACAGAAATATCGGACGAAAATGTAACAAAGTAAATGCAGTAGTGTACTTTCACGCTCACTGCAGTCATTAGCACCTTACTGTTGTAAATTAATAAACTACAGTATATGCAAATGTTTAACAGACATAATGTGTTTACAGATAACTTCAGTGATGACTCTCCCCAGTGGCCAACTTTGGTAGGTATGGGATTGGCAATCCCAGGGTCTTGAGCCAAATCTTTCGATTGGGTACCTCTTAGTGGTGAGACGGCTTAGGCCAAATGCCCAAACAACTTTACCGCCTGCAGAGCCGTATGTAGTAAAAGCGGGCATTAAACACTACACACACACACAAGCACACGCACACGCAATGCGCGCACGCGCACATGCATGCACGCACACATACGTGCACACACACATGCGCACACACACACAACTTTGGTCCACTGTCATGTTTGATCCATAAACTTTTACCTCCCTGAACACAAGACTGATGGATACCTAGCACGGAAAGCACAGGGGGTGACTGGGTAATGCATATGTCCCAGTCCCTGGTCATCATGTAGGACTGTGTTCATATCTGCTGATAAAGGTCAGTCCTGGGAAGGGGCCATTGCATGAGTGATGCAGTTCTGAAGGCGATTGAATCTCTCTGTCTTTACATTGGAAGGTGAGACAGTGTCCAGGCCAGGACTCTCGCCTAAGCCTAGGTGGTGCCCAGGATGTGAGCATACCAATGGAGACATTTGCAGTGGTAGAGGACATTGTCACTATGGGAACAACTAAAAAAACAAATAAAACTAAAAATCGCAATGGAAAAGTAGTTGAGTCCAGTGGCCCTCGCTACTTGGTTATTAATAGAACAGAGGAAGGTCAGAAATTTACTCTAGTAAGCCCATTTATAATCCAGTAGGGTTTAGATAATATTGCTGATCCTTTGAAGTCATGTACATGATCTCGCAATGGCACGCTCCTGGTCGAAGCTGTTTCAGCGACACAGGCTGCGAAAATAATGAAGGCCAATATGCTTGTGAGTTATCCAGTGCATGTTGAAATGCATAGGACTCTAAACTCCATACCAGCGCATTGGACGGTATGTCCAATGAGGAGAGTCAGGAAAACTTGGTGGAACAAGATGTGACCAATGTGTATCAAGTCCACTACAAAGAACGAAGTGAACTGGTGCCCATTCATACCCTGTTTCTTACCTTTGATCGTGTAGAACTCCTGCAGGGATTTAAGGCATGGTATGAAGCTATGGAAGTGAGGCAGTATATACCCAATCCATTGAGGTGTTACAAATGTCAGCACTTTGGCCACACAAGTGATTCTTGTAATGGAGCTGCTACCTGCATTGACTTTTTTTTTTTTTTTTTTTTTTTTTTTGTAATTTACGTCCTCCAACGTTATGTCATATCGGACGATGAATGAAATGGGTGAAATGATGCTCAAATGAGTCCGGGGTCCATAGAGCTTAGAGTTACCTGACATTCGTCTAACAGGATAAGGGAAACCCCCGGAAAAAACCTTATCCAGGTAACTCACCCTGACCGAGAACCTGCATTGACTGTGGGGAAGTCAAGCATGATGATGCAAGTATTGTCTACCCACCACAAGAAGACAAGAGACGAATGAAGGGGAGAGGGATTTGAACTATTTATCTGCTCTGGTAGTGGATCTGTTTACTAGGAAATGAGTGTATGAGAGTACATATGAGTCACCCAGGTTGCCAGATCTAATGGTTGTTGCAGTAACTGCAGTGATAGGTATTATGTATGGGTGAGTTATGTGATAACACTTGCATATTTTAAATGAATCTAATATCCTTGTCATACTCGGAAGGCAAGCATAAACTGTGGGGATAGCAAAAATGATTACATTACACATTCCTCTAGTTTGCCTTTTTGTCCTCGGCTGACAGTACTTCACCTGCAACATGTGTCAACTGCAGAGGACTTCAAAATTCAGAAAAGGTAGTCCAAGAGATTCGGGTAAGAGAGGCTTCCTTCTTGGAAGCCCAGAAGCTCTTGCATATTCATCAGCCTTCTGTTCCTAGGTCAGATACTTATAGTGCAGTTGCAGCAAGCCAGCACCTGGATGTGAAATCGCAACACAAACTAGCGACTTAAATGGTACAGTCATTGCAGAAAGAACAATCACACCAAGATCACAACTAAAGCAACAGACACTTATATGAACAACAGTGAGCATGTATACCAAGTCCAGTCCTAAGAAGAATGTTTCAGCCAAACCACGCTAAAAGCATTTACTTCAAGAACAACATGTGAACCAATAATATGTAATGCATCGCCCAGAAAATTCAAGAGAACATATTAAAGAACTGACTTCCTCAGGGAGTTAAGACTAGTACCAAGAAAATAAACCAGCGTAGAAGTTCATGACCATCTTCTCATAGATCAACTTCTGAGGAGAGGACTCAAATTGACAACTATCATCTTTGTTGACTGCAGTTTCTGATAAGTTCGAGCTTCTCGAACCGAAATTTTCATTTGGAAAGAGATCCTCCTCCATAGAGGATATGTAACGGGAAGATACTACCCTCACTGCCAAAATGTCGGTGGAAAAAAGGCAGGATAAACCTCCTGAAAATGCTAGCCCAACCCCTAAAAAAAGAGGCAAATTGATTTGACCAGTGCTGAGGAGGTAGTTTCTTTTTTTTTGCTAAGTTATAGAATTTAATAAAGAAAATGTTTTTTTATGCCTTTTGGCATTTATTAATTGTTATTTATAGTTCTTCATTGGAGTTTTTTCCTAATTGTGCATTTCATTTTATTTTCCATGTTTCAGTTTTTGAAAGGGTGCTGATGACCAAGTAGTTAAGCACGTTATATATGAATCATCATCATCATCATCATCATCATCATCATCATCATCATCATCATCATCATCATATCAATGACATACATAGTGAAAATAGTGAAAATAACTCTTGAGAATTCATGTAAAATAAGTAAATAAATAATAGCAGTCTTTAAATAGAGCGCTGGGTGTTAATGGGTTGGGTTTTCTTCACTAAAAGTACATAAGTGAACATTTTGTTTGATGCATCAGAGTCTTGTATCATTTTAATTCAGTGTATTTGTGAGTAACATCCAATACCATAAATTATACTTGTATTCTGCAGATTATAAGTTCCATATCTCAAATATATTTATTTGTGACCTCTGTGCAGTTAAGTTCTGAAACATGTGTATAACTAAGAGACTATTAAAAATGAAAAAAGTAGAAAACAGTAGATCTTGTTGAAAATTTTGCTCACCATTTTTGTGTCAGAATATTTAGTTCTATTCATTTAAATACACTTTTAAGCAATAACTTTAAAATGTTAAATCTATTCTTTCATGTCTCAGGAGCCCAGACAAAGCCATGACGAAGCCATGAAAATGTAAAAATGTTTTTCAAACGGTGAATAAAGAATACAATACAATATACTGATTTGCTGTTTAAATAGTTGAATGTTTTAGGTCATCTGTTTCAACTTCATGGTGCTTGTAGCCATGGCATAATCATCATTTGTTGAATAACCCAGTTACCGAAAGGCTTAATTTGAATCATCTCTTTTTATTGTAGAGAACGGTTTCTCACTTTGCTTGTATATTCTCATGATATGTTATAAAATAATACTGTGTATAATACATGGTGAGCAGAAACACATAAAATACATTTATTAGAGCTGAGATTATTTTACAGACTGTCATATATTTACAACCAATTCATTTACAGAAAAGTATTACTTAGTCTCTTATTTTTTATTTATTTATTCATATGTATTAAACTTCCTACAAATAAAAAAAATACAAGGAATGTGTTTAAATGTTCAGGCAGTCTTGTAAAGCTGAAACTACTGACAGTGAAGCAATACAAATACAGGAGTCCGTCAATAACCATTGCCTCCTATTTTTTTTCTCTCTCTCTCTATTAATTTGTAAAAAAAAAAGTTGAATCTTGATTACACAACATGAAAGCCACAACATTGATGACTAAATTGTCACTTTTCAGTGTAATCCCAGTCCTCCACAGTTTTGGTCCACCTTTTAACAAGGGCATATATTCCAGTGTGGTTAAATGTGTGATCTTGTTTCCAAAGCCTTGATGCATGGATGTTTTCACAGCCTCTGCATCTTCAAAGTGAATCCCACGATGAGCTTCCTTTAACGGCCCAAACAGATGATAGTCTGATGGTGCTAGGTCAGGGCTGTATGAGGGAGTGGCAAGACTTCTCATTCAGTTTTCACAATCACTTCAGTAGTATCATTACTGGTGTATGGTCATGTAAAAAAAGAACATCCACCATTGTTTTTGTTGGGTGAACTCGTCAAAGACACACTGTCTTTTTAGGGTCCTTATTGGACAGAATTTATTGTGCATTCCTGCTCCAAAAATTCAACTAGAATCACACCTGTGCATCCCAGAACACTGTTGTCATGACATTCCCTGCTGATGGTGCAGTTTTTAATTTTTTTTCCCTTCAATTAGGTTAGACGATGCCATTCCATTGACTGTCTTTTTTATTCATGTTCAAAACATGAATCCATCTTTCTACTACAGTCACAATGTTTCCCAGAAACAGGGCATGATCATTACATGGGATAGTGTCACTTTGTACACCATGTGTTGCTGTCAGTGCGAATTACTTTTAATTCCAGAACAGACACTTTGTAGTTAGTCATTAGCTCGTAATGTTACTCGTATTTCCCTCCAAATTGAATAGCTTTAAGAGTTAAGCAGCTATTGTTTTAACATTCTTGGTACCCTCTCTGAACAAACTTTTTTAATATTATTTGAAGCAAAAGGTTTAAAACAGTGATGTATTTAACATTTGAAAGTAATGAGGCAGCGATTCAAGCACAAACATCACTTAAATTATCCTTACTTGGACATGTTTCGGAGAACGTTTTATTCCCCATCGTCAGCAGTTATCCGACTGGTTGTGTTTGAATCTCCGACTCATTACTTTCAAACTTTTTAATACCTCAGTTGTTTTTTAATTGTTATTTATTTATTTTAGTACCAAGCTATTACATGTGCCGGAATTGACCCTAGTCACTTATCCAGTAGATGTCTAAAATGCCACCAATCTTTCACAACCTTTTTTCTAATATATCCTATGATATAAAATTTACATTATAGACACTTACTCATAACATTTGTCAGTTTCCATTTGGATCTCACCTTCCATAGAAATTCTCCTAATTGTCTAATCTGACTGATCTGAAAACATTTTCTTTATGGTTACAATACTTTTATTTCTCAGCCACTTCTCCCTAATCTTACCATGCTATCGCTTCTCTTTCCCTTTTATTACAGATTTCTAAATACTTTTCAGACCTTGATTCTGTTCCAAACATCCTTAAAAAAAATCAGTGACTTTTTTTTTTCTTTTCCCCCTTAACTACTTTTCCATACTCCCCATGCTAAGCTGTGCCTATGCAGCCATATATAAAGTAATCCACCCTTATTATTTGAAGCAAAAGGTTAGAAACAGTGGTGTATTTAACATTTGAAAGTAATGAGTCGGTAATTCAAAAACAAACATCACTTAAATTATCCTTACTAGGACATGTTTCGGAGAACGTTTTGTCCCCATCGTCAGCAGTTATCCAACTGGTTGGATCCGTGGTTTCTTGAAGTGAGCTGGTTGTCTGTGGCGGCATCTGTTGTCTGTGAGATGAACTTCCAAAGAGAGTTTTCAGGCGGCAATTCGAAATTTAAAGTATACTGTTTGTTACTTGGAAAATGAAGCTATTTACAGTGGAGTAACAAACACTACACAAATAAAAATATTTGGTAAATATTCTCCACTTAATTTCGTGGACATTTGCCCACATCTTCAGTCAAACACAATTTGTTGTAAAACACTATTTTTTTTTATATATATAAATGTTTTACAACGAATTGTGTTTGACTGAAGATGTGGACAAATGTCCATGAAATTAATTTCGCAAAAACGTAATAGAAGTATTGTCATTGGCTTCTTAAGTTAAGTAGAGAATGTTTACTAAATATTTTTATTTGTGTAGTATACTGTTTGTTTTTTATAATTAGCAACTTTTCCCAAATATCGAGTTCGGCTGCATTATTGGCAGATTTTAATAGTTTTATATTTGGTACAATTTCATGATTGGTAGACCAGAAATGGTGAGCTATTGCTGATTTTTCTATTTGTTTGTATTTCATGCATCTCATATGTTCCTGTAACCTAATATGTAAACTTCTTTTGGTTTTTCCTATGTAGAACTTATTGCAATCTGAGCAGTTGATTTTGTATATACCTGATTTCTTGTTTTCAGGTACTGGGTCTTTCAGGTTGTTGCATAATAAGTTTTTTAAACTGAATTTATTTATTGGGGCTAGGGTGATGTTGTACTTCTTGAATATCTTGTTGAATTTATGATGCATTCTGGGATGATATGTGAATTTGCTGAACTGTGTCTTGGTTTTTGATTCTGTTAATTTTGTGGTATCCAATATGTGTTTCTGTTTCTTGAATTTCCAAATTTTCTTATCCATTAATTGTTTACTGTATCCATTAATTGCAGCTATGTTAATCATGCGGTTATATTCTTTGTTGTATTCATTCTTTTTCAATGGGATGTTGACTAGTCTATATGCTAAGCTGTCCAAAACTGCATGTTTGTGGGGTATAGGGTTGTAGCTATCATTCTTGATGTAATTATCTGTTTGTGTTGGCTTCCTGTAGATGCCAAAAGATATGTTATTTAATTCATGGATTATCTTCAAATCTAAGAAAGGTAGGTAGCCATCCTTTTCTATCTCTATTGTGAACTTTATTGCTCTATTCTGTATGTTCAATAGTTTTAAGGAATCTTGTATGAATTTGTGTGGAACAATGGCAAAAATATCAACATATCTATACCAGTATTTGAAGATGTATGGGAAGGATGATGTAATATGTGTTTCAAAGTAGCTCATAAAGAGGTTGGCTAGGAAAGGTGAAAGTGGATTGCCCATTGTTAGGCCCGTGGTCTGTTAATAGAATTTACCGTTGAATGTAAAGAAATTTTGATGTATGCATAAATGAGTAAGTTTTGTGAGATCTTCTATTTCTTCTGCTGAAATGTTAGTTTGTATGAGCCATTTCTTGAGGAGTAACATGAGTTCAACTGTTGGAATACTGGGAAAAAGAGAGGTGAAATCAAATGATACTAGTTTGTCTTCTGTGTCCAAATGCAACTTTGAGATCCTGTCTACTAATTCTAATGAATTTTTAATGTCTAGGCTGTGGAACTGTGGCAGCGATGCAAATGTATGTGCTAGATGTTTGGCTGACTTGTAGGCAGGTGCGTCTATGTTGTTGATTATGGGTCTCATTTTATCTCCTGGTTTATGAATTTTCGGCAACACATAAAGTCTCGGTAATACTGGGTGGTCTGGTTTGACTTTAGATATCTGTATATCAGATAATATCTGGACTTTTTTTAAGGTTCTCTCGAATTGTTCCAGAGTTTTAGTGGATCACTTTCCAATTTTGTGAATTCATTACTGTGTAACATGTTTTCTACTCTAAAGATGTAATCGGATCTGTTTAGGATAACTATTTGGTTGCCTTTGTCCGCTTTTGTGTATATTACCGGTTTTGATTTGAGGGCCTTGAATACTTGTTTGGAAGGGAAATTATTTCTAACGGCTTTCTGTATTTCCAGAATGACTGTTTCACATTGTTTACGTACGACAATTTTTTCCTGTTCTTTTAGGTTACAGGAAGCTACTCCTAAGTCTACTATTAAATCATCAGTGTTAGTGGAGTAACCTACACATGTTTTTAGGCCTTTATTAAGAAATGAAAGTTCTCGTTTGTTGAATGCTTCCGAAGATAGATTTGTTACCTGAGAAGCGTTAAAAATTTCCGGTAATTTTAGGTGTGTGTGTTTGTGGATTTATTTCTTAAGTTTTGTAATTTCCGTTTTTGCCAAAGTTTTTGTTTTCATTTAAACATGTTTAGGTTACTCCAATAACACTGATGATTTAATAGCAGACATAGAAGTAGCTTCCTGTAACCTAAAAGAACAGGAAAAAATTGTCGTACGTAAACAGTGTGAAAAAGCCATTTTGGAAATACAGAAAGCCGTTAGAAATAATTTCCCTTCCAAACAAGTATTCAAGGCCCTCAAATCAAAACCGGTAATATACACAAAAGCGCACAAAGGCAACCAAATAGTTATCCTAAATAGATCAGATTACATCTCTAGAGTAGAAAACATGTTACACAGCAATGAATTCACAAAATTGGAAAGTGATCCACTAAAACTCTGGAACAATTCAAGAGAACCTTAAAAAAAGTCCAGATATTATCTGATATACAGATATCTAAAGTCAAACCAGACCACCCAGTATTACCGAGACTTTATGTGTTGCCGAAAATTCATAAACCAGGAGATAAAATGAGACCCATAATCAACAACATAGACGCACCTGCCTACAAGTCAGCCAAACATCTAGCACATACATTTGCATCGCTGCCACAGTTCCACAGCCTAGACATTAAAAATTCATTAGAATTAGTAGACAGGATCTCAAAGTTGCATTTGGACACAGAAGACAAACTAGTATCATTTGATTTCACCTCTCTTTTTCCCAGTATTCCAACAGTTGAACTCATGTTACTCCTCAAGAAATGGCTCATACAAACTAACATTTCAGCAGAAGAAATAGAAGATCTCACAAAACTTACTCATTTATGCATACATCAAAATTTCTTTACATTCAACGGTAAATTCTATTAACAGACCACGGGCCTAATAATGGGCAATCCACTTTCACCTTTCCTAGCCAACCTCTTTATGAGCTATTTTGAAACACATATTACATCATCCTTCCCATACATCTTCAAATACTGGTATAGATATGTTGATATTTTTGCCATTGTTCCACACAAATTCATACAAGATTCCTTAAAACTATTGAACATACAGAATAGAGCAATAAAGTTCACAATAGAGATAGAAAAGGATGGCTACCTACCTTTCTTAGATTTGAAGATAATCCATGAATTAAATAACATCTTTTGGCATCTACAGGAAGCCAACACAAACAGATAATTACTTCAAGAATGATAGCTACAACCCTACACCCCACAAACATGCAGTTTTGGACAGCTTAGCATATAGACTAGTCAACATCCCATTGAAAAAGAATGAATACAACAAAGAATATAACCACATGATTAACATAGCTGCAATTAATGGATACAGTAAACAATTAATAGATAAGAAAATTTGGAAATTCAAGAAACAGAAACACATATTGGATACCACAAAATTAACAGAATCAAAAACCAAGACACAGTTCAGCAAATTCACATATCATCCCAGAATGCATCATAAATTCAACAAGATATTCAAGAAGTACAACATCACCCTAGCCCCAATAAATAAATTCAGTTTAAAAAACTTATTATGCAACAACCTGAAAGACCCAGTACCTGAAAACAAGAAATCAGGTATATACAAAATCAACTGCTCAGATTGCAATAAGTTCTACATAGGAAAAACCAAAAGAAGTTTACATATTAGGTTACAGGAACATATGAGATGCATGAAATACAAACAAATAGAAAAATCAGCAATAGCTCACCATTTCTGGTCCACCAATCATGAAATTGTACCAAATATAAACCTATTAAAATCTGCCAGTAATGCAGCCAAACTCAATGTTTGGGAAAAGTTGCTAATTATAAAAAAACAGTATACTTTAAATTTCATATTGCCGCCTGAAAACTCTCTTCGGAAGTTCATCTCACAGACAACAGATGCCGCCACAGACAACCAGCTCACTTCAAGAAACCACGGATCCAACAAGTCGGATAACTGCTGACGATGGGGACAAAACATTCTCCGAAACATGTCCAAGTAAGGATAATTTAAGTGATGTTTGTTTTTGAATTACCGACTCATTGCAATTCCTTTCTTGGAAGTGTTGAAAACAGTGTTGTTATGAAAAATTAAATTTAAAGGGAGTCAATTAATGACACTAAACAACACTTACTTTTAAATTTTTCCGGAACTTGTTTCAGAGACTTTGTCTCTACCCTCAGCCGGCCATCGACTGGTTCTAGTGGTGTAGTTGACGATATTTTGTCACAGGTCTCCTCTGGTGGCGGTTCAAGGAACTTGCTGAACAAATCTTTCTGGGGAATGTCGAAATTGAATACTTTGTTTGTATTTTTTGAAATGAAGATTTGTTCCCATGTGGATAGTTCTTGTTTTCCTGATGTATGTTTTAGTAGTTTTGGTTCTGGATTTTAGTTGTGGTTTTTTTCCCAAAAATGTGTGGCAACTGCTGATTTTTCTATATATCAAATTGAATGCAGTGACTGTAGTCAAATTTATATTGGAAAAACCAAAAGAAATTTAGAAACAAGAGCAAAGGAACACTTTAGAAACAAAATATAAACAATTTAAAAAATGAGCAGTTGCCACACATTTTTGGGAAAAAAACCACAACATAAATCCAGAACCAAAACTACTAAAAATACATCAGGAAAACAAGAACTATCCACATGGGAACAAATCTTCATTTCAAAAAAATAGGAACAAAGTATTCAATTTCGACATCCCCCAGAAAGATTTGTTCAGCAAGTTCCTTGAACCGCCTCCAGAGGAGACCTATGACAAAATATCGTCAACTACACCAATGAGAACCAGTCGATGGCCGGCTGAGGATAGAGGCAGAGTCTCTGAAACATGTTCCGGAAAAATTTAAAAGTAAGTGTTGTTTAGTGTCATTAATCGACTCCCTTTAAATTTAATTTACCGACTCATTACTTTCAAATAATCCACCCTTTTCCAATTGTTCTTTTACCCTTTTTAACCATGTTCACTTACTGGGATGCTTTTCTTGAAAACTGAGACAGCACTTAATCAAGCTATCCTCAGGCAAATGCAGTATCCTGTACCAGTGCTTAACCACTCTTTCCATTACCATTCCTTTTGCACTACTTTTTCCCATTTCTAAAAGTACTTCTACATTTGCTGAATTCTGGGGTTTACAATATGCTCTTAATACAAAATCCATTTTCACTCATCCATTTTCAACTCTCCGTAATTCTACCCAACACACCTCCCTAGACTCTACTAAGGGTGTACTCAGCTGTGGTATAATCGTCGTCACACTGCCTTTACTGAGGGACATAATACAACACAATTCATACGTTGGTACCCGGTGGTTAGCACGAATGATCTCATCCACTCTCAATTTTGCATGGAATCACTGTAGTCACTGGTCTAGCACTCCACTTTTCATCAGCCAACAGTGTTTGCCCTTCTAATTCATTACCCTGACGAACCCATCTTCTAAAGTACTGACATCCATTGTTGCATCATCATACACATTTTTCAGCCTTTTATAAATGCAAATGTATATTTCACCTTTTGCTTTCAAGAATTCAATCACAGAACGCTGTCTAATACGCAGATCGATATCAGCTGTTCTACAAAAGGCAGCAGTGCTGGCACCTATTGACTTAGGAAGTTGTTACTGCAGTGGATTGGAGAAGAATGGCTATGTTCTATGTGGTTCTGTAAAAAACTCATACAATTACTGAAAGAATGGATCTAAATTTAAACCAAAGAAAAATGCATGAAATATTTCACTTCAAAATAAAACAGTGTAAGGTACAGATTGTGATATTGGTGTTCAGCAGTATCCTATATGTTAAGACATTAGCAGAGACAGATATCATTCTATCATAATGAAAGAAAGCTTTCCAAATCAACAAAACTAATAATACTTAATATAAGGAATGGATCTATAATATCTTTTAACTAACGTTTCCCCTCCCCTCTGGAGATGGAAATAATTGAACTCACTAAGCTTGCATGTTTGCTACACTGATTTCTGTACTACACCTGACTTCCTTAAAACAAATGTAATATTTCAGAAAACCAGTTTTTCTACAAACACAATTCATTTTTTATATGACATAAATAGACTGATTTTCTTTGCAGTCTGTGGAACAAGGAGCTGGAACTAGCTAAATTACATAAAAGAAAACCAAGTCTTACAAGAATCCTTTTCAGATGGTTTGGACTTAAAGTTTTAGGACTTGGTTTCATTTTGGCCACTTCAGAATTTATTTTTAAGTAAGTATGCACACAGGATGTAATCCTTATTTATTCTCTACACACACACACGCACATGCACTCTCTCTCTCTCTCTCTCTCTCTCTCTCTCTCTCTCTCTCTCTCTCTCTCTCTCTCTCTCTCTCTCTCTCTGTGTGGCCACATATTAATCAGGACAGTGATACACATGGAATATGATTTATTAGGTACAAAAAGGCAGTTTTGACACAATGGGAAATATAGCATAAATAATCAATTTTATTTGACTATTTATTAAGATTTGGGTGCTGTACACTTGAAAATGAACAACAAGAGATTGCTATACACCTGTACTATGAATTATTGCAGTTCTATTCACATCACTGCCACAAATGGATTCTGATTCACCACTCATTTGCCAATCCACTATCCCGTGTCTTTGTTCGAAGTTAACCATTAGAAGCAGAAAAATCTATGTCCACTTTGTGTGACATTTCTTGTGCTTTCCATTCTATAATTGAGCCACTTAATGGAATTGAAGCATCATGGAACTGTTAAATCCAATAAAAATTTCTTCAATGTTAATCATGTATGTATATACGATACATATTTTTATTAATTTTTGATCCAGGAAACAGTGCTAATAGCAGAATTTGGGAGTGTTAAAGAGGATAAAATTATGCAGCAATGATATGGAACTTCCAGGGACTTTACAGATAGAGTATGATTAACATGCATAATTTGCATAATTGGTAGCATAATCAAGGGTTTTACTGTATATGTGAAGTAAGATCTGAGTAACAATAACATAAATTGTGGACGTAAAAGCTCAATTGCAAACTGGTTGTGTAACTGCTCCTTTTCCAGAATGTCTGCTTTTCTATCTGCCAAAATCACCCATTTGCATACCCCAGGTACTTCCCACTTATCTATGTAACTAATTGGGTTCTGTGCTTTTGCCTATTTCATCTCATATTTTTTTAAGATTTACATTGTGCACATTTAATTTTTTTAATAAGTTTTAAATGTCGTAATTTGCAATTGTGAAACTTTAATTGTAATTTACCTTAATTATTTACAGGAGCCAAAATTTAATCAGCAGGGTTAGGATTTTTAGGTGCAAATTTCAGATGAAAAAGAGAAGGTAAATAAAGGGACAAAAATGTGCTGGTTTATTCAACTAACACAACAACTTCTCTTTTCTCTATTCTAATTTATTGAATTACAAACAAGTACATCAAATTATCATTCATCAGAAGAAGGAAAACACATGAAGCTGTTCTACTTCAAGACTTAAAACATCTCTACATTCTGTTTCTGTTAGGATATAGAATGTCTTAGTAGATGCTAAAGCTTCTTTTGACATCCACAGTAACCAATGGGGCAAATCTTGTATTCACTCGGAATGGCAATTCTACAGCGGCAGCAAAATCCTCAATATCCAGATTCTTCTGAAACTAAACTCAAGTTTGTCTTTGGCAAAGCCATCTAACTGCTCCCCCACAGAAGTAAAAATATCCCACTGCTTCTCCTTTCTTAAACCTAGTTCTTCTAATAGTTTAATAGCTGCAGTCAGGTATTTGTATTTATGGACACAATATAGTTCTGTCTGGAAATTTTGTATTTTCTCTGGTAACAGAAGTTGCTGTGCCTTGGAAATTGTACCTTCATCGGCTGGATCCAAAGAAAGCACAAACTCTTGAATTTTGTCAAAATTCTCCACAAAGTAGCAGCACACTCAATCCAAGATCCCCAGCAAGTAATGACGGGAATTTGGAAGGGGCAGGCCATTGGTCTTGTAGACCACAACACAATTTGGAGCTTTCAGCAGAATCCTCTTCAGGGCAGAGATGAACTGACTTGGATATCATGTTTGTTCCTTATGGATTCACAAACCTTATGAAGGGCATGGACCAAGCATGTCACATTCTTCAACTTAGGAAATAAAGGCTTCAATTGATTAACAGTGTAATGGTTCTGGTTAACAGCTTGTGTTATGGAGCCTGGTTCATAACCACAAGAAGAAGCTTTTCAAACTTGACACCAGCAGGCCAGAGTTTTTTTGACAAAAGTTCATAATTAATTGCATTATTATACTGACATTGGCTTTCTGCAGCTCATACATTTTTAACAACATGGGCTTAACTTTGTCCTCTACTAAGGGAACTAAAATGTTCAGAACATATCATTCCATTGAGTATATGGTTTCATCCACAATGATTCCCACATCGCAATCAGACACTTCCTCCTTGATTCTTTGCATGGTTTCTTAGTAAACAGGCTCCATGAAGTTTTTTCTTAAAGTACACTCATTGGGCACTGACATCTTTGTGTATATTTCAAGAAATCCCTTGAAGGCTGGATGGTTCACCTTATTGAGAGGAATTCCTGCTTGTGTAAGAGCTCCACACAACTCGGTTGATTTCCTTAAAATTTTGGCTTTTTTAAGGAGTCTTTTGAAACTCATTTCATAATAGAATCTGTTGCATTTTGTTTGCCTGAAGAGTCTTGTTCATTTGATGCTGGAAATGTGTTGTTTGATGTGATCTCGCTGGTGTTTTTCATCTAACGAAATTCCTGAATTGCAAATAGTACATCAAATAAGAGTTCCATCTGAGTCTATGAAATCTTGTTTCAATTCCTGAGCCAAAACAGTAAGTCAAGCACTGGACACCTTTGGTATGGTAAAATCTAGTAATACACTTGTTTAGTAAATAACAAAGGACTAACACCAGTTTACTTGCTAACTTAAAGTGACTTACACAACTCATTCACTTGCTGTCCACACTCCTATATAACACCGAAATTTAACTGTATTGGAACACCACAGTGAAGCGAAATAATTATTAAATTATAGATGAGTTGTATTTATTACACATCAGCTTCACTTACGTAACTAATTTTGAACATGTTTCGCGAACCATCATTTGCATCATCAGCTCTTATGCGACTAAAGCTTGATCCAGTGGTGTGGGTAGTTCTGGAGTTGCTGCTGCCATCTGTTGATTTTGTGATGAATTTAAATGTGGGGTTATCTTCTGGCAGGATTTCAAAATACATTAGTTGGTTTTTATGTTTTTCTATGTATATTCTCTCCTATATGACGAGTTCACTATGCTTTTGTACGTATTTTAGTATTTTGGTGCTATCTTCAATTTCATGATTTTCAGACCAGAAATGAGCTGCTATTGTGGACTTATCAATATTTTTGTATCTTAAGTGCCTAAAATGTTCTTTCTAGTGCCTTTGTTTCTTTTGTCCTCCCTATGTAAATTTTTTCACAGTCTTTACACTTAATCTTGTAAATGCCTGACTTTTCTTCTGGTTTTATCTTATCAGTATTATTACTGTTAAGTAGGTTTTTAATGTTGTAATTGTTTTTTGGTGCCAATGTTATATTGTATTTCTTGAATATTTTTTGGAAAAAATATATAAAATATATAAGTTCCAAAAAATATTCAAGAAATACAATATAACATTGGCACCAAAAAAACAATTACAATATTAAAAACCTACTTAACAGTAATAATACTGATAAGATAAAACCAGAAGAAAAGTCAGGCATTTCTGATCATTTCTGGTCTGAAAATCATGAAATTGAAGATAGCACCAAATTACTAAAATACGTACAAAAATATAGTGAACTCGTCATATGGGAGAGAATATACATAGAAAAACATAAAAACCAATTAATGAATTTTGAAATCCTGCCAGAAGATAACCCCACATTTCATCACAAAATCAACAGGTGTTAGCAGCAACTCCAGAACTTCCCACACCACTGGATCAAGTTTTAGTTGCATAAGAGCCGACAATGCGAACGATGGTTTGCGAAACATGCCCTCAAATTATGTACGTAAGTGAAGCTGATGTGTTATAAGTATGACTCATCTATAATTTAATAATTACCAGAATGTTCTCATTCATGCTGGAACTCGGTGATTTCTAGTAGCTTCGAGCAGAACCCAGAATCAAATCTTAGAACTATGCAGGCACGGTTATTGCTGTCTCTGTGTGATCTTGGAATCCACACGAAAAGATGACGTCTGTCACAGTAACAAACTCACAATCACAAACAGTAGGCTACTGATTCTGGTGAAATTAAAAGGATAGAATGATGTACAATGACAATGAGTCATTGTCAGTTGCATTATTGCAGGTTACTTTATAGCGGTAAAGCAAGAGGAAGAAGATTTGTCGTACACAATTATTTTCCATTATTATAGACATGCTTTCAATTTCTGCGCAGCATTTACTGAAAGAGTTAGACGTACTCTTCACATGTTCACAGTAAACTGAGGAAATGTTAATTAAAAGTTAAATATTTTGTATTGACAACAACTTGGACAACAACTCAGGAGCAGGAATTACGTGTGCACTATTCTCATTCTATCAACCATCAGAATACCACACAGCAAATTTTGATGCAGAAGTAATGGCTATTCATATTTCACTCCAACACCTTCTATACAGAATAGATAAATTTAAAATTCTGTCATCTTTCTGATTCTAAAGCAGCATTCAATAAGTTCATATGAAATGAGATCAATCCAAATTAAAGAATATCACAAAATGATCCAACAACTTCAAAAACTACAGAAAAGAATTAAATTACAGTGAATACCTACACATTGTGGAATTGCTGGAAATGAATCAGCTGATTTTCTTGCCAAAAAAAAAAGTGCAAATTTAATTCAGAACAAAAATAAAAAGTTATCCTTTACATCCATAAAAAAATTAATTAAAAAAATATAAAAACAAACAATACCAATCAATATCTAACAAAGCCAAAGATAAAAAATGGAACTTTTTAATTAAAAATCCAGAAATTATTCCAGAAAACCCATGTAAATCTGCAGTAGCAAAATCTAGATTACTTACGGAACATGATTATTTGGCCAAACACTTACACAGAATAGGAATTTAAACAAGTCCAAATTGTCCTCTGTGCAACAATGAAGAGGAAATGACTGAAGAACATCTTCTAACCTGTGAAGTCCTACCTGCCAGATCCACTACACAGAAATATTGGAGAGCAAGAGAGCTAATGGCTTCATTGCCAAAGCCTAGCATTTGAAAGCAACAACATATTTTATATTGAGATTTAACTGTATTGGAACACCACAGTGAAGCGAAATAATTATTAATTTTTAGATGAGTCGTATTTATTACACATCTGCTTCACTTTCGTACCTATTTTGAGGACATGTTTCGTAAATCATCGTTTGCATCTTCTGCTCTTATGCGACTAAAGCTTGATCCAGTGATGTGGTTGGTGTGGGTAATTCTGGAGTTGCTACTGCCATCTGTTGATTTAGTGATGAACTTAAATGTGGGATTCTCTTCTGGCGGGATTTCAAAGTTCATCAGTTGGTTTTTATGTTTTTCTATGTATATTCTCTCCCATATGACGAGTTCACTATGTTTTTGTACGTATTTTAGTAATTCTGTGCTATCTTCAATTTCATGATTTTCAGACCAGAAATGAGCTGCTATTGCGGACTTATCAATATTTTTGTATCTTAAGTGCCTGAAGTGTTCTTTCTTTCTAGTGCCTATGTTTCTTTTTGTCCTCCCTATGTAAATTTTTTCACAGTCTTTACACTTAATCTTGTAAATGCCTGACTTTTCTTCTGCTTTTATCTTATCAGTATTACTGTGAAGTAGGTTTCAATGTTGTAATTGTTTTTTGGTGCCAATTTTATATTGTATTTCTTGAATATTTTTTGGAACTTTTTTGTGGCCCAGGGGTGGTAAGTAAATTTAGCAAATCTAATTTCTTGTTTTATTGGTGTGAGAGCTGTGATCTGTTTTAATCTCTTTTGAAGTTTGAATGATTTTAGTTTTTTATCTACAAGGTTTTTTCCATATCCATTTTTAATTGCAGTTTTTAAGATTTGATGGTATTCGTTTTGATATTATTGCTGGCTGAGGGGTAGATTTACTAATCTGTGTGTGAGACTGTTGATGGTGGCATGTTTGTGTGGAATTGGGATGAAACTATTTGCTTTGATGTAATTATCTGTGTGTGTTGCTTTTCTATGGATACCAAATTCTAGTTTTTCATTGCTTTTTGTGATTTTAAGGTCCAAAAAAGGTAGATTGGCCAAAAATGGTGATAGCTAGTCCTGAAATTTGTTTATAATATTTTCCATCGAAGACAAAATAATTTTGATGTATACATATTTCAGTCATTGCCAAATATTCTTCTCTTGCATTGGCATCTAGGTTTATAGAATTTAGCCATTTTTTCAGTTGAATCAAAAGTTTGTCTAATGGAATGTTAGGGAAGAGGGAGCGGACATCAAAGGATACTAAAGTGTCATGAGGCTTTAGTTTAAGATTTTGAATTTTTTCTACCAGGTCTAAAGAGTTTTTTTTTATGCTCAGAGTATGGAATTGTGGAAAGGACTGAAATTTTTTGGACTGCCATTTTGCCAGAAGGTAAGTGGGAGTGTTTATATAAAAATTATTTGTGGTTGGTTTATTGACACTCGTCACTTACTTTTTCATATATTTATGAGAGACTAGTTTCAAAGGCCCTGGCCTCCATTTTCAATCTCTTCCCAACTGGCATTTGTTGTTATCTGCTCTCTCTGGTGGTGGAACTATGAACTTTTTTGTCAAATTATCTGCTGGCGGGATTTCAAAGTTCATTACGCGATCCTTATTTTTCCAGATGAATATGTTCTCCCATGTTGTCAATCTATTTTGGTTTATCACTCCTTTTAATAATTTTGGATTTGGATCAATGTCATGGTTTTCATTCCAAAAATGAAATGCTACTGCTGACTTGTCTTCTTGTTTCAATCTGATGTTTCTAAAGTGTTCTTTGACTCTGGTTTTTAAATTTCTTTTTGTTTGACCTATGTAGCATTTTTCACAATTCTTGCAATTTATTTGGTATATTCCAGATTTGTTACCTGAAGGAATTTCATCTTTTGTTTTTGAATTTAGTAATTTTAAAATTGAGTATCTATTAGTAGGTGCCAAGATGATATTTTGTTCCTTGAATATCTTTTTAAATTTATTAAATGTTTTTGGATGATATGTGAATGAACTGAATATGCTGTTGCTCCAAACACACATCAACAGGAAGCCAACACATTCAGAAAATTATATAAAAAATAATAGCCACAACCCAATTACACATAAACATGCAATAATAAACAGCCTTACACACAGACTAGTCAACATACCCATGGAAAAAGAAGAATATTTCAAGGAACAAAAAGCAATAATACACATAGCAGAAGAAAACGGATACAACAAAAGTTTGGTGTTGAAGAAAATTAGAAAATCTAAACTAAAGAAAACCATTAAGGAAGCAACCACATTTATTAAAGAAAAAGAAAGCAACAGCATATTCAGTGTAAATGTCCAGAATACGCATGTAGTAAATGCAGTGTGTGTTGAGGGAACAGAAGTGCAAATAGCAACTATGAAAAAGGAAATAAGGAAAGACAAAATTGCATCATGGTTGGTGCACAGTGAAACAAATGTCAGGGCAAAAGGTATTAGAAAAGGAGTGAGAATTAGGCAGGGGAGTTTGAGATGTAGGAGGATATCAGCAAGACAGAAATATGCCTATTATGGTTAAATTGCACTAAAGAGAGAATAAAATGGTGTCGTGTGAGGTAGAGGAAAAGATATGAGCAAATGTGATATGAAATAATATACACATATGAGGTATAAAGCAGCAAGTGAAGCTTAATACAAACTGTAATAAGAAAAGAGGTGGCAAAAAAGGAAAGAAGTAAGAACATAAAAAAGTGAGGTTAAGTAAATCCAGGCTGAGTGAAGCTATAGTAATAAGAAGTTGAAATAAGAGGTAACTAATAGAGAAAGTTAAAATTTTTTGCATATAGCAATACATTAATACAACAGAACAAATTGCAGAAAGAGTAGAGATTAGAATGGGGAGGTCAGTAGTAGAGGAGAAGATTTGAGAAAGTCTGACGTAGTAGGTAGGTAACTGGAAAAAGTATTGAAAAAGTGGCGAGTGAAATTCAATAATTTGTAATAGGGAAAGCGGATGCAAGAAAAGGGAAGATGTGCAGGTGAGAAATATTGAAAAGTGAGGTTATGTAAATCCAGACCCAATGAAACTATACTAATAAGAAGTTGAAACAAGTAATGGTAATTAATAGAAGTAGACAAAAATTTGTCAAATAGCAAAAACTAATGCATGATGAAAATTAAAAGGAGAGCAATTACTATTAAAAGGGGCAAACACATACCTAGTATTCAAGGCTTTGCTGGTGATCAGCTGCGTCAGATTTATGAAGGTCGAGCTTTCGACCATTCTGTACTCCATGGCCTTCTTCAGATCCAAAAGTTAGGTTGCTCCTCCTGCAGTTGTAATAGCTGCATTCATTTGATTTGTTTATGATAAAGTATACATAATAGAAGTGTTTTCCAGTATTACTAGTTTTTTAACTGTGTTGAAAGTGAACAGGTGGGCAGTGAAAAAACCTTTCACACGTTCAATTGTTGGTGATAGACTATCAGGAGCTAGAGAGACACAAACTATCATATTAAAGATTTTAAGAAGTACAGTTTCCAAGGTTATGCCAACATACTTGTCAGAAGGTAAAATATATTTTGCAAAAAAGAAATGTGGTCACAAACAGAAACTAAACAACAGAGTGACAGGAGAGCTTATAACAAGATTGTATCAAGAAAGTGTAGAACTACTTAAAGTGATGGCAGAATTAAGCACATGTATCAGGCAACCTGATATGTATCTTCTGTTTATATCATAAGTGTCAGAAAAAAGCTTCACAATTAGGAATGCATGGCAGAGCAGCAATTGCCAAAACTCTGATTTCACAGATAAACTAATCCATCAAAGAGAAAACTATGGTGTCACAACATAGGACATGGACAGCTGATAAGTGTAAAGATGTGATTAATTACACTGGACAACAACAAAATAATTTCTGAATGTTTCGAGCACTTCATGAGGCAATTCCTACTAATTTTGGGGTGACAAAAACAAATATGGCAATGAAAACTTTTTATTGGCTTTAGTTTCTATGATATACACAAGGTGGAAGTATTACATATTAATGGATTAAAAAAAAAGGATACATTTTAATTACATGCTAACAGCAATGAAAGTGCACTTGATTTTTTTTAACTGGTAATTACATGCTAAGAGTTCTAAATTGCTGGAAAAATATTTCACAGATAGTCATGTCTGAAGAGAATCATGTGGTGGCCTATTGACTTCGTCGTCTTTTAGCTTGCCTCTTGTGATGGAGTTCTGCAGAATTCCTATACAAAGACCAACAGTAATCCGCAAGCATTACTTCATTCCAACGACTCTGATATCTTTGTTCCATAACAGAAATGTCCTGATGGAATCTCTCCCCATGTTCATCACTAACAGCAGGAGGGAAAAAGTCTAGGTGGGAGTGGAGAAAATGGATCTTAAGGGACATGTTGCATCCAAGGTTACGGTATTTTTGCAGGAGCACTGTCACCAAATGCTTGTAGTTGTCATCTCTTTTGTTGCCTAAAAACCCATGAACAACACCCTTGAAGGCTTCCCAAGCTTCCTTTCCTTTCCCCTCCAAAATTTGGTCAAATGCAGGATCCTTTACAAGTTCTCTTATTTGTGGTCCGACAAAAATGCCTTCCTTAACTTTTGCATCACTTAATTTCCAAAATTTCTCTCTGATTGTGTTTTGTTATTTGACAGGTGTGCCAACTCCCAAAAAAATTCCCCCAAATTTAAAATTTTCACTCTAAAAAATGAAATGTCACTTTATCTTCAAAACAAGAGCTAATCTATAATTTTTATGGTGATTTTTGAATTCAGCAGATGGAAATACATGTAAATTCACTATTTTTAAGCCCGAAACATTTTCATTGTTGCTCAGTGTTATTAAAACTTGAGATGATGTTTATCAATAAAAAAAAGTTATAAACTTATTGAATAAGCTTATGTCTTGGCAGAGTGTGTGTTTGGAGAACACTTAAAAAAGCTAGAAATACTGATTGCTTAATACCTACAGTAAGCATGTTGGAGGGTCACTCACGATTGTCAAGGTTCACTCTATGGTGCTTACATTATTTCCTTCAGGCAATGCAGCATTTCAAGATGACAGTGACCCTGTTCATAGTGCTGAAATTTAAAGCATGTTTAAAGTCACTGAACAATATCAAACTGTTATCTTAGATGGTGAAAGGTCCCCATAAATAGCATCCAGTGTCGCATTTATCTCCTTGCAAGTTTTG
The DNA here is from genome assembly GCA_030765055.1 of Mantis religiosa. NCBI lineage: Eukaryota > Metazoa > Arthropoda > Insecta > Mantodea > Mantidae > Mantis > Mantis religiosa. The sequence continues at coordinate 146,784,633 of CM060947.1, read as the reverse complement.
TAATCCAAAAATAAAACATTATTTTTAGAACACAGTTGAACAATTACAAAGGCTATTCAGCTAATGGGTGACTAATGTTCAGTAATTTGTTAAAACTGCAGCTATACTTGAATGTTTTCCAATTAATATGAGTAGACCAGAAAGTATGCCTTCATAACTGTTTAACAGATAATTAATGTATATTTTGATGAATATATGGATTGTTATGTCATTAGTTTGTTGTAACTTTACTTGGTACGCAAATGTAAAATGAGTTGGTCTCTGTAAATAAATAATTTCTATATTGCACTAGCTTCCTTTGATATTATTTCCAGATAGATACACAGGTCTGTAAGAAATCATCATTGGATTTTATTTAATCAAACAATGAAACTTGAATGTTTTCCTTTTACAGGTTATCCCAGCCTCTGTTGCTTGGTAGACTAATCCACTATTTCACTGCAGACAGTGAAATTACTTATGAAATGGCATTTGTATATGCAGCTGGAATGGTTTTATGTTCTGCAGGAGCAACAATGGTAAAGCAGCCCTATATGTTAGCCACTTTTCATATTGGAATGAAAGTGCGGGTTGGGTTATGTTCTTTAGTCTACAGGAAGGTATGTTATTACTGCAGACAATTTTGCACTAAGGCGTAAATAAACTTGGTTGTTGTTTAAGAAAATAATAACACAGAAAGAAAAAAGTATTTAAAGCATATTTTAAATAAATGAAATTTCAAATGGATTATACTTTGTCTTGTCAACTCTTTTAAGGGTGGTTCTGTGATTTAATTTTAATTACTATTTTGTCTAAAGTTATACCATTAAAGTCTTCAGCTGTTCCATAACATTTCATTGGCATTTACCAGCATACATGCAGGGTGTTAATGCATTATATCAAAATAATTTCAACGATTTTAGACGTGACTGAAGTTCAGATAGGCAATGCATGGTCTGCGGCTAAACATAATGCAGTTAATTGTATTAAACCTAATTGAGATCAGATGCTGATAAGCTGGTATTTAAACACGGTGGTTGAAATTATTGGATTAGAGTGTCATTATAACTGCTTCCCTAGTATAGAAATATGGATTCTTATTAGCTCCAGATTTAATGCCTCAAAAATCTCTCAAATCTCAAACTAATCGCCTGCCAGTGCAACACTGAACAGCGATTAATGCCTTCTCGCATCATGTAACCTACTTTAGTAGGGTTTCTGCAAGTACTCTGGTGGTCCAATCCATAACACAGAAAACTGATGTTCTAAAGGTCATTGGTTCAGTTCCTCTTGCATAGTTGATTTTTTCTTTGTGTTTTTAATAGGTAAATCCTAATAGTAAGAAATAGTGTGATTCGTAACTAAGAACATGAAGCTGATTGACCAGTGCAATGATACAGCTGTGATTTAAACCATGTTTATGCTGTCCGATGGAAGGACAGCAACTGTAGCATGGCCAGTGCACTCTCCTGACATCAAACCAATTGATTTCTTTTTTCTAAGGTGACCTCAAGTCTCTGGTATATGAAACACCTATTACCTCAGAAGACAACCTAACTATCCGAAGAATAGCAGCATGTGAAGTTATTTGACACACACAAGGAATTTTGGACACAGAGTACAGCAGTCGTTCCTTCGTCACTTGTATTGAAAATGCAGGTTGCCATTTCAAGCAGTTCCTATAAACCTGACATAAAGAGTTGTATTTACTTTTTATTTTATGTAAATTCATTCACCCTTTAAATCACCTCCAATTTAGACGTACAGCATGGGAGCATATTAAGCAGGATTCAACCTTTGTTAGAAGGAATTGTAATTAATTGCACTGACAATGTGAAATTACTCCTTAAAATGCATACATTTATACAAAAATTAAAACTTTGGACAAAATATTTAAAAAACAACCAAAAAAAAATTAAAAAAAAATAGACCTAAAAGGTGAAGGAGAGTCTAACTCATTTACCTATCACTTAAAAGCTAATGTCATAACCATTGCGCCAGAGAGAGTACTCTGATACGTCTCTTCATTTTCATGTGTTGTGCATTCAAATGGTATCATCATTAGCGGTGGCATACTGGCACTTCAGAAGCTTTTAGCGGTAACTTCCATATTTGAACCAATAGGCTCTAAGTCTCCTATCTCAAATTATTTGTTTAAGATACCTCCACATGCTCTGAGAATATTTCAGTGTAGTTCATTAATACCCTGTATATTTATTTCTCATTACAAATGCTCTACATCTGTCTTAGAATAAGCCTTACCTGCTTCAAAGTATGTGATGCATGTGCAGATATATATTCCTGTATTTCCATGAACAAGTCCAAAATGTAAACTTAATATTTTACATACTTGTACAGTAATTAGGCAAAGTATTGCATTCTACCAAAAATTTTAATATTGATATTTCATTTAAAAAAAAAAAAACAAAAAAAAACAACCTTTTTAGAGAAAATTGTGCTTGCATGTGAACAGCATAATTTAAAAACAAAAATTTGGTTAAATACGATACTTGATATTTAAGTTCATAGTCTTCCAAGGATGTGACACAAAGATTTACAAGAAAATCTCCCCACCTTAGACTAGGCTTAACTAGGAATTGTTTTGAAAATTTCTCAAAAATGGCTCTAATGATTTTGATTAAAATATGTGTATTTTAAATTTTTCGTGACAAATTATATGTTTTATCTTGAATTTTTGGAGCATGTTGCTAGAAGCCTTCTGCATTCTGGGTGACTATTGCATAACCAGTTAGCTGTAAGAGGTAGGTAAAATCTTGCATGGAATTTTTTCCTTCTTGAAACTGGCCTTTTAACAAATGTTATTAAATATCATGGTTTCAAAAGTGCCATAAAAAATAAAATTTTTCTGCAAGAAGCCAATGACATCCCTTCTGTCTCATTTAATTTTAAACAAATTTTGCCAGTCAAAAATTTCTCTCAATGTTAGGGCCTTTATAGCCAAGCCAACCTCATTCTTTTTTGTTCTCCTTTTTGTCTCCATATATGAATTAGTCATCCTATTGTTATCTCTCATCTAGTTCTTCTTTGGTTGTGATAGTTTTAAGAACTAAAACTTTAAAATTCTCAAATATGTCTCTTAGCAAACCGTTTCTTTTTATCCAAGTGTTTACTTTTTGTCTTCTTAATCATTTACAGAGTTGTTCTTTCATCGTCCACTCAGTTTAAAGTAATGTTACATTTTTGTCCATTATACATGCATATTAAATGTTTTTGTTGTTTTTTATTTCATCACAGTCTCAAGTTTGGTAATACCACATTCTACAAAGCACATTATTGATCCCTTAGTTCTTTTTACAAGCATCAACATAAAGTTTTTGTTTTTCAGTTACTCATAAGAGCATCCTTATCATTTGCTCTCTGATTTTCTGACAACTGCTCATATTACTATTTGTTCTAAAGAGCTAAACTGCTTGTTTGTCACAGCACCTCTACTCAAATTTATTATTGCAGTTTCTTTACTTTTGTTCCAGTGACCATAGTTTTGTTCTTTTTGTATTTATCTGTATCTCATACTCATTATTGATCTACATCTCTGGTAGCGCATTTCTTAGGACAGTTTTCTCTTTTGCTAACAGTGTCATATAATTGAAAAAATTATTTGTAGTGGGTTTTTTGACACTTGGTCACTTGCATTTTTATATTTTTGAGGGACTAGTTTTGGAAGCTATTGCCTCCATTATCAACCTCTTTCCAAGCGATGGCATCCAAAACTAGCCCCTCAAAAATATAAAAATGTTGAAGTGTCAATAAACCGACTACACAGTTTTTTCAATTAATTTTGATGTCACTGTTACTAAATTCCTCCAACCATACATGAGTGTCATATAATTTGCAAATCTTACACATTTTATTCTTTTTTCTTCTGCTAATCTCTTCCATATGTTCCATATTGTTGCTTCTGCACCAAATTCTCTAAGCAAATTTTGAACAGGGAGATAATTTGTTCCATTTCTTCACATATTGTGACTGTCCAATTTTCATCATGATTTCACCTAGTTCTTACACTCACTTCACTTTTCTTGACAACTTCACTTTTCTTGTTCAAATATGTACAAAGCAGTCTTTTCTTTGAGTTATTCACCTACTACAGAATCAAACACAAAATATCTGTAATCTCTTGTAGTAGCAATGCTCACTATACATCACAACTATTGTTACAAGCTCCTCACTTATTTATGAGCACACTTATGCTGCTAAAATTTTCCAGAGTTATAGATTGTTCTGGAGCAGGGAGAAGGAGGCTCCAGAACAATCCTGTTATCTCTCAATAATCCTTGTGATGTTTATACTGGTTGAGAGCATTATCCCAGCGGGTAAACTTCATCTGGCCAGATGGTCAGTCATTCAACATCAACGTTACAACTAAGAGCCATGGCTACATCACAATACTTAATTTCTTTGTGATGTATCTTCACCTACTCTGATTCTGTTTAATGGCTTGATTTACAGATTAAGGGGCCTTCTGTCCTTCCAATTTGCATCAATTTTCTTCAGAAACTCCAAAAGTTCCTTCCAATCTGTTTTGTTCAAGGCCTTTTTTAAATCCATCTCTAAGTGATGTTTGTTGATAGTTCCTAACTATCCAATTGCTTCTCTTCATCTTTCACTCTTGAAGTTCAACTGTTGTAACTTTCCTTGCATCTGAAGATTCATGGTGTTCAATTTATCTTGTGTACCTCAGATAACTTTTTAATTTGTACTGGTATTAAAAATATTAAAATTAAATGCAATTGGAGACAGTGAGAGATGACACAAATAATAAAATTAATGTTAGGTCAATTGTAACATACTAACTTTTCTTACTTTTATAATTACTAAGAGGTGCTTTAGAAGCTTATACTTTCAATTTAAGCTTTGGTTCAATTAAGTGTGTTGGAGACTAGCTTTCTGGACATGTCCATGACAATGAAGTCCTCCAAATTTTCCACATAAAAGGTTCGCACGGAGCATAAACACTGCTTGTTTACACAAAGGAACTGATAAAGATAACAGTTGGATAGTGTATCACTGAGACAAGACTTACTGACACAGATAAGTGAGGTAAATGGGAATTTCTAGTAACTTCTTGACTGATAGAGATTATTCGGTTTCTGGTTTGTTTTAGAAATATCTAGAATTTATGAATGATATATATATATCATTATATATATATCATTATATATTTATTATATAAGAGATCGTGACACGCCAGCGGGACTTGTAAAACGAGAGTGAGTCGCGAGAGGTAAGCAGAGAACAGCTGAGAGTGTTGTAACAAGAGCTGATGATGTAAACTGAATGCTGTTTGTTATTGTCATGGACCTTGGAAGATTGTGTTGTATATGTGATGTAATGTTAGTGAGAATTGAACAGTGTATTTCTACGGAAATAAAGAACATTTAGAATTTCGGCACATTGTACTTTTAATTCTACGAACCCACAAAGTCACAATTGGTGTCAGGAGTGAGACAGTACCACCATGGAGGCTGCATTAGAAAAGATTCTACAGAAAATGGAAGAAATGAAGACGGCGAATGGCAACCTCGCTGCAAAAACAGAAGCGGTAAATAACAGCCTGGCCGCGAAGCTGGATACCACAAATAACAACTTGGCAGCGGAACTGAAGGAAATGAAGACGGTCAATGACAACCTCGCCGCAGAGCTGAAGGAAATGAAGACGGCTAATGACATCACCGAGAAGATGGAACAAATGAAGGCCGAATTAACAACGAAGACGGAAGCTGCAAAAGGCAACTTGGGCGCGACGATGACCGCGAAGATGACCGACACCAGGAAGAGCAGCCGGAAGAACGAGTAAGGCCCGGCGTGGCGAGAAGCACGTTGGCGCCGTCTACACCATCTCTTCGAGTGACACTGCGCGTCATCAGCCGACGTATGGATGACAGCCTCATCGCGGACGGTTGGGTGAGAGGGAAGCCGTGCCGCGTGCTCGGAGACACCGGAGCAGCCGTGACCGTCATCATACCTGACGTGGCCAAAGGTTTGCCGACGAGGAAGCCGAGCCGACCATACCAGGTTGCGACGGCATCGGGCAAAACCTTGCCTGTGGAGAAGGAGGCTCTGCTGAAGTTGACCTTGGGATGGAGTGCCGTGCGGCAGTGGGTGTTCGTCGCGAAGGTGGCTGAGGAGGTGATATTGGGATTGGATGCCCTCAGGAGCCACGAGGCGACGGTTGACGTCGGCAGAAAGGTTCTGCGGTTCAATGGAAAAGAGGTCATACTCCGGCAACCCGAAGAGCGCCTTGGAATGTGCAGGGTCGTCTTGAAGGAAGACGTGGTTGTCCCCGCGAGAAAGGAGGTGGTGGTGACGGCGCAACTGGAAGGACAGCGAACGAAGAACATGATGCTGGACCAGAAGACGCCTGTGCACTGACTATTTGTAGCCAGAACATTTTTGCCGTACTGAGAGGAGGTGCCCTTGAGGCTGCTAATCCTAGCGGACACCGATCACGGCATCCAGGCCGCAACGGAGTTGGGGACGTGTGAGCCCGTGATCAGCGTGACAGCAATCGACAACACACAGAAGCCGGTGCCGATGCAACACCTGGGGCCCCGGCTGGAAGGCTTACTGGAGAGGGCGGCTGACCACCTGACTGCAGAAGAGCTGGAGAAGCTTCGGCAACTGCTGAGAAGGTGGCGCCTAAATTGTGGACTCGACGCCAGCGACCATTGCATTGGAAGCATCCTATCCCAAGCCCAGGATGGCCATGAGCGGGTGATAGCTTATTACAGCAAGATGCTGTCCAAGGCAGAGAAGAACTACTGCATCACCCGGCGAGGGTTACTGGCGGTGGTAAAGGCCTTGGAGCACTTCCACAAATACCTGTACGGTCAGCCATTCCACCTGAGAACTGACCATTCCGCCCTCACCTGGCTATTGAGCTTTAGGAACCTGGCAGGCCAGAAAGTCCATTGGGTCCAGAGGCTGCAGGAGTACGACTTCACCTCTGAACATCGTAGAGGGAAGAGCCACGGCAACGCAGACGCAGTCCAATAATTATATTAACTTAGTACTTCAAATATACATACCACATGAAGCACTGAAAAGTTAATACATACAGCTTTATTGTATGTACAGAATCTTAAATACTTTTCAGTTCTTACAATACACCTGCAGAATGTTAACTAAATTGTAAATATTCCAAAGCAATTCTAAGAGCGTAAGAGGGAATTGTACGTCCATTGAATAATTTACATAAAAGAACCTAAACAGGTAAGTAATGTTTCTTCAAAGAGTGTTTGCCATTATGGTTTTGCATAAAGAGTAATCCTTAGAGCTATTGATTTATATTTTGAAACAATTATTTCAATTAATTACGTAGAAAATGAAGCTAGTTACAGTGAAGCAATAAGTATTATACAAATATAACTATTTGTAACAGAAAACTTCACTTATCTTAAGAAAATGATGTCAATTTTTCTTATTAGTTGAATTAGTTGAAATCAATTCCACAAACCCTTGCTCACGTCCTCAGTCAACACACTCCATTGTCAAGGAAGGTACTGTGTTACTATGTTTTTTCAGTATTACCAAAATCTGAAAACGAAACAAAGTTAAGAACAGAATCAACTGCTGGTATTTCACAGTTCATTACATGATGTATATTTGTTAAAATAAATATCTTTTCCCAAACCATTAAATCCATCGGAACATTTGTTTTAATAATTTAATTTCAGGATTTATTTCATGGTTAAACAACCAAAAATGATCTGCTAGTTGACGACAAAGTGTGTTGACTGAGCACCAAGCAAGGGTTCATGAAATCAATTTCAACTTATTCAACTAATAAGAATAATAGACATCATTTTCTTAAGATAAGTGAAGTTTTTTGTTACAAATAGTCATATTTGTATAATAATTATTGCAAATCTAGTTTTGTATTGTATTCCATTTTATTTACTATTTATTTTATTTTTATTTATAACTGTAACCATTTATTGAAAACTAACTGCTTTTCTCACTTCTATTACAACTTTCCAAACATCCCTGATATTCTGTTTTGTTTCACAGGCACTGAGACTCAGTAAAACAGCCCTTGGGGAAACAACTGTAGGACAGGCTGTAAACTTGCTGTCCAATGACATGAATAGACTTGACTACTGTGCTTACTTCCTAGTCTACACCTGGTTTGGTCCAGTACAGACAATTTTTGTGGGATATATTCTCTTTCAGCTAGTTGGTTCAAGCGCATTAATAGGCATTGCTGTTATTGGATTATTGGTGCCTTTTCAAAGTAAGTTAATTAAAACCAAATTGAATAATTAGTCTTCTGAATTTAATGATTTTTACCCTTGAGGTTTGATTACCATCCTCAAACCAAACCCCTTCTCCTCCTATCTGGAGCATTAGAGTTAAATGTTGCTTTGAGTGTCATTCAACCCATTCACCCTTATATTATCTATCCCAACAAGAAGTTCCAGTTTTGCCATTTTTGTTGGACTCACTTAACTCACAAATCTAGGCAGGTACCACTTGCCAGATTTCAAGAACTTGTAATTCATTGGGGCAGAAGTTCTACTTCCTGAAATGACATTGTGGGCTCCTATTTGTAATCCAAACATACTTGAGGAGAAACACATAATTTTACCTATCTTGATCACTGATAAAGATAATGGTGGTAATAATAATAATAATAATAATAATAATAATAATAATAATAATAATAATAATAATAATAATAATTAATAAATAAATAAATAACATTTCCTAAACCATTCTTATGCAGTTTTAATGGGTTCCTTCAAGCACAACTGCTCAAATTTTTCAACATTTTTGCTTGCTCATAATGTTGACAGACATTTAGAACAAATTTGTCACTGAACTCAAAGAGAGTTGCTCTACAGTTACCATGCATAAAAGATGTATATCACAGAATCTCCTCTCTTACAGCACTATTAAAGTTTTTTTGGGTGGGGGAAGTACTCCCTCATATACATGAATTAAGTGACTGTTCATAAAGATATAATTTTATTATTCGAAGGACATTAATAGATAACATAAGGGTTTTTCATTTATTTAATCCACCAGCCGCCACTGGGTTTGCCGACGAGTAAGCCGAGCCGACCATACCAGCTTATGACGGCATCAGGTGACACCTTGTCTGTGGAGAAGGAGGCCCTGCTGACGTTGACCTTGGGACGGAGTGTCGTGCGTCAGTGGGTGTTCGTTGCAAAGGTGCCTGAGGAGGTGATACTGGGATTGGATGCCCCCAGGAGCCACGAGGCGACAGTCGACGTCGGCAGGAAGGTCCTGCGGCTTAATGGAGAAGAGGTTATACTCCGGTAACCCGAAGAGCGTCTTGGAATCTGCAGGGTCATTTTAAAGGAAGACGTGGTTGTCCCCGCGTGAAGCGAGGTGGTGGTGATGGCGCGATTGGAAGGCCAGCGAACCAACAACATGATGCTGGACCAGAAGACACCTGTGCACGGGCTATGTGTAGCCAGGACATTGTTGCCGTACCGAGAGGAGGTGCCCGTGAGGCTGTTCAACCTGGCAGACACCGATCATGACGTCCAGGCCGGAACGGAGCTGGAGAGGTGCGAGCCTGTGGTCAGCGTAACCGCAGTCGACAAGACACAGGGGCCGGTGCCGACGCACCAACTGGGGCCCCGGCTGGAAAGCTTACTGGAAAGGGCGGCCGACCACCTGACCGCAGAACATCTGGAGAAGGTGCGACAACTGCTGAGACGATACCACCGCGTCTTCAGCCAAGGTAACAGTAACTATACTGCCGCACGTACAAAGTGTCTCACCGCATCGACACCGGAGACGCCCGGCCTGTTCGGCAACCACCTAGACGCGTTTCGCAGGCAAAACAAGCGGCGGTACGGGATATACTAGATGACATGAAATCCAGGACAGTAATTGAACAGTCTGACAGCCCTTGGTGTTCCCCTATAGTTCTGGTGACAAAGAAGAACGGCGAGCTACGCATCTGCGTGGACTACAGGAAGCTGAACGCTGTCACCCAGAAGGACTGTTTCTCCTTATCCCAGATTGACGACACCCTGGACACTCTAGCTGGTGCACAGTGGTTCTCGAACCTGGACCTGAAGTGGGGTTACTGGCAGGTGACTTTATTCCCAAGAGACAAGGAAAAGACTGCATTCTCGACAGGCTAAGGGCTTTGGCAGTTCACAGTTATGCCCTATGGCCTCTGCAACGCACCAGCCACCTTCCAACGCCTAATGGAATCAGTGATGAGAGGGCTGACTTATGATGCCTGCCTGCTATACCTGGACGACATCATCATCATCGGTAAGACCTTTGAAGACCATATGGAAAACCTGAGCAAGGTGCTACAGAGACTACAGGCAACCAATTTGAAGCTGAATGCAAAGAAATGCCAGCTCTCCCACAAGGAAGTCAACTACTTGGGCCACATAATCTCACCAACCGGAGTGGCCACAGACCGGGAAAAGATACATGCCGTGAGAGATTGGCCTCGGCCAAAAGACAAGACAGAATTGCGCAGTTTCCTAGGGCTGTATAGTTATTACCACCGTTTTATCAAGGGGTTCTCCAGCATTGCCAAACCTCTCACCTGCCTGACAGAAGAGCACCGACTTTATGTGTGGACGGATGACGCCGAAGGCGCTTTCCAGCACCTGAAGAAGACACTGTGTAGTGCTCCTATTTTGGGATTCCCACAACCAGGTGGCACCTTCATTTGGACACCGACGCCAGTGACCATTGCATTGGAGGCGTCCTATCCCAAGCCCAGGACGGGCACGAGCAGATGATAGCCTACTACAGCAAGATGCTATCCAAGGCAGAGAAGAACTACTGTGTCACCCGGCGAGAGTTATAGGTGGTGGTAAAGACCTTGGAGCACTTCCACAAATACCTGTACGGTCAGCCATTCCACCTGAGAGCTGACCACTCTGCCGTAACCTGGCAACTTAGTTTTAGGAACCTGGAAGGCCAGACAGCACGTTGTGTACAGAGGCTGCAGGAGTACGACTTCACCTCTGAACATCATAGAGGGAAGAGCCACAGTAACGCAGATGCCCTATCCCGAAGACCCTGCCCAGAGGAGTACGGCCAATGCACAAGAGCGGAAGAGAAGGAGCGTGCCGCAGCTGTCAGAGTGGTCACGGCAGTTCTTGCGGATGGCTGGGATAGCGCAGGCCTAAGGAGGGAGCAGCTGGATTAACGACATGGTCTTCCCCATCCAGAAGGTGCCCCGAGGGAAGATCTTGGTGATACACCTGGATCGTCTGGCCCGCTACGATGGTGCTGTTCGGGATGACCAGCCTTGAGGAGGCAGCAATGTCGCGGGAACGCGCATGAAAGGTTCGGTGCAGAGAGTTAAGCGCAGCTTCTGTACACAAAGAGCCTGCAAATAAAGACAACAGACAGATAGTGTATCACTGAGATAAAAGGCATGCCAAAACAGATAAAGTTAGAACATTCTGGTAACATCTTGATTGATGGAGAGCATTCGATTTCTTGATTGTTCTGGAACAGTCTGGAATTATCAGTGGAGGTATTTAAGGAAGCGACGATTCGCCAAGGGTAACCATAAACAGAGAGTCCTAAAGTAGTAAACAATTATAAAGTGTTGTAACGAGAGTTGAGTCGTAAAGTAGTAAACAATTCTAAAGTGTTGTAACGAGAGTTGATGTACTCAGAACACTGTGGTTGTGGTTATCGACCTTGGTAGATTGTGATTGTGTATGTGATGTAATACTGCTACTTGAGGGTATTTCTACGCAAATAAAGAACGGTTTGAATTTCTGCAAATTGGACTTTTAATTCTACGAACCCACAAAGTCGGCATTAAATGAAGTATTAAGGAAACCACAACATTGTCCATAACATAAAACTGTTAAAATCTTTAAGTACATCCATAGAATTGGATATTTGGGAAAAAATATTTATAACCAAAAACCGGGATAAAGTTATAAATTTTGAAATCCTGGTATTAAATGAAGTATTAAAACTTAGTGCCCCTAACACCAGATGGCAGAGGGATCTGAGCACCGTAGTAGTGGAGGAAGAAGAATGTTTATTTAGTCACCAAACATCTAAGGATGAGATCGAATGATCTTGAAAACGTTTCAATCATACAACATAGTAAGTGAAGTTTAGTGTAAACATAGTGACTCATTAATCAAACTCAAAAATCACAATATTATGTTTAAAAAGGTAGTGATACAGGATAGTTATCTATTTGTTTTTGTTTTATGTTTCTTTCTGGTGTTCTTTTAGTCTGGTTTCGAAGTTTCTTTTCGTTTTGCTTATGTAGTAATTCTCACATTCCTCACAACTGATCTGATATACTCCGGATTTTAAGTGCTCGGGATTGTATTTTTAAGAGGTTTGTTTACTAATTTCCTCAGGTTGTATCTGTTTTGTGGAGTTAGTCTTATGTTTAACTTTTTGTAGACTTATTCAAATTTTCTAAAAGCCCATGTGTGTGTGTGTGGTGTAAGTGAACTTTCTGTATTTCCTATCTGTATTTGATAATGCTGTTAATGATATCATTTGCAAAATGTTCTTGAGTTTCTCCTTCCTTTTTAGCAAGGTTCTTGTGAATCCATTTCTTATTATTATTTCCTAAAACTGGCAAGGTAAGACAAAAATGGTTTTGGAAAACAGGGAAGACTAATGAGAACAACTAGGAAAAATAGTATAAGATATAAAGTGAAACAAAAATCTAGGTCCCAAGTTTTTAAAATGCTCCATTATATACACAATCTGGGTTAACTATAATGGGGCATGAGAAAATGCAACTCCAAAACGAGGAGTATGTAAGATTTTGTATATGTGCTGTAGTTCTCTCAGAAAATCTTCTTTGCTCAACAGAACATTTTGCATGCATTTAATCAAACTTCTGAAGACCACTAGTTTATGTGAAGTTGTTGCATGCATTTTTCTTTATGTAGTTAATCAACATTTATAGGTTTCCTATATATAGTAGAACCCCGCTAATCCGAAAATTTGAATAATCTGTACAAAATTCAGGATAGAGGAAAAAATAAAATGCTTATTTTTAGTGTAACGAAAGGATTTTTATTGTATAACTGAACAACTAATTATTGAAACACAAGTTGTTGAAATGAAACATCTATTGCACTGGTAACTACAGTCTACACCACATGTTTATGTAATAGTTATTTTCACTTCAAGGAGTATGCAAAATTGGTAATCTTTTGCTGTAAAGAACTGCTTGATGATGCGATGTTGCGCAAGTGTCGCATGAATGTCACAACAGTCAGTGTGGCAACAATGTGTTGTTCTACATAGCATAATGCCAATTCAAGGGCATCTGCAGCGTCAGAGTGTGACACAATATCTTTAGGAGTGCCTTCTCCTTCACTCTTCATCTTCAGAGTTGTCATTAGGTTGATTCTGGACCATATAAACAATGGCTTCATTACTGATTTCTTGATAACCATTATCATTGAGTGATATCCATTTATTTGTAGCACTTTCCCCATTGTTAAGGTGCTTAAGCACTTCCCGTTTTGCTTTTAATGTACAGGAAGTATGTTTTCGTTTGCTTGACATTGCACTGTACAGTGTAACACTTGATTTGCGCATTGCACATAATTTATGAATAAAAGTGCAGGAACCCAATTTGTTCTGAATACTGTACGTAGAATACAGTTATCAATAGCGACACAAACTGTGCTTCAACTCCTTTAAACAATACAGCATCCACTACCGCCCCCTTATGTGCAACATTGCCACTTCCTCATGTCACTGCGCTGTTACCATTTTCTCACATTGCACGCTACTTTGCATTGTGTAATCCTATAGCTGGATTTGTATAAGTGTGGTACAGTTTCCGGATAATCCGAACATTTCCAAATTTGAGCAGATCACACCCCCAATTAGTTCGGATTAGCACTGTTCTACTGTATTCCAAATTTAAAACACTCTTGATTTCTAGTTATTTTGAGGTTCAAAAAAGGTAGTGTGTTGTTTACTTCTATTTCAGTTATGAGTTTAATATAGTTACCATATAGATTCAGTAATTTTAAAGCATCTCCTTTTAATTTCTATGGAATTATAACAAAAATATCACATATATATTTGTGCCAAAATTTCTAATTTAGGGGGAAGGCTTTTGCTACTGAACTTCTGGCTTATTTACAAGTGTACAAAATGGGTGGCAGTGGGTTCTCCATTGCCAAACCTTTTTACTGTTGATAGAATTGAGTATGAAGAACTTCTGTTTTTTACATAATTCTGTAAGATTAATAATGTCATCTATTTGTGTTGGATATGTTGTGGTCAAATTCAGCATTTTCTGAGGAATGTAGGTATTTTTTCAATAGGAATTGTGAAAAAATTGTGTTCTAACATATTAAAAGTGAAGGTGACTGTAAATAAGTGTGTCTGTTTATTCTGAAAAGTACTCCAACAAATTGATTTTGTATATTAGTCATAAGAGGAAACTCCATCTTCCAGATTTTCATTTTTAGTTTTGCATTAATGGTGTCTGTGGCTTCCATAGTGCTAATCAACTGAGGAAGAAATATAGCCTTTGTAAAAAGTCATTTGGAAGCAAAGAATGATATAGCAGTAATTTGTGATATAACTGCTGATTCATCACTATTTTTGTAATATTGGATGATTCCAGATGCTTTTAATGATAGTTTTACTGCAGCCAAAAAGCCATACAAAGACAGATAAAGTACATGATAGAGATTTGTACACTTGCATAGTCTTTAATTGATTTTATTCTTCTGCGGCAGAGTTCTAAGTGATAGTATTCCTATATCTATCCACATAGTGTGCATTCACACATTATTGCTTCACTGTATGATGTGTTGTTACAAATAATATGATGAATGCCATGAACAGTTAGTCTTGCAAGTATGCGCCTCGCCTTGGACTTTTAACAGAAGTTGAAAATTTAATCCGTTCTTTGGCCTTTCTTTCCACTGCTTCCAGCATTGCAAAAATGTTTAAAATATTATGCTCTTGTTTATGCCAATGTATTCACCAACACCAGTTTGAAAACACAGTTCACTTAAATATTTGAGTTCTTTGCTCATTAGATAACACATCACCTCTATTTTTTTGCTTTCTGTGTCTGTACATAGTATATGGTGAAAGTATTGCATTCACCAAAAATTTGAAACTGAGTTTTCAGTGGTAATACATGTTTTGGGTTCCTCAAATAAAAAAACTCTTTTTCAAGATGTTCGGTTAGTCTGTGAACATTGTTAACTCATAAAAGCTCATAAACAAAACATTTGAAACTTAATAGAAAAACTATTTGCAGTTGATTTCTTGACACTTCATCACCGTCGCCTCCATTATCATCCTCTTTCCAAGTGTCTGTTGTCTGCTGTCTTCACTCTGGCAGTGGAACTATGAACTTCTTTGTCAAATTATCCACTGATGGGATTTCAAAGCTCATTACTCTGTCCTTATTTTTCCATATGAATATGTTCTCCCATTGAATTAAAAGGGAGTCGATTAATGACATGTTCTCCCATATTGTCAGATTATTTTGGTTTATCACTCCTTTTAGTAATTTTGTATTTGGATCAATGTCATGGTTTTTGTTCCAAAAATGAATACTACTGCTGACTCATCTTCTTGTTTCATTTTGATGTTTCTAATGTACTCTGACTGTAGTTTTTAGGTTTCTAGATTTAGTTTGATGTATGTAGCATTTTTCACAATTCTTGCAACTTATTTGGTATATTCCGGATCTGTTAATTGATGGGATTTCATCTTTTGTTTTTGAATTTAGCAATCTTAAAACTGAGTATCAATTAGTAAGTGCCAAGTATTTTGTTCCTTAAAGATCTTTTTGAATTTATTAAATGTTTTTGGATGGTATGTGAATGTACTGAATATGCTGTTGCTTTCTTTCTCTTTTGTAAATGTGGTTGCTTCCTTTAGTTTAACCATTTTAATTTTCTTAAATACCTAACTTTTGTTGTATCCATTTTCTTCTGCTGTGTAAAGTATGGCTTTTTGTTCCTTGTAGTATTCTGCTTTATCCATGGGTATTTTGACTAGTCTGTGTGTAAGACTGTTTATTGCATGTTTATGTATAATCGGGTTATAGCTATGATGTTTTCTGACTATGTAGGCCTTCTGTAGATTCCAAATTTTATTTTTCTACCATTCCTGATGATATTTAGGTCCGAGAAAGAAAGTTGTCCATTGATTTCCTTTTCTATTATAATTTGATAGTCTTTTCTCGCAGATTGAGTAATTTTAATGCATCATCCAAATGTTTATTTGGAACTACTGCAAAGATGTCATCAATATATCTATACCAAACCTTGAAGATCCATGGGAAGGCCTTTTTAATTTGTGTTTCAAGTACACTCATAAATAAATTTTCCAAAAAGGGTGAAAGTGGATTGCTCATTGATAACTTGCTTTTGATTTTGATGTCACTATTACTAAATTCCTCCAATTTAGCTTACTTAAAACTTCATATTTAAGTTCAGCAGTTCCAAGGTTATGACACAAACATTTTTAAGCAAATCTGCCCTCTTAAAACTACCCTCATGGAAAAATATTCAGAAATTTTGATTTTCTCAAAACTGACTCTTAATGACTGATCAAAATATATTTTGAGATGTTTTCATGACAAATGAAATCTGTGTGTTTAATTTTCTAGAAATAGCTTCTGAAGTCCTCTTCATTCTGAATAACTTGTGCATAACTGATAAAGTAAGAGAGACAGAAAAATTCTTACTATACAGAAAATTATACATCTTGTTAAAGCACCAAATTTATGTCAAATAAGTATTTTTTTATGAAATTGATCATTTTCAAGGTATTCCTTCTTGTTGGTTTGAATTTTCAAATACTTCTCTCATACATTAAGTTATTATTCATGTTTATATGTCCTGGCCATGGCCATGTATATGAATAGAATTCCGTCACATAGTGACCAGCTCTTAACACATCTATCACTTAAAACTGTTATATTCTATTTTTACAATGGGTTATCTCAGTTAACATGAAATGGATAGAAGAATAAGTATTTTTAGATTAGTTTAGACAAGAGTCCAGTAAGTACACATATAATATTTTTCTTGATATTCACCACAGAAATGATTTGTGGTCTATTCAACATTATCTATGTTAAACCTCTAAAGTAATAGTAGTACTAATTTATTTACTGTCCATAGACAAATAAAGGTATGAAGCATTGTTAGTATACATTGTGATAGTCCTCTACAAAACTTTGTATACACAATTTATATAGTGTTTTTTTTTTTTTTTTTTTTTTTTTCATGCAGTCTTGACATAACTGCATCATTCTACTCACAACTGGAATCACTTATCAAGTTACCTTAGGAAAACTCCTAGAGACGAGTGAGAGTTGCTTTTTACTACATGAATTCCCACCTTCCACTCTCTGACTTAGGGCATCATGTTCACATATCATAAGTTCTGTTAAATGTTTTTATTCACATAAAATTGAGTCAAACACAAGCTTTTAGTCTTGACTCAAGTTTATTCACACCACCCAATGTATAACTTAAGTTTTATTTAGTTTTACAGCATATGTGTGGCATAGAATGTTTTTATTTTTATTTTTTTAGACATTTTCAACTTCTGCAAATACAAAAACCAAAATTGGAAGTGCATATACAGTAAGCATAAATGATAATAAATCACAATAAATTTTTAGTGTAAATGTGCTGATGATGTAAGCAGCATCACCGGCCAAACATGTGCACTAATAAATTGTTAGTGAAGTAATTCAAATGTCCATTAGACCAGCATTGCAATTCAGTATTATCTATTTAAATTGTAAGATTTTATGTGTTACCCTTTCATTCCAATGAAACCACAATTGTTTGCTTTGTTATATAACTTTTGACATGTCATGACAGGCAGAGGTACTTATACAAGCTTGCTATGGCCCGCCTCGGTAGCGTGGTGGTAAAATGTCTGGCTCACGTTCAAGAGGTCCCGAGTTCGAATCTCGGTCAGGATGAGTTACCTGGATAAGGTTTTTTCCGGGGTTTTCACTTATCCTGAAACACGAATGTCGGGTAACTAAGCTCTATGGACCCCGGGCTCATTTGAGCCTCATTTCACCCATTCCATTCATCGTCCGATATGACTTAACGTTGGAGGACGTAGATTCATTTAAAAAAAAAAGAAAAGCTTGCTATACTGTTAAATATAACACTCCTGTTACACTTCAAATGCTTGGTGGCAGCCCAAAAGTTATAAAGACAATTTTGCTGCTTTTACCTTCTATTTGTACTTTAAAAGTGAATAGCTATATATAGCTATATATATTAGCTGTATTTTAAACTTAGCATAAAGTTTAATCTCTTTATTTTCTTGCTTGAAAAAAAACACTTTTACTTTTGAACATAACCTTTTCTGTTTAAGCAATTAAAAGCAACTCTTTTGCATTAGGTGCAATTGGTAAATTGTTATCATCTCTGCGAATGCGTACAGCAAAACGAACAGATGAAAGAATTAGATTCATGAATGAAATAATTGTTGGAATTCAAGTTATCAAGATGTATGCTTGGGAAAAACCATTTGCTCATCTTGTTGATCTTTGCCGCAGGTATGTTCCTCTATGAAAACCATTTATTAATCTGGTAGTAAATTAAATAGACCATTTAAATGCATAATTTTGCTTCATTACATACTTTTTTTTTTCAATAGAAAAAATTAAGGTATATGTTGCTTAAGTGCTTATTACAGTGACATAGTGAGCACCAACATTCATGGATGTACAAGAATTTACTGCAGTTCTAGTCACTGTAAATAAACTTATTGCATTGCAGGCGTGAAATGAAGGTCATCAAACATGCAAGCTTTATCCGTGGTTTTCTTCTTTCATTTGAAAAGTTTTCTACAAGGATAGCAATATTTATTACAGTGGTAACTCATGTATTGCTCAAAGGAAGTGTTACAGCTGAACAGGTACCAAAGTAAAATTATGAGTTTTTAGTTGTGAAGAAATATTAAGATGTTGAGTATTATTTTGCTTTCTTTTATATTTACAGATATTTGTAGTTACTGCATATTTTAACACTTTAAAACAGACAATGACAGATCTTATTCCACGCTCTATTGCTCAGATCTCAGAAGCCTATACTTCTCTCCAAAGAATCCAGGTTGGTACTTATAATGGATATATTACATTAATCATTAATAGTATTATTAGAAAGTATTGTATAAACTTTATTGTGTTATTATTTATGTCTCTGATTGTAGTCATTCAGCAGAATATGGTTGGTATGGTACCATTTCACAGCACTAACGTGTCTTAGAACTTTCTCTAGTGTCATTATTCTTTTGGTATCCCATTACTTGCAAGTAGAAATAGAGATGTGATGTTTAAACTATAGATGTTTCAAGACGTCCCATTTACAAGACAATAATTTTGACGTAAAGATTTTAAAAAAAGACAATAATTGTTAGTTCGCTCTGGCCGTTTTACAAATAATGTGTAGTATTATCCATTTCAAACTCTCATCCTGTGAGCTAAGCCTTAATTTTACATCAGATGGTGTCATGGTAAAATAATTACCTTGATCTTATAGGAGGGTCATTTGTTAAATCTGGTAACATTCCATGAAGGGAATGGAATTATTTTTTTCAACTTTCAGGGTGGTGTGCTTGATTATTCAAAAGATTGTACAGATAATGTGAATGTGCTACCATATACAGTTCACTGCTGACAGCCATCTGAACTGGTTAGTGTGATAGCTGCGATTGAAAATGGAAAAAATAGAGTTTTGTGCTGTTATTAAACATTTTCATTTGAAGGGCAGGACTGCCACACAAGTCAGAACTGAATTGCATGAAGTTCATTCAGACTCTGTACCAACATTGGAGACCATTTAGTTTTGATCAATAAATTAAAACATGGTTGTAGAAGTACTGATGACGAATCGCACTCTAGTCGCCCAATTGAGGTCACCTCCCAAGACACTGTTGAAAAGAATCCACGATCTCTTTATGCAAGACCACCGAATCAAAATTCGTGACATTGCTGAGGCTGTAGGCATCTCAACTAAGTGAGTGCACAACACAATATCCTGCATGAAAACTTGGCAATGAAGAAGCTGTGTGCAAGATGGGTGCCGTGATTGCTCACAGTTGACCAAAAGCGCATGCCGAAGAACACTTTGCCAATTCTTTAATCGCAATCTGCAAGACTTTGTACCATGGATGAAACTTGGATCCATCATTACATACCAGAGTCAAAATCAAGTCAAAACAATGGACAAAGACTGGTAACTGTCGGCAGAACATTAAGCTTGCTGGCGTCATACAGTGGTGTGTGTTGAGTGGTAGGCCAGCAAGAACAGTGGTGTCTTATCCCAGTCTCGCTGATGGCTGGCCACAACCTTCCTCAGGTGTTCTTCTAAGGTCTTGATGTACCTCTCGACCATGCCGTCCGACTAGGGATGTAGAGGTATTGTATGGGTCTTGTTAACCTCTAGACTTTCCAGGGCCTCCTTCATTAGGTGAGACTGAAAATTGGTGCCCTGGTCGCTGTGGAGCTCTAACGGTATCCCAAAATGGCAGAACAGTTGCTCCACGAGGCAGTCGGTGATCATCTTCGCCTCCTGGTTCGGGATGGCATACACCCCGACCACTTGGTGAAGTAGTCCATGGCCACCACCAGGTACTTGTTGCCTCGGTCGGACACTGGGAATGATCCAGCTATGTCGACAGCGATGCGTTCGAATGGCGCTCCGACGTTGTACTGCTGCATGCGACCCCGGCTCCTAGTTTGGGGGCCGCAACTCGCTCTGCACGCGTGACATTGACGGCACCATCTCTCGGCGTCTGCTCGGAGCCTCAGCCAGTAGTAGCGCTGCCGAAGTTTGTCCTCCTGAAGTAACGGCCTGCACTTCCCCCAAGACTTCCGGTACCCTACTCCGGGGAAACTGCTGTCTCTCTCTCTCTCTTTCTCTCTCTGTGTCTTCCCATCGGGTGATTCCCATACCTGGAGCAAAACGCCCTCTTTGATCTTCAGTGAGTCCCATTAGGCCCAGTACGACTTGTATATAGCGCTTCTGGGTGCGATGTCCTCCCAGGTGGGTCTTGTCCCTGCCTTCACTTCCCTCAAGAGTGGTCCTCAGTTGGCGCCCGTCAGCTGCTCCCTCCCTTGGCCTGCGTTATCCCAACCGTCCACAGGCACAGCTGTGACAACTCTGACAGCTGCGGACGCTCCTTCTCTTCCACTCTTGTGCACTGGCCGTACTCTTCCAAGCAAGGTCTTCGGGATAGGACTCCTCCAATACAATGGTCATTGGTGTCGGTGTCCACAGTGAAGGCGCCACCTAGTTCTGCGAATCCTAAAATAGGAGCACTGCAAAGGATCTTCTTCAGCTGCTGGAAGGCGCCTTCGGCGTCCTCCGTCCACACATATGGCCGGTGTTCCTCTGTCAGATGGGTGAGGGGCTTGGCGATGTTGGAGAAGCCTTATATGAATCGGCGGTAATAACTATACAGCCCCAGGAAACTGCGCAATTCTCGCTTATCCTTCGGGCAAGTCGAATCTCTCACGGCCTGTGTCTTCTCCGGGTCTGTGCCCACTCCAGTTGGTGAGATTATGTGGCCCAAGTAGTTGACTTTCTTGCGAAAGAGATGGCACTTCTTCGCGTTCAGCTTCAGGTTGGTCGACTGCAATCTCTGTAGCACATTGCTCAGGTTGTCGAGATGGTCTTCGAAGGTTTTGCCGACGATGAGGATAGGTATCGCAGGCAGGTGTCATAAGTTAATCCTCTCACTACTGACTCATTGAGGCGTTGGAAGGTAGTTAGTGTGTTGCAAAGACCAGAGGGCATAACTGTGAATCGCCGAAGTCCTTGGCCTGTCGAGAATGCGGTCTTCTCCTTGTCTCTGGAGTCTAGAGCCACCTGCCAGTAACCTGACTTCAGGTCCAGGGTCGAGAACCACTGCGCACTAGCAAGCGTGTCCAGGGTGTCGTCAATCCGGGGTAAGGAGAAGCAGTCCTTCCTGGTGACATCGTTCAGCTTCCTGAAGTCCGCGCAGCCCCTCAAAATCCAATCTCTGTGGTCCTCGTTCCGAGGGGTGGGCAACAGGAAGTAGGGGACTGACTGATGGAGTGATGTACGGCGGGGACTTGATGTGCCCTAGGACCGCTACGGCTGCCGAGAAGGCCCATCAGTAACCCCGAAAATTGGCAGAAGAGGCTCTGGATAATCTCTCGACTGGGTTCCTCCGCGAGGTGAGAGTCTTCCTTCAAACGCCCAAACCATGGTCCACTTTCGGTGCTTGACCCCATTTATTTATTTTTTCTTATTCTTTTTCCTCCCTGAACACAAGTCTGACGGGTAACATAGCGCGGGTGGTTGGAGTGGGAAGCGCAAGGGGTGACTGGATAAGGCGTAATTCCCAGCCCCTTGTTACCATGTAGGACTGTGTTCGTATCCGCTGATAAAGGTCAGTTCCGGGCAGGAGCCATTGCATGAGCTGTTACACTCCTGAAGGCGATTGGGTCCCTCTGTCTTTACACTGGGAGTTGTGATTCTGAGGTGAGCATGTCTCACCTAAGCAGGGGTGACGCCCAGGATGTGAGCACGCCATCGGAGATGTTTGCAATGGTGGAGGACATTACCGCAAGGCACCTAAATTTAAACCAGCAACTTTGAAGGGTAATGGAAAGGAAGTAGTCGAGCCCTGTGGTCCTCGCTACTTAGTCGTAACTAGAACTGAGGAAGGAAAGAACTTTCTGTCACTGAACCCTTTCCTCATCCAAAAGGGTTTGGATAAGATAGCTGGTCCGGTGAAATCTTGTACTCGATCAAGAAATGTCACGCTCCTGGTGGAAGCTCATTCAGTCTCCCAGGAGGCGATCATATTGAAGGCGAACCTGTTGGGCAGTTACGCGGTGAACGTCACAATCCATGAGCCTGAACTCCTCGCACGGAGTGGTCAGCACGCGTGCGTTGGACGGTATGACCAGCGAGGAAATTATGGAGAACCTTCAAGACCAAGGAGTGACGGCTGTTTACCGTGTGCAGCGTAGAGAGCGAGGGGAATTAGTGCATACCCGTACCCTGTTCCTGACCTTTGAACTGGTCGATCTCCCACAAAGGATCAGGGCAGGGTATGAGACCATTGAGGTACGCCCCTATATCCCAAACCCACTGAGATACTATAAATGCCAGCGCTTCTGTCACACAAGTTCCTTCTATAACGCCGCGCCTACATGTTGTAAGTGTGCGATGTCACAGCACAATGGTGCATGTTCATCGCCAGTTAAATGTGTGAACTGCGCTGGAGAGCATGCATCCAGCTCTCGTGATTGCCCACGCTTTGTTGAGGAAAAGGCGATCCAACAGATCCGGGTGAAAGTAAAGGTGTCCTCGGAAGCCCGGAAACTCGTGCGCACTTGCATACCCTCCCTCCCGCGGGCAGCTACTTACAGCTCTGTAGCTGCTAAGCCTGTACCGAAGAGATCACCACTCAGATCAGCGATATCGGTGAGGCAACAATATCGGAGAAAACCATCGCTCCGTCACCATCTGCGAGGCCTGCAAAACCATCAGCCCAGTCTGCATCTTGGACGCCTTCCGCACCATCAGGAAGAAGATCGCCGGCACAGTCGCCCGCTCAAGCCTCAACAAGACCGACAAGTCGATTGTGTACGAAGCCCCGCCGAAACAATTTAAGACCAGCTATAAGAGGTCGGATTTCCTTAAGGAAACAAGCAAACCTGCCGGCCGAAGGAAGAGTCCTAGTGCCTCTAAAAGTTCCTTCTTTGAGCAGTCTTCTGGTGAGGACTCTGACCTCATCGGTCTCCGTGTCTAATCGCTTTGGGGTCCTTGAACCGAAGTTCTGCATCGGTAAGGGGGCCTGATCCGTGGAGGAGATGGAACAAGGGGATACGGACCACATTGCCAGGAAGTCTTCCAGATAGCGACCAGATGATCCTGCTGGTAAAGAAGTTAGCCCGAAACCAAAAAAGAAGGGTAAATTAATTCGGCCACCTTCGAAGTCATTGTAAAGTGAAATAAGCCTTAACCTCTTATTCCCTTATTCCACTGCTACAATGGCGATACTACAGTGGAATATAAGTGGGCTTAGGGCACATCGCCCTGAACTTGATTTGTTGCTCCATCAGCAAGATCCATTAGTGGTTTGCCTAAGGAGACTAAGTTACGGCCACAGGATTCCTTTCACCTCAGACGGTATACTTCATTAAGGCGTGAACTTGCTCTTGAGGAGGGTATTCTCGCGCACGGAGGCCCTATGGTCCTCGTCCGAGATGACGTATATGTGGAGGACATTCCTTTACGCACTAACATCCAGTCAGTTGCTGCACGTATAATACTGCCGACGATACAGTTGGTCGTCTGCAACATCTATATTCCGCCTTGAGACGACCTATCACTCACTGCGCTACAAGAACTCGTTCTTGAGTTACCAAGCCCCTTTCTACAGGTTGGGGACTTGAATGCCCACCACCCTCTCTAGAGTTCCACTCAAACTTGTGCGAGACTTCCTGGACAGTACCCACCTGGTTCTCCTGAACATCGGAGAACCTACGTTTCTTTCCGATGCCTTCAATACCATTTCGCATCTGGATTTAGCAGTATGCTCACCGCAGTTAGCAATGTCCCTCCAGTGGCACGTTATCTTTGACCTCCAGTGACCACTTCTCGTGTCTCATTAGTCTCCTAGCACAAAACGTGTGTTCCACCCGCTTGCCAACCTGGCATTTCGATAACGCCAACTGGGCCCTTTACACCCAGTTGGTGGTTTTTAATTTTGAGGAGCACGGCTCTGTAAACAATTTAGTTGATCTCACCGAGTGGATACTTTCTGCTGTGGAACGGTCTATTCCCCGTTCGACTACCAGTCCTCGTCGCCGTCCTGTCCCATGGTGGACAGATGATTGCCGGAATGCAATCCGTGATCGCAGGCATGCTCTAAGGTTTTTCCAATGCCACCCCACTCTGGAGAACCTGATTCAATACAAGAAACTGCGTGCCAGGCGTGGGCAAGTAATTAAGGAGAGCAAAAAGAAATCTTGGACTGTTTTTGTGCCGTCCTTTAATCGCCATACACCTTCTATTGTATGGGATAGGTTAAGACACGTGGCCGGAAAATCGACCCACATGCCGATTTCTGGTCTGGAAACTCCTTCAGGAGTCTTTGTGGATCCGTTTGACGTGGCTAACTCCCTTGGCAGTGCTTTCGCTCACGTGTCTAGCTCAGATAATTATGCACTTGAGTTTCTCTCAATTAAGAATCAGGTGGAGTCTCAAGGTTTCTGATTTCTTTCTAGAAACCTTGCAGACTACAATCGCCTCTTCACCATGGCAGAGCTAGAACACCCACTTTCGTCTTCGCGACCTTCTGCACCAGGACCAGACGGTATCCACGTGCGATTCTTACATCTTTCTCCGGAAGGGAAGGCCTTCCTACTCGAGGTCTATAACCGCGTCTGGGTTGACGGCAGTTTTCCTGAGAAGTGGCGGGAGGCCACCATCATTCCAATTTTGAAACCTGGGAAGGACAGACATCTGACTTCTAGCTACCGTCCTATTTCTCTCACCAGTTGTGTATGCAAAGGTGATGGAACGCATGATCAATGGGCGGCTGGTGTGGTGGCTGGAAACTCACAACCTGCTGACGAACATCCAGTGTGGTTTTCGACGTCGCTGTTCGACACTAGACCATCTCGTGCCGATGTCAACTCAGATCATGACTCAGATCTAAGGAACTGCCAGACCGTCGGCATCTATTTTGACCTCGAGAAGGCTTATGACACATGTTGGCGTGCAGGTCTGTTACGCACCCTGCACAGCTGGAATATTCGCGGGCGCCCTCCTGTTCCTTCGGGAGTTCATGAACAATCGCGTTTTCCGAGTTAAGGTCAGCTCGGTCTTATCAAATCTTTTTATTCAAGAGAACGGGGTCCCACAAGGATCAGTTCTAAGTGTTACACTTTTTGCTATTGTCATTAACTCTATCGCTGAGTTCCTCGAGGGGTTTCATCATGTTTATTCGTGGACGATTTCGCCGTCTACTGCACATCTCAACGTACTCCGTTCCTAGAGCGCCGTCTACAGCAATGCTTAGACAACCTTCATGACTGGAGCTCTAAGAACGGCTTTAGGTTCTCCACTGAGAAGATGGTCGGTGTCAACTTCTGGCGCTGCAAGAGTCGGTTACCACCCTTCCTCCGACTTGGTTGCCACGTTTTACCCTTTTCCGATGAAACTAGGTTCCTGAGGCTGGTTTGCGACAGAAAGCTTAGCTCCACCTCCACTTTTTGGTCATTTAAATACCATTTTTGATCTTTTCATATCTTATCACCCTCTTATTAATTCTTATCCCCCATTCCTTACAGTAACTGCTAATTTTGTTTATCGCTCTCTGTAATCCTATCACTGTTATAGATGTTATTACCAAGTCATCTGCAAATAGTAACCCTGGTATTACTTTTTTCCTAATATTTGGGCAATGATGTTACTTTTTTCAACCCTCTCTACTATATCATCGATAGGGTTGAAAAAAGTTATATCATCATATTATATCATTGATAAATTGAACAATACAGGGTTAAGCTTACAACCTTGTCTTAATCCTCTTTTCTGCTCCACTAATTCCGTTAGCCCATTCTTATCTACTGTAGTTCCAAACTTTTATTTCCTCGTAAATATTTTCTAATCCTACAACAAATTTCTTGCTGACTCCTTTCTTTTGTAGTTTTCACCAAGTGCTTCTATCACTGTTGTATCAAAAGCTTTTTCAAAATTTACAAAAAACATATATACTTTTCCAACCTGTGGTTTATTGTACCTAAGCTCCAAGTAGGCATCCCCAGCAAGAAGGATGAGGCGAGAGGAGACAGAGTGGTCAACCCAAGGTGCCAAGATACCCACTGATACTTCTGCCCAGAAAGAGACCACCGGATGAGAGATGATGTGAAATGATAATGGAGATGAAATGGAAGACAGGAAATTCAGGGGATGTAATTAACCGACCCACCATTCGCTGGTGACCCGGGAAAACCCCTGAAAAAACCTATGGGTCAGGAATCGAACCCCAAATAAATTCTGTAACAGGGAGCTTGTTCTAACCAGAACTTGGACCTGGGCCCAAACATCAATTATGCTTTTAATGTTGAGTGTTAAGTTTAATCATTATAGCAGTGCACTGTCTAAATTGTACGATATTGTTGTTTTGTTTCATTGGAGTATTGAGCTTATGATTTGAGTCCATGTGTTGCTTCTGTCTAGATTTTCTTCTAGTTTCTTTACCATTATTTCATGATTTATCAGATCAAAAGCATCAATGCCAAACATAAAGTTGAATGTACATGGTTGACATTGTATTGGGAAACGTTAGCAGTTATATTCATAAACTTTTGTAAGTAACTGTCATGGTTCATGAAGATTAAGCTATAATCTAACCAAAGAAGTTACAGCAAAAGTAAGAAGTTATAGATTATTTCACTAGATTAAAAGTATTGTACTGTCAATAATTTGGGCAGGTATTAATGAAAATATACATTTTGTGAGTATTATTTTACTCACAATAATGTAAGACATAAAACTCTCACGGCAAGCATTATTAATTAAAGCTTCATGGATGATCAGCCATGTCAAAGTAATTAAAGTCGAGCCTTAATTATTAACTCAGAATAACTTTAATATTTAAATATGTACCAGGATAGAATTACAAGAAAAACAAAATCTAAACAAACTTCAAGAAGACATAGAGAAACTGAAAGTCTATTGGGCCATTTTATTTGAATAAGCTACACATTGGTACATAATTTCAGAAACATAAATGATAAAGAAAAAGAAATTTATTTTCCAATGAAGCTGAAATAATCTAAAGGAATATCATCATCATCATCATCATCATCATCATCATCATCATCATCATCATCATCATCATCATCATCATCATCATCATCATCAATATCTAAATGGTCTCACTGAAAATATTTATCCAAATTAAATGTTTCTTTTAATACTAGAAGGACCGCACCCGTCATTTTGACGGATACGCCGCTTTAGAAGACTTATTTCTTGCTTATGTTTTCTTTTCTACACTTTCCATGTTCTATGACTTTTAATAAATACTTATGACGAACACATCCAAAAGAATTAAGCATTTTGGACAACTCCTTCTAGAAGAAATGCCATCCGTCATTTTGACGGGTACGGAAGTGTGAACAATAGCCTTCGGATCTGTCCACATCTGTTGTTTTCCTTCCTGATTGGTTTATGGCACTCTGCAGACCCTTTGTCGATGAAGAAAGCTTTATTGCCCAAGTGGCGCAAATTGTGCTACCACTTATGAATTTACAAGGTGTTGGAGCAAAAAAATTTCCGCTGAAGTTATGGTCGAATACCTGGGGACCACCATTTTTCAGGAACACAGTGAGCAGAAACAAATTCGCTGAAATTTTGTGGTTTATGTGTTTTGATGACAAGAACACACGTTCTCAAAGACTAAGTACCGATCGTTTTGCAGCTGCTATTCCTGTCTGGAATCCTTTTATTGCCAATTCTGTGCAGTGTTACATTCCAAGTGAAAATACTGTGGATAAGCAACTGTTTCCTTGCAAGGCTAGATGCTCTTTCACTCAATATATGAGCAATAAACCGGACAAATTTAGAATAAAGTTTCGGCTTGCAGTTGATGCAAATTCAAAGTATCTGGTGAATGGTTTTCCTCACCTGGACAAAGACGATCAGCGCCCCACAGGTGTTCCTCAAATCTGTTTTAATCAAACTTCAAAAGAGATTAAAACAGATCACAGCTCTCACACCAATAAAACAAGAAATTAGATTTGCTAAATTTACTTACCACCCCTGGGCCACAAAAAAGTTCCAAAAAATATTCAAGAAATACAATATAACATTGGCACCAAAAAACAATTACAACATTAAAAACCTACTCAACAGTAATAATACTGATAAGATAAAAACAGAAGAAAAGTCAGTCATTTACAAGATTAAGTGTAAAGACTGTGAAAAAATTTACATAGGGAGGACAAAAAGAAACATAGGCACTAGAAAGAAAGAACACTTCAGGCAGTTAAGATACAAAAATATTGATAAGTCCGCAATAGCAGCTCTGGTCTGAAAATCATGAAATTGAAGATAGCACCGAATTACTAAAATATGTACAAAAACATAGTGAACTCGTCATATGGGAGAGAATATACATAGAAAAACATAAAAACCAACTAATGAACTTTGAAATTGCACCAGAAGAGAATCCCACTAAGTTCATCACTAAATCAACAGATGGCAGCAGCAACTCCAGAATTACCCACACCACTGGATCAAGCTTTAGTTGCAAATGACTAGTCGACGATGCAAATGATGTTTTGCAAAACATGTCCTCAAAATAGGTACGTAAGTGAAGCCGATGTGTAATAAATACGACTCATCTATAAATTAATAGCCAAACCTCTGTTTAAAATGTGCCATGTAACAAATCTTGAGGATACCAAAGTATTAATACATAATAGTACTAAATAGTAATTAAGATTAATACAATGAATAATTATTATTTAATAATGAATTGTATAACATGAGGTACAATTAAATTTATGCATTTGAAAAGAATACTCATCATAGTAGTGTATTATGGTACAATAAATGTTTACTTTTTATTTTATTTATTTTAGTGCCAACATATTACATAAATTGCATCTACTGGAATTGACCCTAGTCACTTATCCAGTAGATGTCTAAAATATTACCAATCCTTCACAGCCTTTTTTCTAATACATCCTATGACATAATATTTACATTATAGACTCTTACTTATAACATTCCCTTTTAATGCATCAAACTACTTAATTTACAAAATCCTGCAATAAAATTTTCCATAGAAAAAGAGACAAACAATAAAATCCCTTTCTTAGATTTGAAACTTACCAGAAAACATAATAAATCCTTTCATGGAAGTGTTGAAAACAGTATTGTTGTATAAATTAAATTAATTTAGCATACATAGAAAGGAAACACACACAGAAAATTTCATAAAATCAGATGGATATAACCCAAGACAACACAAGCATGCTGTTATCAACAGTTTAACTCACAGGCTTGTTAATGTATCCTTAAACAAGATAGAATGTATCAAAGAGTACAATAATATCATTCACATTGCAGAATACAATGGATTCAGTGCTGAATTGGTCAACAAGAAAATTGATAAATTCAAAAGACAACAAAGATGCAAACAAGTAACTACTCTTTCCCCAATCAGCAATGAAACTTCATACAGAAAATTTACATATCATCCCAGAGCTACACACCTTTTCCAAAAAGTCTTCAAAGAACACAATATTACTTTGGCCCCACAGAACAAATTTAGTGTACAACAACTTTTGAAAACACATAATACAAAGGAGATACCCACAGACAAAAAAATCAGGTGTGTACCGGATAAATTGCAAGGGCTGTGACAACTTTTACATTGGAAAAACAAAAAGGAACTTGAAAATTACGCTTAAAGAGCATTTTGGGAACATCAAGAACAAAGACATAGATAAATCGGCTGTAGCGTACCATTTTTGGAAGGAGTATCATGATATAGAACGAGAAATTCACTTATTAAAAAGTATCCAAGATCCAGCTGCATTAACCACGTGGGAAAAAATCTTAATAAAGAAACATGAAAGAAAATTGTTTAACTTCGACACTACCTTTGAAGAAAACCCAAATTTTAAGTTCATCAAGTTACCGACAGAGACGCACCTATCACCTCCGAGGAGTTCACCGAATCGACGTCCATTAGTCGACAACAGCTGATGTTAGGAAGATCCTAACAAAACGCATTCTAGGTAAATGCTAGCAATAAGTGGAGCTTAAGTATTAGTTTGACTCAAATTTATATAAATTTTGTGCTTCATTGTATCATAGTCCTTACACAATGGAATTAAACAGTAATCTTGCAGTACACTACCCCTTAGACCTCTTGAGTTTCCAAACCCCCAATCTGTACCATGCTATCGCTTCTCTTTCCCTTTTATTACACATTTCTAAATACTTTTCTGACCTTGATTCTATTCCAAGCATCCTTAAAAGAACCAGTGATCTTTTCTCTTTTATCTCAGCCCATATAGTTTGACGATCCTTATCTTTAAATCTATAGCTAAACTACCTTCTCTACCCCTCATGCTAAGCTATGTGTATGCAGCCATATATTACCTAATTCACTCTTTTCCAACTGTTCTTTTACTCTTTTCAACCATGTTGCCTGACTGGGATGCTTTTCTTGAAAACTGAGACAACACTTTCCTCTATCAACTGTAGTATCCTGTACCAGTACTTAACCACTCTTTCCATCACCATTCCTTTTGCAGTACTTTTTCCCATTTCTAAAAGTACTCCTACATTTGCTGAAAGTAAATATGTGATACCTTTCTTGGAAGTATATTTTAAACAATTAGAAAAATCAGCAGTTGCCACACATTTTTGGGAAAAAAAACACAACATAAATCCAGAACCAAAACTACTGAAACATACATCAGGAAAACAAGAACTATCCACATGGGAACAAATCTTCATTTCAAAAAATAGGAACAAAGTATTCAATTTCGACATCCCCCAGAAGGATTTGTTCAGCAAGTTCCTTGAGCCGCCACCAGAGGAGACCTGTGACAAGGTATCGTCAGCTACACCAACGAGAACCAGTCGAGAGCCGGCCGATGATAGAGGCAAAGCCTCTGAAACATGTTCCGGAAAAATTTAAAAGTAAGTGTTGTCTAGTGTCTTTAATCGACTCTCTTTAAAGTTAATAAATATGTGATATTTGAATTTTAGATTACAGTGGTTCCGCAATCATTGTTTGTCAGGGCCTGTAATTTATCTGGTGGCCCTGATCAATTCATTACAAATTTTGGAATTTTACTCACATAATATAATGAAAGAGTTAAAACATTACAAGTCCATTACTTGAGCATTAAGGTCAGAATTTGAGATGCACTTGTTTTTATCTCTCTACCCCAGTTAAACACAACTTTTCAATTCATAAAATTAATTGTAGTTAGCTTTCATCACACTGTCACTTACATTTTCATTTTTGAGGGACTAATTTCGGGAGTTGTTGCTTCTATTTTGAAATCCCACCAGTTGACAATTTGATAAAGATGTGCATTATTCCACCCCAGAGAGAGATAGCAGGCAATGACAACCACAATATTTAGATCTTTGAGGTTGAGAATTGAAGCTGTAGCTTCTGAAACTAGTTTGTCGATAAATTAAAATGTAAGTGACATAGTGTGACAAAAGCCAAATACAAATAGTTTAATGAATCCATTTCATAGATTTCCTCCCAATATCAGTTAATATAATTTTTCATTCTAGTAGGAGTATTAGAAACAGGATGTATTGGTAATTTATAAAAAGGAGTTGAATTAGAAACACTAAACATCTCTAACTAAAATAGTACCTGAACATGTTTCGAGGACTAAGGACTTGTCCCCAACTCAGATGAACATATGCCGATAATGGGAATAAGTCCTTAGTCCTTGAAACATGTTCATGTACGTTTTTAGTTAGTGATGTTTGGTGTTTGTAGTCCAACTCACCTTTACGAAATATCATTTTTGTTTTATGTTACACTAAATAATTTTACTAAGCTTCCATCTTCAGCAGTAGTTTGACTGGCAGTGCTGCTTCACTCTGGTGTCTGTGATAGCTTGCTTCACTTACTCTGGCCGCGCCGTGGCTCAGTGGTTAGACAGCTTGGCTCTCACCAAGGCAGCCCGGGTTCGATCCCAAGCGACCGCAAAGTGTGATTTGCGGTGGACAACATGGTGCTGGGGCGGGTTTTCTCCGGGATCTCCAGTTTCCCCTGCCATCTCATTCCACCGGTGCTCCATCTTCATCTCATGTACCATCAGTGTCATCGCCTGCGGTGCCGTATGTAATAAAAGCGGGCGTTAAACACTACACATTTCATTTCACTTACTCTGGTATTATACAGATCAGGTTGCAGAAACCTTTACTTAGTGCAAGGGGGACTTTTGAGACAATATACTTTAGTATTAAAGTCAAATTTGGACACACTCTGATAATGAGTACTTGGCAATTTAAGCTAAATGCTTCCTTCAAAATT
The DNA here is from genome assembly GCA_030765055.1 of Mantis religiosa. Lineage (NCBI taxonomy): Eukaryota > Metazoa > Arthropoda > Insecta > Mantodea > Mantidae > Mantis > Mantis religiosa. The sequence goes on along the minus strand of CM060947.1, from coordinate 146,751,579 downwards.
AGAAAAACATCATGTTCTTTGTAGAATTAATCTTTAAACCTGCTTCCACAGTAAACCCCTCCATCTGGTTATTGGATTGGCCTACATTTCCTTTGCCTCTGCATATATAGTTGAACAGTGTTGAACATTTGAACAGTGTCATGGGCCATTCTTAGTAACTGTTCTACCAGTGTTTTTCTGAATGTTGTATTTCTACAAAGAAGTTAAATATATGTATATCTATAATATTATGCAATCATTAGTTTTAATTTATGTTTTCCACTCTATTAGAGTATAACGAGTTGTTGAATGTAGGAATCATTTCCACTGTTTCTGTCTTGCAGTTTTTGCTTCTGTACATAAATGTGGGAACTGCCATTGTTTTATAAAATGTAAACTGTATTCTTTCTAAAGAAAAAACATACAATTAAGTTAATCAAATGATGTGCTTTTCTCTAAACTATTGACATCGCATTCAAATGCTTTTGTGTTGGTCCATTAAAATTATATTTTGTTTTGCTTAAAATAATGATCATGTGAGCGTGCATGCATGAATGCATGTGTTTTACTTTAAGATACTTCTATACATTGAGTTTATAAATACTTAAAATACTTTTCCTAAGCAAACTATATAATTTATACTGTTACACTACCTTATTTTCAGACTTTTCTTCTGTATGACGAGGTCTTCATTCACCATTCTGTTGCAGCAGTGGCGAATAGTACACAAGAGGACAATGAAAGTGAAACATTAATTGGCTTGAAGCAAAACAGTATAAAAATAATAAAGTCAGTTAAAACAGAAGATCCATTGCAATCAGAAATCTTAAACAACAGTCATATGGCTGTAAAATTATTTGAAGAAATCAAAGGAGTTACTGTTCACAGGATATCAGCAAAGTGGACAGATGATTTGAATGAAAATACGCTGACAGCTGTTAACATGGCAGTGAAATCTGGTCAACTGGTGGCTATCATAGGACCTGTAGGCTCAGGAAAGGTAAAACATATTTAAGTGTAAAATAATTATACTTCTTTTACAAATCCAAAATGCTTTATCTGTTTTCATATCCTGATTACTTCTAGAAATGTATTTCAGGTTCATGCTAAATGAAGAATATTTTCTAAAACTCTTAATATTTCATAAATTGGGGAGTATTTGACACTTGATTAGTGGTTTTTTGTTGCCTTTCGAGGCTGTCATATTAGCATGAGACAAATAAAATTTGTATTAATGTTAGATTTCTACATTTACAATAGTGAGTAGAGAAAATATTGCATACTACCCAATATCTGATATCAAACAAGGGTCGTTTGATAAGTGAAGTAAATTTCCATAGAAGAATGGAAAATTTTTTGTTGCAGCTTTATGTTAATAAGCTTGGTTATTCAAAAGCACATTTAAAAATGTACAGCTTATAGTTCATTGTTGACAGCCATGTGAATTGGTCAATGTTGACTGCAATTGAAAATGAAGAAAAACAATTTTTTTTCTGTTAAAACACTTTAATTAGGTTAGGCTACCACACATAGCAATTTGATGAAGTTCACAGGAACTCTGCACCATCATTGAAAACCATTTAAGAGGTGCATTCAAGTTATAATACCTCCTATTTTTTATTTCAGGACTGGGACCAGATAGAAACTTCTGGTTGTTTTTAAAATACACATGGACTCTTTGTGAATGTGTGACAGAGATGGCAGCACTGTACAGTGCATAGAGTTCTAGTGGCAGCAACGAGAGTAAGGACTGTTTTTGATACTTAAAATGGCGACGTTTTCATTGCAAGAATGCGTGTAATCATTCATTTTCTCCATTTTCATGGTGTGATACATATTGAAATTCATCGCTAGTTGAGTGAGGCATGTGGTGATGATACTATGGACGTGTCTAATGTGCGTTTCTGGGTGCGACAGTTCAATGAAAACAGAACATCGTGTGACAACAAACCAAGACAGTTGCAGACATTACCTCCAAAATTGGCACTTCCGTGGAATCTGTGTACACAATCCTGAAAATCTGAAAATACTCAATCAGCGATCCTCCAAAATAACATTCTCCACTCGCTGGATCATGTTGTCAGACTGGCTGGTGCGAGGCCATGACTGTCTTGGTTTGTTCTCACACAATGTTCTGCCTTCATTGAACTGTTACACCCAGGAACACACATTAGACACATCCATAGCACCATCACCACATGCCCCTCACTCAACTGGCGATGAATTTCAATAGGTGTCACACCACGAAAATGGAGAAAACAAATGATTACATGCTGTTCTTGCAATGAAACCGTTGCCATTTTAAGTATCAAAAACAGTCCTAACACTCATCGCTGCCACTAGAGTTCTCTGCACTGTACAGTGCTACCATCTCTGTCACTCATTCACAAAGAGTCCACGTGTATTTAAAAAAAAAAAAACAGAAGTTCCTATCTGGTTCCAGTCCTGAAAAAAAAAGGTGTTATAACTTGAATGCACCTTATACTTTTGGTTTAATGAATTTAAACATGATTGGAAAAGCACAAAGATAAAAGAGCACTCCAGCCATGCAGTTGAGGTCACACAGGAAAACAATGACAAAATAATGACATGGTATTGCAAGACCATTGAATAAAAATTTGTAAGATTCCTGAGACTACAGGCATTTCAACAGAGAAATACACATTAGAATTGGCTAAGAAGAAGCTGTGCGCTAGGTGGGTGCTATGATTGCTCACAGTTGACCAAAAGTGCATCCAGCACATTTCCATAAACCGGATCTTCCACTCCGGCCAATTGTTAGTGCCATAGCGTAGCCGACTCATGCTTTGGCCAAGCACTGAGCCAACTTACTTCAGCCTCATATCGGTCAGACGGATACCCATATCAGAGTCTCAGCGTACTTCTTACAGAAATTGAAAACAATTTCTATAAAACCTCTTGACCAACTAGTGAGCTTCATTGTTGTGTCTTTATTTATGATGGTACCCGTTAACAATAACTTGGCCCAGCTTAAATACTTATTTTCTGAGGACATCCTGACTTTATTCCGACATGTTCTGACTACTACATATATTCAGTGGGAAGGAGCAGTTGGGTGGTTGTCTATGGGTAGTCCATTGAGTCCAGTAATAGCCAACTTTTATATGGAAACATTTGAAGAAGATGCCGTAAGTTCGGCCCCCTCAAACCAGTCTGCTGGTTTCAGTACATTGATGACACATTTGTAGTGTGGGACTTGGAAGACTCCACCTTAGAGGAATTCTTAAAGTACATCATCAATAGTTTACATCCCCGAATACAATTTACCATGGAAAAAGAAAAAGATGGGAAGCTTCCGTTCTTAGACGTCCTACTCATCAAGAATGACTACAGCTCATTAGGATACACAGTTTATCGCAAACCCATCCACACCAACTGATATCTCCATAATAGCTCCAACCATCATCCATGACAAAAACTGGCCATGATGAAAACCCTGGCGGACAGAGCCTTCAAAATTTGTGAACCTCTTGCTGCACTTACGGCAGGAACTACTACACCTGGACCACGTTTTCCGCCATAATGGATACACAGATAAAGAAATTGAAAGAAATAGCCTGAAAGAAAATTGGCAGATCCATCTTCCAAGAAGACAGGCATAATTTTCCTTCCTTGAAACATGTTACAGACTGTATCTCCAAACTTTTAAAGGCCCACAATGTAGATACAGCTTTCATTCCTACCAAAATATTGTATGTCATTATATTCTAATAGACTCATTACCTCTGTTGCTATTGTACTTGTAATTATGTCTCTATTATGTCTTCAGAATCTTGTCATTTTTCTTTTCTTTACTCCCCCCCCCCCCCCCCCCCCCCACATTTGCAATGTTCATCAAACCATTTCCTTGTGTTGTCATTTAAATCCCAACTTTCAGCCTACTCTATCCTACTTTGAACTATATTTTAATAATTCTGTCCCTTGCTCAACTTTTTCTGTTGTTTCTTGCCTCTCTATTCCCAAATGTTACAACTTTGCATTTACTGTATTTTATTCTTTATAAAAAAAATTTTCTTCCATGTAAGTATAAACTTCTACTGATCTAGAAGACCCTCTGTTTTCTTCCTTACTATCAGTATTTGCTTCCTCTAGTTTGAATCTCAGTGGAATATGATAGCTAGATGTTACTGTATTCATAAACTCAAAGCCTAGAATCTATTTTTCATTACCTAGTGAGGATATTATTGTCACATTGCTGCCATAGCCTATCATGGAGGAGTTGAGCAGTAGTATTGGGATTGCTCCACCCTTGTTTATTGGCTGAAGGAATAGATGATGCGTGCCCTTCCTGGGCAGCTGCTAGCTGAGGTCACAAAGATGTCACAAAGCAAGTCAAATTGTTACTGCGCAAACACTATTTGAGACTGTTCCAGTTCATAATTCAAGTAGGATCTATCACCAGAAGCCGCACTCTACAGGTACATAAAGCCAATGCAAAATCTAGCACCTGTAGTGTTGAGTGTTCAGATTCTTAGAGTCGAGTATCAGCTGAGGATAGGAGCAAGAGCTCTTGAAACATGTCCTGTGAATAAACAGTGTGAGTGAAGCAATGTGTCAATATATTCTTGATTCAATTTTGTACTAATTTGTGCTTCACTGTCCCTACGCTTCTTTCAAGTTTATTCTTAGAGTTTGTTTGCATGTGTTAGTTGATGAGTGCGGTTCCATTGTGAAGAGTTGGCACAGCGAAGCAGTTGACAATTCAGTCGATCAGTCAACTTGTGAGTCAACAGATCAGTACAGAGAAGTGTGGTATGCTCCAAGCTCCATGGTGAGAAGTCAACAGACAGTAGAATCGGCGTAGTGAAGCATTTCATGAACAACTATTGGATTTGTTGTGTTCAAAGTCGACATGCACATCAAAGAGATTACTAGCAGTGCAAACAGGTGCATGCTAAAGAGACGTAAAGAAACCTTAAAAAGGTGTGTTGAAGCTATGTATTTGAATAAAAGAAGGAAGTGATTATGTTAGCATTGGGCTAACAATTTTGATGGCAATAAAGGAGTTTAAGATGAACTTTGTCAGGTCTTGTATCTTTTGTAATTTTTGTCACATTGTATAATCTACCACACTTTGGCCATTCATATTGTCAAATGTGAAGCCCCTTCTTAATTTGATCCTTTAAATCCATTACAGATCATAAGATTATTTTCCTCACAAAAATGTATAAGTTTTTTCAATTCACTATTTATAACCTTTTCTTGGCTGTGCTTATTCTCTATTTAGGTGTCCGTCAACCTAATCTATTGTTTCCACATTTTACATTGCAGTCACTAACAATTATTATCCCCACTTCATTATATTTATTCTGAACTCCCCAGTGGCCCTACTTACTTTTCTAAACATGCTTGTATTAAAATATTCTGATGCCGTAGGTAGGCCATGAATAATAACAATAGAAATATAACTACTTTTATTATAAATATCACATAAGGAAAGCCCTAGTGCTGATTTATTTTGCAGTTTTTTCTTCTTTCACATTGAGTCCTTGTCATTCCTCACAAAATATTCTAAACACCTGATACCTGACCTCTTCTGATTTATTTACACCATTTATACTATAGAAGTCAAAGTCAGATACAAGGGGCAGTAGTTATATTTTGAGCCTTGACAACCCTGATTGTTGTAGGTGCCATCTGGTGTTTCCACCGGGAAGTTTGACACTGTTGAGTTCTTCAGATATTTTGTCAATAGAGCATCATTTGTTTTGTTTACATTAACTTCAAAATTGACAGTCAACAAAAACATGGATTTAACTTGTGAAAATGTTTGTGCAATGATTTACTACCACAAGAGTGTATCGATCAACTAACTTCCACATTTGGTGATGAAGCTCCATCCTTTGCCACTGTGAAACGCTGGTATAACAAATTTAATCATGGCCACTGTTTTCTCAGTGATAAAGGGTCATCCAAAATCATGCCCGCCTCGGTAGTGTGGTGGTAGCATGTTTGCCTCATGTTCAAGAGGTCCTGAGTTCGAATCTCGGTCAGGGTGAGTTACCTGGATAAGGTTTTTTCTAGAGTTTCCCCATATCCTGAAAGACGAGTGTCAGGTAACTCTAAGCTCTATGGACCCTAGGCTTATTTGAGCATCATTTCACCCATTCCATTCATTGTCCGACATGACTTAACGTTGGAGGACGTAATTTAAAAAAAAAAAAGAAATCCAAAATAATTTGTTATGGCAGAAAACATTGCTGCTATGCAAAAATTAATAATGCAAGATCGTCATGCCACATATTGTGAGATTGAGGCACCTAGGCATTAGTTCCACCAGCATATATAAAATATTGCATGATTATTTAACCCTGAATAAGGTTTGCTCTTGTTGGATTCCACATAATTTGACGCAATCTCAAAAAGATGATTGTTTCGATTGGTGTACAAAAATGCTGAAGAAATACAATTGTGGGGCCTCAAGAAATGTATATAAGATTGTAACAGGAGACGAATCTTGGATCTATGCATATGAGCCGGAACATAAACAGCAGATGACTGTATGGGTGTTTCAAGATGAAGCAAATCCAACAAAAGTTTTGCGCACTCGAAGCGCTTAGAAACAAATGGTCGCCTGCTTTTTCAAAAAAAAAACAGCCATGTGGCAACAGTGCCTTTAGAGAAACGTAAAATGGTCAATGCTGAATGGTACAGTACAATTTGTTTGCCAGAAGTCTTCGATGTGGTAAGGAAAACCAACAAAAACGATAGGATCATTCTTCATCAAAACAATGTGAGTGCACACACATCTCGTCTAATAACAGAGTATTTGAAGACTCAAAAAATTGAGTTGATTGGTCATCTGTCATACAGTCCTAATTTGGCACACAAGTACTTCTTTTTGTTCCCAAACATCAAGAATAAACTGTGTGGACAACGATTTTTGTGGGCAGTAAAAGCTGTTGATGCCTTCAAAATTCATATATTGGGGGTGTCTCCTCAAGAATACTGGAATAAATACTTTGACAAATGGTTCAAACGGATGCAAAAGTGTATTGATCATAAAAGAGAATATTTTGAAAAACAATAAAGAAGTTTTCTATCAGAAATTACTTTGTTTTAATTATTATGCTCAAAATATAAATAATGCCTCTTGTGTTTCTGCATTTTCATTTCATTTTCCACTATGTTTCCACTACCAGTATTACGTCACCACATTTTAGCATCTGCTGGTTTTCACTACTATGCACTTTTTTAAATAAAACCTCCTATTCCAACTCATTATCCATAATTCAAATCCTATACCAAGCCCTTCCTCTCAGAACTAAAGTGCCCTAAATCCACCTGCCTTCTTGTGCACACATGATCTCTCAGTTTTAAAATATTGCCTGATGGCATTGTAGCTACACTTAAATCATCAGGTTTCCATACATCTAAAGTAGCTGATACTCCCAGGGCCTCTCTCTGTATCAGCTGTATCTTCCTGTATCATCTGTATCTTCCTGTATCACCATCAGCTGTGGTGGCAGTGATGTTGGAGGTGGCGGCAGAGGTGGTGCATTTTTTCAACACTTCTGCTCAGCTAGAAGTGTTACTGACTTCATCACTGATGACATAGATGTTGGGGACAGTTACTGGTCTTGGTTTTGGACCTTTTCTTCCAATCCTAAAGCAATCAACAATCTCCCATCCTATAATATTAGCTTTAGTCTCTTGGAAGAGATCCTTGACATCCTGCCCAGCTTGTATCAGTTATGCAACCTACATATCTAAAAATGACTACTTTTGTCTATAATATAGCTATAATATGTCTAAACTTTTCAGCTAATATTAATGTATGTGTGTATTTAATGCTCAGAATTTAATAATAAAATTATTTTTCTTCTTGCTTCCCAATATTTGTTGACTAGATCTTCTTGATTTTGGAGAGTTTCACGTACAGTTAGATGATCGATGTTCATTAAATTGTCTTTACCACATAAACAGCACTGTAGAGAAGTTGTTAATCCAACCTTGAATAAATGTCCATTCAAACAATCGTGGCCTGTGATTAATCTGAACATTGCTACTGAAGATTTTCGAGGAATATTAATGTATGTAACACCTGTTTTCCAGACATCCTTGCTGCATGCTATTTTGGGAGAACTGCCAATCCTTAGTGGAACAATATCTGTGAAGGGAACGATGGCATATGCCTCACAAGAGCCATGGTTGTTTGTGGGCTCAGTTAAGGAAAATATTCTGTTTGGACAACCATTTGACAGAAAGCGATATAAGGAAGTGCTGCATATTTGTGCCCTTGAATTTGACTTGAAGCAATTTCCGTATGGGGACAGGACAATTATCGGTGAAAGGGGTGTCACACTCAGTGGTGGACAGCGTGCTAGAATTAATTTGGCAAGGTGAGTAATATGCAGCTGACAAATAAAACATAATAATATTAAGGAAACAAGTAGGCTTTCAAAACATTAAATTGCTAAATCATAATAATCATGCTAATTTATCTGTTTTTAAAAAATAATTAGTTTAGATAAGAGACTGTTATGAGGACTTTAAGGACTAAATCATTACTGTGCTCATAGTAATCTAATTATGTAATCTCCAAATTCTAAATGGATTTATTCCAGAAGAGTCAGTCATCCTTTGAAGTGCAGTTTTACGCAGTCGACTTGGAATAATTGGTCCGTATGATGTGCAAATTCTGCAAGTTCATTAAGCATGTCTTACCATGCATGTATGCATGCATGAGCAAAATAAGTATGAGGGTCACTACGAAAGTTTTGAGTTTTACAAAAACTAAACTAGGTAAAATTATTGTACTAGTGCAGTTTTTCAAAGTATTTATTACCTCACTTCATTCACTTTCTCATTCTTTCAAACCACTTTTAAAACAGTCCTGCCACTCATTTTCATGTAGGTGTCAAATCTCACTTGTACTCTGCAGCAGCTTCTTCAGGATTCCCTTATCACACATACAATTTTTCAATGTCGGTAACAAAAGAAAGTCACTTTGAGTTAAATCTGGACTGTAGGGAGAATGAGTCATCAGTTTCACCTCTTGGACTTCAGAAATTGGAACGTTGCATTGGCTGTGTGTATAGAGGCATTGTCATGGTGGTTCAGAATTCCTTGCAGTTCTATCCTTGCCGCAATTCACAAAACTTCTCAAAAACTTGTGGCAAGCAAACTTGTGTACAATGCACAGTAGTTGTAGGTGCTTTATTTTACAAGAGGAATGGTAGCCACATGATAAGATTTAGAGCAGAAAATGGCCACCATTTTCTTCCCAAGGCTGCACAGTTGCTTCACTTTCACTGGAAGATCATCATTTGGAAAGATCTAAAGAAAGATCGCTTATTCTCATGGTCAAACTGGTATATTCAAGTTTCATCACTAGTGGCTATATCAGAAACCCACAGAGAATGGCCTCCATTGAATCTGGCCAGCATTTCTTCAGACCATTCAACATGAGTGCATTTTTGCAGATCAGTTAAATTGTGAGGTAACCAACAGGATGGCACCTTTCTCATGCGGAGATAGCCATGCAGTATTTTGGAAACTGCTGCTGATGCAATCTGCATATTTGCTTCAATTTCCTTAAATGTCTCACATTAGTGACAGACCATTTTCACAGACCATTTTCTCCACAGCAACTAATTTTGTTTTAGTCACTGCTGTAGATAGTCAACTACTCCTAATCTCGTCCTTTAATGAAGTTTGGCATATTTTAAATTCTTAAAACCACTGTAAAACTGTTGCACAGGGATGACTAATGTCCACATAAACCTGTTACAAGCACTCAAGTCTTGGGTCTCATTTAAACTGAATATTAAAATCACAGAAAATCATTGCACTAAACTGCTCTCTTTCCATCTCCATTCTGGCAACTAGCTTTCACCACACTAGAGGTTGTAACCTTATGCTGTAGACTACAAGACAAGGGGAGGGATGCAAACTGATACACCTTTGTACTCACAAAGAATGTGCCAATCCAATGGTGCAGTCCATTTAAATTGACCAATCTTAGTTTATGCGTATCTCAAAACTTTTGTAGTCAAATCATATATTATAAAATATTTGCAGACATTAATTTTGAATGCACTCACATAATATCCATTGATATAAACAATATTGTCATACATTGCTTAAACTGTTATTAACTGTCTACCACCTTTTCTTATTGCCCTGATGAAATAAGTATGCATGTAAAATATGCACAAAGAATAGGCATATTGACATTGCTGTTATGGAATCTTGGGTTTATAATAATATAGATATAGTTTAAGAAAGTTGAGATATATTTTTATTTTTATTTACTTCTGGGTACTGGTTTTAATTTTTTTTATATTGTACTTTTGTAACGTATTTTATTTATTGATCTCACTCTTTTGGTTCTAGATTTTATTGGCTTCCTAACAGTTCTTCGGTATGCTGTTATGGCATATTTTCCAATAAAGCTTGTATCTAATGCAGCTGTTATAATCATCATTTCAACATTGTATTATTACCTTTTAATTCTTGCATCATCATTTTCAAGCTTCATTGTACTGTCATAAGATATCAATAGCAGAAGTCATATGGGGTGTCACATCTGGAACAAGATTTAAATGTATAATTTGTTGATTTTATTTACTGAGTAACTTATTCTGTTCTTTCAAACTTAATTAGATTTCTCATTAAATTGGAGACATGTTAAGGTAGCATTTGGGGAGGAAAGACATGTTTGAAGGATGCTCCTGGAGTGAGGGATGCAAAGAATATAACTGCAAATGAAAGTAGATATAGAAATATAATGTGCAAGAATCATCTCTTAAGGAATATGAGTGGCCAAAATAAACTGTAAGATACGAGGTATAATAGTAAAAAAAAAAATGGGAATTTACTTTTCAGTTAAAGAATCTTTATTTTTTATCAACATCAACTTTTTCCCCTTCAAAGTAATCTCCATCAGATGGAATACACTTGTACCAGTGCTTTTTCCAATCTTGGAAGCACTTCTGGAACTCATGGTGTTTAGCTCCTTCAGCAATTCTGTTTTTATCTCCTCAATGGTGGAAAAATGACATTCTTTCATGATTCTCTTCAGCCTCGGGAGTTGAAAATAGTGGCAGAGTTGCCAATATGATGGCAACATAACACTTTTTTTGCCAAAAAAATAAAAAAACAAGCATTGAGGTGTAAGTTGGTGCATTATGTGATGCATTTTCTACGTTTTGTCACAATTCTGATCGTTTTCTTTGGATTACTTCATATAAATGGCACACAACTTCATAGGCAGGAACTCGTGATGTATCATCCCACTGTATTAGAAGGAAACAAGAACCTCCACACATGATTGAAGTTATGGAACTTTTTGTATGGTCTTAGGCTCTTCATTGAAACATTTGGGCTTTGGTTTCTATGTCATACCCATAATCACATGTTTCGTCACCTGTTATAAACTATCTTTGGAAGTTCTGAGTCATTGTTAATGTACAAATGGGACAAAATTAATCATACTTATTATTTTATTTTCATTAAATCTTATGCATGTATTGTTAGTTTAAAGCTCTTGAAAGAAATCAAAGGTATTGTAAACCAATTCTTTTAACAAATAACTATGCAGACCTGGAAGGCTCTTGAATCAAAAATACTAACTTAATTTAAAACACAGACAATTAAATGAAAACAAATATACAATTATTATTTAAGTTGATTGATGAAAATTAATCGTTCCTTCACACTAGCCATACAGTGGCTAAGGTTTTGGATAGATAGAGTCAAACTGAAATATTCATTGTCGGAGCGGGATTTGAACCACAGATCTCCTAGTTTCCGTCCAGTTGCTCTTACCCATTGAGCTATCATGGCCAACGTGCCATCATGAAATGTGAAATGTGTAGTGTTTAACGCCCACTTTTACTACATACGGCACCGCAGGCGATGACACTGATGATACATGAGATGAAGATGGAGCACCGGTGGAATGAGTTGGCGGGGGAAACCGGAGATCCCAGAGAAAACCTGCCCCAGCGCCGTGTTGTCCACCACAAATCTCACTTTGTGGTCACCTGGGATCGAACCCGGGCCGCCTTGGTGAGAGCTAAGCGGTGTAACCACTGAGCCACAGCGCGGCCTAAATTCTCCAATTGACTCATATATTTTTTCTCAGTAAATCACTAGGGGCTCTCATATTTGAGATACACCATTTGTGGTGACTTACTATTGTAATGCTTAAGTCCCAGTCTTCATCAGTAAACTCTAATTATTTAAGTTAATTGATGGAAATTAATCGTTCCTTCATGCTAGACATATACAGGCTAAGGTTTTGGATAGATAGAGTTAAACTGAAAAATTCAATGCCATGGCTGGGATTTGACTCTATCTATTCAAAATCATAGCCTCTATACAGCTAGTGTGAAGGAACAATTAATTTCCATCAATTAACTTAAATAATAAGAGTTTAATGACGAAGCCTGGGACTTAAATACTTGCAATAACAAGCCGCCACAAACAGTGTATCTCAAAAATGAGAGCCCCTAATGGTTTACGGGAAAAAATATATGAGTCAATTGGAGAATTTAATATCTTGACATGGTAGCCATATTAGCCATGGTAGCTCAATGGGTAAGAGTGACTGGACAGAACCAGGAGATCGGTGGTTCAAATCCCGACCAAAGCATTGAATTTTTCACTTTGACTCTATTCATATAATTATTACTTCATGTTTCATAATATGTTTTTTTTTTTTCCCCTGTATCTAGTCTTATAGAAAACCAAATTTTAATCTTTATAATATATTTTTGATAGTATAACTAGTTTGATAATATTAGCATATAGAATTCAGTTCTTGCATATATGAATTTTTCTGTATACATGTGTTATGCACTGCTCTCTTTTTCCCTCCCTCTCCTTTCTCCTTTAAGCCTTCAGAACAGTTGAACTGAAAATTATAGTGTTTAAGGGCCTATTGTACAGCTTGCTTTAATTCTCAGTCTGTAAAGCATATATCCCATATGTTGAACTCTTTTACTAGCCACTCTTTCAACAAATGTGTTCTTAATTTATCTGTAAATTTTATACTACAGGGCTGTGTACAAAAAAGCAGATATATATCTGTTGGATGATCCTCTTTCTGCTGTAGACTCCCATGTTGGTAGACATCTCTTTGAAGACTGTATAAGTGGATTTCTGAAGGACAAAGCAGTAATTCTAGTAACACATCAGCTACAGTTTCTGACTTCAGCAGATACCATCATCCTGCTTTCAGATAATGTAAGTTTAAGGTACATATAATTTCAGATTGAAGATTGTAAATACAAGTTAAGGACAGGTAACATAAAAGCACTTCAGTCATGCTATATTTTTTAATGTCAAAACCAGAATTAAGTAGTAAGAAGGATCAATGATGTCATTATTAATAAATATGTTAACCAACAGAAGTTTATAGGTCTTTGGCACCTGCAATATGCGAATAGCTTTTCAGCACTTCAGAATGTCGAAACGAAAATTAGATGCTTTTTGACAGTTAGGACATCTTTGCATTCAACTTAATGTTAGCTGTAACTTCTTTCATGTCTTTCCCACATTCGCAAGATGGTCTTCGAAACTGCTTGTAATGACACACAATATACAAGGTAGGCCTCTGAAATTGACATATCCAAAATCAAAGTATTTATATACTAGATGAAATAAATATTGTTATTATTATAATTGTTGTTGTTAATTATATACACATCTGACTCCATGAAGTGCTTCAGAAAAGAGTAAATTTCTGTAAAATGTATGAGCACTGGACATTAGAGATCTGGCTCATTTAAAATGTAAAGATTTCTTTTGCAGTGGCTCTACTTAAACATATGCCTTTTTTTTTCTACTTAAACATATGCCTTTTTTTTTCTTCCTCCAATGTTAAAGGGTACAGTGGAAGCAACAGGATCTTATGATAAGCTGTGTGCATCAGGGCTAGTATTCACTGAACAGTTGGCAACAATCAAGGCAGCAACAGAAGCATTATCTCGTCAGAGTTCAGTCACTTCTCAGAAGGTAAGTTACGACTGCACATAATTTTCCAAAATAAACCACAAATTATTAGCATTGTTGTTGCTGTTGTAATTTACGTCCTCCAACGTTAAGTCATATCGGACGATGAATGTAATTGGTGAAATGATGCTCAAATGAGCCCAGGGTCCATAGAGCTAAGGATAAGGGAAAACCCTGGAAAAAACCTTATCCAGGTAACTCACCCTGACCGAGATTCGAACTCGGGACCTCTTGAACGCGAGGGAGACATGCTACCATCTACGCTACCAAGGTGGGTGAATTAAATTATTAGCATGTCATAGAATAAGCCCAAGAAGAATTTCATTTCAGCAGCACATTTTTATGAAAAAGTGTTTGTGAGTGGATGTTAGATATTAAAATACAGTAAAAAAGTTTCTAAAATGGAAATTATTTTTCAGAGTAAAATCTATTTCAATAAAAAAATATGTTAAAAAGCCAGACTCCCAATATGGAAACAGAATAGTTGTTTGGAAGGATCTCATAAGGTCTCTGGAGGATCTCATCTCCAGTGCATAAGGGGTGTAGATGCTGTCCTACTAGAGAGAGATCTCCATGAGACCCTAGTCTATGAATACTTTACTTCTTTCCTAGAATCTTAGAAAACTCTTTGTGAATAGGAGAGGTATGGCAGCTATTCAGATTAGGAGGGTCAGGTCATGTTTAGTTCACAACAGAAGCTATAGTGAGATTATGAAGGTGGCTGAATCTACATTACAATAATGACATTAACTGCTTTTGGTGATATTAAGTTCGCAGGCATTTCTTCTGCAGAAAATAAATGTTCTAACTCATTCTCTTTTAGGAATTAAAGTAAAAATGAAAAGGTACAGTAGCTTTTAATCATTAAATTCATAGAGGATAACAAAAAAAAAAAGTTTTATTCACATTCATTGAGGACATATAAAACCAAAATAAATACTTATTTTACAACTTATAGTATTGCAATAAATTAAAATAATTATTTAATTTAAACACTTAATAGAGCAGACTAGAAACTATCACATTTTACTTTTATTTGGGCCTACAATAAAAGAAAACAGCAATCCAGCATAAAGCACTAGTTACACTTCGTGCAGAGACTGATATCTAGATTAAGCACTAGACCATAGCAGCACAAGAATTTAGTGCATGATTAAAACCTATTAACTTTCATGAAAATTAATCATTATAACAAACAAAAATTGTAGATTATGACAAAAATTTTGAAGAAAATCAAGATGAGAAAGATTGTTGATCAGCTAGTTCTTTGTCATATATGTACTTCAATAAGACTTGCCTACTTGTTCTGTTAGTGAATTATGGTGTATTCGAAAATGTGCGTAAGTTTTTTTCTTCTAGAAATAAGAACTAGGTACTTTTCATTCATCTCTGCTTGCAAAATCACCCCTATGAAGATGACATGAATATGCCTACCACCCAGTGTAAGTTGATTGAAACATGTAAGTTTAAAAGGTGACTACAACTCAGTGACACTGCATTGGAATTTTGTTGGTGCTTTCATGTAAAATTTAGTATTTTGAAAGATGAACATGCAGTTGTTGATAAGATTACTAAAATACATATATCTTATGTTGTCACTCATTTGTAGAAAAGAAAGAAAGTACTCAGCTGTAAATGTCTTTGTCATCCTCTGATACTGGTTGATAATTGCAGTAGAACAGAAATACACTGAAATCCTCAAAAGACATTTTGTCATATATGTTGCCAAATTATGAAAGCTCCTGTTCCAAATATTTAAATGTTTTTAAAATGTTGCTTTAGCATGTTTTCCTGCTCATGCTCATGGATTCACATTTGGTAGCATTCATTAAATAGTTTGTTCAATCCTTGTGCATTTGTGAATCCAGTTGGACCATCAACCAATGACAAAGCATATATCATAGAGGCACAAATTATACAAATGAGCTAGAGAATGCTATAACTTGGCATGGTAACGCAGTTATAGGAACTCACTTAGCAGCATAAATGTGATCGTGATAATTGTGTGAACCATTCACCAATGGCACTTGCAGTGTTGATTACATATGGTCCTGATAATGTTTATATTGCAGATTAAAGACTATTTTACTATCCTCTGCCAGATAAAGCCCAAGTTTTTAAGGGAACATTATGTCATAATGGCAAACTTAACATGTTTGTGCTGTAACCAAATTGGCACCAGTGGTATTGGAAAACCATGCAATACATGATGCTTCATAGTATGCTACTTTTCCGTGCTAAATCACTTCCAGCATAAAAGCATGAAAAGTGTCTACAATGAAAGAGTAGAGCCAGACTGAAAAATTCAATGCCATAGCCGGAATTTGAACCACAGATCTTCTGGTCTCCGTCCAACCACTATAAACCATAGAGCTACTATGGCCAATGTGCCAACATGACATTAAATTCTCCAACTGACTCGTGTATTCCCCGGTTAACCATCAGGAGTTCTCATAAACAGATGAGACAACTACCTTAATGGTGACTTACTATGCTGTAAGACTTCAAGGCCCGAGCTTTATGGTTCGGACCACTATTAGGTACAATTAATGGAATTTAATTGTTCTTTCACACTAGCCGTGTGTAGGACGCACTATGAGAGGGTAGAGCCAGACTGAAAAATTCAATGCCATAGTCGGGATTTGAACCACAGATCTTCTGGTCTCCATCCAGCTGGATGACCCCTTGTTGGGCTCCGTGGTGGGTGGGGAGCACTGGGGGATGAAATTTACGCCAACTCTTATGTTAAACCCTACATCTAAAACTAATTCCAACAATTGTGGTAGAAATGGAAAAGAAGTAGTCGAGTCTTGTGGTCCTTGCTCCTTAGTGGTTAGTCGTACAGAAGAAGGCCAGAAGTTTACGACAGTGAACCCTTTTATGATCCAGAGGGGATTAGACAAAATTGCTGGTCCTGTCAAGTCTTGCATACGATCGCGAAACGGCACGCTCCTGGTTTAGGCGCATTCTAACACCCAGGCAGCATCATTATTGAAGGCTAGCATGCTAGGCAGTTATCCTATAAGCGTTACTATACATAAGACCCTGAACTCCTCGCGCGGGGTGGTAACCTCTAGTGCATTGGACGGTATGTCCAACGAGGAGATTCAGGAGAACCTAAAAGACCAAGGTGTTGTTAGTGTGTACCGAGTGCAGCACAGAGAACGTGGGGAATTGTTGCCTACTCGTACCCTGTTCCTTACTTTTGATAGGGTAGATCTTCCTCAAAAGATTAGGGCAGGATCTGAGAGTATTGAGGTTAGGCCGTATATACCGAACCCTCTGCGGTGCTACAAGTGTCAGCGTTATGGTCACACTAGTCAACTGTGTAACGGATCTCCAGCATGTGTCAACTGTGGTTTGGCTTTACACGAGGGTGAGTGCTCCTCGCCCATTAAATGTATAAACTGTGATGGGGAGCATCCATCTAGCTCCAAAGTCTGCCCACGTTTTGTGGAAGAAAAGGCAATACAGGAGATCCGGGTTAAGGAGAAGGTTTCCTTCTCGGATGCCCGGAAGCTCCTGCGTACTCGCCTGTCCTCCGTCCCTAGGTCCAGTACTTATAGCTCTGTCTTGGCTAAACCCCTTCCTAGGAAAGAAATTGCAACGCAAACCTGCGGTGCAAGGGAACCTACCATCTCAGATAGAGTTCTTGTCCCGACACAAGTACGGAAGTCCACAAATCCATCACCAGCGTCGGCAAATACATCGCCTAAGCGGACGAACGAATCTAAAACCTCAGCCCCGTCCCAAGCCAAACCGTCGACTTCTACATCTAAATATGACAAGCCTGTAATATACGATCCACCGCCTAAAGTATTTAAGAACAGTTACCAGAGGAAAGATTTCCTTAAAGATTCGACCCGTATCCCCAGGAAGAAGAAAACCTCTAGGACATCCCGAAGCTCTTCTTCTGAAGAGCTTTCTGGTGGTGATTCGGATCGATGACTGTCATCTTCGTTGATCTCTGTGTCCAATAAATTTGAAGCCCTCGAACCTAAGTTCTCTTTAGGGAAAGGGGCTTCCTCCGCCGAAGAGATGGACCAAGAGGATACCGACCACAGGACGACAACAAAAAAGCGCCAGGATAAACCGGACGAAAAAGGTGTTAGCCCTACACCGAAGAAAACGGGTAAGCTGATTCGGCCACCGTTAAAGTCGCCTTAATGTAGACCAACTTTTACAACCTATCTCCATAGTTCCAAAGGCTATCCTCCAATGGAACATGCAGGGTTTAAGAACACATCGACCAGAACTGGAACTTTTGCTCAGTAAGCATAACCCCTTGGTTGTATGCTTACAAGAGACTAAGCTACGACTGCAAGACAAGTTTAACATCCGACGCTACACACCACTGCGGTGTGATATTGACACTGAAGAGGGCATTCCTGCTCACGGGGTCACTATGCTGCTCCTCAGGGATGACATATTTTTAGATTCGGTACAGCTGCAATCGGATATACAATCTGTAGCTGTAAGGATTAAGCTGCCATCAATCGAATTTTGCATTTGCAATGTATATGTCCCACCATCAGATGACGTCTCGTTAATTGACCTTGAAGATCTGGTTTCCCAACTTTCAACACCATTTCTAATAGTTGGAGACTTTAATGCCCATCACCCACTATGGGGCTCAACACGGGCATGTTCGAGAGGCCACCTCATTGCAAAATTCTTGGAAAGCAATAACTTGGTTCTCCTGAATTCCGGAGAGCCAACGTTCCTTTCAGACGCCTACAACACCTATTCGCACATGGATTTGGCAGTATGTTCATCCCAGTTAGCAGTTTCATTACAGTGGAATGTCATCTCTGATTTACACTCCAGCGACCACTTCCCATGTCTTCTTAGTCTCTTAGCACACGATGTGTCTCCCTCACGTATCCCTAGATGGCGCTTTGATCGTGCCAACTGGAACCTTTACACCCAGTTGGCTGTCTTTGATTACAACGAGCACTTTTCTGTGAATGATCTAGTCGTTCATCTCACAGAGAAAATTCTTTCCGCTGCAGAACAGTCTATTCCACGTTCGGCTACCCAACCGGTCGATTTCCAGTCCCATGGTGGAACGACGACTGCCGGAATGCTATTCGTGCTCGTAGACGTGCTCTACGGGTATTTCAACGACACCCTGCCCTAAGTAATCTGAGTACAAGAAAGCGCGTGCACAGTCTAGGCAAATAATTAAGGATAGCAAAAAGATCTCATGGAACAACTTTGTCTCATCTTTCAACAGATGTACACCTTCATCTGTTGTATGGGATAGGTTAAGGCGCGTGGCCGGAAAATCAACCCACTTGTCAATCGCTGGTCCGCAAACACCTGCAGGAGTAGTTGATCCGTTTGACGTGGCTAACACCTTCGGCTGTGCTTTCGCTCAGGTGTCTAGCTCAAGTAATTATGCTCCTGAGTTTATCTCAATTAAGACTCAGGTAGAATCTCAAGGTTTCGTGTTTAGTTCCAGAAACCTTGAAGACTATAACCGCCTCTTCACCTTGGCAGAGTTAGAACACGCTCTTTCATCATCGCGACTGACAGCACCAGGACCGGACGGAATCCACGTTCAAATGTTACAACATCTCTCACTTGAAGGTAAGGCATTCCTGCTTGAGGTCTATAACCGTGTTTGGGTTGATGCCTCGTTTCCGGACAAGTGGCGAGAAGCCACCATTATACCTATCTTGAAAGCTGGCAAGGACCGTCACCTTCCTTCTAGCTACCGTCCTATTTCCCTCACCAGTTGCGCCTGCAAGGTGATGGAACGGATGATAAATGGGCGGTTGGTATGGTGGCTGGAAACGCACAACCTACTGAATAACATCCAGTGCGGTTTTCGACGATGCCATTCAACAGTGGATCATCTTGTGTCCATGTCGACACAGATTATGAACGGATTTCTTAAAAACTGTCAAACAGTCGGAATATTTTTTGACCTCGAAAAGGCTTACGATACGTGTTGGCGGGCAGGGTTGCTACGCACTCTGCACACCTGGAGTATACGTGGACGCCTACCACTCTTCCTTCAGGAATTCTTGAAAGACCGCGTATTCCGAGTAAGGGTTGTCTCGGTTCTTTCGAACCTTTTTGCTCAAGAGAACGGTGTACCACAGGGATCGGTACTAAGTTGAGTCCAGAGGTTCTACTCCTATTAGCCTTGAACCCGTAGGAACAAGACCCGGGCCTCTTTCAACCAGGGAGTATCCGCTGTCCCAAAGGGCGCTCGGCATCCTCCGTGGGGCATTCCGTAGGGCAAGACCTAGTTACCTAACAAGCCCCCCCATCTGGTCCTAGGGACAGAAGACGGGATGGAAGTGGATACACCACTTACGCGCGTCAACACTCAAGGTGAAGACTACCGATATGACCTCGGTGGGGCCGCCTGGTGATCGGATCGGTACTAAGTGTTACGTTGTTTGCTATTGCGATTAATTCTATCTCGAAATGTGTACCTCCGGGGGTCTCGTCATGCCTATTTGTAGACGACTTTGCTGCCTACTGTACATCTCAGCGCACTCCGTTTCTAGAGCGCCGGCTTCAGACCACCTTGGACAACCTTAAGCTTTGGAATTTAAAGAACGGCTTCCGATTCTCCGCTGAGAAAACCATCTGTGTTAACTTCTGGCGTCAGCAGAGTCGACTACCTCCAAGGCTCCGGCTAGGCGCTGATCTACTACCTTTTGCAGATGAGACGAGGTTCCTTGGATTGATATTTGATAGAAAACTTAGTTGGTCGTCGCATATAGCACAACTGAAAGCACGATGCGACCGATCTTTAAATATCTTGCGGGTACTAAGTGGAAAATCGTGGGGAGCGGGTCGTACAGTGTTATTGCGACTTTATCGCGCACTCATCCGTTCCAAATTAGATTATGGTAGTATCGTTTATGGCTCAGCACGACCATCTGTGCTCAAAAAAACTGGACACGGTGCATAACTCCGGCCTTCGTATAGCTACTGGGGCATTTCCAACCAGCCCAGTCGTAAGTCTCTACGCCGAAACGGCAGAACCTCCTCTGCATAATCGGCGGGAGATATTACTAGCAAATTATGGCTGTGAGTTAAACAGTATGCCTTCGCATCCTACATTTGCACCATTTTTTGAAACTTCTTTTGACGTCCATAATAGGAACACCCGACTGAAACCTAAGCCGCCCGGTTTTCGCTTCCGGGAGCTTCTTAGGAGTCATGCACTCGAGATGCCTAGGATGTTTCCTAGGGGGGAACGAGTGTATCCTCCTTGGTTGCGTGCAGCATCCCCCGTCGATCTAGGGATGACGGAGTAGCGGAAAGCAGTGACTCCCACGAGCACTCTCCGCCGTTTATTTTTAGAATGTTTATCTGGTTATGAAGATTTTAACGTCATTTGTACAGATGGATCCAAAAGCTCTAGTGGCGTTGGATGTGCCTATGTCCATGGGGCCGAACCCTATACATTCGGTCTCCATGGCAGCACCTCCATCTACAACGCCGAGCTTTATGCCATTTACCGAGCCATTCTGCATGTTCCCCACAGAGGGTTGCGTGATTGCCTTGTCCTCAGTGACTTCCCGTAGGAGAGGGGATCCGTCACCTTCAGCTGCCAAAGTGCGGGCGCTGCGGACCCTTAGCACTCGTGGTACCTCTGACGTTACTAGAGGAACCTCGGGCCGAACATCTTAGCCCCTCGTTCGGGAGTTGTTCGGATTGGGATTGCTTCGAGGGGGCAGTGTGTTCCCGATACCCGTGGGAATCGGGTACGTCTTCGGACGGGGTTGAGGGAAGCCATTAAGTTTCCGGGTACTAGCCTGCAAAGCTAGTAGAAGGTGTGTTAGATCACCAGGCGGCCCCACCGAGGTCATATCGGTAGTCTTCACCTTTGGTGTTGGCGCGCGTAAGTGGCGTATCCACTTCCATCCCGTCTTGTGTCCATAGGACCAGATGGGGGGGCTTGTTAGGTAACTAGGTCTTGCCCTACGGAAAGCCCCATGGAGGATGCCGAGCGCCCTTTAGGACAGCTCGGATACTCCCTGGTTGAAAGAGACCCGGGTCTTGTTAGTACGGGTTCAAGGCTAAAGGGAGTAGAACCTCTGGACTCAACTCAACTCCTCAGTGACTCCCTCAGCGCTCTTCAGAGCCTTCGTGAGCTGTACAATTTCCATCCGCTTGTACAGCGCATCCAGGATGCCCTCCACGTTCTACACGCCACTGGCGTCAGCGTGGTGTGTTCGTGGGTTCCTGGACACGAAGGCTTGCTTGGGAATGAACGGGCGGACTCGGCAGCTGAGGCGGCGACCACTGAGCCCAGGGTAAAGATCCCCTATGTGACCTCGGAAGACTTTCGGTGCGTCATGCGGAGGGCAGTACTGTCGTGCTGGCGGGACGATTGGTCTGCTCTCCGCAGAAACAAACTTAGAAAGATAAAGGCGCTTCCGATTCCCTGGGTGACTTCCTCCCGTGCCTCTCGCCGAGAGGAAGTCATTCTTGCTCGGTTACGCATTGGCCACTGCGTTTTTAGCCATCGTTATCTTTTAAACAGGAGCCCTGCGCCAATTTGCCCGCTATGCGGCGCTACGCTGTCAGTCCGCCACGTTATTTTAGTGTGTCCAAACCTGGAGCGCTGGTCTCTTGAGCTGCCGGCCAGCTTGAAAGACGTATTGGCGGACGACCAGCAAGCGGTGGCCAAAGTTTTAAAGTTTTTATCCAATGTTAATTTTAACATATAGCCAGAGATCCATTTTAACCTTTTATAATTTTTATACCTTGACTTAGGTACATATTCGTAGATTTTAGTGACGATTTTATTGTAAATGACACTTTTAGCCTAGTTTTACACTGTTTTAGAAGACTTTAATTTTAAGGGCGCTGATGACCACGCTGTTGAGCGCCCCGAATCACCATCAAACTCAAACTCTGCTTCACTTACGTACCTATTTTGAGGACATGTTTCGCAAATCGTCGTTTGCATCTTCGGCTCTTATTCGACTAAAGCTTGATCCAGTGGTGTGGGTAATTCTGGAGTTGCTGCTGCGATCTGTTGATTTAGTGATGAACTTAAATGTGGGATTCTCTTCTGGCGGGATTTCAAAGTTCATTAGTTGGTTTTTATGCTTTTCTATGTATATTCTCTCCCATATTATGAGTTCACTATATTTTTGTACGTATTTTAGTAATTCAGTGCTATCTTCAATTTCATGATTTTCAGACCAGAAATGAGCTGCTATTGCGTACTTATCAATATTTTTGTATCTTAAGTGCCTGAAGTGTTCTTTCTTTCTAGTGCCTATGTTTCTTTTTGTCCTCCCTATGTAAATTTTTTCACAGTCGTTACACTTAATCTTGTAAATGCCTGACTTTTCCTCTGGTTTTATCTTATCAGTATTATTACTGTTAAGTAGGTTTTTAATGTTGTAATTGTTTTTTGTGCCAATGTTATATTGTATTTCTTGAATATTTTTGGAACTTTTTTGTGGCCCAGGGGTGGTAAGTAAATTTAGCAAATCTAATTTCTTGTTTTATTGGTGTGAGAGCTGTGATCTGTTTTAATCTCTTTTGAAGTTTGAATGATTTTAGTTTTTTATCTACAAGGTTTTTTCCTGATTAAAACTTCTCGGGTTACCAGCCGTGTGATGTTGATGAAATTGTTCGATGAAATTCTTCATCCTGAAGAAGGCCACAGAGTCAAGATGGCCGAAAGCTCGAACAATTTCATCAACATCACACGGCTGGTAACCCGAGAAGTTTTAATCAATAATCATCGCCGTGAAAGCTTCAAGTCTTACAAGGTTTTTTCCATATCCATTTTTAATTGTAGTTTTTAAGATTTGATGGTATTCTTTTTGATATTCTTGCTGGTATCGTCCCAGCAGTTGTCGAACCTTCTCTAGCTGCTCTGCGGTCAGGTGGTCGGCCGCCCTCTCCAGTAATCCTTCCAAACTGTTGCGTCGGCACCAGCTCCTGGGTCTGGTCGATTGGCATTACGCGGACAACGGGCTCACATGTGCTCAACTCCGTCCCGGCCTGGAGTGTGAGTGAGTGTGTAGTGTTTTAGGGCCCGTCGACAACAAGGTCATTTGGGCCCGAATCTCCCGGCCTGGATGTTGTTATCGGCCTGGATGTTGTTATCGGTGTCTGTTGGGTTGAGCAGCCTCACCGGCACCTCCTCTCGACACAGCAACAATATTAATATAAATAATTCGTTTCCTAACGTTTACTATCTATGATTATTAATCATATTTACAGATGATTTATCCTGGCTACATAGAGTCCGTGCACAGACGTCTTCTGGTCCAACATCATGTTCTTCGTCCACTGGCCTTCCAGTCGTGCTGTCACCACCACCCCGCTTCTCGTGGGGACAACCACGTCTTCCCTCAGGATGACCCTGCAGATTCCAAGTCGTTCTTCGAGGTCCCGGAGCATCACCTCTTCTCCATTTAGCCGCAGGACCTTTCTGCCGACGTCGACCGTCGCCTCGTGGCTTCTGAGTGCATCCATTCCCAGTATCACCTCCTCAGCCACTTCCGCGACGGACACCCACAGACACACGGCACTCCGTCCCAAAGTCAACTGCAGCAGGATCTCCCTCTCCATGGGCAAGGTGTCGCCCGATGCCGTCACTAGCTGATATGGTCGGCTCAGTTTTCTCGACGGCGAACCCATGGCCACGTCAGGTCTAATGACGGTCACGGCTGCCCATGTCCACAAGCACGCGGCACGACTTTCCTCTCACCCACCGTCCGCGATGAGACCGTCATCCATAAGTCGGCTGACGGCGCGCAGTGTCACTCGAGGTGATGGTGGTGACGGCGCCGATGTGCCCCTCGCCACGCTGACCCTTACTGTTTTCTGGCTGCTCTTCAGGTGTCCCGGCTGGCCACGCCCCCAACACACGTCACTTGGTCTTCGCCGGCGTCCCTCGGCTTGTCTTCGGTCTCCATTGTAGTGGATACTTCTTGTTCTCGAGGTCGGTTTAGCCGTCACCTTGGCCACCTCCATCCTTATTGCGGCCGTTAGCGCCTCGTGAATGGTCTTGTAGTCGCCGAGCATTAGGTGCTGACGTATCTCGACGTCGCGTACCCCGTCGACGAAGGTGTAAGTGGCCTTTCAGGATACGAATTCGGGAGGTCGACCAAGGCTGTGCTGTCCAGCTGTTCGATTTCCAGGGCGAACTCCTGCAGCGTCTGTCCTGGCTGCTGCGTCCTAGACTTCAGCTGGCTGCGTTAGCCTGCGGCCAAATGGTGGTTTCCGAAGCGGTTTTCCAGGGCCTCCTAGATGTCCTTGGGTGTCGTCGCTGTCTGAACCTCGTTCAGAACCTGGAGGCTGGCTATTAGCTGTGCGGCCTCTTCTTCTGGTGACCACTTGTTGTGCTTGGCCAGTGTGTCGAACTGGCGGCGGAAGACTTCGAAAGTTGACGTGCCATCTTACTTAGGTGGTTTGAAGCGTGCAGATGTTGTGTCGCGTCCCGGCGCGTCGGCCTTCAAATCCTTCAACCTTCTGCCGACGATGTCCTCCACCATGGCGTTCAGGGACTTGGTGCTGCTGTCGGCCTTTCCCTTTAGGTTGTTAACGCGGTTCGCCAGGATGAGTCCACTTGACTCATCCGCTTGCCTATCTCCGTGACATCTTCCTTCACGCCGGCCAACTGCTCTTCAAATTTGGCGGTGAGGGCCTCTTTCGCAGCCTTCATTTCGGTTAATTCGACTTTCACTTCGGTCATCGTCGCAGCCAGGTTGTTATTTGCCGCTTCTGTCTTCGCAGCGAGTCTGTCATTCGCTGTCTTCATTTCTTATATCTTTTCTAAAATCTTGGCCAATGCGGCTTCCATCGTGTTTCCCACTTCTGAGACCAAATGTGACTTTGTGGGTTCATAGAATTAAAAGTCTAGTGTGTAGAAATTTAAAATGCTCTTTATTTCAGTAAAAAGACACTTTGTACACCCCTTACAGCAGCGAAATTACGTAACATATACAAACGCAGTCCTCAAGGTCGTCTGCCACATGTCCACACAGCTGCACACTCAATTAACAACTGCTACTCGCCACTGACTGGCAACTCAACTCTTGCAGGCTTTTATACCTCCAGTCATTATTTCTAGAAAGTCGCCGACGTTTCAAGGCCTTTCTTCCTCGGCATGTGCCCAGCGCTTGCCTTTGCGCTGGCCGCGGCCTGTGGCAACAACGAAACAATGGGATCGGTAACAATATGAATGATAATGAAGATGAAAATGGGGCACAGAAAATTTGGGGGATGTAATTAACCTACCCAGCATTCGCCTGCCAATCCGGAAAAACCCATGGATGAGGTATACTGGCCCGGGAATTGAACTCAGACCTCCCAAATGCAGGCCACAGTGAAACTGCCTGAGCCATCCCACTCGGGAAGCCTCTGAATAAGGAAGCTGCTTTGAGCATAAAGTGCATTTATCTATTGTAATTAGTATATAGTAGTTTCAGTACCCAACAGTAAGATAAATAATTATAGGTACTCAGAGAAGGTGGATGCAATAGATAAGGTAGGCTGTACAGCTATTGTTGATAATTTGCTTGGCTAAATAATCATTCCATTGTGTAAGGACTATGATACATGAAGCACAAAATTATATAAATAATCATTGTTGTTTTGGACCAATCTTTATAAAGAAATATGCATTTAATGGGTGTACTTTTCTGCTAGAGCATAATATTAAGCACTACATGAAAAATGCTTGGATTATGTCAGCAGGAAACAATGCTATTGAGCACAGTTACTATTAACAGTATCCATGTATACAAAAGCCATCAGTTGACGAATTAATTTAGTAAATTCACATTTTGATAGATTTCACATTAAATTTCACAGGAAAATTATTACAATAGTGCAGTAGTTTGTCAAAAAATATTCTAACAAACTTCATGTTCTACTTGATTTTTGTTAGCAAAACTCACATTAGTGTTGTTTAAATCCAGAATAAAGCAGGATATAATAGACTTGTAAAACTTGTATTCTTTAGATGAAAAAAGCCTTTTAATGCATTTTTATTGAAGTAAAATTACCTCTTAGTTAACACTGAACAATCTGAAGGAGATCCATACTCTTAACATTTCCATAACATATAAAGGAACAGACAAAACCTGTAGCTACAGAGGATGATGAATTGATGTAAATAAAAAGCTTGAACACTTTTAATCATTTAGAGGGGGTGTTAATCAAGTTATTATATCTATTTCTAATTTACTTACCTGAGATAGAAATATTTCATTCAGTATTTGCCAAAAAATATTTCCTCAGTGATAAAAATGTGAGACCATTTGTTCATTAATAATAATCATACCAAATACACAGCATTTGACTAGCTTACATATTGAATGAGTTGTTCCATTCAGAAAGTTATAACCATAGAAATATTTGCCTCCAACCTATGAATAATTTTTTTTTAATTAAATAGGTATGTAATTGACTTAAACTATATAAAAACTTTCAGGATGGTCTACTTAAATAATTGCAATGCTTCTCCAAATTCTTAATAAACATAATAGACACAGTGTCTCCCAACCCCTGCTTAAAACTAGAGATCAGAGATATTTGTTTCTGAAGCAGTTTATATTAAGCCATCTTACATATCAAACTGAACACTACCTTATGAAAACTTATAAAAATAGTATGGGACAAAGTAACATGAAGTTAAGAGAGCCTTAATTTCATACTTTGAAGTATTGAAACTACATTAAATTTGTATATTGAACCAAACTTGAAAAATCAATTGTCATGCCTTGGGGTTAATCTTTGGTAAATCTACAAATCTTTGGTAATCCATGTAGATGTTCTTATAATGGTGATATCACAAACTTAACAGCACAGGCATGAGAGCCAAAGATCCAAACTTTAAGTCCCAGTCATGATACTTTCCAACTTGCTGCCTACACATGAGTGGTGTGAAGGAGTACTTATCTAATATAAGCTTTGTTAAGAATTTAAAATAAGCCAACTCACTACCAGGGAGAAAACAGATAATGAAAATAAGAAGTAATAATAGTTTTTAGAAATTAATAACCCTGAAATAAAATATGAAATCTTGAGTGCAAGACGGGTGGGTGGGAGAGAGAGACCGAATTAACTTCTGTCATAATTATGTTTGCTTTGTATTGCTACAGAGTTCAGTTTCTGGAGCTGATTCATTAAGTACGCTGGAATTGAAATCACCTCAACGGAAGGCTGAGATGAGAGCAGTTGGTAAAGTGAAATCTTCTGTTTATAAAAATTATTTTCTTGCTGGAGAAAGCTGCACTCTAGCTCTGCTTGTGTTTTCCATGTGCATTCTGGCACAGTTGTTCACTAGTACTAGTGATTTCTGGATGTCTTACTGGTAAGCAGCCTTTAAACATAAACCTATTCTTTTTTTCCCCCTTCTTGTTGTATTTATAATGCTTTGTTTTTAGCTAAATAATGTTTCATAATAAATGAAAAAAAGTATATATACAAATATAATAATTTGTAACGTGAAATTTCACTTATAAGAAATGATGGAAGTTTTCTTATTAATTGATTAGGATCACAATTTCATGAAAAAACCTCTCACAGTGTCATATATGTTGCTGTTTTCAATATTTCTAATATTAACTTTTTCTTTTTACTGCAGTACTCTAAAATACTGTTATCGCCAGCAATAATGAAGCAGCTGTAAATCAGAATGCTTATTATATTATAACATTATCAAAATTACAGCTAAAGGAAAAAGAAAGAATGATCTTGATAGAATTAAAATACACAGAAAAAAGCATGTAAAACTTATTTACTACTGTGACTTTCAAATAAGATGATGTGTGACCTTGAGATAGACAACCAATTAAGAGTCCTTCTGTGTTACCATATTGCATTCCCTTTTAACAAATAATGAATGGGGTAGGTAGGGAGTAATGTTTGTAACACATTCGCAAAACTAAACATTTTTAACTCAAATAGGTTTCATAATATGGCAAAGAAATGCCTTATTGAATGGCAACCTATCTCTGATAGAATAACTGCAAGATTTGTAACTAAACTTTGAAATGTAACAATAATTTTATGTTACGCGCCTACAAATGTAGCAGAAAATGAGGAAAAGGACTGTTTCTACCAACAGTTAGATGAAGTAATTAAAAATACTAAGAAAAGAGATATGATCATTGTAATGGGTGATATGAATGCAAAGATAGGACCTGATAATGAGGGAATTGAACATGTTATAGGTAAACATGGATTGGATGAAACAAATGACAATAGAGAGAGATTTATCGATTTTTGTACTAGACTTAAACTAGTAATAGGAGGGACACTATTCCCGCATAAAAGATGTCACAAAATTACGTGGGTATCACTAGACCATGTAACTGAAAACCAAATTCATCATGTTGCAGTGAGTGAAACTTTTAGAAGATCTCTAATGGATGTAAGAAACAAATGAGGAGCAGATGCAGCAAGTGATCACCATTTATTAATGGCAAAATTCAAACTTAAAATTATAGCAGCAACGAACAAAATCCAGACAAGAAAAAGAAAGTTTAATATACAAAAATTGACACAAGAAGAGACAAGGAAAAATTTTAGTATTGAATTAAAAAATCGTTTTGATCTTCTTACAAATGTTGAAGACATGGATATAGAACAGAATTGGGAGAATATAAAGAATATATATATATATATATATATATATATATATATATATATATATACAAACAAATGAAAATATAATTGGATTTCGAGAACAACAACAAAGGGAATGGATGTCAGAAGAAACATGGGAAGAAATAAAGAAAAGAAAAGCTGCTAAAGCTCAAATAAATAGAATCAGAACAAGACAACAAAAGAAAGTTGTGATAAATATTTTGAGCTAGACAAAATTGTTAAAAAGAAAGTGAAGAGGGATAAAAGAAAGTGGATTGGTGACCTAGCCCAGAAGGCAGAAGAGGCCGAAAGAAAGGGGGACACAAAACAGATTTACGATATTACAAGAAAATTATCAAAAAAAGGGTTTAGAAAAAGTAAACCAGTGAAAGATAGAACAGGAAATGTTATTTCATCAATGGAAGAACTAAAACGGTGGCAGGAATATTTTGCAGAGATCCTAAACAAAGAGGGTCGACAAGATGAAATACAGAGTCATGAAGATATTAATTTAGAAAATAAGAATATGGAAATAAACACAGAAATAAATCTAGATATTCCATCATACAATGAAATCAGATATGCACTAAAACAGATAAAAAATGGGAAGGCACCAGGCATGGATAATATAAACCCAGAAATACTTACAGTAGATACGGAAACTACTATTAAATTATTATTACCACTAGTGAAAAAAATATGGATAGAAGAAAAAATTCCAAAAGATTGGAAAGAAGGTCTGATTGTAAAGCTACCTAAGAGAGGTAGCAAAAATTGGAGGGGTATCACTCTATTGAGTATACCAAGTAAAGTCCTATCCAGAATAATTTTAAATAGAATACAAGAAGTGGTGGAACAGAGACTGTGAAAGGAACAAGCAGGTTTTCGTAGGCACCGTAGTTGTGTCGACTTAATCAATACTCTCAGAATTATTATAGAACAGAGTGCAGAATGGCAGACAACCTTGTATCTAACATTTGTTGACTTTGAAAGGGCTTTTGACTCGATAGAGCAAGCTGAAATGTGGAAAACATTAAATGAATATGGGATACCAAATAAAATTTTAAATATAATGAAAGACATGTACAAGGGATTCAAGTGTAAAGTATTACACGAAGGAAAATTATCAGAATATATAAATGTCACAAACAGAGTAAGACAAGGTTGTATACTCTCACCAACAATATTCCTACTAGTATTAGACAATGTAATGAGAAAGATGTTGAGAGGACGAAGAGGGGATACAATGGAATTTTAGAGAGAGACTAGAAGACCTGAACTTCGCAGATGATATCTGCTTACTGGCAGCAAGATTTAGTGATATGAAAGGGAAACTGGTAAAAGGAAGCAAAATGTGCTGGACTTAATATAAATGTGAAAAAAAAACTAAAGAAATGAGAATAAATGCAAAAATAAAAGAACTTACTATATAGAAACTGGGGAAATTGAGCAAGTGGAATCTTTTACATACTTGGGAAGTCAAGTTACTAAGGATGGAGGAGCAGATCAGGATGTCAAACAAAGAATAAAGAAA
Organism: Mantis religiosa; assembly: GCA_030765055.1. Taxonomy (NCBI): domain Eukaryota; kingdom Metazoa; phylum Arthropoda; class Insecta; order Mantodea; family Mantidae; genus Mantis; species Mantis religiosa. The sequence goes on along the minus strand of CM060947.1, from coordinate 146,720,486 downwards.
GCCAATGGAGCCTTTATACAACTGTACCCAGTATGGAAGAACAGAAATATTGCAAGAAAAACAAAAATAAAAATATTCAATACAAATGTTATGTGCTATTATAATAAATGTGCTATTAAATGCATGTGAAACATGGAGAGTCACTAACAGTATCTCAAACTCACTACAAACTTTATTAATAGATGTTTGAGAAGAATATGCAACATTAAGTGGCCAAATATTATTACAAATGAAGAGCTATGGAAAATCACTAAACAATCTCCAGTTGAGAAGGAAATTAAAAGGAGGAAGTGGAACTGGATAGGACACAGCATCAGAAAAAAAGATGGATCAATAGAGAAGGAAGTACTTGACTGGAATCCGCAAGGAGCACGAAAAATAGGTCGCCCAAGGATAACATGGAAAAGAACAGTTGTAGGAGAAGTGACAGAAAAAGGGAAAACTTGGGCAGAAGTCAAGGCCATTGCAAGGAGTAGAGAAGAATGGAAACGTTTCATGGATGCTCTATGCCCCAAAAGGGACAAGAGGAATTAAGATTTCATAATACAAATGAATAAACATACTCCCATATATTATATTAGTATGATGCAACATGACGTAAGCAGTGTAATGGCCATTATTACTTGTTTGTATGTATATGTATTTGTAATCATTCGGAACTAAAATTTAAATTACTGATATGGTGTGCTAAAGAATTATTTTGAACAAGCCAAGGCTTGGTTACCTGCCCAGAAAAAATCATAGAAAGCAGAATAAAGCAATTTTGACTTCGTTTCTACGAAAGCATTTATTTGCTGTGTAAATGTCCATTTAATTCTTATGCTGATAACCATCACTTATATATATATATATATACATTTCAGGAACTGATCTTCCCAGTTTCACCTAGACTTCTAATAATAATGTAGAAAATGGACTACTTAGTAAGCAATTTGCTTTATTTATATTGGTTAAATAAAAACTATCACATCGCAAGAGCCTGTACACAAAGAGGTTTTAGTATTCCCCACATAACACCAAGCTTTTCCAGCAGAAGCAAACTTTTATTTTAATTGTCTTGCTGTGGTGCTGGCATACAGATAACATTAGAAAACAATTGTCAATTTATTTGCAAGTATGAACAAGGGATAATGATAAATATGATACAGAAGCACAATTTTCCACTAACTTTCACACTGCAAACTTTTATATTTATTGATAAATGGCTTATCTGTCACTTTTCTTCTTCTTCTTCTTCTTCTTCTTCTTCTTCTTCTTCTTCTTCTTCTTCTTCTTCTTCTTCTTCTTCTTCTTCTTCTTCTTCTTCTTCTTCTTCTTCTTCTTCTTCTTCTTCTTCTTCTTCTTCTTCCTCTTCTTCTTCTTCTTCTTCTTCTTCCTCTTTTTCCTCTTCCTCTTTTTCCTCTTCCTCTTTTTCCTCTTCCTCTTTTTCCTCTTCCTCTTTTTCCTCTTCCTCTTCTTATTCTCTAGTGGTACTACTATCATGGTGTTAGAGGATTTTTGTTCCTCTATCCCTTAAGGTGGGCCTGGGGAACCGAAGTTGTGGATCTGATAGAGAACCAGGATGGGTAATCAGCCCGATGCCTGATGTGAGGGTGAAGGAAGTGAATGATGGTGTGAGGGCGAGATGAATGATAGGAAAGATGACGATGGAGCAATTGGTGGAATGCTGGCAGGGAAACTGGAGGACACAGAGAAAAACTGCCCCAGTGCCATGTTGTCCACCACAAATCTCACTTTGCAGTCGCATGGGATCGAACTCGGGCCATCTTGGTGAGAGCAAGGGTCTAACCACTCAGCCATAGCGCTGCCCCTGTCACTATAGCATATTAGTCTTTGTGTAGGTAGTATTGATACTACTGATTGTCATTAGCTGCCAGGCTAGAAAAACATGGACAAGTAAATAATGAGACCAAAGAGTATATCAATAGGTACCGAAAGATCTATAAAACCATTATAACTGAAGCCAAAAGAAGGGAAAATGAAAGATTTATACTAAACTCTAACAATAAAACAAAGGCCCTTTGGACATTAGTTAACCAAGAAACTGGAAAATCTGCCCCAAAAATCAATATTAATGAATTAAATGTCAATAATAATAATAATAATAATAATAATAATAATAATAATAATAATAATAATAATAATAATAATATCACAAATCCAGAGGATATTGCAAAGTCTTTTAATGCTTATTTCACAGACATTGCAGTAAACTTAGTAGCTCAAAATATTAACCATATAAGATGTCAGGAGAATGGTGACAACATAAAGCAATGCAGTCAATCAATTTTTATATGCCTATTACGGAATTGGAATTAGAAGGTGTAGTCTAGGATAAGAAGGCCAAATATTCATCTGGAGTTGATGAAGTATCAGATGTTATCATTAAAAAAGTTATACATCAAATAGCTAAGCCACTAGTCAGTCTCTATAATGCATCATTGCAATCGGGTGTATTTCCAGATAAGTTAAAAGGATCAAAAATTAAGCCACTTTATAAAAAAGGGGAGAAGAATAAAAGAGAAAATTACAGACCAATATCAATCGTATCATCATTTTCTAAAATATTTGAAAAACTGGTTCATAATAGAATGATATCATTCATCTCAAAATACAATATTCTTTCAGAGGCCCAAAATGGATTTAGAAAAAACAGATCTACCATAACTGCCATGGACAGCTTAATAAATAAAATTCAAGAAGCTATTGATAAAAAATTAGTAGTTGTGGGTTTATTTTTAGACTTAACGAAAGTATATGATGTTTTAGATCATGAAATACTACTCAGGAAATTAAATAAATATGGTTTTAGGGGTATTATGAATAATTGGGTTAAATCCTAACAGTTTGTAGAACTTCAGTTTGAAAATAAAGGAAAATTAAATACAGTGCAGTCCAAAGTGAGAGAAGTTAGGCGAGGAGTTCCACAAGGATCAGTCCTGGGCCCCTTGTTATTTTCGTTGTACATAAATGATTTGCCAACTGCCATTAATTCCACAGATGTTATTTTATTTGCAGATGACACTAACATCCTAATAAAAGGAAACAATCAAGAAAGCGTGCAGACCAAACTCAATGATACTCTATGTAAACTGCACACATGGTTTCAGACGAATGAACTAATTATAAATAAGGATAAGACTATTGCCATTTCATTCCATACTTGCCAAAATAGAAATGTGGTGAAACCTCCAATAGTATTTGATAAAACAGCCATTAGCTACAATAATGAAACAAAATTTGTGGGATAACATATGAATGAGAACATGAAATGGACCCCACATATTCAACATTTAATAAAAAAACTGAGTTCCATTTGTTATTTGCTTAAACATTTGAAAAGCTTAATAAATTTAGCAGCATTGAGAAGTATATATTATGGTTACTTTCACAGTCAATTACAATATGGGATAGTGTTCTGTGGGGAAAAGGCAGATAGTCTTTAAACTTCAAAAAAGAGCGATAAGGATACTAAGTGGGGTGGATAACAGAACATCTTGCAGGCCATTATTCAAAAAACATCAAATATTACCTCTAGCATGTATGTATATTTTGGAATTAATGATCCATGTAAAACAAAATAAACTACAAATACAAAATTACAAAAATGCTGATATTCACAAATACAATACACGTCAGAAAGATGACTTTCACATTCAAAGTTGTACAACGGAAATCTTCAGGTCTAGTGCTATCAATAAAGGTATAAGATTATACAACAGGCTACCAGAAAATATTAAACAAATGAAGAGCCTTATACATTTTAAAAAGGGAGTAAAACTCTTTGTACTGCAACATTCATTTTATTCTGTAAATGAGTTTTTAAATGTTAATTAGTTTTAAGTGATTGTAAATAATGACAGTGGCCATTAATGTAATTTTTATACTATGATGTGTCTGATATCAATCAAAAGGACAAAATAAATTAAATTGAATTAAATTATGAAGTACAGTAAACTCTACATTTGTGAACAATTACTTTTATATAGCATTTCTCTATGGTCTTTATATAGTTTATATTTATTTTCTTTTTCTATTTTAGACTTTTGTTGGATCCTGTATCTGTTACAGTGTTTAGTCTTATGTAACTTTTTATATTTATCTTTGTATCTTGAACTGACGTGTCCTATAACATATGTATTATGTTCCAAAGGATAAATACATAACCATGCCAGTAACAAACCAGCACGAATTTTCCTTATTTTGTCACACCACTCCCCACTAAAGTCTAGAGTTACTATGGAGAATGATGTCATTTTGTGCAAACTCAAACTGGCACAGATCCATATAATAGTAACAAAATACTATTATGACAACTTTTAGTCATTTCTTTCAGCTTCTGTGGTTTTCTGGTGTTTGGCAGGACATACATTTCATTTTGAAGAATAGTAGGAATGACCCCATTCTAAATCAGTCCCATGGCATGGAGGCACTACGCCTGGAGCCACCCGTGGTTTTATCACACATATGTGTCTCCTAGGATTTGCCCTGTAGAGGTTACAAGCTCCTTTCTGGTATTTCAAAATAAAAATGAATAGCAGTTAAGGTATTCCAGTGGTAAATGCTAAGTTATACAACTAGATAATACCAAAGCATGTTGTATTTGAAAATTCCTAGTCAAGAATCACTATTTAAGTTTGATTTATGAATCACTAGCTAGTATTTATTATGTCTTCCCAGGTAGTGTACCTAAAAATGCTCAACCCCCTGCTATCATTTAAGACAGTAAATCTTGAAGTGAGAAATACACACACACACGCACACACACAGTTTAAGGGAGTATGTCTGCCTCACGTTCAAGAGGTTCCAAGCTAGATTCTTAGGACGAGTTTACTGGATAAGGGTTTTTACAGGTTTTTCTCTTATCCCAAAAGATGAATGTCAGATAAGTGTGAGCTCTATACACTCTGAGCTCATTTGAGCATACTTTTACCCATTTTATTCATCATCCAAATGACCTACATTGAAGAATGTTAATGTTTTTTTCTGAAAGTGTTGCTTTTTGATTTGGGGAACTCAAAACATTTGTTTGATGAAATGTGGGTATCAAATTTTTACTTCCTCTACTTATTGTGAATACATCAGGGAAGCTAAAAATAAAAAATTAATAACATTATCCAACATGATTTTTGCGGCAAAGCATTTGATAAGTGATTATGTCTAATTAAGGTCTCCTTATTTCAGAAATGTCACTGGTTTTCCTGTATCACGTCTAGTTTTCATGTTAATTGTGATTTATTGTCTTAAAATGCATCACTGCAGCTCCATGCTTTGCAATAACAGGGAATTGGCTGTTGTTAGTGCAGTTGCGCTTGCTTTGTTACATTCTAGTACATGTTTATCAATCCAAAACCGATCCATTGAATTCTCCTATATCAGTCTATTTTTGGAATTGTTACCCATGAAATGCACTGTTGAAATGCAGAGTGTTTGTAGTTCGTGATAGTGGAAAAATTCTTAGTGCTGTCTAGTTCAGTGGCAATCGTTTACATTGCTAGCATGATGAATATCTGACCTGTCTGTTCTAGACGTTCTTGGGCTTAGAGGCAGGTAAGAAGATGCTGTGACATTGACATTTCGGGAGCATGTAACTTTCCCATCTTCAGGATGCTGAATGACTTAAGGCATCCGTCTATCCATCACTGCTGGCAGGTTTTAGTAAGCCAGAATGATTTTGCTGTGTGCCCACCCTCATTAGGGTTTTACCGCAGGTAGGAAAATTTTGGATGGGGTTTTGTAGTGTGACTTTGTTTTCTTTTAGGTTGATAGTGGTGAGGAGGGTGCTTATTGCCCCTCCAAGCTATTGTGGTAGAACACAGTACTCATTACACCTTGGTGTACATAGAAGTAAAGCATCCTGGTAGTTTCGAGAGGGTAATCCTCAACTGCTTGTCGCCAATTCTGGGTGACATTCAAGCCATACCTGACCATCAGTTTGGATTTCGTCCTGGGCACTCAACAGTCCAACAACTACTGTGAATCGTGGAGACGGCCGCCCTGGGATTCCAGGAATGTGCATTAACAGCGGTGGTGTCCTTGGATGTCGAGAAGGCCTACTCTATCACTTGGCATGCTGGACTCCTTCGGAAACTCATTCATCTGGGCCTACCAACTCAACTAATTAACATATTACACAGTTTTCTCAGGCATTGTACTTTTAAAGTCACAGTCACGGGGACAACATCTTCTCTTAGATCTGTGAGAGGCGGAGTTTCCAAGGACTCTGTACTATCTCCCACACTATTCAGTGTATACATGGCAGGCTTTCCAACTGAGCCGCCCGTCAAAATGGCACAATGCGCTGATGACGTGCTGCTATTCTGCCAAGACAGGCACATTCTCAGAGCCTTCAACCTGATACAATGACACCTCCGCCTCACACAAAAGTGGTGCTGGCATTGGCGGATGTCCTTCAATCCAAACAAAAGCCACAGCATACTATTTACTAAGTGCCACAACCCCGTAGACTGCCCAAATTTCAATGTCAGAGGTCGAAGGATAGAGTGGGTACCTTCCATCAAATACCTAGGATCTGAGTTTTAGAGGTTTGACTTTTCACCAACACATCAGAGACCTCTCGACATGGGCTCAGGGAGCCATTGATTCCTTGTACTCTGTGCTGAATTTTCTATCGATGCCAGTCCGTGTGAAGTTAAATCTCTTTCGAACACTCATAGTCCCATTGATGCTTTATGCTTGCTAAGTCTGGGTCAGATAGCTGGTTGGCATGGCTTCAACACGCTCAGAATAGAGACAGAATAGGTCAGAATAGGTCCATCTATTCAGTAGGCTGATTTTTCCCAGTAAGATTGCTTCATGAAGCCTCATCACTTCCATACGTGGAGGATGAAATTAGGCGCTGGGCAACAAAATTATACACCACTTTACCATCACATCACATAGAAGTGCCCTGGTTAGGTCTCTTGGTGATTATGATCCATCTAGATGTCGGCTTCGACTTTTCTGGATCCCCCGCTTGCCTTACAGACACCCAAGGTAACCACAGAGCAGATCCATCAGCAGCAAAAGCTGAACTCCTGCATAATCAAACCAAGAGTTGTTTAGCCTCAAAATTACCTAAATTTAAATTTAATCTACTTCATCACCAGCGTGTATTAGGTATAGCATCCTGTCTTCCTTCAGAGTAGTCATCTAGTGCTACCTCACATTCTTTCTTCCATCCTAAACCACAACACCCATCCTTAACCCATCCTAATAAAAGAAAATTCTTCAAACGGTTAAACCCAATCCTAGATGATCATGCAGCAAAAGCTTCGGGCTGAACACAGCCTGCCAGCACCTCGTCGTCCTTAAGTCATTCAGCATCCTGAAGATGGGAGAGATGCACACTCCCGAAACGTCGATATCACATCTTCTTACCTGGCTCAAAGCACGAGAACGTCTAGAAGATATATGCCGTCAGGAAAGATTCAGCTCATTTTACATCTGACCTGTTGTTTTTATTTTTTTCTGCTGTGAAAATGCAGAGTGTGCCATGAATTAGAAGATGTGTGAATAAGCCAGACAGTCTATATCTACCCTGTTGACAGCTGTGGTAAAAAAGTTACATATGCTGGCTTAGTTGACCCACAAAAAGTAATTTTGCCATCGTACATGTCAAACTGGGAATCATGAAGCAGTTTGTTAAAGCTTGGACAAAAGCAGCCCCTGTTTTCAATATATTGCAAGCAAGTTTCCACGTTTATTAGATGCAAAAGTTAAGAAGATATTTTTGGTGGGCTACAAATTAGAAAGCTTCTAAAAGACCCAAACTCTGAACAGACGATGAATGCTGTGGAACTTGCTGCATGGATTTAATGAGAGACATCATGATGAAATTCCTAAGAAAGTGTGAAAAGCTCAAACAATAGTGAAAACGATGTTGGATCACATGAAGGATCGGGGTGTACAATGAGCCTGAAACTGCATTTCCTTATTCTCATCTCAATCATTTTCCTGTAAACCTTGCAGCTGATAGTGAAGAGATGGGAGATAGGTCGAACTAAGTCATTAAGGAGGCAGAAAAAAGATACCAGGGGAGGTGGAATGTATTAGTGATGGCCAACTATTACTAATGTTTGAAAAGAGATGGCAAACATGCAACGTCTAGATGCTTGGGCAGCCAAGCCGTCATTCAATGGGGACATCTAGGGCTGTTCGCACTAAATGTAACTGCAATTTTTAACTGTAATAATACCTTCTTCACGAATTCTTTGGTCATATTTAATTACTAGAGCACATAAATCATGAATTTGGGCATTTTAGCAATATGTGAACCAAGAGACTCTGGTTCAACCCTAGATACTGGCACTTATATAGATGATACTTGTGTTAATTTGGCCCTCTCTCACAAAAAATAGTGGAATAGACATGTTGTGGGCTGTTTATATATTTTGTCTATGATATTTCCAAACTTATCTTAATTTGTTTAGTACTTTTTATTCCTATATCTCTTATTTTGGAGTACCTATTGCAAGTAAACCTGTACATAATACATAGAAATAAATAACGGATTTGTGTTCAGTGACCCAAAATTAGTTAAGATCACAAGTCACATCCTCCGCCGGAAGAAAAAGTTTCAAAATGCTGGGTAGTGTAATTAATGTAGCTTGGCTAAGCCATTTGTTTCACAATTTTTTCTGTGCACTGGCTGGATTTGAGTATGTAGGTATGTTTATACCTTGTTTTTATTCTTTGTAGAAATAAAATGGTGACAGTTTTTATTATTAGATACCACGATTACTATCATATATTTTCTGAAACATGTTAATTCTTATTTCAAATGTTACTAAGTTCTTTTTGGCAAATTTGAAAGTAGTTTTAAAATTAATGTTATATCAGATTTTTCTTATATTGTATAAATGTTCTTTTTGTTTATTTAGGGCAAACACTGAAGACAAAAGAAAATTGTTATATGAAGAAGCAAATATGACAGTTTACAAGTACCGCAATCTGACAAGTTCAGAAGATTTGCTGGAAACAACTACATGCATCTATATTTATGCTGGTTTAGTTTTCATGCTGATAATTTGTACTATAGTGAGCATTATGTTGTTCTTTTTAATGAGCATTAAGGCTTCCATAAATCTTCATAACAAACTGTTCAATAGTATTATACATGCAAGGATGAATTTCTTCAATAGCTATCCTTCAGGTAAGAATTTATTATTACAATGTCATAAAAAACTAAATAACCTTAACTAAGGGTACAGAAAAAGATAGTGCCTGAGTCCCTGCATTCCTTTTACTATTACAAATATAACCTGAATTAATGAGTGAAATTTCAGAAATGTAAAAGTTCCTTAGCTATGTGTCATACATTGCATAATTACTTAAGAGGAGAAAACATTTTGATTTAGTGTTTATTAAGTGCAGAATGTAAGCTAAAGACTAAGAAATGAAACTATTTTGAACATGTAAACTTTTAGAAATAATTTGAGCTACTTATTTTCACATAACCTTAAGCTTTTTAAAGCCAGACATGTTTCAAGAGAGTCGACCTTCAGCTGATGATGAGAGCAATTGCTCTTGAAACATGTCTGAGTTTAAAAACAAAAGTGAAGTGGTGCGACAAAATGAGGTTCAAATAATTTCTAAATTATTGTAAGCTTCATTGTTGCTTACTTCTTTCAAGTTGAAATTTATGTAAACTTCTAATATTAACAAATATCTGAAGCCTATAAGTAACCTCTGAAAATTTCAGCTTCATAGATCCCTACAAATACCAGCTTTAGTTATTATTTTTAATGTTCTGCAAAAATTCTATCTCATTCAAATCATTAACCTAAATTTTCTCAGAAAGAGCTTTCATCAGAGTTTGTCTGCACTCAAAATGCTGCAGCTCTCAATTAAATGTTTACCATAAAATCTAGAAATAATAAGTATTAAAAGTTTAATTCATAAAACTCTATATTTGTCTTTTTTTCCCCTCCCTGTTGTTGCCTGCAGTCTTATATCACATAGTGGATCAATGAATTTCCTTATTAAATTGTTGATTGGTGGGATTTCAAAGTTTGTTAATTAGCTATGCTTGATTGGATGAATTTAGTAACAGTGATGTCCAAATTAATTGAAGTTGTTGCTTCCATTTTTTAGCCTCAAAGATCTGACTAGTGTCTGTTGTCTGCTATCTTCTCTCTGGAGGTGCAACTATGAACTACTGTATCAAATTATCAGCTGGTGGGATTTCAAAGTTCATTACTCAGTCCTTATTTTTCCACATTAATAAGTTCTCTCATGCTGTCAGCTGGTTTTGGTTTATCAACCCTTTTAATAATTTTGGATTTTGATCACAGTCATGCTGAAATGCTACTGCTGATTTATCTTCCTGTTTCAATTTGATGTTTCTAAAATGCTCATTGAGTCTGGTTGTTAGTTTCCTTTTAATTTGGCTTACAAGGGCAGTTAAATAAGAACCTGTGTTTCAAGATATATGGTGTTGCTAAGGGAAATTTGTGTTATCATCATGTACTGTCTTTTATTATACTTTGTCAAAAGAAATTTGGTGCTGATTAATAGATTAGTTTGGGTTTTACAGACATTTCAATAAGTTGTTCATCATGTTTTTGCTAAAAAGAAAAAGGTGCGGTATTGTTCAGTTATTCATTTTTTACTTTTAGATGGGAAAACTTGCAAGGAAATAAACACGAAATTGAATGCTGTTTATGGAGACCTTTTGCCTTCTATAACAACAGTTAGATATTGGTATAATGAATTTAAACATGGTTGAACATCCATTTTTTACGAGAAATGCCCAGGATGTCCTGCAGATGTGGTTACTGAGGAAGTCATTGAAAAGGTCCACAATATGATTCTCACTTAGTGTCGAATGAAAGTTTGCGAAGTGACAGAGGACATAGGTTTATCAACAGGAATGACAATTTATATTTTCTATGATAAGTTGGAGATGAGAAAGCTGTTGGATGGTGGGTGCTGCATTTGCTCACAGTGGACAAGAAGATGTGACTTTAAACTTTGAAAAGGTGTATTTGGAGCTGTTTAAGCGAAAATTAAAGGACTTTTTACGTTGAATTGTCACAGTCAAAGAGACCTGGGTTCATCATTTTACTCCAGAAACCAGCAGTAATCAAAACAATGGGTTGCTTCAGAAGAATCTACTCCAAAGGAGGCAAAGACAATACCATCGGCCGGAAAAGTGATGGCAACGACTTTTTGTTATGCAAAGGGTGTAATACTCATTGACTTCTTGGAAAAAGGAAAAAGGATTACTGGAGTATAGTGTAGTGAGTTATTGGCCCAAATTGACAAGAAGTTGGAGACCTGGCCTCATATGGCAAAAAAGAAAGTTCTGATTCATGACAATAATGCCCCAACACATTCATCCAGAGTTGCTGCCGCCAAACTGCATGAATTGTGTTATGAATTGCTGCCACAGCACCATATTCTCCTGTGCCAAACATGAAGAAATGGCTCACAAGAACAAAATGTAGATCATTTGAGGATTTCATCATGTAGACAGAGGCATATTTTGCAGAGCTTGACAATTTTATTTTTGGAGGGGTTAAAAGAATTGCAGGTGCATTGGGAGAAGTGTGTATCCCTAAAAGGGTATTATGTTGAGAAATAAATAATTTGTTCCATTGTGTAAGGACTATGATACAATGAAGCACAAAATTAATATAATTTTGAGTCGAACTAATACTCAATGCTCCACTTATTCAACAGTATTTAACAGTAGTATTTACTCTAGTATATAACAAGAACACATTTTGTTAGCATCTTCTTAACATCATCAGTTGTTGTCGACTAATGAACGTCGGTTCGGTGAACTCCTCGGAGGTATCCGCCGGTTTCTTGATGAACTTAAAATTTGGGTTTTTTTTTCAAAGGTAGTGTCAAAATTAAACAATTTTCTTTCATGTTTCTTTATGAAGATTTTTTCCCACGTGGTTAATGCAGCTGGAACTTGGACACTTTTTAATAAGTGAATTTCTTGTTTTATATCATGATCTCCTTCCAAAAATGGTACGCTACCGCCGATTTATCTATTTCTTTGTTCCTAATGTTCCTAAAATGCTCTTTAAGCCTAATGTTCAAGTTCCTTTTTGTTTTTTCAATGTAAAAGTTGTCACAGCCCTTGCAATTTATCTGGTACACACCTGATTTTTTGTCTGTGGGTATCTCCTTTGTATTATGTGATTTCAAAAGTTGTTGTACACTAAATTTGTTTTGTGGGGCCAAAGTAATATTGTGTTCTTTGAAAACTTTTTGGAAAAGGTGTGTAGCTCTGGGATGATATGTAAATTTTCTGTATAAAGTTTCATTGCTGATTGGGGAAAGAGTAGTTACTTGTTTGCATCTTTGTTGTCTTTTGAATTTATCAATTTTCTTGTTGACCAATTCAGCACTGAATCCATTGTATTCTGCAATGTGAATGATATTATTGTACTCTTTGATATATTCTATCTTGTTTAAGGGTACATTAACAAGCCTGTGAGTTAAACTGTTGATAACAGCATGCTTGTGTTGTCTTGGGTTATATCCATCTGATTTTATGAAATTTTTTGTGTGTGTTTCCTTTCTATGTATGCCAAATTCAAGTGTATTATGTTTTCTGGTAAGTTTCATATCTAAGAAAGGGATTTCATTGTTTTTCTCTTTTTCTATGGAAAAAATTGTGTTTCATTTTCATTGTTTGTCTCCTTTATCCTGCAATAAATTTTTTTATTTACATATTAAAATGTTTACCCACATTGTGAATTTATTATGGTTTATCACACCTTTAATAATTTTGAATTTGGGTCAAGGTTATAGTTTTTGTTCCAAAAGTCAAATGCTACTTCTGACTTATCTTCCTGTTTCAATTTGATGTTTCTAAAATGCTCTTTGTTTCTGTTGTTGGGTACCTTTTAATTTGATCTATGTGGCATTTTTCACAAAGCTTTCAATTTATTTGGTATATTCTGGACCGATTGATTGGTGGGAATTCATCTTTTGTTTTTGAATTCCTATTTCAAGGTTGAAAATGGAAGCAACAGCCTGTGAAATTAGTCCCTCAATAATATAAAAACGTAAGTGACAGAGTGTTAAAAACCAACTACAAGTAGTTTTTTCAATTGTTAATTGTTCTTTGTATTTCCATATTAATATGTTCTCCCACATTGTGAATTTATCATAGGATTTTATTATGGTTTATAATTTATTATTATTTATTTATAATAATTTTGGATTTGGGTCAAGGTTATCATTTTCATTCCAAAAGTGAAATGCTACTGTTGACTTGTCTTCCTGTTTCAATTTGATATTTCTAAAATATTCTTTGACTCTGGTTTTTTGGTTTAATTTTAGTTTGCCCTATGTAGAATTTTTCACATTCCTTACAGTTTATTTGGTATATTCCGGATCTATTGGCTGGTGGGATTATGTCTTTGTTAATAGGTGCCAGAATAACATTTTGTGCTCTAAAGATCTTTTGTAATGTATTAAATGTTTTTGGGTGGTACGTATATCCACTGAAAGGGCTATTACTTTTTTTCCTTGGTGAATATACTTGCTTCCTTAATGGTTTTCTTTAGCTTATTTATTTTAATTTTCTTAAATACTGATTTTTGTTGTATCCATTTTCTTCTGCTATTTGAAGTAAATAATTCATTGGAAAAACTATTTGTAGTAGGTTTATTGACACTTTGTCACTTATGTTTTTACATTATTGAGGGACTAGTTTCGAAAGCCATTGCCTTCATTTTTACCTGTCTCCAGCTAGTGTATGTCATCTGCTAGTTGGAGAGAGGTTGAAAATTAAGGCAATGGCTTTCGAAACTAGTCCCTCAATAATATAAAGACATAAGTGACAAAGTGTCAAACCGACTACAAATAGTTTTTCGGATTAATTTTGATGTCACTTACTATATTCCTCCAATAATCACACATAAATAACTGATATCTATGTTGACTAGTCTGTGTGTAAAACTGTTTATTATATCAAGAGAATCCAGGATGGGTGATCAGCCTGATGCCTGGTATGAGAGTGAGGTAAATGGATAACAGAATGAGAGTGAGATGAAATGGTAGGAAAGATGATGAAGGGAGCAATTGGTGGAATGCTGACTGGGGAAACCAGAGGACCCAGAGAAAATCCACCCCAGCGCCATGCTGTCCATAACAAATCTCAATTTGTGGACACCTAGGATCGAACCCAAGCTGCCTTGGTGAGAGCCAAGTATTCTAACCACTTGACCACAGCGAAGTTAGTACTCAATATAGCAGTATATGGAGCATTGAGTACTAGTATGACTCAAAATTATATTGCAATATAGTATATTTACATGTAGAGTAACCTTGGAAACAGAGTATGTAACGAGTTTCCCATAAAAATCAATTTGTGTCAGAGTTGTATCAAACTGGTTCAAGATGTTTATTGATAAAATTTTCAAAGCTTTTCTTTAAGAATATAATATGTCAACAGTTAACATGAGCATTTTATCTTCAATGCAAAATGCTTGATTATGAATTGTGATTTGTGTTTTCCAGTTTCTGTACTTGTTTCAACCACATATCTTGTAATGTTTGTTAATATTAGTTTTTGCACTTTTTAATATTCACATTTTTCCAGTCACAGGAATTGGGAGGCAGTTGGGAAAGTGGAATTTTTTATTTAAACCAGAAAGGAACTTGAGTGCCATATTATTTACTAGATACTGCCTGATACCTTTGTGTGTATATTATGAATAATTTTGAATGAACTTTCTTACAGGTCAAATTTTAAACCGTTTTGCAAAGGATATGGGATCCATTGATGAAATGTTACCTCAGACATTATCAGATGTTTTGCAGGTTAGTCATGGAAAATAATTAAAATGATAACATATAATAACTACAAAACGTACCCAGTTACAAGTGACAGGTAATCTCTATTAGTTATGTATTAGTAAAGTTGTATTGCTAAAGTGTTTAGTTTATTCTTATTAATCTCTATTAATTGAACACTGGTTATGTTTACACTACCGTACTTCTACAAAATCAGAACTTGTTTAGGGAATGTTCGTTCCAATCTTCAACTGACAACCAAGTAGTTGTGTTGATGGTGAGGTCACTGGTGTGGTGATAATGAACTTACTGAGCTGGTCCTATGGTGATTCTTGTTTTTTGTAATGTGGATGTTTTCCCATACTGAGAACTCACTTGGACATCTTGCTGACCTAAGGAAGTTGACTTCCAGGATAATGTGGTGGTTGTTCCAAAAGTTTGCTGCTACAGCTGATTTTTGCATGCATTTGTATTTAATACATCGGATGTGTTCTTTTAGTCTGGTTTTCAAGTTTCTTTTTGTTTCGCTATGTATATTTGATTACAGTCTGCACAGTTAAGCTGATAAATGCCTAATCTCTCAGTGTGGCTGCGCCGTGGCTCAGTGGTTAGACTGCTTTGCTCTCGCCAAGGCAGCCTGGGTTAGATCCCAGGCGACCGTAAAGTGAGATTTGTGGTGGACAACACGGCGCTGGGGCGGGTTTTCTCCGGGACCTCCGGTTTCCCCCGCCATCTCATTCTGCCGGTGCTCCATCTTCATCTCATGTATCATCAGAGTCACTGCCTGCGGTGCCGTATGTAGTAAAAGCGGGCGTTAAACACTACACATTTCATTTCATTTTTCTCAGTGTGGGGTATTCCGTCTTTTAAAGATGTGCAGAGTAAGTTTTGTATATTTTATCTGTTTTGAAATGCTAAAATGATATTGTGCTTTCTGAATTTTCTGAAATATTTGGTTTGCAAGTTTCCTTTAATGAAAAGTTTCTTTTAGATCCTGTAGTGTGGAGTCTCCTTGATGGAGCTTTTTGTCTTTCTGATCTTTTGTTGCGTGGTTTTAGAACTGAAACAAATAACTGTTACTATACAGAGTATATGTAGGTATTGCATGTTATGTTCTTCTTTGCTAAGAAAGTGTAAAGTTTGTGTATTAAACAGTTGAAGACTGCAAGTTTGTAAGATTTTGGGATGAAACTAGTATTTTTTCTGCAGATGCCATTGTGCGACTTTTTCTGTAAATTCCAAAAAATGAGTTCCTGGTTGTGCCTGATGATTTTGAAGTCTAGGAAATATAAGAAGCAGCTATCTTAATTTCCATCATGAACTATGTAGATGTATATACAAATATAATAATTTGTAACTTAAAACTTCACTTATCTTATAAGAGATTATGATAATTCTTATAAATTCTCCAGGATCGCGATTTCATGTAAACTTATACACATCAACTGGAAACAAAGCTGTTGCCATCATTACAAACACTAGATGTTGATATGTTCTTGTTAGTACAACCAAAATCTGAAAATAAAAATCTGAAAATAAATTTAAAAATAGAATCGACTGCCCGTATTTCAAAATTCATTATACTTTTTTTTTTAAATATCTTTTCCCAAACCATTAAATCTATTGGACCATTTAATTGTTTTAATAATTTAACTTCTGGATTTATTTCATGGTTGAATAAACAAAAATGATCTGCTACGGCCGATTTATCAGCTTGTTTATACTTAATGTTACGAAAATGTTCTGATAGATTTAATAGTTTGGGAAAAGAGATTTATTTTAAAAATTAAACATTGCGTAGTGAATTTTGAAATACCAGCAGTCGATTCTGTTTTATTTTCAGGTGTTGGTAGTACTAACAAGAACATATTGTCGCCCTGGCGATAGACTCGCGAAGCCGAAGCCGGTGGAGATTCGGAAAACTTCGGAACCAATCGTTACCGGTAGCGACAGACAAATTAATGTAGAGTTGGTAAAATAAACAGTTTAAGGTTAGCTAGCAAACTGTAATGGTGAACAGTGTATTTCGAGGAGAATAAAGTGTAGTTTTTGTGTTTTGGAACCTCGTTTTATCATTTCACGAACCCACAAAGTCACAACTGGTGTCAGGAAGCGGGATAACAACATCACGGAACATTATGGCCATGGAATCGGCATTGGAAATGCTTTTGCAGAAGTTGAACGAATTAACAGCGAAGTCGGAAGCGGCAAATAACAACTTGGCCGCGAAGATGAACGAGTTAACAACAAAAACAGAAGCGGCAAATAACAACCTGGCCGCAGAGTTGAAAGAAATAAATACCGAATTGACCACAGAAATGAAGGCAGCGAACGACAGTCTGGCCACGGAAATGAAGGAGGCGAACGAGGTCCTCGCCGCCAAATTTGAGGAACAGTTGGCCGGCGTGAGGGATGACGTGACGGAGCTGGACAAGCGGATGGGCCAAGTGGACGAGCGCGTCGAGGACCTGGCGAACCGCTTCAATGACCTAGAGGAAAAGGCCGACAATAACGCCAAGTCCCTGAACGCCATGGTTGAAGACGTCGAAGACCTCGCGAACCGCGTAAACAACCTGGAGGGAAAGGCCGACAGCAGCATCAAGTCCCTGAACGCCATGGTGGAGGACGTCGTCGGCAGGAGACTGAAGGATTTGAAGGCTGACGCACCGGGACGCGACACAACATCGGCGCGCGTCAAACCTCCGAAATATGACGGCGCGTCAACATTCGAGGTCTTCCGCCGCCAGTTCGACACAATGGCCAAGCACAACAGATGGTCACCGGAGGAGGAGGCCACACAGTTAATAGCCAGCCTCCAGGGACGGGCCGCGGAAATCCTAAACGCGGTGCAGACGACGGCGGCGCCCAAGGACATCAAGGAAGCCCTGGAGAATCGCTTCGGGAACCACCGCTTAGCCGCAGCATACCGCAGCCAGCTAAAGGCAAGGTCGCAGCAGCTTGGGGAGACGCTGCAGGAGTTCGCCATAGCGATCGAGCAGCTGGCTAGCAAGGCCTTGGTTGACCTTCCACTGGAGTTCGTATCTCGGGAAGCCGCCTACAACTTTGTCGACGGGGTACGGGACACGGAGATTCGTCAGCGCCTAATGCTCGGCGATTATAAAACCATCCACGAGGCGCTGACAGCGGCATTAAGGATGGAGGCGGCCAAGGTAGCATCTATCCCGACGTCGAGAACGAGGAGTGTCCGCTACGCCGGAGACAGAAGACCAGCTGAGGGACGCCGGCGAACACCTAGTGGCCTGTGTTGGGGGTGTGGACAGCCCGGACACCTGCGGAGAGACTGCCCACACCAGGAAGAGCAGCCGGAAAACGAGTAAGGGCCGTCGTGGAGAGGGGCACGTCGGCGCCATTACCACCATCCCTTCGAGTGAATATCCGGGCCGTCAGCCGGCGGATGGATGACAACCTCATCGCGGACGGTTGGGTAAGAGGAAAGCCGTGCCACGTGCTGGTGGACACCGGGGCGGCCGTGACCATCATCAGACCTGACGTGGCGAAGGGTTTGCCGACGAGGAACCCGAGCCGACCATACCAGCTTGTGACGGCATCTGGCGACACCATGCCTGTGCAGAAGGAGACCCTGCTGGAGCTGAACTTGGGACGGAGTGCCGTGCGTCTGTGGGTGTTCGTCGCGAAGGTGGCTGAGGAGGTGATTCTGGGACTGTATGCCCTCAGGAGCCACGAGGCGTCGATCGACGTCGGCAGGAAGGTCCTGAGGTTCAACGGAGAAGAGGTTATACTCCGTCAACCAGAAGAGCGCCTTGGAATTGGCAGGGTCGTCTTGAGCGAAGACGTGGTTGTCCCCGCGAGGAGCGAAGTGATAGTGACGGTGCAGGCGCGACCGGAAGGCCAAACAGCAGGTGGGGTTCAGAGGCAGCAGGAGTACGACTTCACCTCGGAACATCGCGAGGAAAGATGTTGGTGGTACACCTGGATCGCCTGGCCCGCTACGGGACGACCAGCCTTGAGGAGGGAGCAGTGTCGCCCTGGCGATAGACTCGCGAAGCCGAAGCCGGTGGAGATTCGGAAAACTTCGGAACCAATCGTTACCGGTAGCGACAGACAAATGAATGTAGAGTTGGTAAAATAAACAGTTTAAGGTTAGCTAGCAAACTGTAATGGTGAACAGTGTATTTCGAGGAGAATAAAGTGTAGTTTTTGTGTTTTGGAACCTCGTTTTATCATTTCACGAACCCACAAAGTCACAATATCAACATCTAGTGTTTGTAACGATGGCGACAGCTTTGTTTAGCTGAAGATGTGTATTGTCGTGAATCTGTTATTGCGATAGCTCGGCTTGTGCACACAAAGGAACTGATAAAGATAGCACGGACTGCAACTCAGACTTGTAAATCTACGAACCCACAAACTCACAGTATAAGTTTAGATGAAATCGCAATCCTGGAGAATTTATAAGAACTATCATAATTTCTTATAAGATAAGTGAAGTTTTAAGTTACAAATTATTATATTTGTATATATTAGTTTGCTTCACTGTTAATAGCTTCATATTTTATGTATTTATATAGATGTAGCTTGGAGATTCAATAGTTTCAATGTATTGTCCAGTAATTCCCTCTGTACTTAGCAAATGTTTCATTTACATATCTATCCCAATTTCTTAATATTAATGGGAAGGCATTTGTGACACCTTGCTGTAAAAAGCTTATGTATAGGTTGGCCAGAAAGGAATGGTCTACCCATAGCTAGACCCCGGTTTGTTCTAAGAACCTGTTGTTGAAGTTAAAGAAGTTCTCATCTATACAGAGGTTCTTCTTCTTTTTTTTTTTTTAATGTCCTCCAATGTTAATTCATATTGGATAGTGATTGGATGGGTGAAATGATGCTCAAATGAGCTCAGTGTCCATGGAGCTTAGAGTTACTCAACATTCATCTTTCAGAATAAGGGAAGTCTCTGAAAAGAACTTTATCCAGATAACTCATCGTGACCAACACTCAAATTTGGGACCTCTTGAACAGGAGATAGATGCACTAACATGTATGCAACCGAGGTGGGCTCCAGAATTTTGTTAATTTGACTAAGTCTTCATGATTTAAAGGTCTGAAGTTAATGGAAATGGGCCAGTTATACAGTTTTGAAAGTAGTTTATCTTTTGGAATGCTGGAAGATTGAGCTATAACATCAAAAGAGATCAGGGTATCTTCTGCTGGAACTGTTATATTTTATTCCATTCTTTTCAGATGTGTTCTTGATGCTAGGGTTTCAGATGTTGGAAGCAAGTTGTATTTCTCTAAAGTCCACTTTGCAAATTGGTATTGGGACCATCAGTATTAATTGATTATTGGTCTTATATTCTTTCCAGGCTTATGTACCTTGGGCAAACTATATAGTCAGGTCAGAGTAGAAAGGAAGGCACTATAGCTGAGAATTTACCCTCCCTCTTATCCCCACTACTCTCAACAGACGAGTAGACAAGTTAAACCAGTTGATTCTGCTTTTAATCACATGGCAGTCTTATCAGTGCAGTCGTGGCTTGCATGTCACTTGAGTGAAGGATAGAAGTTAAATTGGTATTTGGAGAACAAGTATTTTTTGTTGCTGACAGTGGTAAAATACACCATTTGATATGTCCTACTAACATTGATTACATTACGAGCTTCTCCCTAAAGAGGCATTTCATTGCAGCTTATGCTGGAGCCTACAAACCTTCAAAGCAACACATAATTGCACAGTTCAAGAAAATATGTTTGAACTTGTACACATTACTGCTGAAAACATTTCCCAAGTTGCATCGTTTTGCAAGAAAATTACTGTCTATGTTTGTCTACTTATCAATGTGAACAGTTGTTTAGCATATTGATATTGAATTAAAACTGCTATATGGCAGTACTTCGAATGAACATCTTTATGTGTTCTATGTTAAAGTTATCCAGCTTGGAAACTGGATATTGAAACAATAATATTTAAAAAGAAGCCATCAGGATGGCAATCATGTAAATTAAGGCAGTATCATTATGACTATGCCACTAATGATGTACACTGTAAGTAATTTCAGTGTATTTTTCAGATAAATTGTGATATTTATTTTTGAGAATACAGTATAGAAACTATTTAAATGTTTTTAGCAGCATAAGAAAAATAATTAGCACTGTATAACAACTATTGTATAACCAAACAAAGCAAAACTAACAAATATGTTAATTATATGGAACTGCTTTTGTTGGCTTAACTTTGCCTAAGATCAGTAATGTGAAGAGAGAGCTGTTTCTCACACAATACCATTATGAGCTGTCTAGCATTGTGGCTACGTCCTTCACTTATATTTTCTGAGCTTTACTAATCAACTCTTAAGTTCAAACGTATTTTTATTTTCTATTTTTTAATTAATTTATTTATTTATTTATTTATTGCTTTGAACATAATAGGCATAAGTCCAATTTACAGTATTCATTACAAAATACATTCACATTTACAAATGTAATTTAAACACAAGAAACAAAAATGAAAATAAAAGTTACAAAGAAAGACAATAAAAAGGAATGGAAATAACAGCAAAAGAAGAGAAGGTGGTATGGTAATTAACTATATAACAATTATTTATAATGTCATAACTGACATTAGTCTATGAAAAAGCCGTTATTAACTATAACAATTTTTAATTGGGATTCAGACATGTAAAAAATATCTATACATAATGAACGTTGTTAATAAATCAATGGTGAATTTTTATGGACTTCTGTGTTTGCTCTGGAGGTGAAAAAAAGAACTTTTTGAAACAATTTTATTTGGAACATTTGATTACTTTGCAAAAGAAGTTTCATCCAAAACCCAGTGACCACCACTGTGGTGCATGTCATCTGTCCCTTTACCTGCCAGATAGGAGACAGAAATGGGTGATTGTAGGGGTAAAACATTTCACACTCCGGGTGCTCATCTTACCAGCCCCAGTCAGGTAATACTAGGTTATTGAGTTTGAGTTCTTCTAGGGGGCTTTGACTTAAAACATAACCATTGTTCAGTTAGTAATGTGATTAACCTCACTGTTCAAAATTTTTCAGGTGTTATTGAAGGGTACTCACTAGTTTATAATGACATTGCTAATTCAGTATTTTAAAAGCTACTTATTCTAAACTTTCTCTTCAACCTTGAACACTGACAACAAAATAATGAGTAACTTAATTAACCGAATTGTACAACTTGCAGTTCATAAAACATTGAACTATTAGCAACCTTAAATGTTTTATTTAAAGAAAAATTTTACTTTAGTTTTATATGTATAGAAAAAATCTATTAATTGTGACATCAGTTAAACAATTATAACTCACTTTTCCACAAATATGCTACCATCAACAGTTTAACTTTGGCCAACTTAACTTTGAATATCACCTGACAGAATTGTGCAAATCATTAAATATGGATATAAATAAAGTATGGCTTCTTGAATCATAGCTTCAAATTCATTTAAGTCCAACAAATGGAATTAAAATGTTCCAACCACTAAATATCTGGATCTTATTTCAATTCCATTAGAGCTGATGCAAATGACACTTTATGAAGCACATCTTAGCAATGTCTTGAATGATAAAACATTTTATAGTTTTAATAATTTATTTTGTTATTTTTCCAGGTGTTTCAGTGAAACAAATCTAAAAATTAATTGGACACTGCAATCTGTAAATTGATAGGGTGCTAAGTAGATACAAACTTTCAACAAAAATAAAATGAACTAGATCCAAAACAATTCTTGCACACCAAAGACCCCTTTTACTGTCTGATTTCTAAATAAAATTTCTCATTGTCTGAACTTTCTTCTTCATTTTCTGCTCAAGAATTAACAAGAAAATATAGTGTTTTTAAACTTATTCATATGTTATCTTTTACCTTTGAAGAATTTATCATACATTTTAATATAAATTTATACTACAACTATTTTCACTAAAGATAACACTTAAATATTGCACCATCTCTTACAAAATGGTGAGTATGGGTTAGTTTATTAGATTTAAAGGGAGTCGATTAATGACACTAAACAACACTTACTTTTAATTTTTTCCGGAACATGTTTCAGAGACTTTGCCTCTATCCTCAGCCAGCCATCGACTGGTTCTCATTGGTGTAGTTGACGATATTTTGTCATAGGTCTCCTCTGGTGGCGGTTCAAGGAACTTGCTGAAAAATCTTTCTGGGGGATGTCAAAACTGAATACTTTGTTCCCATTTTTTGAAATGAAGATTTGTTCCCATGTGGATAGTTCTTGTTTTCCTGATGTATGTTTTAGTAGTTTTGGTTCTGCATTTATGTTGTTTTTTTTCCCAAAAATGTGTGGCGACTGCTGATTTTTCTAATTGTTTATATTTTATGTTTCTAAAGTGTTCCTTTGCTCTTGTTTGTAAATTTCTTTTGGTATTTCCAATATAAATTTGACTACAGTCACTGCATTCAATTTTATATATACCAGATTTTTTGTTAGATGGAATGGCATCTTTGATGTTTGAGCAAATTACATTTTTTTAAGGAGAAATGGTTGACTGGTGCTAGTATAACGTTTTGTTTTTTGAAGACTTTTTTGAATTTATCAAAGGCCCATGGATGGTAAGTGAATTTTTTGAAAATCATTTTAGTTTCTGTAGCTGAGAGCGTTGTGGTTGGTTTCCTTTATTAGCTTCTTCTTTTTTGCTAAGTTCACTTTTTTGTCTACTAATGATTTGGGAAAGTAATTTTTTTGTGCTATTTCAATAATTTTGTTGTATTCTGTTTTGTATTCTTCTCTGTGAGAGGGATGTTGACCAGTCTGTGTGCTAAACTATTGAAGATTGCCTGCTTGTGGGATCTTGGGTTGTAGCCATTAGCTTTTATGTAGTTGTCTGTGTTGGTTTTCTGTAAATGCCAAAGTTCAGTCTGTTTTTATTTCTCATTATTTTTAGATCCAAAAGTGGTAAATACTCGTCTTTTTCTATTTCTACAGTGAACTTGATGCATTGTAGAAATGTAGATGCATTGATGCATCTAAGATGCCATTCCATCTAACAAAAAATCTGGTATATATCAAATTGAATGCAGTGACTGTAGTCAAATTTATATTGGAAAAACCAAAAGAAATTTAGAAACAAGAGCAAAGGAACACTTTAGAGACATAAAATATAAACAATTAGAAAAATCAGCAGTTGCCACACATTTTTGGGAAAAAAACCACATCATAAATCCAGAACCATAACTACTACAACATACATCAGGAAAACAAGAACTATCCATATGGGAACAAATCTTCATTTCAAAAAATAGGAACAAAGTATTCAATTTCGACATCCCCCAGAAAGATTTGTTCAGCAAGTTCCTTGAACCGCCACCAGAGGAGACCTATGACAAAATATCGTCAACTACACCAATGAGAACCAGTCAATGGCAGGCTGAGGATAGAGGCAAAGTCTCTGAAACATGTTCCGGAAAAATTTAAAAGTAAGTGTTGTTTAGTGCCATTAATCGACTCCCTTTAAATTTAATTTATCATAACAACACTGTTTTCAACACTTCCAAGAGAGGAATGGGTTAGTTTGCTTGCATTAATGATATTCAACAAATTCATTAGCATATTGAAATAATTATCAATAAAAGCATTGTTAAAAGAGAAACTAATTTTATATTAAAAGACTTATTGAGTCACACTATGTTAAAACTTAAAAACTTCATTCACGTCTTCAGGTTCATCCTAGTACGAAAAAGTTCCTGATTTTAATAGTGATGTGAATGAAGTTTTAAGTTTTAATAAAGTATGACTCAATACGTCTTTTAATATGTCATTAGCATGTTATGTTAATTTCTTGTTTGTTTCCTGCATGTTTTAGCGAGGACTGTTACTGATGGGAATTGTTATTGTGATTGGTATTGCAAATTACTGGTTACTGCTGGTTACATCTGTCATGCTAGTTATCTTCTACTTATTGAGAGTATATTATGTCCATACATCACGCAGCCTCAAGAGGATGGAAGGAATTAGTAAGAATTTGAAAAGTTTATTCTTAATTTTATAACTTACATAGTTGAATTGTAAATACAGAAAGAAACTAATACATTTTTATAACTTTTTATTAACAAATTTGTATAAGTTTTCAGGAAGCACAAACTGCAGTATTCCTTGAAAATTATTTGAATGTTACAGTGGTGTATCAATTGACTTAATCCAAGATGTGAGTTCTTTAAATTTGTACCACTCACAATTGTCTCTCTTTCAATATTTTTTTTTTTTTTTTTCATTTCATCTCCATGGTGTTGCATAGTTGCTAAAAGTATTATCCTGTAAATCATTATAATTTCAAACTTCATCTCTGTAAGCAAAAATTCAGCAAAATTATCCAATTGGAATGTTTAAGTCTAGTTCAGTAATTAACAGTTAAGTACAATCTCAAAAACTATTTGTAGTTGGTTTATTGATACTCATCACTTTTTTATATTAATGAGAGACTAATTTCAAAGGCATTCGCCTCCATTTTCAATCTCTTTCCAGCTGGTGAATAATGAAAATGGAGGCGAATGCCTTTGAAACTAGTCTCTCATTAATATAAAAAAGTAAGTGACGAGAATCAATAAACCAACTACAAATAATTTTTTAGATTAATTTTGACGTCACTGTTACCAAATTCCTCCAAACACATATAGTTAAGTACAATCTTGTAGGTATATTACTTTGTATCATTTTATTCCCAAAATTTATACAGCTTTTAATTCAAAATTATTTTTAGGTGCATTCTAGTGCTCTCTGTATATAACAAAAAATTGTGCATATATTTCATATATATTACTTAAATTTTCCTTTTACATTGCTATAAGCTGTATTATAAAAACTTAATATGGCAATCAAGAATTAATATTTTTAAAAATACACTTAGATTCTATTACTAAGTTAAATATATTTCCTTTTAGGAGTTTACTAATAAACTCTATCGCCTACACTCTTTAATATCTATATTGATAATATGATACAAGAAAGGCAGCAAATAATAAACCAAAATGTACTGAATGGAAACATAATTTTAAATACAGTATTATTTGCTGATGACCAAGTGATAATATCCCACTCAGAAGATGACATAAAAAGAGCAGTATATAGTTTAAACAACATAGCGGAAACATATCACCTTTCAATCTCAGAACACAGAACTAAAGTAATGGTTTTTAGAGGAAAGAACAACGTAAGAGCAAAAATAGTTATAAGCAATAAAATAATAGAACAGGTTATTAGTTTTAACTATCTAGGCTACACAGTAGCAGTAGCAAATAACAACAAGGATATGGAGGTGAAATTAAACAGATTCAATCAAATATGTGGGACTATAATAAGAATGCTGAACAGGAAAGCACCAAAGGAAACACAGATGAAATTTTATAAGATAATGGCAGTCCCACCGTTAACATACGGTTCCGAAATATGGACACTGGCAAAGAACCAATGCAAACAGCTAGAATCGGCAGAGATGAGATTTTTGAGAAGCGTGGCAGGTTATAAAAGAATAGACCACGTAAGAAACACAAAATAAGAGAAGAGCTTGGGATTTTAGTTTAAACAGTAAAATAATAAAGAACAAAAATGAATAGAAAACTCATATTTTAAGAATGGATGCAGAACAACTTCCAAGAAGAGTTTCAGATTATATGCCGAAGGGAAAGAGAGATGTGTGATGCCCAGCTCTACGCTGGATCAGTAGGTTCTTGAAGAGAATGGAACGGGTCACAGGGCCTAATCCTTTAAGATGATGATAATGACTAATAATTTATTATATTATAAAAAACCTACAGAACTTTGTAACATACATTGTATGACAATATTGTATTTAAATGGTAGAATCTTATTGAAAACGAAAACTTTTTACATGTGAATCTCTCTCTCTCTCTCTCTCTCTCTCTCTCTCTCTCTCTCTCTCTCTCTCTCTCTCTCTCTCTCTCTCTCTCTCTCTCTCTCTCTCTCTCTGCCTAACCTTAAAATTTCATTATAAAATCACTTCTTCATTCTCATCAGTATTAACTACAACTCGTCCATAGTGATGTTCATATTTCAAATGTGTCTGTATACTATCTATTTATTTTATTTTACCATGTGCCTAATAGAGAAAAAAAAACATTTCATATTGATAGTTTCGTGTAAATACAGGCTTTGAAAACTCTTGAATAAAAGAAATTTTAGAAACAAGGATCAGAAACAAGTCCATGTGTATATGAATATGCAGGTACACTTAATTGAAAAACAAAGTGTGAAATAAATACTGAGCTTGGTATTTGGGTACACAAGTTCCCAATGATCAACCATTGCAATTATCACCTTTCAGTAAATACTTCACTCCTGCACAAGTTAGAAATGCCATACTACGTTCTCCTAAGAAAAAAGCTCCAGGATATGATCTAATAGTACAGCCTTTATTACAGAATTTACCGAAAAAGGCCATTGTATAGCTAACACAAATATATAGTGCAGTTTTAGTTAATTGATGGAAATTAATCATTTCTTCACACTAGCCCTATATAGGCTAAGGTCTTTGATAGATAGAGTCAACATGAAAAATTCAATGCCATGGCCGGAATTTGAACCACATATCTCCTGGTTTCCATCCAGTCGCTCTAACCCATTGAGCTACTATGGTCAACTTGCCGTCACAACAACATTAAATTCTCCATTTGACTCGTATATTTCCCCAGTAGAACACTAGGGGCTCTCGCATTCCAAATACACCGTTTGTGATGACTTACTATCGTAAGTACTTGAGTCCCAGGCTATAGCATTGAATTTTTCATGTTGACTCTATGTAGTGCAGTTATTTGACTCACCTATTTTCCAACAAAATTTGTATATACTGTATAATTTCAGCATAAATTCACAATTTTCCAATACATTTATTCCACAATATTATATTCCACATCCAGTATGGCTTTCTGGCCATTGTCACTACTGTGCAGTATTTACTTTCCTTTGCCAAATTTGCTATAGAATTATTTTATCTCCCATTTCCTCCTCCCTTCCCCCTCTCCTCTTGTATTTACCTCCTCCACATCCTTCCATTCTCCAATTGTTATAAAATTCCCACTTTCTTGTTTCTCTCTTGTTTGCTTACGTGTTAACATTTTCAATGTACCCCTCTCTTATTATTCTACATTTTTTTCCCAAATGTCCTCTCCATTTTTTTAAACTTTACCCTCAATTAAATTTTATTCTACACTTTCCTCAGCTTCTCAAAATCTAAATATTCCTGTATAATTTCTTCTTAGACCACTCGCTCCTGCTTTCATCCAAACTAAACCTTCAGTTTCTTTCTTATTACATTGCTCTCTCTCTATATATATGATATAGATATGTACATGGTGTTCATTTTTATTCGTTATTTCCTGCCCTCCGATTGAGCAAGAATGACGTCATAGTTGACTGGTGAGTCTATCTTGAAATCATAGTGCCCTCTACAGAGAAGAAGCGGTAATTTTTGCGGAACAGTAAGCAAATTACAGCACTCTTAAGTGTGGTTGTGCTCGTAACTATCCCCTGGATATGAACACATAGCACTGCGTCTTCATGGTTGAATGCTATTTTCGTACCGGCATTAAAATTAGTTTGACATATAAATATAATTTAAACCACTGCATAGAGGAGTTTATGCAATGCTATCCAGCATTCAGACAAGACCCTCGGACCGTTATGCTGTCAAAAGTGTCCAGGCACTGTCAAATTGACATACTTTTGTTTGCAACATAAACGTTGTACGTTTTTTCAGTATACGATATAAATTTTTTGTCATTCTCACACCTAATTAAAACGTCTATTAATGTTGTTATACTTATGACTTTTAAAACCAATGGGTGCATTAAACATTTCCAAGATACAGGATCAGTTACTCGCAAAAAGAGAGACACTGGTTGCTATAAAGTGACTGGTCCCAATCTAGAAGCAATAAATAATGTTATGAAAGAAAAACCTCAAGCATACCTTCTCGAAATACAGTGTTTAAGGGGAAGAGAGAAAGGAAGTATAAGAAAATGTACACATAAGACTATGTACTAGAGATATCTTCTTGTTTAGAGTTGAATAAAAGCTTTGTACATATTGTAACACTAATTTATTTTTCATTCCTAGAACATGTTCTGCTAATTTTCTGATTTGTAAGGAAGTTACACTCTGAGAAAACTGTGGGTGATAGAGAAGAATTGAGATCAAATTGAAATATTTCTATTTTATGTGACAGGTTTAGAATATGCATAGATGTCTACCACAACAGAAAAACAGATATTCATTGTGAAATAAGTGTTCATTGTTATGTGTGCTTGGAGGAATTTAGTAACAGTGACATCAAAATTAAGAAGATGAGTGTCAATAAACCAACTATAAATAGTTTTTATGATTAAGTGTTCATTGACTTATAATTTTGTATATTCCTCATAGTATACTTTTATGGCTGTATAATTAGCTTTGCAGTGGAGTGCATTTCATTGCAGTATATAGTTTTTTAAAAACAGTTATCGTATCTATGCACCAGGCGAAATTACACACCTTTATATTATGCGGAAGACCTACCTCTCAAATAGTGTATTTACCTGCCGGTAGAAGGAGGCCTCAAAGCTGCTGTCAGCATATCAAATTCGATTGCAAACCGCTAGGGGATTCATATATAAACTCGCTCCATCAGCGATGCTATTGATGATGTCAAATTTTGCACGGTAAAATCACAGATAAAAATTAACACTGTGTGTGTGCGAGCATGTGTGTGGTTTTATTTACTATGCTCTTCCAAATTTGTCTTCTGATAACCTCTATCCTTCCTCTCACCTGTTTCTAATATCCTGAACTATTTCTTTTCCATCTAACCATATGTCTTTCATCCCTCTTTCTTCCAATGCTGTTGTCAGCCCTGGTCCCAAACTATTCTCATTTGTAATAGCCTCTTGTTGTACCATACAAATTCTTAATACATCTCCTTCTTTCATTAATTTGATGTTTTTCAAAACTTTTGTCACTTTTACTTTCTTTACCAGTTACTATAGTTATTGCATGCTAACCAAAAATGTAGTATTGAGCTTTCACAGTAAATTTATGTTTTCAGGTCTTTGAATTTAAAAAATAATAATAATAATAATAATAATAATAATAATAATAATAATAATAATAATAATGAGTACGAGCATGTGCACTTGTATGCTTAACTCAGAAAACAAGATATTGTTTTATATTAAAAGATATATTGAGTGATATTTTAATAAAACTTCAAACTTCACTTACATCAAGTGTTAAAAACAGGAATATTTTTGGACCATTCCACTCCCATCCTCAGCTGATTGTTGACTGACCACAATTGGCTGTTGTGTGTTATGATTAAAAGTGTTGAAACATAGAGTTAGACTGAAAAATTCAATGCCATAGCCGGGATTTGAACCACGGTTAGATCGACTGGACGGAGACCAGAAGATCTGTGGTTCAAATCCCGGCAATGGCATTGAATTTTTCAGTCTGACTCTATCTTTCCATACTTTAGGCTACACATGTCCAGTGTGAAAGAACAATTAATTTCCATTAATTGACCTAATAGTGGTTAACTATAAAGCCCGGGCCTTAAAGTACTTACAACATAGTAAGTTGCCATCAAGGTAGTTGTCTCATGTGTTTATGAGAACTCCTAAGTGGTTTACCGGGAAAACCACGAGTCACTTGGAGAATCTAATGTCATGTTGGCACTTTGGCCATAGTAGCCCAGGGTTAGAGTGGCTGGATGGAGACCAGAAGATCCGTGGTTCAAATCCCGGCCATGGCATTGAATTTTTCAGTCTGACTCTAGTAATAGTAATAGTGATAGTAATTTATTTCCTTTTACATCAACAAATGGAAATACAAAATCAAGATTACAATTATAAAATCCATACTGAAAAATGCCATATATTCTTAAATCCTGGAAATCCTATCATGTTGCCCACCATTGACTAATAATTCGGTCCCCATACACCTAAACCTGGGTTTTTGTGTATTGGAGGCCCTCTGCTCCTTTTTACACTTTTTGTCATTTCACCTATCCCACTACATTTTTCTCTTAATTGTTCTTAGCCATCTCTCTTTAACTTTCCCTAAATAATTCCCTATATTTCTCCTGTTCTTTTCTCCTTTTATTGACAACATTTTTCTAATTACTACTTCACCCTCCAAATTGTCCCATTTATGTAGCCAAGCCTGCTCTCTCGCCTGTTGAAGTATACTATGTATTTGGATCATATGGATGAAATAAAGATGATGGGTTGCCTAATAAACTTAAAAGGCAACAGCAAGTCAAAAAAAAAAAAAAATATACAATATAAAAAAAAAAATATCTTTGTTTGACTACAGTTTAATATACAATGGAAATCTGCATTCTCTTCTCCACACAATGGACATTTATCTAGCTCCCTCTCTTGACCTATACCTTTCAAGTTTCTCACTCCTGTTCTCGCCCGAGCAAAACCTTCTCGCCCTAACTTACTACATATATCTATATATCCTTCCCTCCCTCAGGTTGCTTTTATTTCTCTATATAATCTCAGTGAGCTTTTGTCACTTGTATTGGCAAAAATGTCTTGTCTGTCAATATCTTCTAATCTTAGCTTAACTTCTTTCCAGAAGCCTCTATACCCATACTCTGCATTTATCCAAGAATGACCCATACCTGTCTGCTTCAACAAGTCATACATTTTATATGCCCAAGACCCACCCCAGTTACTTCTCTTTTGAATATGAAAACATTCTTTAATAATATTGCCATCTTCCAAGTTAGTGATTCTGTATAAGTATTTCATTGCCCTTGACAAGATTTTAATTTTAGTAGAATGCCTGCCTAGTTCTAATTGTGCTGCCCCATTAGGTGATGCTATTGGTAATCCCAATATGTATTTACAAAAGGATCTATGCACTCTATCAGTCTCTCTCCAAGCCTCATCTATTCCCCATACCTCTGATCCATGTAACATTCTATTTTCTACTACTGCCGTATAAATCCTCTCCAACCTTTTGACATTTATATCTGGCAGTTTACTGCAGCATGATCTTATCACTCTCATGGCCATTTTACCTTTTGCCACAGACATCTTTTGTTGTTCCTTCCAGCTGCCATCTGAACTCAACCTTGTACCCAAATAATCAAATCTCCGTACTACCTCTATTTCTCTTCTATTAACCTCCCATTTCTCATCCTTACGCAACCTGTATCCTTTTTTGAAGACCATAATCTTTGTCAGTCTGACTCTATCTTTCCATACTTTAGCCTACACACGGCCATTGTGAAAGAACAATTAATTTTCGATTAAAAGTGTTGTTAAAAGTTAAGCTAAATTCATATTAAAAGACTTATTGAGTCATATTGTATTAAAACTTGAAGAGTTGACATGAGTTAAGTTTTAAGTCTTAATAAAATATGACTCAATAAGTCTTTTAATATGAAATTAGATTCACTTTTAACAATGCTTTTAATCGTAACAATTTCAAGAGGTTATTTAATACTAAATTTCATATTTAAGTTCATTATCCTCAAAGGAATTGGTACAAATCCTTTTACCCCAAAGTACCCTTTACATGGATTTTTATTTTTTTTATTTTTTATCTTCTCGAAAGTAACTCTAATTGTCATTAAACTATTAAGATATTTGTGTGACAGTTAAAGTGTATTTGAATTTTTTGCAAATAACCTCTGAAGTTCTCTTCATTTTAAATGATTTTTCTGTAGTAGTAAACTATAAGAGAGAGGCACAGTCTTACTATTAAAAAAAAAAACTAGGTCTTATAAGAGCAATAAAATTATGTAGCTAAGCACTTACTTTGTTATTGATTAATTGAAAGTCATTTTCTCTCACGATCATTTAAAGAGCATGACATTTCATAGCCATCACATAGCAACATTTTTTTTTTTTTTTTTTTTTTTTAATTTTCATGTCATTTTAGCCTCTTTTAGCTACAATGACCTGTGTACATGTGTGTGTGATAAATAAATTATATATAAATAAATTATAAATAAATTTACTTTGATTAACAAGAAGTACTTATAAGAATAAGCTTTTTTTAGCAACACTTTATAGATCCGTGTGTAGCAAAATTCATGCCAATGCAACACACAAATTTTTTTAAGTATTGTGGCATTTAATCACATTTCAAAGAAAGGGTATAGAATTTTAAGAATACTGTATAATAACCCACTTTTAAAATCTTACTTGCTCAAGTTTCCTGTATTTCTCTTGTACTACAACAAATGTGTCACATAACTATTTCTGCAAATATTTATCTCAACAGGAAGTATAGTTTGATTCAGATTAGGTGGTAGTTCTCAAAATATATTCAGAAAATTGGACGAATTCTTCTTTTATCGTGGGAGAAATATCAGTTCTGATTGTGAGGCACACTTGGTAACATATTCAGAGGTTAATAATAACATAAACATTGGAGTTCTTTAAGATTGTCCTTGTATTATAAAATTCTAGTGGATGAACATTTCATAATGTTAATTAGTATTGTTAATTGCATTATGTGTGTATTTGATCTGTTTGTAAAACCATTTCTGTATTTATTTTCATACTTTTTTCATGAATATCTGACTATGTCATTAATGGTGAGCAAACTGAAAGGAAAGGTGCTACATTCATAGACTCGTCATTAAGCCATGTATATAATTTCACGGAAAAATATGTACAGTGTGATGTGGTTCTTATCAAAAGCATTGGCAAAGGTGTAGCTGATGCTATAGGTGTGTTGAAAAGAAGCATTAGACAAACAATAAGGACACCAAGGATATGCATTACAGTGCCTCTACTTCTTTTTCCACGCCCCACAAGAAAAGGCCTAAAGGATTACACTGAACCACCTTAGATTCAATGAGTCCATAGTTCGATAATCAGTCAATGAATTTTATATCACTGAGAAACAAAGGTCCAAATTAAGGAAGGTGCATGCCAAGCTAAAAGATTCCATAGATTTTGAAAGAAGTGTTTCTACTCTTCTGAGCTTAGGCTTCAAATGGAGGAAAACTAAAATTAATAAAGTTTTAATAGAGCAGCATGAGGTCAGGGTGAAGTGACTACATTATCTCAGGATTATAAAGCAATATTGCAAGAAACGCTGATCTATTATATACATGGATGCAACTTATATTCACACTTCACGTACCTCAACACATGGTTGGAGTGATGGCAGTATCCATGGGCTTATGTCACCAGTATCCAAAAGCCAGCACCATATAATCACTTATACTTTAGCAAAACAAGAGTTAATCTCCAATGCATGGGTTCGATTTAAGTCTCATCAAAACACTAGTGACCATC
Organism: Mantis religiosa; assembly: GCA_030765055.1. Classification (NCBI taxonomy): domain Eukaryota; kingdom Metazoa; phylum Arthropoda; class Insecta; order Mantodea; family Mantidae; genus Mantis; species Mantis religiosa. The sequence continues at coordinate 146,686,444 of CM060947.1, read as the reverse complement.
ATAGCAACATGAACCATACAAACTCTGAAAATGGGTGGAGTGACTGAAACCCAACTTGCCTCCAAATTCTATACTAGTAGTATAGTACCACAACACTCATCTTCATAAAATACCCAGTTTTAGATCCAGAAGAGATATAATGATATGGCTTAGAAAAACCTTCCAGTGCCATTAACTTCTCTACTCTTTTCAATCCTGACTTTACAACTTAACTACTCCTTTAAAACCCACATGTATCATGTACAAAATAGATAGTCTTCTCCACCAACATAATCGCAATATTTTGCATCTAGCTCCTTATCCTGAACTGAACTCTATTGGACTTATTTGGGCCATTGTAGAAAAACTGGGTGGATGACAGAAAGGTTCCATTCTGAATGGAGGATGTAATTGAACTAGCTGATGACAAATTTGCCAGCATTTCAGCACAGCATTGGAAGAAAGGTGCAGCCATATGAAGAGAATTGAAGCAGAATATATGCAAAAAGAAGGATTATTAGATGTGGGCCAGGAAATAAATAACAAATCACTTGAGAGATGACAGCTATGATTCATCTACAGATTCTTCTATAGATGAGTTCAATAGATTCAATAAGATGAGCTTGAAACAAAAGAACCAATAAGAGATGAAGCAACCACTTAAGATGACTAAAATATTGTCACGAGGCAAGAGAGAGAAACGGGGAGTAGGGGAGGCATTGGCGCTAATAACGTGCCGAGTATAGACGGGGTGGGAAGACAAGTACTGGTTTCCCCTCCTCCTGCCTTCCTCGTGGAAAGACCGTGAAATCTCTTGTATGTCTTTCCTCTCCAATGTAGAGAATTTTCTAGAAATGCTGGCTCGTGTATAAATAGGAGTGTGGTGTGCCGAGCTTCAGTCAGTTTTTAGAGAGTCAGTTTGATTCAGAGTTTACGGCAAGGTGCCGAGTGGACCTGCAACTGGTGAATTGTAATTGTGAGTGTTACGTAATTGTGTGTGGTACGTAATTCTGTGTAATCGGCAAGTGTACCAAGTGTAATTTGGCGGTAATAAAGAACGCTTTGTTTTGTGCAACTTGGACTTTTAATTCTTTGAACCCACAAAGTCACAACTGGTGTCAGAAGTGGAATGTAACACGACATGGAGGCTGCATTGGATAAGATTTTGGAGAAGATGAATGAAATGAAGGTGGCGAATGACATCCTTGCTGCGAAAACAGAAGCGGCAAATAACAACCTAGCCGCAGAGATGAAAGAGTTGAAAACGGCTAACGACAACATCGCCAGGAAGATGGACACCACTAACAACCTGACCGCGAAGATTACCGAATTGACCACGGAAATAAAAGCGGCGAACGAGGTCCTCGCCGCAAAGTTCGAGGAGCAGTTGGCCGGCGTAAAAGAGGACGTCACGGAGTTAGGCGAGCGCGTCAAAGACCTGGCGAGCCGCGTTAATGAATTGGAAGGAAAGGCCAACAGCATCGTCAAGTCCCTGAACACCATGGTGGAGGATGTCGTCGGCAGGAGGTTGAAGGATTTGAAGGCCGATGCGCCGGGACGCGACACAACATCTGCGTGCATCAAACCTCCCAAATACGACAGCGTCAACGTTCGAGATCTTCCGCCGCCAGTTCGACACGGTGGCCAGGAGGAAGAGGCCGCACAGCTATAGCCAGCCTCCAGGGACTGGCCGCAGAAGTCCTAAACGCGGTCCAGACAGCGGCGGCTCCCAAGGACATCTGGGAGGCCCTGGAGAACCGTTTTGGGAGCCACCGCCTAGCCGCAGCCTACCGCAGTCAGCTGAAGACAAGGTCGCAACAGCCAGGGGAGACGCTGCAGGAGTTCGCCCTGGCAATTGAGCAGCTGGCTAGCAAGGCCTTAGTTGACCTCCCGCCAGAGTTCGTATCCCGGGAAACCGCATACACCTTTGTTGACGGGGTACGAGACATCGAGATACGTCAGCGCCTAAAGCTCTGTGATTACAAAACTTGTCATGAGGCGCTAACGGCAGCATTGAGGAGGCAAATGTGACGGCTACCCCTACGTCGAGTACCATGAGTATCCGCTACGCGGGAGACCGAAAGCTAGCCGAGGGACGCCGGCGAAGACCTAGTGGCGTGTGCTGGGGGTGTGGACAGCCGGGACACCTAGAGAAACATTGCCGACATCAGGAAGAGAAGCCGGAAGAACGAGTAAGGCCCGGCGTAGCGAAGGGCACGTCGGCGGCGACATCACCATCCCCTCGAGTGACACTGCGCGCCGTCAGCCGACAGATGGATGACAGCCTCATCGCGGACGGTTGGGTGAGAGGGAATTCGTGCCGCGTGCTCGTAGACACCGGAGCAGCCGTGACCGTCATCAGACCTGACATAGCAAAGGGTATGCCGTCGAGGAAGCCGAGCCGACCATACCAGCTGATGGCGGTATCGGGCGACACCTTGCCTTTGGAGGGGGCTCTGCTGAAGCTGACCTTGGAACGGAGTGCCGTGCGTCTGTGGGTGTTCGTCGCGAAGGTGGTTGAGGAGGTGATTCTGCGACTGGATGCGCTCAGGAGCCACGAGGCGATGGTTGACGTCGGCAGGAAGGTTCTGCGGCTTAACGGAGAAGAGGTCATACTCCGGCAACCCGAAGAGCGCCTTGAAATGTGCAGGGTCGTCTTGAAGGAAGACGTGGTTGTCTCCGCGAGAAGCGAGGTGCTGGTGACGGCGCGACTGAAAGGCCAGCGAACCAGGAACATGGTGCTGGACCAGAAGATGCCTGTACACGAGCCAGTGTAGCCAGAACATTATCGCCGTGTCGAGAGGAGGTGCAAGTGAGGCTGCTCAACCTGACGGACACCGATAACGACATCCAGGCTGGGACGGAGTTGGGGACTTGTGAGCCCGTGGTGAGCGTGCCAGCAATCGACAAGACCGAGGAGCCGGTGCCGACGCAACACCTGGGGCTCCGGCTGGAAAGCTTACTGGAGAGAGCGGCCGATCACCTGACCGCAAAACAGCTGGAGAAGGTTCGGCAACTGCTGAGACGATACCAGCGCGTCTTCAGCCAAGGTAAAAGTGACTACGGCCGCACGGACAAAGTGCTTCATCGCATCGACACCGGAGACCCCCGGCCTATTCGGCAACCACCTAGTCGCGTTCTGCTGGCTAAACAGGCGGCGGTACGAGACATGCTGGAGGACATGAAATTCAGGGGAGTGATTGAAGAATCTGACAGCCCTTGTTGTTCCCCTGTAGTTCTGGTGACAAAGAAGAACGGCGAGTTGCGCTTCTGCGTGGACTACAGGAAGTTAAACTCTCTCATCCGGAAGAACTGTTTCCCCTTACCCCGGATTGACGACACCCTGGACACTCTAGCTGGTGCTCAGTGTATCTCGACTCTGAACCTGAAGTCAGCCTACTGGCAGGTAGCTCTAGACCCGAGAGACAAGGAGAACACCGCATTCTTGACAGGCCAAGGGCTGCAACGCACCAGCCACATTTCAACGCCTCATGGAGTCAGTGATGAGAGGACTGACATATGACGCATGCCTGCTATACTTGGACGACATCATCATCGTCGGTAAAACTTTCGAAGACCATCTGGAGAATCTGAGTAAGGTGCTACAGAGACTGCAGGCGACCAACTTGAAGCTGAACGCGAAGAAGTGTCAGCTCTTCCGCAAGGAAGTGAACTACTTGGGCCACATAGTCACACCAACCAGAGGGGCCACAGACCCGGAGAAGACACAGGCCGTGAGAGATTGGCCTCGGCCAAACGATAAGGGAGAGTTGCTCAGTTTCTTGGGGCTGTGCAGTTATTACCGCCGCTTCATAAAGGGGTTCTACAACATCGCCAAACCTCTTACCCGCCTGACAGAGGAACACCAATCTTACGTGTGGACGGAGGACACCGAAGGCGCTTTCCAGCTCCGGAAGAAGACACTGTGCAGTGCTCCTATTCTGGGATTTCCACAACTAGGTGGGGCTTTCATTGTGCACAACGGCGCCAGTGACCACTTCATTTGGGGTGTCCTATCCCAAGTCCAGGACGGCCACTATCGTGAGTTAGCCTACTACAGCAAGGCGCTATTCAAGGCAGAGAAGAACTACTGCGTCACCCGGCGAGAGCTACTGGCGTTAGTGAAGACCTTGGAGCACTTCCACAAATATCTGTACAGTCAGCCATTTCACCTGAGGACCGACCACTCCGCCCTCACTTGGTTATTGAGCTTTAGAAACCTGGAAGGCCAGCCAGCACGTTGGGTCCAGACGCTACAGGAGTACGACTTCACCTCCGAACATCGTAGAGGGAAGAGCCACGGCAACGTAGACGCCATGTTACGGAGACCCTGTCCAAAAGAGTGTGGCCAATGCACAAGAGTGGAAGAGAAGGAGCGTGCCGCAGCTGTCACAGTGGTCACGGCAGTGCCTGCGGATGGCTGGGAACGCGTAGGCCTGAGGAGGGAGTAGTTGGCGGACGCAGACTTGGGGCCACTCTTGAGAGAAGTGGAAACAGGAACAAGACCAACCTGGGAGGACATCGCACTGAGGAGCGCCACCTGCAAGTCGTACTGGGCCCAATGGGACTCACTGAAGACAAGAGAGGGCGTGCAGTTCCGGGTTTGAGTCCAGAGGTTCTACCCCCATTAGCCTTGAACCCGTAGGAACAAGACCCGGGCCTCTTTCGACCAGGGAGTTATCCGAGCTGTCCCAAAGGGCGCTCGGCATCCTCCGTGGGGCTTTCCGTAGGGCAAGACCTGGTTGCCTAACAAACCCCCCATCTGGTACTATGGACACAAGACGGGATGGAAGAGGATACGCCACTTACGCGCGCCAACACCATAAGGTGAAGACTACCGAAAAACCTTGGTGGGGCCGCCTGGTGATCTAGCCCACCTTCTACTAGCTTTGCAGGCTAGTACCCAGGAGAATTAATGGCTTCCCTCAACCCCGTCCGAAGACGTACCCGATTCCCACGGGTATCGGGAACACACTGCCCCCTCGAAGCCATCCCAATCCGAACAACTCCCGAAGGAGGGGCTCAGATGTTCGGCCCAAGGTTCCTCTAGTAATGTCAGAGGTACCACGAGTGCTAAGGGTCCGCAGCGCCCGCACCACGGCAGCTGAAGGGGACGGATCCCCTCCCCTACGGGAGCTGTTCCGGGTATGGGAATCACCCGATGGGAAGATGCAGAGAGAACAGTTGGTACTTCCCGGGAGTAAGGTCCCGGAAGTCTTGGAGGAAGTGAATGCTGGTACTTCAGGACACCTGGGAGCGAACCGAACGATTGACAAACTACGACGGCACTACTACTGGCTGAGGCTCCGAGCAGACACTGAGAGATGGTGCCGTCAATGTCACGTGTGCGCAGCGATTTGCGGCCCCAGACTAGGAGCCGGGATCGCATGCAGCAGTACAACGTCTGAGCGCCATTCGAACGGATCGCCGTCGACATAGCTGGACCATTCCCAGTGTCCGACCGAGGCAACAAGTACCTGATGGTGGTCGTGGACTACTTCACCAAGAGCCCGGAGGTGTATGCCATCCCGAACCAAGAGGCAAAGACAATCACAGACTGCCTCGTGGAGCAAGTGTTCTGCCGATTTGGGGTGCCGTTAGAGCTCCACAGCGACCAGGGTACCAGTTTTGAGTGCAACTTAATGAAGGAGGCACTAGAAAGACTTGGGGTTAACAAGATCCGCAGAACATCCCCAATCGGATGGCATGGTCGAAAGATACATCAAGACCTTAGAGGAACACCTGAGGAAGGTCGAGGCCAGCCATCAGCGAGACTGTGACGTCAAGATGCCACTTTTCTTGCTGGCCTACCTCTCGTCAACACATGAAACCAGCCAGCTTAATGGTCGGCCGAGAGTTACGCCTCCCCTGCGATCTGGCTTTAGTGAGCCCTCCGGAAGCGAAACATCAAGCAACCAAGTATGTGGAGAACTTGGTGGGCCACCTCCAAGAGATGCACGAGATGGTTCGCCAGAACATCCAGAAGGCGAGCGACCGCATGAAGACCCGATACGACAGGCAGGCCAACAGCCAAGGTTTCTAGCAAGGTGACCTGGTCTGGTTGTACCGCCCTACCGCCCTTTTTAATTGCAGTTTTTAAGATTTGATGGTATTATAATATTAAAAATGGATATGGAAAAAACCTGGTAGATAAAAAACTAAAATCATTCAAACTTCAAAAGAGATTAAAACAGATCACAGTTCTCACACCAATAAAACAAGGAATTAGATTTGCTAAATTTACTTACCACCTCTGGGCCACAAAAAAGTTCCAAAAAATATTCAAGAAATACAATATAACATTTGCACCAAAAAACAATTACAACATTAAAAACCTACTTCACAGTAATAATACTGATAAGATAAAACAAGAGGAAAAGTCAGGCATTTACAAGATTAAGTGTAAAGACTGTGAAAAAATTTACATAGGGAGGACAAAAAGAAACATAGGCACTAGAAAGAAAGAACACTTCAGGCACTTAAGATACAAAAATATTGATAAGTCCGCAATAGCAGCTCATTTCTGGTCTGAAAATCATGAAATTGAAGATAGCACAGAATTACTAAAATACGTACAAAAACATAGTGAACTCGTCATATGGGAGAGAATATACATAGAAAAGCATAAAAACCAACTAATGAACTTTGAAATCCCGCCAGAAGAGAATCCCACATTTAAGTTCATCACTAAATCAACAGATGGCAGCAGCAACTCCAGAATTACCCACACCCACCACACCACTGGATCAAGCTTTAGTCGCATAAGAGCAGAAGATGCAAACGATGATTTGCGAAACATGTCCTCAAAATAGGTATGAAAGTGAAGCAGATGTGTAATAAATACGACTCATCTAAAAATTAATAATTATTTCGCTTCACTGTGGTGTTCCAATACAGTTAAATCTCGGAATACCATTACACTTTTCTCTTCTTTTTATTTCTTTCGATCGTCTTTATGTTTTTTACATTCCCAACTTTTTACATTATATTATATTAACTTTCTCCTTTTTATTTATTAATAATGCAACGGCTTTTTATTGAAGTTAATTATTGTCGCATTGCATTCTTGTTGTATATTCAAAACTTTTCATAAACGTTTATAAATGGGAAACTCCAATCACTTCTCAAAGTTGCAAGAAGCCTTTCCACCAAAAAGCGTCTACTCCCTTCAAGAGTCCAAGCCAGAAAAAAATTAGGAGTAAAATCATTGGTTCTTTACTTTGTTTTGTTGCTAAGTTACTGTAATATTCAATTTTGATTGGTCCTACATCACAACTGGAATTCCAATAAACCAAAGCATTCGTTGGATCATCTACATGGCCTGCTTGGTTATTAACTTACAATAAATTACAAATGGCCATGTTTGTCTCATACATCCATATATGTAATATCAGCTTCAATGTCTTTCCTCTTCTTTGTAGAGAATTTTCTAGAAATGCTGGCTCGCCTGTAAATAGGAGTGCGGTGTACCGAGCTTCAGTCAGTTTTTAGAGAGTCCGTTTGATTCAGAGTTTATGGCAAGGTGCCGAGTGGAGCTGCAACTGGTGAATTGTAATTGTGTTACGTAATTGTGTGTGGTACGTAATTCTGTGTAATCGGCAAGTGTACTAAGTGTAATTTGGCGGAAATAAAGAACGCTTTGAATTTGTGCAACTTGGACTTTTAATTCTTTGAACCCACAATATATTGTGGACTGCAATAACATATAATACATGAAACCAGCCTCAAGGTAGGAGTTATTTACTCAGCTTGCAGAGACCTAGCACACATCTGAATGTTCCACCAACCACACTATTCCCTACTACTTCACCGCATGTTGGACTGCCACCTCATGTGAATCAAACTGTATATATAATAATAAGCCTTTATAATAATAGTTTGTTAAACCTTCATTAAAATAAGATTACAGAAAATGATTGGAATATAATAATTAACATAAGAGATTTCTTCCGGGCTTTGGAGCTGTGGTCTGATGGAGTTAAGCTGTCCATACGTTTCATCCATCCCTGCGGTGGACATCATCAGTGGCGTGGTCTTAATCTTCTAGATGAAGGTTCAGGCACAACTGAGACGCTCGCTAGAGGTGTCGTATTTATATCCTGGTTGGACGTACTGGATTGGTTCGGCTGGAGCAGGGGGTTTGTCCTCGGTGGGTGCTCCAGCCTAACCAATCCAGTACGTCCAACCAGGATATAAATACGACACCTCTAGCGAGCGTCTCAGTTGTGCCTGAACCTTCATCTAGAAGATTAAGAGCACGCCACTGATGATGTCCACCGCAGGGATGGACGAAACGTATGGACAGCTTAACTCCATCAGACCACGGCTCCAAAGCCCGGAAGAAATCTCTTATGTTAATTCTGACTCCAGCCGTGAAAGCTTCCGAACACTCATGGAATATAATACTTGAAACTTTTCTCAGTTATTGGCTCTCTACCATCAAGGGAAGCTTTCTGGAGGTGAATGGAAGATTATATGATATTAAGCACTTTAAAGTTGAAAAGTATAGAACTTTCAGAATATAAGCATACTTTAGTTGTACCATAGCATTCATAATCCAATATTTTGAAATAGAGTGCAGTAAAATCATGCTTTCTTCTTCTGAGTGCCAAACTGTCACATATTTACATTCCCTACACAAAGAGTTACGACAGAGCAATCATTGTATGAAGCAGAGAGGAACTAATTCTTGGAAGTAGTCATTTCAGCACAATACAATTCATATCTGTCAACAAGATGCTTTCAGTGTATTATGGTATACAGGTGTAAGCTTATTGGCATCAATATTTCGGAGACACCCTCTCAATGTCATTGTAAACAAAATGTATATTAACATTGTGAGAAAATTGCTGTTTAGAGACGTATTAAAAGATTTATCTCTTTGTTAAGAACAATAATAGTTATAATTAATTGAATTATAATGTCTGCTGATTGATTGTTTTATATTGGTTTTGTTGTACTTTTGCAAACATAATTATCTAATACATATTTTAAAATAATTGATTGCTCAAGACAAATGCTTAAAGTTTATTTAAAAACAATAATGTATTACTAATTAAATTTACAGTGTATAATATACAGTAACCTGAAATATCTAAATCCATTTCATTGGATTTATGTTATGCTCTTTTCTCAGCAATTATTGACTATTTTCAATCACATTATAAATAACTGTTTTAGTTGTTTGTTGTAGAACATAGAAGGCAGAAGAAAATCTATTTTTTGAGTGAACAAATTGATATATACTATATATATTGTCATGCCCATGGGAATGCATCACAGCACAAGAGCTCTATCAGAGAGGTTTTGCAACAGACAGACCTTGTTCACAAACATTCTTATGATTTCATCAACACTTGAGAGAGAATGTCTCATTTTAAAGAGGAGTGTTTTGGATGTTGGGAGACCAAGAGAGATTTGAAGCATTGACCATGAAGAACAAGTTTGTCATATAGATGCAAAAATTGTCATATAGATAGCACAAGACACATTGCAGCAAGGGAATCAGTTAGTCTCATGATAACTGAATAATTTTGTCTGAAGGTCTTCTGTACCTGAATTATCTTCAGCAGGTGCAAGTATTAAATGTGGCTGAGTTTGATTCAAGAAGAACTTTCTGCGATCAAATATAACAGAATTGTGCAGTGTTCATGATTTTCTTAGCATTGTTCACTAATGTGGCTGGTTTCCCTCACAATGGTATCTTCAATTTTCACATATTCATGATTGGCCCTATGAAAAACTTCATTAAGTATGACAAGAAGACATTGATAGAAGTTCTGCCTAAACATCTGAGATGGAATCCATCATGAATACCTAATTAGTTTCTATTTCTTTCTTCTGGATCTGAAGGCAGCAATATCTGCAGCTTTTCAGAATTGAGTTGCATTATTTAATTGATATTGTGCCTCTTGATGTCTTACAACAATTGTGATGTTCATACCATAATGAGTCAACTCATTTCAGTTGGAGACTCCTTGACTAATTTCAATTTCAATTTTCAATTTCAATTTTCAATTTATTCATCCCCTATATTTCATACAGAGGATACATCATTTAACATTATAAGAAAAACATAAAACTACACTCAAAAATGTACTGTATGCAGTGCTTAGAAACTAAAATGTACATTATATCGAGATTCAACTGTATTGGAACACCACAGTGAAGCGAAAAATTATTAAATTTTAGATGAGTCGCATTTTTTACACATCTGCTTCACTTTCGTACCTATTTTGAGGACATGTTTCGCAAATCTTCGTTTGCATCTACGGCTCTTGTGCGACTGACGCTAGATCCAGCGGTGTGGGTAATTCTGGGGTTGTTGCTGCCATCTGTTGATTTAGAATCCCACATTTCAGTTCATCACTAAATCAACAGATGGCAGCAACAACCCCAGAATTACCCACACCGCTGGATCTAGCGTCAGTCGCACAAGAGCCATAGATGCAAACGAAGATTTGCGAAACATGTCCTCAAAATAGGTACGAAAGTGAAGCAGATGTGTAAAAAATGCGACTCATCTAAAATTTAATAAAATGTACATTGGTTATTTTCCATTTTTGGTTTTGTACTCTTCCACACTATAAAAAGCTTGTTCTTACAAATACCTTTTTATATTCTTAATATTACACAGTTTAGCATTCTTTATTTTACCTGGCAATCTATTATGTCTTTTCGGATACTTTCTAATGATCTGTTGTTTAGTGTTCCCCTTAGTATGGTCCTAAAATAGTCAGCTTTATTCCTTACATTATATGGGTGTACATTACAGTTCTTTTTACATGTATTCCTTTCTATTAAATATTAATTACAGCATAAGTTGGATTTATGGAGGAGAATCCATTGCATGACCCTCTTGATCCCCTGATTTAAATCAATGGATTTCTCTATCTGGGGACATTTAAAATGCCTGGTTTATGCAATTCCTGTACTATACCAGGTGATTCACCTCCCCCCATTTATTTTTTAATTTATGCAACGTGCTAAGCGACATATGTGACTTATGCCTTACTTGAATGCCTTCTAATGGATGATTTGCAGAACAGTTTATAGAAGAAGGTTAGATAACTCAGTGCATAAGTGTTTTATGGGACAGAGAGCAATCTTTATGAACGTCGATTCCAAAATCAGTAGCAATTTCAGTCGACTTTGCAAACTTTTATTCATTAACTTACATTCACACACACCTTTAAACACACCTCTGAAGGACCAAACTATCACTTGCATCAGTTGACAATAACATTGGAACACACAATGGTTGATCTACTCAGTGGGTCCAATTGAATTTATATCTTCAGCCTATACATGTTTTCGTTGTCATGTCAAAAAATGCTAAGAATTAGGTAGATTTTTTCGCTTCCTTCTCAAATTATGACAGTTTTTATCTCATACAGTTATGTAATGGCAGATGCAGTTTTTTTATTTGTGTTAAAACTACCAAAATCAGCTCAAAACACTGTATGAAGCTGTAAAAAATATGTAAAGATTCAAGGTGGGATCTAAGGTCTGCAGTTACTTATTCGAATGGGAACCTTCCCTCACAAGGTACCATTGGCTAAATGGTATTATACAGGTTATTTCACCACTTAGCCACTTCAGGTTGTGTTCAAATCCTTCGTGTTCAGCTCAAAAATTTTATTAACCTTTGTTTTACCTCATGGGCCCCATAATTTGATATTATGTTACAAATAACATTTTTCATAACATTATAGGTGTTCACAAAATACAACAATCACCATGTTTTCCACTGGCAGAATAAATTTATAGTTCATAGTAGATATTTTATTATGGTCGCTATTGTGTTTGACCCATTCAACCAGGTTTCAAACATTTCACAAATGTAAAATGAAACATGATTTAAGTTTGAAACAAAAACTATTAGATTTAATGTTGTCGACATGCTCCTAAAAAAAATGAAAGCTAACTGCATAACATAGTTTACAACACCACATATGGTACAGATTGTAAGGTTACAAAGTTAAGCATGATCCCTAATTAAAGATAGCCCGTAGTTTTCCTTTGAAGGACAAGGGCCTCTCCTGCCTGCCATTAGGGTGAGCTTTGTACAACTTATATGGTGACCTAATCCCTGTAGATCCCTAATTATTGATTTGTAATTCTTGTGCCTTTGGCTCACAAGAGAACCAATGACAACAATTAATAAATTAGTAGCTAAAATACAGACAATAAAGACTAGGATACAGAAAAAAAAAAAGGAAAAGAAAAAAACAAAACAATATGACATCATTTCAAACCTAGCTCTTGCGTCACCATATTTCAGCATCTATATCAGCTAGCTGTTACATATTCAACATTGCTCTTTGGGAAAACATTTATTTATTACCTTGCTAGTGTTATATGCATGAAAAGACATCATTTATTTAAGCTTTTCGCAGCTTCTTGGTCCTCATTCAGGGCTGTAAGTATTAATGCTGGGTTCATATAGTACCGAACAGAAGGGCACAGCTGCAATAACGGCTTTTGTGCTAAAAGGGTCAATGTTTTCACATTAGACTATAAACTGCAGATTGCATAGATCGGAATAAATAGGGGCAGGTAACACATTTGGTATATTGACACTCTGAGAGAGTGTACCCCACATTGGATCTGACCAAATGCAAAACACTCCAAGGAGTTTGCAATAATAAGACATGCCACTTTAGGGCATGTATCACAGCAGGAGAAAGCCACTTTGAGCAGTTTTTGTAACCTTCAGTTATATTTTAACTCAGCAATAAATGATAATCAAATTGATGTTCATATGAACTATTTTTTTTTTTTTTTTACTTTTTGTATGTTAGAAGGGTGTCCCTGAAATATTTGATATGAATAAAGATGCATCCTGTATAATTACTAAGTTCTAGATATAGTTCCTTATGCACTTGCTACTTCAGTTGTACTAATATAAAACTACCACTTTTAGCAAGAAGTCCAGCTTTCTCCCATCTCAGTGCATCTCTTCAGGGACTGACAACAATAAGAGCATTTAAAGCTGAAAGAATGATGGAGAAACAGTTTGATGACCATCAGGTATTAGAATTTATTAGAAAAATTTCTTTCTTAATTGAAACAAAATTAGATCATCATCATCATCATCATCATCATCATCATCATCATCATCATCATCATCATAGCCTGCCTCGGTAGCATAGATGGTAGCATGTGGGCCTCACGTTCAAGAGGTCCCAAGTTCGAATCTGTCAGGGTGAGTTACCTGGATAAGGTTTTTTCCGGGGTTTTCCATGGACCCCGGATGCATTGAGCATCATTTCGCCCATTTCATTCATCGTCCGATATGACTAAATGTTGGAGGACGTAAATTACCAAAAAAAAAAAAAAAAAAAACACATCACTAATGATCCTATACATAGGAATTCTAGTGTACTAATGTACAACATGTGACACAGTTTCTAAATTTGACATAAAGGACAAATTAAATAAACACATAGCAATGTTTCTTGGAAATAAATATTGTAATTATACCAGAGGCTAATGAAATGTATGCCAAATAATCTGTAAACTGTGGTTTCATGATAGCAGTATATTTAGGAAACAAGAGAAATTGTTATTATTTGAAGCTAAAGGTTAGAAACAGTGATTTATTTAACATTTGAAAGTAATGAGTCGGTAATTCAAACATAAACATCACTCAAAATATCCTTACTTGGACATGTTTCGGAGAATGGTTTGTCTCCATTGTCAACAGTTATCCGACTAGTTGGATACGTGGTTTCCTGAAGTGAGCTAGTTGTCTGTGGTGGCATCTGCTGACTGTGAGATGAAATTCCAAAGAGAGTTTTCAGGCAGCAATTCAAAATTTAAAGTATACTGTTTGTTTTTTATAATTATCAACTTTTCCCAAACATTGAGTTCCATTGAATTACTGGCTGGCTTTAATAGTTTTATATTTGGTACAATTTCATGATTGGTATACCAGAAATGATGGGCTATTGCTGATTTTTCTATTTTTTTGTATTTCACACATCTCATATGTTCCTGTAATCTAATTTGTAAACTTCTTTTGGTTTTTCCTATGTAGAACTTATTGCAGTCTGAGCAGTTGATTTTGTATATACTTGATTTCTTGTTTTCAGGTACTGGGTCCTTCAGGTTGTTGCATAAGTTTTTTAAACTGAATTGATTTATTGGGGCTAGGGTGATGTTGTACTTCTTGAATATCTTGTTGAATTTATGATGCACTCTGGGATGATATGTGAATTTCCTGAACTATTAAAGCCAGCCAGTAATGCAACCGAACTCAATGTTTGGGAAAAGTTGCTAATTATAAAAAACAAACAGTATACTTTAAATTTTGAATTGCTGCCTGAAAACTCTCTTTGGAAGTTCATCTCACAGTCAACAGATGCCACCACAGACAACCAGCTCACTTCAGGAAACCACGGATCCAACCAGTCGGAAAACTGCTGACGATGGAGACAAACCGTTATCTGAAACATTTCCAAGTAAGGATATTTTGAGTGATTGTGTTTGAATTACCAACTCATTACTTTCAAAAGAAATTGTTAATTTGAGATGTGTGTTCTTAGTATAGGTACAATTCATCTTTTTTCTGGTTAAAGTCTCTGTCAAAATTACTTACATATAATAATGATAAGAATAATCTCCTTTTACATTCTTACCAAAGTAATTCTTTTACAGGATGTGCATTCCTCAGTGTGGTATCCATCACTTGTTACAAACCGAGCATTTAGCTTATGCTTAGATAGTATTTGTGTTGTATATATTGGCCTCATTGCACTAAGCTTCCTCCTGCTGGGTGGTCGTAAGTATTAATTATAGTTATATCTCTGTAACTTAAGGACAAAATTTAACTATTTTACTGAATTGGAAGTTGTCCTGTTCATTGTAAATAAATGCTCAGTAACAGTTGGATGAAGAAAACATTGTTAAGACATAACCATGTGCACACGTATGCACACATACACATATGTGATTTGTATCCTAAGTTTGAGGTTACATGTGGTCCAACAGTATCAACATTAGATTTGATCAATGTACGTTTAGTGAGTTAACTAGTAGACACAAAGGCCTGTGAACATTGAAAATGTCAAAGAGGTGTACTGTTAGATTTGCCATGGATAGCATTTATTGTGAGTTCTTAAATACATATGCATTTACATAGTTTTTGAACAGATAACAAAGTAAATAGATAATGATTTATCAGTAGAACAGCTAGATACTACTTGCAGAGCTACATAAATATTATCAGGATAATTTGACATTCAGATAATCTTGTACAGAATAAAATGATTTTGAGCATAGGTACTCTCTAGCAACACTTTTTAAGACACTGAAATTATAAATTTTTCCTTTAAGTTTGTTAAGAAGATCGTCAAATATTTTGATGGTTTCATAATGCACACCTTTCTGGAAGCAAGAAAGTTTTGCTGTGGAATGATGAATGTTACACTTTTGTCTAGTGTTTATTCTGTGAATTTCATTGTTTCTTATAAATGAGCCCCAATTGCATACAAAGAATTTTAGGATTGAGAATATATACATTCAAGTAAGGGTCAGTATCCTCAATCTTCTAAAAAGATCTCTGCAAGAGCATCTGCTATGGATGTTAGAAATGATTCTTATAATCTTCTTTTGCATAAGAAGTATTTTTTTTTACTTGCTAATGAGTTGCCCCAAAATAATATTTCATATCCTGTGATAGAGTTAAAATAGACATAATACACTAATACGGAGTGATTTATATAGAAATTACACATTTATTTCATTAATTGTTTCAAAACAAATTATTCTAGCAACAACTTATACCTAAAATGTAGAGGAATTTTGGGATTATATTTACCTCTTTAGCAAAAGTTGAGAATGTCCTCCATCCTGCATAAGGCACAACTCAACACATCATTCCATGTTACTGGCCACTCGTTGGGGGACTGTGCTGTCAATAGCTTGAATCTCCTATGTGATGTGGATGTGCTTCAGATTGTCCATTGTCTGGACATGTGGCGTGAACCTGTCTTTTAACTAACCCCATAGAAAGAAGTCCAGCGATGTCAAATCCCGAGATCTTGGAGGCCACAGGTTCCTGGAGGTCATAGCGAGGCCAATATACAAATAAAAGGGCTGTAAACAAATGATGGAGAACTACCGGCCAATATCTTTATGCTCTGTTTTTTCCAAAGTGATGGAAGGAGTCTTTCTGGAATAGCTCCAAAATTACTATAAAAAAAATTCATATAGTGTTAGAGTTCCAATTTGGCTTTCAAAAACATGGCGTTGGGGCAGGTTTTCTCCGGGACCTCCGGTTTCCCCCATCATCTCATTCCACCGGTGCTCCATCTTCATCTCATGTATCATCAGTGTCACTGCCTGCGGTGTCCTATGTAGTAAAAGCGGGCGTTAAACACTACACATACACATACATTGGCTTTCAAAAAATGAAATGAACTATACACACAATAAGCAAAGGAAATGATATAACTATCAAAGCATTAAATAGAAAAGAACTAGTGGTAGCAATGTTTCTTGACTTTCTAAAGCATTTGACTGCATTAATATTGAAAAATTAATGGTAAAAATGGAAAATTGTGGCATTAGGGGCATTCCACTAGATTGGCTAAAATCATATTTATTAAACAGAGAGAAATTCGTAGAAGTAGTACAAAATATAGATGGACAGTTATCCAAAATCAAATCCCCATTTAAGCGTATAACACACATTGTACCACAAGGATCAAAATTGGGGCCATATTTGTTTATTTTATATATAAATGATCTGTTTAAACGACTTCAGGAAGCAGGAGGATTAGCCACTGGTTATGCTAATGACACAACAGTTATTGTAACAGGGAATTCAGCGGCGGAATTGCAAAGAAATGCAAATGCACTGTTGGAGATGGTTAGTACTTACCTGGAAGAATTAGGAATGGCACTAAATACAAAGAAAACAGAATGGATGCAGTTTAGTATAAGTAACAAAATGCAGGCGAGTATCTCCTTGGAAATAAAAAGCGAGCAAAACAGGCAAGCTAGTGAAATAAATTTTTTAGGACTAGTAATAGATAACAATCTGAAATGGAACAGACATTTAGAAAAACTCTCTAAAAAACTCAATAGGGGTATATATATTCTAAAACAGGTTAAACAAATCATGGATGAAGATAGTACAACACAAATATATTACGCATTTATGCACCCACATTTGAGCTATGGGATTATTTTATGGGGATCAGCAGGGAGGAAACATATACAAAAAATATTTAGACTACAGAAAAGAGTGATAAAAGTTCTTAGAAATATCAAAAAAAGAAACACCTGCAGAACGGCATTTAAGAAATTAGGTATACTAACGCTTCATATATATATATATATATATATATATATGAATGTCTAAAATATGTTGTAACTTCCCATAAAGAAGACAAAAATACAAATATCCATGAACATAATGCAATAACAAAAGAAAATTACTTTAGAAATAGACTAAGAAGCTCGTTACAAAATAAATGTATTGAAAGTAAGGCAAAAGATTTATACAATCATTTACCTCACTGGATTAAAGAAATAGGGAAAGAACAAATAAAAATAAAACAAATAAAATCTTATCTGATTAAGAATGCTTTCTATACAATAGAAGAATATAAAAATTGCAAAAACAAATAATGGTTAAAACTGTAGAGTCAAAATTGTAAATATAGATAGTAGTGCCTCTCCATTGTAACTAACGTTATGTATACTTCACATGATGAAACCTTGTAAAACTATTACAATTGGTGAATAAATAATCTCATCTCAATCTGGAAATTATTTGGTCGTCAAAGAAACTTGCAATTAACTCTATGGATCCATTTGATGTATGGCATGTAGTACCATCTTCCTGAAAATATCTTTGACAAATCAACCAGTTGCTCAACAAATTCTAGAAAATCAGATGGTACTCTGCAGTGTTCGCAGTCTGTTTAAAACAAATTGGCCCCACTATTCTCTGTGCAGATATTGCATACCAAAGTACAATTTTAACCAGGTGCATAGGTGCTTCATGGACGGCATGTGAATTCTTGATGGCTCAATGGCGTGAGTTCTGTGAGTTCACAGCCGGATAAATGGAACCATGCTTCATCTGTGAACCATGTGATGGACATTATGGCAGGATTTTGCACAATGAACGTCTAAAATTAACGACAATAATTCAGTCTTTTATCCTTATCTGGTTCCTATAGCTGATGAATAACATAACCCAATATAGCTTTAAGCCTGCACTTTTTGTAGCTCTCTTACACATTGAGTAGGTGTACCCTTTCTTCTGCGACAAGCGTCTTAATGATTTTTGGGTGACTGCTCCAGTTGTGCTCTTACATCAACAACTGTGGGAAGCCTAGATTAATGATGCTTGCCTTTTTCACTCACCAGAGATTCATTGTTTTCAATTTGTTTACCAGTCCCAATACTTCTTTTGGGAGGATTGCAAACACCAAATTCTCTCTGATATGCCCTTTGAGTAGCTGTAATTGAATTCATAATCCAGTATTGCTTCACAAGGAAGAGTCGTTGATTTAATGTGTACTGCATTTTCATGTTGACTAGAACAAAATGTCGAAAATAGCTGCCAACAATAGCAATTAGGAATAAAGCAAACATCTGTGCATCTAGTGACAAGGAACCGAAACTCCAGAACATTCTTAATTTGGTGCTAAAATTGGGTCATTAAATGAATTTCCAACAGAATAATTAAAGAAAGAAATGTGTCAGTTCAATATAAATCACTCTGTATAAGTGTATCTGTAGAACTCTCATTAACCAGTACTCAAATAACACAACAGGTAGCACTGAGCTTAGTTAAGATATACTTTATGTGAGCTTTCCAATCTAAGTATCTTTCTACATTTAAAGGCCCAGATATTTGATTCAGCCAATTTCTTCTAATATCATTAATCCCAATTTCTATATGAGTGTGTGATGTACAGTGAGTTATATTTAACATATGTTTTGCCTAGATTCTCAGGTAATTTGGTGGCTTTAACATGACATATGGTTCAAAACATAATTCAATTTAATTATATATACACTCATTTAAATTGTTACCAGTCACCAGGACACTAGTGTCATCAGTGAACAGAATTCTACTTGCAGTGTCCTTTATATAAAGTATGAGATGGTTTATATAAATCAGAAATAGTAAAAGCCCTAACACTGAATCCTGGAATTCTCCAGTTGTTACTATTTTCCAATTTAAAGTTTGTTTTTACCGACCAGTACACTAGTCACTTCAACATTCTGTTTTCTTTTATTTAGATATACAAAGGAACTTAAGTGTTTACTTTTTTTGTCCATCGAGTTCCAATTTTGCTATAATGTCATTAACACAATCAAAAGCCTTTGTTAGGTCATAGAAAATTCCATCTACATGTATTTTTTCATGTAAGGCAGTCAACACTTCATGTGTAAGTTTATAAATTGCATTATTTGTCGATATTCCTTTTCTGAATCCAAATTGATAACTGACCTGTATGTTATATTCAAGGTGTTAATACAGTCTGTTGAACATTACTTTTTCAAGAGCTTTTGAAAAGATTGGCTAGAGAGATATTGGTCTATAATGTCACCCGATCGTTGGAACACCCTATAGAACCAGCTGAGAGCGGCCAAGCAGGGGAGGTCGGAGTTAGCCACGCCCCCCCTCGTTTGTCTTATAGTGGTGACAGGAGGTGGCTGGGAGAAAAAACATCACTGCGCCGTCTCTTTCTGTTCCACCTGTGTTCTCGAACTTACGGGATATTTCATCTAATCTAGAACCTTCCAGATCGACCCGCTGGCCCTATATAAGCAGCACGTCGGGCAAAAGGAGTCAGTCAGTCAGAGTTCGTGGCAATCAGCGTAAGAGTGCAGTGCTAGTGTAAGGACGAGAAGACTGTGTATGTGCAACGGAAGAATTTACGTAATTGTGACCGTACAGTGGAATTGTAACGGACGAACTGGTGAATCGTAATTGTGTGCATTACGCAATTCCGTGTAATTGGCAAGTGTTTAACTGTAAGTCGGTGGAAATAAAGAACATTTTTAAGTGGTGCAATTGGACTTTTCATTTCACGAACCCACAAAGTCACAATAATTTGAAACATTATTGCATTCGCCTCTTTTGAAAAGAGTTGAATTCAATTTAATTTTTCATCCTTTTAATTACAATTTAAGGGACACGTCATAATATAAGCTATTTACATTATATACAAAAGCTTAGTTACATATTCCATATTTAAATTCCTCTGCACTATAAAATGCCTTTTCAGTTTAGTACTTTTTTTTTGGTTTAACCATCGAGAATTTCATCCAGTCGGGGAAACTTCTAGTCTTTAGAGACTCATTGCCTAAATAATTAAGGGGAATGCTAATTTGAGAGGAGCATGATTTTAAGATTTTTATAGTTATTTCATCATAACTGCAAGAAATCTTCGCTTTAAAAGAGTCAGTAACTTTATTTATTTCAAAAGGTTGTAACCAGAATTGTTTATTCATGGCAGACAGGATGCACGTTGACTGTTTCGAAGACCCAAGTCGGAAAGCCAGATGTAACAGGGTTACTTTGTTGTAGTGTGAATTATTTCTTGATGATTGTGTTTAATTAAATAAGAGTCATGAGATCTCTCATTTTCAGGTGTGGTTTCGAGTGAAATAAATACAATTTTGGATAAGTCCAATTTTGTAATATACAATTTAATTGTATAATCTGGATTACATTTTACTTGAACTTTCTTTCCTAGTCAATCATTGCAGGCTACCTCCAGCATATCGATAGATCCTTACTTCCTTAATAAATAGTTTCCTTTAATTACATAAAATTCCTTACTCCTGCACATCCACTCATCACTATCAAGATTACAGAATACCTCTTTTTTAAGATTATTCATTTTCCGTTACAAAACTTTTATATTCACCGCAACATTTTTTTATCCTCATGAAACAAGATTACAGAACATATATCTATCAAGATTATTGATTTTCTTCCCCTAGCAACCATTCATCATTTTTTATATTGTCATTTCATGACCCACTAATAGTCAGATCAGAAAACAAAACTCATTTTCAGTTCAAACAAAAACTACCGTTACAAATGCCCTTCTTCGAAATATATGGAAAATCATTTTAATTTAAATACTTCAACAATGTTTTTCCATATATTTTGAACGCCCCAATAACAAAATTTCACAGCAATGAACAGTAACATAAATATAACATACATAAAATATAACAATAAATGAACATTGAACAAGAACTTCATATTATCATAACACATTTTTTTAAATATATATCTTTGTTGTTTTCAAAATTTGCATCAAAGTATTTTTATAATTACCATTTTTAAATTACTCACAATGAACAAAGCATAATATAACAATACAAAGAAATTTTTTTAACATAACAGTTTGTAAACGAGTATATGATTAAACTTTTTTTTTTTTTTTTTTTTTTTTTTTTTTTTTTTTTTTTTTTTTTTTTTTTTGCCTGAATTTAACCAATTTATATGTATATAATTTATATACAAAAGACTCTGTGTTTTGTGATTCATGTTGAGTGATTCGTCCACATAATTAATTTCAAGTTGTGCCATATCAATGGCAAGGTTTATTACAATTTAATGGTTCATACTTGTAACTTTTGTATAGCTAATGTGATAAATTTTACTCAGTTGGCTAACCTGAGCGTTGCAAGCATCCAGAACTTGGTAAATCCGTCTTCTGTTTTTATGTGTATTATAACACACTTTAAACCTTAGGTTAGTGTTGTGTTTAATTCTTTGGCAAAACTTTAGCAAAATTATTTTGTGTGGTGTATGATATATGTGACCATTGTTACCTTCATTGTGTATTTGTGTTTGTGACTACATTTCGTGTACATATACATTACAGTTCACATCAAAATACTGTGACTTTGTGGGTTCGTAGAATTAAAAGGCCGAGTTGCAGAAATTAAAAATGTCCTTTATTTTCGTAGAAATACTCTTATAGATTACAGCAGCATTACGTTACATACACCATCAGTCTACCAAGGTCGATCACAATAACAAACAGTGACAGCGGATTACATCCTTAGCTCTCGTTACAACATAGCTGGCTGTCTCTCATTTCACAGCACTGTTTCACAACTAACCCTTTGCGAGCCGTCACGTCCTTAAATACCTATTTCGTAAATTCGAGATTTCTCTCTCTCTCTCTCTGTCTCTCTCCCTCTCCCCCCCTCTCTCTCTCTCTCTCTCTCTCAAGTCTGCTTGGTACTAGACATCAGGGTAACCAAATTAAATTTCCCAAACTTTTATAATGGGAATCAAAATTAAAAAGCATTTTATCAAATTATGTATGTTTTTAAATGCTGTAATTATAGAGTCAAGTGAAAAATTCAATGCCATGGCCGGGATTTCAACCACGAATCTCCTTATTTCTGTCCAGTCAGTCTAAGCCATTGAGCTACCATGGCCAACTTGCCGTCCCGATATTAAACTATCCATTTGACTCATATATTTTTTCCAGTAGACCACTAGGGGCTCTCACATTCGAGATACACCATTTGTGGTGACTTACTATCGTAAGTACTTGAGTCGCAGGCTTCATCATTTAACTCTTATTATTTTAGTTAATTGATGGAAATTAATCATTTCTTCACACTAGGCATATATAGGCTAAGGTCTTTGATAGATAGAGTCAACATGAAAAATTCAATGCCATGGCCGGTGTTTGAACCATGGAACCAGGCCATGGCATTGAATTTTTCATGTTGACTATCTATCAAAGATCTTAGCAAGTGGCGTATATTATGGACTATCAAAACTATCACCGAAGCCCATATCTAAAGTAAACTAGAAATTAATAAGCAATATTAATAATAATTGCCATACCAGCCACTTTCCCCCATAAAGAATTAGTGCGTAGGGTGGAATATCTCTCGTTCGCCACCACTTAACAGAGGGGAAAGTAGAACTTCGAAAGCTTGCTGTTGCAGCCTTCTCTATGGTACCGGCAGTGAGGGACAAGGGAGAGGAATGCAGGAATTAGCACACCAAGGCTTCAGAAACCTGCATCGCTACACACATATGATCTTCTCCGAAATGTACCTTACGGACACAACTGGTTTAGGAATTCAGCATAACACGTGGAGTTAGGGCAAGAAAGAGCATGTTTTTAATTATTGTGTGATTGTTACAGTCCTCAACAGCCATATTAGTATTGTTTACTTCATAGTGTACGGTGTACCAAGACAGTTGCTAGCGCTAATTCTTTGAAATGGCTGAAGATTGTGTAATTAAACAATTAGCGCAAAGACCATTCTTGCAGTTTAAATATGAGGATAAGTTAGTGATAATAAAACAGGGAAGGCCTACTCCAGCTCTTCCACACTTGCAGTGTGAACAGAAGGAAAAAAATAACCCTTATAAAAGGTATTTTAGTATAAGTAATTATGATAAGTATGAGTGGCTGTCTGGCTCATTTGAACTAAATAAACTTTATTGCTGGCCATGCTTGTTTTTGCAACTGAGAAAACACCCTGGAATACTATGGGTTTCACAAATTTAGCTTATTTAATCACAGTTTTGAATAAACATAAAAGATCAACAACACATATAAAATCTTTCACGGCATTTAAAACTTTCGGCACTCAGCGGGTAGACCATGCATTGAATTACGAAAAGAAACTTGCTGACAATTTGTACAATGAAAAGGTTAAGGAAAATGAAATGTATTGAAAAGATTGATTGCAAAACAGGAATGTTTGTTTAAAGGCCACGATGAAAGTGAGATGTCATTAAATAAAGGCAATTATATAGAATTGCTACAATTTCTGGCTAATTATGATACGGCACTGTTTCAGCATCTAAAGGCAGTACTGTTTTCAAAGGTACCTCGGCTCTTATACAGAATGACCTAATCGATGCCATGGCTGGGGTTGCTAAGATATTGATAAGGCTATTTTTGTTGGACTGATGCTTGATGAAACGATTGATGTCACCAATAAAAGTTAAATGTCTACTGTTCTGCGTTATGTTGACAATGAAGACAATTGCAAAGAACGATTTCTACATTTCACTGATGTAAGTTCTGATTGAACAGCCAGTGGTTTATTTGAATATGTAAAAAAGACTGTAAATGATTTAGGATGTTCAAAAAAATTTGTTGCTCAAACTTTCGATGGTGCTGCAGTAATGGCTGGACATGTTTCTGGACTTCAGACTTTAATTAAAAACGAGTATTCAGTGCTACCTTCATCCACTACTATAGCCACGAACTTAACCTAATACTTCCCCAATCTGTGAATTTTGTTAAGAAAACCACACAATTCTTTGTTTCTCTTAATGGTTTACCCGCTTTTTTCTCACATTCCACTTCACGTACAGATGCTCTTAAAGCCTTTACTGAAAAGAAAATGCCAAGTGTCACACCTACACAATGGAATTTTGCTTCCAGACTTATAAACACAGTTCAGCACTACAGAAGTTATCTTATCAGTTTCTTTACTTCAATGGAAGAGGAACCTGGAGACTGGTCTAGTGAAGAAGTTAACATGTCTTCAGGCTTTGTGCGATTTCTCTCAAAGACTTGATCCAACTTTTTCTTGATTATGTTCAGTAAAGTTTTTTTTGCATTTTCACATATTCTTTTTGACATTTTACAAAACAAGAGCATAGACATCTGTTACTGTACGGAAAAAGTTCATGAATTTATTACAACACTGCAAAATATTAGAAACACAGGATTTGAAGAAGTATGGTCAGAAACTATGAGCATTGCTGATGAATAGAACAAAGAAAGGCCTAGAAAGAGAAACTGTCATGAAGATGAAACCCATTCTTCATACTTAAGGATTTTCTGTGAAGCTCTGGACACATTAATAACTCAAAATAAATTAAGATTTGATTCATAGAAACAGTTGAAATTTCTGGCATTACTGGATTCTAAACATTTTGCAAGTTAAGATAGAATGTTTCCAACAAATATATTCCGTGAACTGAGAGAACCATATGTTTCCTATTTCAATAAATGAAAATATTTGAAAAATGAACTGGAGGTGTTATATTCACCTCAAGAATTTTTTAGCAAGTCCATTCAAAATATTGCAAAATATATGAAATAAAATGGATTTGACGTTGTGTACAGTAAAGTTTATAAACAATGTGAACTGATTTTAACATTTCCTTCTAACACTGCAAGTGCACGAAAGAGTTCTTCAGCCTTGAAACGAATAAAATCTTATTTACGTGTAACACAAGGACCAATTTGTCTGAGCAACTTGGTTCTTCTATCAGTGGAAAAAGACCATCTTGTTTAATTGAGAAGACATAACGAGGAATTGTTTTTTGATAGCGTCACAATGCAGTTTACCCATAAAGAAAGACTACTGGAATTCATGTATATATATTGTTTGTTTTCTTTTTTAATTGTTTTAACAGCTTGTTTCAAGAAAAGTTGATTTAAATGCACTGTTTGTGAAGCTAACATTTAATCAACAATTCCTTATTATCCGGATCTGGTAGGCCTAGTGATAGCCCCAGTCACAACCCCAGCATATGCCACTGACCTTAGCCTATATACGGCTAGTGTGAAGAAATGATTAATTTCCATCAATTAACTAAAATAATAAGAGTTAAATGATGAAGTCTGGGACCCAAGTACTTACAATAGTAAGTCGTCACAAACAGTGTATCTCGAATGTGAGAGCCCCTAGTGGTCTGCTGGGGAAATATACGAGTCAAATGGAGAATTTAATGTCATGACGGCAAGTTGGCTATGGTACCTCAATGGTTTAGAGTGATTGGACGGAAACCAGGAGATCTGTGGTTCAAATCCCGGCCATGGCATTGAATTTTTCATGTTGACTCTATCAAAGACCAAGTTATATGTGTTTGGAGGAATGTGTTTGGAGACCAAGTTGTTAAATCCATCAGTTAAAAGTATTATTTCTGTTCGCAACCTTCGTTTTAATTGAAATCACACCAATTCAGTTGGATTATATTGGCAGTGGTAAGGCAGGAGTCATATTTTCTCGTGCCCCATTTCAATTGCAAATCGATCCAGCTGTTACACTTTTTCCGTGTTTTTAAATGGAAGTACTCTTTGCAATAACTCATTTTTAGTTTCTGTTTCCAAAAATTCAACCTCCCTATTTTGCAACCATTCGAAATTGTATTTGCAATAATCTAATGATATGGCATATTATCCAGTATAATAATGCTTCTCTCTTCTAAATAATTTAAGAATCTGTTATAAGAAACAATTCTTTAAAAGTATCAGCTGTTATCTCTTCATGATAGTCTGAGGTACTTTTGAGAGAAAAATCCATTTGCTTTCTGGTAGGAACCATGTCTTAGCAGATCCTGCATGACAATGAGCCGACTGCCTTTTCCAAAAGGTACCTTTAGACCACCATTGTTTGAGGAGTCTTGCCATATTGACTTTTGAGTGTGGTTTTTGTTTACCCATGTCTCGTCTAAGTAAAAGATAGGTCTTAAATCACCAGAATGTCTAATTTTGTGCATTTTGTGTAAGAATTTTAATCTTGCCACAACAGTGTCATTCCTATCCATTAAAAATTGACGCCCATCATTTGTCTTTCTGTACCTAAACCCTAATCACCTCAAAATTCTGAAAGTCAATGATTTGGGCCAGTGTATGAAATTTTAGTTATAAGTGCGCAAGTTATTTTCTGTATAGTTGGGAATTAACCTTGGTCATAAAACTCGAACACAGTTCTATATACAATATCCTTGTCAAAGACACTTAAATTTAGCACAAAAGTGAATCGAGAAAATATTGACACACTGCTTCACTCACACTGTTTTTTCACAGGACATGTTTCAAGAGCTTTTGCTCTTATCAGATGGAACTCAACTAGTGCAAATTGTAGTGGTTTCCTCTTTCTTCGTATCGTCGATAGATGGCATGAAGTACTTGTCAAAGATGTCCGGTGGTGGAGTTTCAAAATTCATAACTATGACGATTTTTGTTAATGAAGATTTTTTCCTATACGGAAAGGTCTTCGGGGTGATTAACGTATTTTATTAAAAAATGTTTCCAAGTTGATGTCATGTCTTGTATTCAAAAAATGAAAAGCCACTGCTGATTTTTCTGTTTCACCATTTTTAATGTTTCTTATATGTTCTTTAGTTCTAATGTCAATATTTCTTTTTGTTTTTCCTATATACATTTTAGGGCAAGTTTCACATTTGATCTCATAGATTCCTGGTTTTTCTTTGGTAGTAATTGAATTTTTTTTTTTGGGGGGGGGGGGGGGGCCTTTTAACAAATTTCTTATATTAAATCTATTTTGAGGTGCAAGAATTATGTTGTGTTTTGAGACCATTTTTTGAATTTATTATGGGCTGATGGATGGAAGGTAAATTTTTTAAAAAATTGTTTCTCTTTTGTTCCTGGAAGTTCTAGGGTGGTGGTTTCTTTTATTTTCTTAGCCTTGTTGAGTCTGTTAACTGTTTTGTCCACTAAATTTGGGTTGAAACCGTTGGACATAGCTACTTTTTTTATGTGTAGGTATTCTTCTTGATAATCTTCCCTGTTTAGTGGACAGTTGATCATCCGAAAGATTAAACTTTGAAAATAGCATGTTGGTGTTGTTTTGGGTTGAAACTGTTGTTCTCAGTACAATTATCTGTGTGTGTCGGTTCCCTGAAAATACCAAAAGTGAGTTTGTTGTTCAGTTTTTTTATCTTGATGTCCAAAAAGGGGACAGTGTAAATTTTATAGCTGGATTTTGAATATTCAAAAGTTTAAGACCATCTTGTATGAGTGTTTTAGGCACTATTGCAAAAATGTCGTCAGATAATGGTAGCAAACTTTGAAATAACTTGGAAAAGTTTTTGATATGTGTTTCAAAAGCACTCATAAATAAATCTGCTAAGAAGGGATATAATGGATTACCCATAGTTAGGCCCGTTTTTTGTTTGTAGATCTGTCCATTAAAGCTGAAAAAATTCTGTTTGATACAAACTTCTGTAAGTTGTGAAAGTTCTTCTATTTCTTCAGAGGCTACTTGTATTGATTCCAGCCATTTTTGAGAAGTGGAATAAGCTCATTGGTAGGTATACTTGGGTATAAAGAAATGACATCA
This sequence comes from Mantis religiosa, assembly GCA_030765055.1. Taxonomy (NCBI): domain Eukaryota; kingdom Metazoa; phylum Arthropoda; class Insecta; order Mantodea; family Mantidae; genus Mantis; species Mantis religiosa. The sequence continues at coordinate 146,658,385 of CM060947.1, read as the reverse complement.
AAAGAAACTAAAGCATCTGTAGAGTTGACCTTTGTGTTCTTCAGGAGATTTATAAATTCAAGCGAGTTTTTGATACTTAAATTTTCAAATTTTGTGAAGGATCTGAAGATTTGAACCACCCCATAGACTTTTCCATATGGGAAAAAATCTTCATTAACAAAAATCGTCATAGAGTCATTAATTTTTAAACTCCACCACCGGACATCTTTGACAAGTACATCATGCCATCTATCGACGATATGGAGAAAGAGGAAACCACTAAAATTTGCACCAGTCGAGTTCCAGCTGATGATAAGAGCAAATGCTCTTGTAACATGTCCTGTGAAAAAGCAGTGTGAGTGAAGCAGTGTGTCAATATCTTCTCGATTCCCTTTTGTACTAAGTTGTGCTTCACTCTCTCTACGCTTCTTTCAGTTTTATACTTTGACACTTAAATTTGCCTCTTCGGAGGACCAACATGTTTTCTGGGTGACACTTGGGCACCACTGGGATCAGATTTTCTTGTTTCTCCATAAATGCAGGACTCACTTGCTTTACCTATACCACACGCTTCAGCAGTAAGCCATTGAGCATTTTTTAAATCAAGCTGATTTCTGTGTTCCTCATTGCTCAGTTTTTCAAGAACATGTAGACCTTAAAAATAATACTTCGAGGCTGACTACACAATACCTGCCTCTTTGACTCGCCACTAAATTCACCGCAAGAAGCCATTGCACTATTTAACTCTTACTCTACTGTTGTCAAAAGAAAAACTGTGTAGTATTTGAATTATCCAGAGTAAATAAACACTGCTTATCCAGTATTCATTTGTAAACATAAGCATACAGTATTCCACAGGTTAACAGGAAATGAAGTCTTTCGTCTTTTTCGAATTGAACATCTTGACATATTCAAAGTAATTCTGTTATCACATCATGTCAGTAGTTTAAATTTCAGTTCTGAGTAATTGCAAGTATATGTACACACAAACTAACCAATAATGACAGTGCTTTAGCTCATGATGTGTTGATAAATATATTGATATTTATTAGTTTATATTGTGAAAACTATTTGAGTTGATACGCTTTTACATAGTTTTAAATGGAAGAACAATTGAATACTGCTTTGAACTCTCTAGAGTAAATAGAGATTACAAACCTTTCATGTGACATAATGTGACCAGACACGTTCTGCCAAGCCAGTAGGAAGTGTACTGTTTCCTCTCGCTTGAATTTAACAAATACCTTGGTTTATTCAAAGTAATTCTTTTATCATGTCTTGTCAAACGTTAACATTTCAGTTCTGAGTAATTACAAATATACATACATGCATACATGCCAACCAACAATGCCGTTCATTACAATGCTTACGTCATGATGCATTGTTATATTTATTTATTTTATTATATTAGGAAAAGTATTTGAGCTAAAAATATGTGGCTTTTTACAGTTATGTACCTTCCAGATTGATCAGTTTTGGCAAAATCTAAATTGTCTTAGCGTGAACGGTATTTAATAGAGATTGATTAGGTTGGCACTCATCACACACCACTTAGGAGAAATGCAATACGACAACACCGCAGAACTCCAGTTGGTTGCTTACCTAGTAGCGCTCAAGGACAAACATCATCCCATTTGAAACAGATAGTAGATCTTGTTAGAATTCAAATTTTATATAAATTAAATTAATGCCATAAATAAAATTTCTGGTATTAATAATTACCAAGTTATTTGTTATAAATTTTATTTTATTTCAAATGCTTAGTCACTTTCAAACATTATGTAAATAGAAAATATCTTTAGTAAAAGCAAATTATAGAAAAGTGGGTAGAGAAAGATATGTTAATGTAATACATCAGGCTTTTTAAATTGTATTTTTTATGTAAGATACTGTTTGCAAGTGCTAATCCATTCCAAATTTCTTGTGTAGATGTTCTATTAATTAAAACATTACATTTTAAGATATTATCACTAGATATGTGCCTGTGTAAATAAAAGCAAATAAAAAATATTTATTTATTTATTTTCAGTTCAGTATAGTGTTAAATACACAAAAGAACCACGTCATATGAATTTATACAGTTTAAGAACACAGCTATACAGGTTGTGTAACATAAATAGAATATTAACTTGCTTTAATAAATCCATACACACTAACAACAACAATAATAATAATAATAATAATAATAATAATAATAATAATAATAATAATAATAATAATAATAATAATAACAATAATCTTTATAAAAATAAAGTTCTAACTAGTATTAATAAACTCATCCACACTATAATAGGCTTTGTCAATTAGGAAACATTTCAGCATTAATTTAAAATTATTATCTTTACAATTCTTGATAGTGACTGGTAGTATGTTATAAAATTTTATGCCCATAAAACTAGGTGTCTTCTCATAAAAGTGCAGTCTATGGGTAGGAATTGCTAAGTCGTCTTTATGTCTAGTGTTGTGATTGTGTCTATCAGAGTTGGTTTCAAGGTGTAGGCTAAATTTCCGAAGGTGCATTATTGTGTGGTATATGTATAAGCTAGGAAGGGTTAGAAGTTTCAATTTTATAAATACTGGACGACAAGATTCGTTATGTTTTAGATTCCCAAGGTGGATAAATCTTTAAAAAGTGCGAAAGGTTACCACGACCAGCTGTACCTGCTCCTTTTTCTTTAAACAAATTTAACAAATAAACATTTTACACCTGATATTAAAGATTTCTCTCCCTCCACCCAGCTTTTTAGAAGGGATTTAACTACTTGAGCACAACATTTTTATTGCAAAAATGACTAAGAATGAAAAGCACAAACTCATAAATGCTTGGATAGCTTGCAGTTCGTGAACTTTGCTGTTTAAGTATAAATGAAATCATTTTTATTGTTGAAACAAAATGCTACCTCCATACAGCAGCTTAGGGAAGCAAGAGACAGGGAAAACATACAAGTGTATGTAGTTTTTGTAAACATTGTCATGTGAGTTAATATGGAAAGAGTATGATTACCTCACAGTTAATATTTTTACAGAGTGAAGTATTTAAATTTATACTAAATAACTATACATTTACAAATATATATGCATAGCATATTAATATAATACAACATTAAAGGTACGCAAAGTCTGCATTCTATTTATAACATTTTGTGAAGAATTGGTAATAGCTATTTAGCATATTTACAAAATACCGCAGTGCAATGATGAATCCAGATATTTGTAATATATTTCAATTTCTCTGACACAGAATTTAGACAATATGGACTATTTTATGAGCTAAGAAGGTGCTTTGATGCACACACTGGGCAACGTTTACATATAATCCATTCTTATTGAACCTTTCACAGGCAGTGCAGATGTGCTTAGGAGACACAATCAAGCCATCATTGAGGTAGAAGAAGATAACATCATATCCATAAATCTCTGGAAGTCTGAGCCAGTTTTCTATTTCTGAAAGGCATGTACAAAAACTTGAATAATCCAAATTGTGCATTGATTGTCACTTTCAGCATGTCTGCTTCATAAACTGGTATTTGTTGATATGCATGCAAGATTGATTGATGAAAAGATTATAGACTATAAGGTGTGATCAAAAAGTTTCTTGAATGAGGCTTTAAACACAACACTTTGATTTGTTTATTCTGCACTGTCAGCCATGAAGTATTCTTCTTGAGAGTTCACACACTTATTCCAGAGCTTTTGCCACTTTTCGATGAACCTCTGGAAGTTGTTTCTATAAAACATATTCAGAACCTTCAGCAATCTGCAATGCAAAAAATAATCCTCCTTAAAACAACATCCTCAAGCTGTATTTTAAATTGTGGGATAAGAAAAAGTATGCTGAAGTAAAATTTGGAGAATAGGTCGGCTGGGGAAGAGTATTCATCCTATTTTTATCCAACAGTTGGCAGACAGAAAGGGCTTTGAGTTCAGGAACCAGTCACCGTCCCTCCATTTCTTTGGCTGTTTGCATTGCACACACTTCCTTAATCTTTGCAATATGTGTTTGTACTCTTGATCCACTATTTGACCCTGTGGTACAAATTCCTTACATACAGTTCTTTTAATGTAGAAAAAAAAAAAAGAAACAATCATCATCGCCGTAACTTTGGATTGAATATCTATGGCCTTTTTGCAGCATGGAGATGAAGGACTCTTCCATTTTGAAAGTTTTTGCTTTGTTTCCAAATTGCACCCATGTGGATAATTTTAAAGCTATTCTTCAAGATCTGTGCTGGTAGTGCAATCACACAGCTTTCATTTTAGTCATTTAAAAGGAAGCAGGGCACAAGCTTTACAGCAATTCTTCTCACACCCAAATCGTCTTTGAAAACAATCTTCATCTGCATCTTTAACTGATGTCACACCACTTTTAAATTATGAAAACCACTGAAATACTACACAAATATAACTATTTGCAACAAAAGCTTCACTTATCTTAAGAAAATGATGTAAGTTTTACTTATTAATTGATGAGATCGATTTTGTAAACCATTGTTTACATCCTCAGTCATCAAATAGCTTCATTGTCAACGATACTACCAGAGATTATGTTTTTGCCAGTATTACCAAAATCTGAAAATGAAATAAACTTAACAGAATCAACTGCTGGTATTTCAAATTTTTGAGTTTTCCCATTACTACTATTACATTACTCATAGGTTTCTGCTACACTATTACAGAGTTTAAAGCCAAATTTGTTGTTTGTTTTAGTAAACTGCATTTTTGCTACACAGAAAAACTGTAGCAAAATTACATTCACTTCAGGGCTTCTAACTCTGCACTGCAAGGCTATTGAAAGTTATGTTACCTCTCATTTTTATCAGGAAGGAACACTGCATATATAAACTCGGTAAGAATTAATAAAGACAGCTCAATGGCAACATTATTGTGAAGCCATTCTGAAAATGTTTGGAATACACATTGTATGTATGATGTGATTGTTGTCTGTGAGGAAGAGAACATGATTGTTGATTGAGGTTTCTGTAATTTGTACAAGATCTCCAATCACCACATTTATTCAGGGCTAAATGCAAGAAACTAGCCCAACAGTTTTGTATAAATATCTTAATTTTCCTTATCATATGAATGGCAAGCTAAATGTCTGTCATTGGGCAAGGTTAAGTATTATAAGCTTTTAACTCTTGTATTCCAGTTCCAGTGCAATTTGGAGTATGGTGTTCAAGTAGTTTGGAAATCCTTTTTCTACAAGTGTTGCAAGAGACATTTTTATCAGTATGAATTAGGAATTGGATTGCTTCCTCCTTGTTGCTCTAATCCATGACTTTCTTACCATGGGAAATTGGAATCAGTTTTTTATACTAGCTGCTACCTTTTCACGAATTCTGTGTGATAATTGCATTTTCTCAAGTTGGATTGGTGCTGATGTTTTGCTCTCCTATTGGAGCTGGATGTAGATCTGAAGTAACTATGGGTGATCAATCCCTTTTGAGTCAATTCTGTGATTAGGAATAAAAGTTCCAACTTTTTTGAAACTTTTTAAGTTGTAGTCTTACTGGCAATGTGCAACAGGAAAGCTTAATTTTTAGCTTCCAAATTTGATCAAGTCATTTACTGGAAGCTGAAGGATTCATTCATGAGTATCAATTTACATAAAAATTTCTATATCAGCTGAACGAATAACATATTTTGTTTGGATCTGTGGAATTTTGCTGTTACAAAAGTGTAAATTTCCATTTTGTCTGTTTTTTCTCTTAGTCAATCAATCAATTAGTCGTCAGTCATTCTTTCTTCACACTGATCTATCTGAGGCAGTCTCTCACTGCAAACCAGCCTTCTCACTCTTCTCAATTTTCTGTCTTCCTCTTTTGTGTCTGTTTATGAACCAATTGTAATGTCTTCTATCTTCAAGAATATTTTTCTGCTCCAAATCTATGTATGCCTTTCTTCATCTCTTAGCAATCAGTTTCTTCTCATCCAGTACTTCAGCCAGTTTACTTTGTCTTCCCCGTCAGCTTTATGCTTAAGTTTCACATACATCATTGATTCAATAAAAATCTGCTATGTATGCTCTGGCCCAATAGATGAGATATTTCCAGAAATTACAACTTGTTACTAATTGCTGTAACCAGCCTGGGGTCATGCTTCCTTTATAATTCTGTAAGCTGTGTGCATTTCTTAGAAGATCCTTTGACATATAAAATGTAAATACAAATAGTTACTAAAAATCTCATATCAGTTATTGAGTAATATATATATATAATATGATTTTATTTCAACCTGTGTACCAAATACAAAGAATTTACACTTCCTACTTAAAAATCCATTTAGATATTGTTATGTTCTGGCCTTAGAACTCTGAAAGGAATGCGTTCACTACAGGCATACTCATGTATAGACAAGGTGACGTAATGATATACGAGTTGCGCACAGATAGAAACTCTGGGAAGATAACATGCAGCCTACTTATTACACAAGTGGCAACTCGTTATGTAGCTTGTGACACTGGATATGAATATTGTTTTTTCAAAGCTTCTTCATCACATTTATCTACGCTACTTATATTTTCATGCTGGGACAAATAACATCAGACGGGGGGTGAGTGATGAAGAAATTCTTAATGAAGCAATAAACCTAGTGAACTCAATTCAGTCTCAAGCTAAAGGGACTAGAATTATAATAAGTGGCTTACTTCGTAGGCGTGATATAAATAGCAACAGAATAATGAGAATTAACAGAGATCTTGAATGGCTCTGTTCTTCCAAAGACTGCCTACTGGTAGATGGGAACTCTTGGCTGTATGACAATGACTTTGGTCGAGATGGCATACATCTTAATCACAGAGGGTCAGCCAAATTTGGACATTAGTTAATGTAATTGCATCTGTACTTAAGGGAAACAAAAGTAATGTGGTGGATGTTCAACCAGCAAAACAGTTTATACAGAATTACTCATTGTCTCTCTTTCATCAATATGTACAAAGCATTAGAAATAAGCATACTAACTTTGAAGTGTTGTTAAATGATAAATTACAGGGCATTAATATCATAGCACTTACTGAACATTGGTTAAAAGAAAATGAAATAGGCATGTTAAACTTTGAAGGTTATATAAGGGAAAGCTTTTACTGTAGAAAAACTAAAAACAATGGGGGATCATGTATTTTTGTAAAAGAAAATATTTTGGCTAAACAGATATCTACCTTCGACAATTTAATGTGCGACGAGCACTTTGAGGGATATATGGTGGAAATGTCTGATTCCAAAGTTATAGTAATTTTTTTGTATAGAAACCCCACCAGTGACTTAAATGAATTCATCAGAAAATTAGATATTATTTTAAATCATTTTTATAGAGGTAAAAGAAATGTAATCATTGTGGGTGACCTAAATATAAACTTTTTGGAAGAAGGTCGAGGTAAAAGACAGATCACAGATCTACTGAGCATGTATGGCTTAGAATCGGTTATAAATTCACCTACTAGAGTAGCTGTAGAATCAATGAGTGCTATAGATCAGTTTATCTTGAATTCCAATAAATTTGAGTCCGAAGTTGACAACTTTGAGACAAGCATCACAGATCACTGCGGTCAAAAACTTAAAATAAAATTGCGTAATACTTTAAGCAACCCTGGCCGGTCATTCAAAAAGTGTAGGATATACAGTGAAGACAATATTAAATACTTTAACTACTTACTCTCCAAAGAAAACTGGATGGATGTGTATTGCTGCGAAAATGATCTGGATAAATGTTACATCGAATTTGATAAAATTCTTAATCTCAACTTGAACATAGCCATGCCTATCACAACTTTGAAAGAAAAAAAAACGTAATAAAGCTAAGTGGGTTACTAAGGGTATTCGGATATCAAGCGAAAGACTTCGTTTCCTAAGTAGACTAACTAAACATAATCTTGCTTCCGATGATTTTAAACAATATTACATAAAGTATAAAAAAATATACAACAGAGTAGTCAGGATGGCTAAAATACTCTACAATGGTACTCTGGTAAATAGCTCTTTAAACAAATCAAAAATTATATGGAATGTTATAAAACATGAGATTGAGGGAAATAAAAGGAAAAATATTGATTTTAGTGTGAATATAAATGGTAGGCAAGTATCTAATCCATTAATGGTAGCTCATGAATTTAACCAATATTTTTCGACCATTGCAGAACTCATCAGAAAGAGGGAAAACGTAGCTATCAATTCATGCATAATTACCCAAAATAATCAAATTCGGGAATCTTTATATTTTTTACCAACAACAGAAGCAGAGCTACTCTCCATTATTAAAAGTATGAAACCCAAAAAATCTGTTGGCCTGGATGAGTTTTCTAATATGCTTCCAAAAAACTGTGCTGTGCATCTGGTTAAACCATTATGTCATATTATAAATATATCACTCTTTGAAGGTCACTTCCCTGAGAAACTAAAGGTCTCAAAAATTAAACCACTATTTAAAAAGGGTTCTAAATCTGATTGTGAAAATTATAGGCCAATATCTATTTTATCAGTTTTTTCTAAAGTAATTGAAAAGGTGGTGTACAATAGAGTCTTAGCATTTCTAAATAAATATGATATTATATCAAAAGTGCAGTACGGGTTCCAGCAAGGGAAATCAACAAGCTCAGCACTACGGAACGTTATTGAAGATATACTAAAAAATCTAGATAGCGGGAATCAATGCATGGGACTACTTCTTGATCAGTCAAAGGCTTTTGATCTAGTCGACCATGATATATTATTACACAAGTTGTATAATTATGGTATCAGAGGAGTTCCATTTGAATGGTTTAAATAGTACCTGATAAATAGAAAGCAGTTAACGGAAATTGAATATGTAGTAAATGGTTCGAAGGAGATTAAAGCTGCTCGCTCTAGTGTAAAAAACATTAAATATGGAGTTCCGCAGGGCTTGGTATTGGGTCCCTTATTGTTTCTATTGTATATTTATGACCAGGCCAAAAACAACCAATGCATTAATACTAAATTTACTCTGTTTGCTGATGATACCAGTGTTCTCATTTCTGGAAAAACAAACAAGAACTCAAAGCAAACGTTGATGGGGTAACAGACTATATTTTAAATTGGTTTAAAGACAATAAACTTGTTATTAATAAGAGCAAAAGTATCGCTGTAGGTTTCCATCATAAAGTCAACAAAAATGTAAGTTTCCCTAATATATGCTTAGAGAATGAATCAGTAACTACTACAGATAAAATTAAATTTCTTGGAGTTTGGGTAGATATTAATCTAGATTGGGGAACTCACATTGATGCTTTATCCAAAAAGCTATGTCAAACTTGTTTTGCACTATATACTTTAAGATCATCAGTCAATCTTGATGTGCTTAAAATAGCCTATTTTGCCTACTTTCACTCGCAGTTATCCTATGGCATAATATTCTAGGGAAAGACGAGCTATACGAAAAGAATGTTTATAATACAAAAGAGGGCCATATGTTTAATGATGAATCTTTCCAGTACCACAAGTTGTAGACCTTATTACAGATCATTGAATATTCTGACAGTTCCATCTATATATCTCTATGAGGTGCTGGTGATCGCTCATAAACAGTTAAATATTTTTGTCACAAATGCCGAAATACATAGTCACAACACTAGAGGTAAATCACATCTCCATGTTACAGGGCATAAGAGAACCCTATATGAAAGAAGTATACACTATAACTGTATTAAATTGTACAACAAACTTCCTCAATATTTCAAAGAATTGCCAAATTTAACAATATTTAAAAGGAAATTAAAGAAGTATCTAATACAAAGATGTTTTTATTCAGTAAATGAATACCTTGATGAACAGTGAATCAGTTTTGTTAGAAATATGTATTACATTGTAATAACCTATTCCATTTTTTTTTATATTGCAATTGTAAATACTATCACCTTATTTGTTTATCCGTTCATGTGTTTACTGTTAATCTGTAATATAAAATTGTATTGACGAAGCCGATATTTCTGTAATTGGAAATCTTATGGTGAATAAATTTGATTTGATTTGATTTGATTTCACATCCTTCCGAATGCACAACCTTAAATTTCTTAAGATCTTCAGATATGGTGAGAAGATTAGTAAAACTTACTGCACTGAACTAGTTCTGCATCTTACTATGCTAATAGGCTATGTGACTTTCTGCAGGTGTTTGCTGAATGTTTACTGTATTGCTCACTCACTGTGTAACCGGACAACGGTTCCCCTCTCCCCCACACCTCACCCCACGGAGGTCATGAGTCCAGAACACATCTATATATGTGATAAAGTTTACCAAGATTTAATTATCCCTTAGAGTTGTATTGTCCATTATATTTTAATATTGTGGTTGTGCTTGTAATGGATTTTCCGTAGTCTATTCTTCTGTTATACACTGAAGAATTGTCATTTCTTCAGAAATATTCAGTTCCCTTAACCAGTTTTTTTAATATTTCTTTATAGTTTTACATTTAAAGTTCTGTTGTGTTTTATTTCTACATGAATTTTATCACTTTTTAGAGGATAATGAACTCTTTGAGTTCTGAGTAACGTCACATTTTAAAATATAGTGCTACTCCATTATTGATCTTAACACACTAAATATTTTTATCCTATTATATGAAGGCTGTTGTGCATGTGCAGCATATCCTGGATGCCTTGGGCATGAGTCAACACCTCATAGGTCGTAGCACCATTTTTTGTATGATAAGTTTTGGACAGATGAAATGTTTAATTAATAGAGATCCTCTCAGATGTACAATAAGATCTGTAATTCAATTCTTTACAGCAAGGAACATGTCAGCAACAGACATTCATTGCCAGATATATGAGGTTTACAGCCTGAATGCAATGAATGACAGCAAAGTGCATAAATGGATGAGAATATTCAAGAATGGGGAGGCTTATATCCATGATGAACCATGATTGGGCCAACCTTCTGTAATATCACATTAATTGTGCAAGAATTGATGCAACAATCCATAAAGACTGGCATTTTCACTTAGTCATTGCAATTTCTTCAAATTTCAAAATTAGTGTTCTATGTGATCATTTATGAAACCTTACCATTCAGAAAACTGTGCTTGTAAAGTTCCTGGACTGCTTGCTGCGGAACCCAGAAAGAGAAGGAGGATAGCTTGTGCTTTGACCCTTTTGTCCTGATTCAGGAAGGACATCATCTTTTGGGCTGCATTCTCTTAGGGAATGAGACCTCGGTTTCCCACAAGATTCCAGAATCATGTGGCAATCAAGCTTAATTTTAATCATATGCCTTTATTGTATCAAAAACATTTTTCTAAATATGCAAAAAGTAAATATAATCTTTTCCCCTCAGTTATCTACTAGCGTTTTGATTAATAAATATTACCTGTGTTTCTTTACTCTTTTTTAAAACTGCTTGAAACAGCTTGATCCATTCTTGTAGTTTCATTAGTCTATACTTTGCGCTTAATGCATATTACTGCTTATTTTATATTCTCACTTTACTTAATTACTGAAGCTGTAGAACATTATAAGAAATTACTCTTTGTAATACCAGTCCAAGTATTACTTATTTATTTAGAAATATTTCATTTCATTTATTTACTGCCCATAGACTAATACAAGTATCGAGCATTGTCAATATATAAAATACATTATATAGCTTGCAAAAATTCATTTATATTATATACAGGATTATTTAAAAGGTATTTTTAACACATTGCTTAAATTTAACAGAATTTTTTTCTCTTAAATATTATAAATATTAAAAGCAGAAGCATTATTAACAGTGAAGTATTCTTCATTTTTGAGTTTGATTTATGAGTCACTATGTTTACACTCAAACTTCACTTGTTGTTGTATAATTGAAACGTTTTCAAGATCATTCGATCTCATCCTCAGCTGTTTGGTGACTAGATGAACATTACTCTTCTTCCACTACTACGGAGCTCCGATCACTCTGCCATCTGGTGTTAGGGGCACTAAGTTTTAATACTTCATTTTATGCCGGGATTTCAAAATTTATAACTTTATTACGGTTTTTTGTTATTAATATTTTTTCCCAAATATCCAATTCTATGGGTGTACTTAAAGATTTTAACAGTTTAATGTTGTATGTTGTGGTTTTCTCTTTTTACATAGGCTGGAAGTCTATTGTACATTTGTAATCCTATTATATATGGATCTTTATTTACAGATTTTACATTATAACTACTATAGTGCAAGTCAGATTTACATGTAGTATCATGATTGTGTACTTCACTATTTAATTTTGTGTTTTTGTGGTTTATTAAATTAATAACTGTATATATGTATAAAGACACAACAGTAAACATCTTTTCTTTTCTAAAAACTTCTCTGCATGATTCACGCATCCCCATTTTAAACATTATTCTAATACATTTCTTTTGTAGTACTAGAACCCTCTGAATATGAGAATTATTACCACCACCCCATAACTCAATACCGTATTGGATATTTGAATAGATTATTCCATAATATAGCATTTTTAGTACATATACATTACAAGTTTTTGCAAACTCCCTCATTAGGTACAAACCTTTACTTATTTTTTTACAGAGGTTATCAATATGATTATTCCAGGACATATGTTTATCAAGTTGCATTCCTAAAAAAACTGTGAGAGTCAGATTCTTGTATTATAATGTTATCAAATTTAATATGAAACAGTGTATCTTTTTTCTCACTATTTAGCTCAAATTTAATTTAATTTGTCTTGCCAGGATTATTATTGAGGTTTAACAATTTAAAAAAATGTATTTATTCTTATTGATTCCTTAGTAGCTAATAATTGCAGGTTATGATCATTGTTTGCTTTACATATAATAGTAGTGTCATCTGCATAGCTTATAGTTTTACAGTCAGATGTAGAATACATATCATTTAAATATTATATAAAGAATAGTGGTCCAAGCACAGAGCCTTGGGGTACTCCTTATTTAACTATTCCAGCACTAGATTTAATTTTTCTTACTTGAATTCCTTGTTTAAAACTTACCTGTGTGTGTTGTACACACCCTTTTAAATATGATGAAATTAGTCTATTGGCAACTCCCCTTATACCATACTTTTCTAGAATTAGTAATGTGTCATGATGGACACAGTCAAACGCCTTAGATAGATCAAAGAATATGCTCATAGTTTTCTTTTTCTCATTTAGAATGCTTAGCACATTGTGAAAAAATTCTATAAGCGCTGTAGTGGTTGATTTTTTTGCCCGAAAGCCATGTTGAAAGTCCTTTATTACACTATATTTATCTAGGAAAGTAACAATTCTTTTCAGGATTACTTTTTCAAACAACTTAGCAATTACCGATGTAAGGGTTATAGGTCTATAGTTTTGCTTTTTTTTTTTTTTTTTTTTTTTTTTTTGTGTGTCACCCTTCTTATGTACTGGAATAACAGTACTAATTTCTAAGAAATCTGGAAAAATTCCTTGGTTTAACGATTCATTTATCAGATACACCAGGGGGATGCTCAGAACATGTTTACATTTTTTTAATAGCTTAGAGCTAATTCCATCCTATCCATTGGAGCTTTTATTTTTTAAATTTATTCATTAGACCTTGAATTTCCTCAACTGTAGTATTGTGACTTTGTGGGTTCGTGAAATAAAAAGTTCAATTACACAAACTCAACAATGTTCTTTATTTCCACCGACTTACAGTTACACTCTTGCCAATTACACAGAATTACGTAATGCACACAATTACGATTCACCAGTTCGTCCGTTACAATTTCACTTGCACTCGTAATTACGTACAATCTTCCGATGCTCTCACACAGTCTTCTCGTCATACACTAGCACTGCATTCTTACACCAAGAACTGTGACTGACTGACTAACTCGACGTGCTGCTTATATAGGGCCAGCGGGTCGATCGGAAGGTTCCAGATTAGAGGAAATATCCTGTAAGTTCGAGAACACAGGTGGAACAGAAAGAGAGGCACCGTGATGTTTTTTGTCCCAGCCATCCCTTCTTAACGCTATAAGACAAACGAGGGGGCGGGGCGAACACCGACCCGTCTGCTGCTCGCCCAGTCTATAGGGTGTTCCGACGCTCGGGTGACAGTATCGTACAGATAAAGAGAATTTCCCATACCTCCTTTTTGTTATAAGATCCGTAATATGTAGTCTATTCTTGTTATTAGCGACATTTATGAAGTATTCATTAAATAAATTACATATCTGGGTTGGATTATTCTCAATACAGTTATTTATTAGTAAATTGATAAATTTATTCTTCAAAATTATATTAGATTATGCAACTGTGTGGTCATTATTTTATGGATAACCATTTTTAAATGATAATATTTTACATTTCAGAGGGAGGCGATGTGGGTTTGGCAGTAACCCAGGCAATAGCACTGATTGGCATGCTACAATGGGGAATACGTCAGACAGCAGAAATGGAGAATCAAATGACATCTGTGGAACGTGTACTGGAATATACTACCATAGAGCAAGAACCACCTTTTGATTCTGCTCCAGGTAAATAGTTTGAATTACTTGCTTTTGAAAGAGAAAATAGCAAATCAGAAGGGGAGAGACTAATATCCTCATTCAGTTGCACCTAGTCAAGAGGGATAAGAGGAAATGTTGATGACAGAACTTATGATAAGACTAGGTATATAATTTGGAAATGTGCATTCCACCTAAGAAAACTTAGAGAAACTGATAGATTTTCAGACAATGTCTGAATTTGTGCATATTATAAAGAAAGTAGTTTCCAGGAAAGTTGAAAATACTTCTGCTTAGCTAGGAAGTTGGGAGTTTATTTTTGTTACTTTACAATGGGGTTATCAATGGATTTGAAAATAGTTAGGACCATACTTCAATTTCACTCCTTGAGAATGAATGTATATTACACATGATTGAAGGAATTTAATCATTTAATTTCAATCATGCATAATGGATTTGGCTAACAAGTCCTGAGAAAAAGGAAATCGGAAGTTAAAGTGTGGAATAAATTACGAAAAATGGATATGACCAAGGTAGGATCTCACCTTTAATTACTGGAAAATAAGCAGTATATCAAACTTTTCACAAAATTGCAAGAAAACAAGGAGGAGAATTGCAGCCAACAAGATTTATTAACAGTGTATCAAAAAAACAAGAAAGCCCATTTTGTCAGAAAAGTATTTGATCAAAATAGCAAACCTCAAAAAGCAGCAGAGAAAAAAGTGTTAGAAGTAAAGAAGAATAAAGATTAAAAAAATAGAAATACTTAAGAAATAAAATTGTACCAGCTGCATCAAAAACTTAACAAAAATTTAGAAACAGAATATGGGAAAATTTTGAAAACAATTTGTTCAAATATCTGAATGTAAAAATGAAGAGCAAGACAACAAAACTAAAAAATAAACTTAAAAAGAACATTTATGCAGAAAAACAAATAATTTTGTAAAGCCAATCAAGAAAACCATACATAACCTAAAAGATCCAACCAAACCTTCACACTGCCAGAGTTAAAAATGATCAAGAATTAAAAAATGTTTAACTACTCCAACCAAGTTGACTATATTGCTGATCCAAAATAGTAGACCAAATTAAAAGTGAAAAGAAAATTAACTTTAACAAGCACATCATGAAAGCTCTTAAAAAGAAACCAATAATTTACACTGGAGCAGACAAGGGGAATAAAGTAGTAATTTTGGAAAAAGCAGAATACACAGGGTGGAAGGCCTTTTGAAGGATAGTAATTACCAAAAAGTGAAAATCAACCCATTAGTCTACAAATAAAAATCCACAAATAAAACTTTAAAAGAAAGCAAAATAATCAACAAGAAAGAATTTCTGAAAATTAGAGTAGTTAATCCAACATTACCAGGAATATATGGGTTACCAAAAACTCATAAAATAGGAAAAACCATGAAACCTATCACTGGTTGCCAAAATGTCCCCATATATAATTTGGCCAAATGGCTACTAAATAAATTCAATAGCTTCCCAAAGTTTGAAAGTGCAAATTTTAAAAATTCTTTAGACTTAGTAAAAAAAATCAGACACAAATTTGGACAAAAATGACAAACGGATTTCAGTTGATGTCACATTATTATTCTCAATCATACTGTGACTTTGTGGGTTCGTGAAATAAAGGTCGAGGTTACAAACACAAAAACTGTACTTTATTCTCGTAGCAAATACACTCTTCACAAATTCAATTTGCTAGATAACCTAAAACTGTTTATTTTTCAAACACTTCGCTCAACTGTCTGTTGCTTCCGGTAACGATCGGCCCCGAAGTTTCCCGAATCTCCACCGGCCATCATTTATTCATGCTTCGCGAGTCTGCCGCCAGGGTAACACTGCTCCCTCCTCAAGGCTGGTCGTCCCGAACAGTGGCTTCGTAGCGGGCCAGGCGATCCAGGTGTACCACCAACATCTTTCCTTGGGGCACCTTCTGGATGCGGTAGACCACGTCGTTAATCCTCTTCACCACACGGTACGATCCTTGCCATGGCTGCTGAAGCTTCGGGCAGCGTCCCTTGGTCCGGGTCGGGCGGTACAACCAGACCAGGTCACCTTGCTGGAACCCTTGGCTGTTGGCTTGCCTGTCGTATCGGGTTTTCATGCGGTCGCTCGCCTTCTGGATGTTCTGGCGAGCCATCTTGTGCATGTCGTGGAGGTGGTCCACCAGGTTCTCCGCATCCCTCAAGAGTGGCCCCAAGTCTGCGTCCGCTAGCTGCTCCCTCTTCAGGCCTGCGCTATCCCAGCCATCCGCAGGTATTGCCGTGACTACTCGAACTGCTGCGGCACGCTCCTTCCCCTCCACTCTTGTGCATTGGCCGGGACATAGCGTCCGCATTACCGTGACTCTTCCCTCTGCGATGTGCCTTGGTGAAGTCGTACTCCTGCTGCCTCTGGACCCAACGTGCTGTCTGGCCTTCCGGTCGCGCCGTCACCACCACCTCGCGGGGACAACCACGTCTTCGTTCAAGATGACCCTGCAAATTCCAAGGTGCTCTTCTGGTTGACGGAGTATAACCTCTTCTCCGTTGAGTCTCAGGACCTTCCTGCCGACGTCGACCGTCGCTTCGTGGCTCCTGAGGGCATCCAGTCCCAGAATCACCTCCTCAGCCACCTTCGCGACGAACACCCACAGACGCACGGCACTCCGTCCCAAGGTCAGCTCCAGCAGGGCCTCCTTCTCCATAGGCATGGTGTCGCCCGATGCCGTGACAAGCTGGTATGATCGGCTCGGCTTCCTTGTCGGCAAACCCTTCGCCACGTCAGGTCTGATGATGGTCACGGCCGCCCCGGTGTCCACCAGCACGCGGCATGGCTTTCCTCTTACCCAGCCGTCAGCGATGAGGTTGTCATCCATCCGCCGGCTGATGGCGCGGATTGTCACTCGAGGGGATGGTGGTAATGGCGCCGACGTGCCCCTCTCCACGCCGGGCCTTACTCGTTCTTCCGGCCGCTCTTCCTGATGTGGGCAGTCTCTCTGCAGGTGCCCGGGCTGTCCACACCCCCAGCACAGGCCACTAGGTGTTCACCGGCGTCCCTCGGCTGGTCTTCTGTCTCCAGCGTAGCGCACACTCCTCGTTCTCGACGACGGGATAGCTGTTACCTTGGCCGCCTCCATCCTTAATGCCGCTGTCAGCGCCTCGTGGATGGTTTTATAATCGCCGAGCATTAGGCGCTGACGAATCTCCGTGTCCCGTACCCCGTCGACAAAGTTGTAGGCGGTTTCCCGGGATACGAACTCCAGTGGCAGGTCAACCAAGGCCTTGCTAGCTAGCTGCTCAATCGCTATGGCGAACTCCTGCAGCGTCTCCCCCGGCTGCTGTGACCTTGCCTTTAGTTGGCTGCGGTACGCTGCGGCTAAGCGGTGGTTCCCGAAACGATTCTCCAGGGCCTCCCAGATGTCCTTGGGCGCCGCCGTTGTCTGCACCGCGTTTAGGACTTCCGCGGCCCGTCCCTGGAGGCTGGCTATTAGCTGTATGGCCTCCTCCTCCGGTGACCATCTGTTGTGCTTGGCCACTGTGTCGAACTGGCGGCGGAAGACCTCAAATGTTGACGCGCCGTCATATTTCGGAGGTTTGACGCGCGCAGATGTTGTGTCGCGTCTCGGCGCGTCGGCCTTCAAATCCTTCAGTTTCCTGCCGACGACGTCCTCTACTATGGCGTTCAGGGACTTGACGCTGCTGTCGGCCTTTCCCTCCAGGTCATCAACGCGGCTCGCCAGGTCCTCGACGCGCTCGTCCACTTGGCCCATCCGCTTGCCCAGCTCCGTCACGTTATCCCTCACGCCGGCCAACTGTTCTTCAAATTTGGCGGCGAGGGCCTCGTTCGCAACCTTCATTTCTTCCAGCTTTGCGGCCAGGTTGTCATTTGTAGTCTCCAGCTTCGCGGCCAGGCTGTTATTTGCCGCTTCTGTTTTTGCAGCGAGGTTTTCATTTGCCGTCTTCATTTCCGAGGTCAGTTCGGCCTTCATGTCCATCATCTTCTCCAAAATCTTTTCCAATGCCGATTCCATGGCCGTTATCCCACTTTTGATGCCAGTTGTGACTTTGTGGGTTCGTGAAATAAAGGTCGAGGTTACAAACACAAAAACTGTACTTTATTCTCGTAGCAAATACACTCTTCACAAATTCAATTTGCTAGATAACCTAAAACTGTTTATTTTTCAAACACTTCGCTCAACTGTCTGTCGCTTTCGGTAACGATCGGCCCCGAAGTTTCCCGAATCTCCACCGGCCATCATTTATTCATCGGCTTCGCGAGTCTGCCGCCAGGGTAACAATACCAACAGAAAAATTACAGATACTGTTAAAAAATGGCTAAGTACAATGGAAATGCAAACAGTAGAAGCAGAAGCATACATTTCATTAACAAACTTGTTCATTGAACAAAACAATACTATGAGCAGAAATCAGGGTTATCAATGAGCAACCAACTTTAACCCTTTTTGGCAAATTTATTTATGAGTTCATTACAAACATAAATTAAAAGGGCCTTCCCATGGATCTTCAAGATTTGATATTGATATATTGACATCTTTTAATAGTTCCAAATAAACATTTTGAGGATGCATTAAAACTACTCACTCAGCAAGAAGAAGTTATCAAATTCACAGTAGAAAAGGAATGCAATGGGCAACTCTCTTTCTTGGACCTAAATATCACCAGGAATGACACAAAAATAAAACTTGAAATTTACAGGTAGCCTACACAGAAAATTACATAAAAAATCATAGCTATAACCCAATTATACATAAACGTGTGATAATAAACAGTCCTACACACAGATTAGTCAACATACCCATGGATAAAGCAGAATACAAAGAACAAAAAGTCATACTCCACATAGCAGAAGAAAATGGATTCAACAAAAGTCTGGTGTTTAAGAAAATTAAAAAGGCTAAACTAAAGAAAACTGTTAAGGAAGCAATCACATTTACTAAAACAAAAAATAAAGCAACAGCATATTTAGTGCTTCACATACCACTCAAAAACATTTCATAGATTCAAAAAGATCTTTAAGGAACAAAATATCAACTTGGCACCTACAAATAGATTGCTGAGTTTTAAAATTGCTATATTCAAAAACAAAAGATGAAATCTCACCAATTGACAAATCCGGAATATACCAAATAAGTTGTAAGGATTGTGAAAAATGCTACATAGGTCAAACTAAAAGAAACCTAACAACCAGAGTCAAAGAGTACTTTAGAATCATGAAATCGAAACAAGAAGATAAGTCAGCAGTACGATTTCATTTTTGAAACAAAAACCATGACATTGACCCAAATAAAAAATTACTAAAAAGAGCGATAAACCGAAACAAACTGACAAAGTGGGAGATCATATTCATATAAGGACAGTAAGTGATGAATAGGGTGAACGTTTTCACCAAGACATTTTGCACATGGAACAATTTTATAAAGAGAGATGAGATGTGTCAATGATGAGTGACTACTGCTGGTTCCTAATAAGAGAGGATTAGACAACACATGAAAGGAAAAGTTTAAAGTGATCATTCCCGTCAACCACCTAAATATGACTAGCCATTTTATTGTAATTATGTTTTCTGCTAAACTAAATAACCATATTAACAGAATTTGAGATTTTCATGCTTTCTTTATTAGAATATACATTCTTAGGACTGCCCGAGTTAATTTGGATTTACAATTTTTCATTATATAAATTGCAAAGGATCTGAGGGTGCTACAGAAAAACTTATTGCAGTTTCAAATTCAGTGCATCGAGTATATTAAGATCCACTTTATTTTATCTCTGTACAGTTTTTAAAGTTTAAATTTGTTAATTAGTGTATTAATAATGTTGATTTTGCCCATAGATATATAGGTAATATGCTTCAAGCATTGTCAAATTACAATTGAAAAATAAAACTTCTTAATTTACATCATCAGTCTTAATGACATTACATCATAATGATAGCATCAGTGAGAGACATCATCACATTGTATGTTAATTCTACTAGTGATTACCTATTTAATCTATGTATATAGTATAGTCATTTTCTTATTAGATATTCCCTTAATTCTTTTATAAATTTTCTTTTCGTTTGGTTTTTAGAGTAGGTAGCAGTTGATTGTATAGTTTCATACCTCTCATAAATGTGTCACATTCACTTGTTCTTTTATTAACATTAATCCTGTGTATATTATTATCTCCAGGTGTATTATAACTATAATATTTATTGTTACAATTGGCATGTATACATTTTTGTAAAATATATATTACTTTATATACATGTAGAGAAATGGCAGTAAATAAACTGTTCTCTTTAAAACCCTGACAACATGAACTTCTGTTACGAGGGGCACATTTATATTTTGAACCTAATAATTAAAGTAAAGTAATTTCTGATTGAAAACTGCTTTATTGTTTTTCAAAATATTGTCCTTTATGATCAATACACTTTTGCATCCATTTGAACCTTTTGTTAAAGCATTTATTCCAGTCTTGTTGAAACACCTCCAAAACATGGTTTTGGAAGTCATCAATGGCTTCTTCTGCGAAAATCGTTATTCACACAATTTATTCTTGATGTTTGGGAACAAAAAAAAAAAGCCCTTGGGTGCCAAACCCGAACTGTATGGCAAATGACCCATCAATTCAATTTTTTGAGTCTTCAAATACTCTGTTGTTAGACGAGATGTGTGCGCGCTCGCATTGTCTTGATGAAGAATGATCCTATAGTTCTTGGTTTTTCTTACTTCACCGAAGATTTCCGGCAAACAAATGGTTATCTTAAATTAACTTTAAAGAGAGTCGATTAATGACACTAAACAACACTTACTTTTAAATTTTTCCGGAACATGTTTCAGAGGGTTTGCCTCTATCCTCAGCCGGCCATCAACTAGTTCTCATTGGTGTAGTTGACGATATTTTGTCACAGGTCTCCTCTGGTGACGGTTCAAGGAACTTGCTGAACAAATCTTTCTGGGGGATGTCGAAATTGAATACTTTGTTCCTAATCTTTGAAATGAAGATTTGTTCCCATGTGGATAGTTCTTGTTTTCCTGATGTATGTTTTAGTAGTTTTGGTTCTGGATTTATGTTGTGGTTTTTTTTCCCAAAAATGTGTGGCAACTGCTGATTTTTCTAATTGTTTATATTTTATGTTTCTAAAGTGTTCCTTTGCTCTTGTTTCTAAATTTCTTTTGGTTTTTCCAATATAAATTTGACTACGGTCATTGCATTCAATTTGATATATACCAGATTTTTTGTTAGATGGAATAGCATCTTTGATGTTTGAGCAAATTAGGTTTTTTAAGAAGAAATGGTTGACTGGTGCTAGTTGAATGTTTTGTTTTTTGAAGACTTTTTTGAATTTATCATAGGCCCATGGATGGTAAGTGAATTATTTGAAAATCATATTAGTTTCTGTAGCTGAGAGGGTTGTGGTTTCCTTTAGAAGCTTCTTCTTTTTTGCTAAGTTCACTTTTTTGTCCACTAATTTTTGTATTAATTGTCCACTACCACCAGAGGAGACCTGTGACAAAATATCGTCAACTACACCAGTGAGAACCAGTCGATGGCCGGCTGAGGATAGAGGCAAAACCTCTGAAACATGTTCCGGAAAAATTTAAAAGTAAGTCGAGATTTAACTGTATTGGAACACCACAGTGAAGCGAAAAATTATTAAATTTTAGATGAGTCGTATTTTTTACACATCTGCTTCACTTTCGTACCTATTTTGAGGACATGTTTCGCAAATCATCGTTTGCATCTACGGCTCTTATGCAACTGAAGCTTGATCCAGCGGTGTGGGTAATTCTGGGGTTGCTGCTGCCATCTGTTGATTTAGTGATGAACTTAAATGTGGGATTCTCTTCTGGCGGGATTTCAAAGTTCATTAGTTGGTTTTTATGTTTTTCTATGTATATCCTCTCCCATATGACGAGTTCACTATGTTTTTGTACGTATTTTAGTAATTCTGTGCTATCTTCAATTTCATGATTTTCAGACCAGAAATGAGCTGCTATTGCGGACTTATCAATATTTTTGTATCTTAAGTGCCTGAAGTGTTCTTTCTTTCTAGTGCCTATGTTTCTTTTTGTCCTCCCTATGTAAATTTTTTCACAGTCTTTACACTTAATCTTGTAAATGCCTGACTTTTCCTCTGGTTTTATCTTATCAGTATTATTACTGTGAAGTAGGTTTTTAATGTTGTAATTGTTTTTTGGTGCCAATGTTATATTGTATTTCTTGAATATTTTTTGGAACTTTTTTGTGGCCCAGGGGTGGTAAGTAAATTTAGCAAATCTAATTTCTTGTTTTATTGGTGTGAGAGCTGTGATCTGTTTTAATCTCTTTTGAAGTTTGAATAATTTTAGTTTTTTATCTACAAGGTTTTTTCCATATCCATTTTTAATTGCAGTTTTTAAGATTTTATGGTATTCATTTTGATATTCTTGCTGGCTGAGAGGTAGATTTACTAATCTGTGTGTCAGACTGTTGATGGTTGCATGTTTATGTGGAATTGGGTTGAAACTATTTGCTTTGATGTAATTATCTGTGTGTGTTGCTTTTCTATGGATGCCAAATTCTAGTTTTTCATTGCTTTTTTTGATTTTAAGGTCTAAAAAAGGTAGAGTACAGTCCTCTTCAGTTTCCACTGTGAATTGTATGCTGGGTTCTTGCAGGTTGAGTAGTTTCAAAGCATCATCTATTAGTTTGTAGGGCACTATTGCAAAGACGTTGTCTACGTATCTGTACCATGTTTTAAACAAATGAGGGAAGGCTTTAGTTATATGTGTTTCGAAAAAGCTCATGTATAGATTGGCCAAAAATGGTGATAGCGGACTTCCCATAGCTAGTCCTGAAATTTGTTTATAATATTTTCCATCGAAAACAAAATAATTTTGATGTATACATAATCCAGTCATTGCCAAATATTCTTCTATTGCATTGGCATCCAGGTTTATAGAATTTAGCCATTTTTTCAGTTGAATCTAAAGTTTGTCTAATGGAATGCTAGGGAAGAGGGTGCGGACATCAAAGGATACTAAAGTGTCATGAGGTTTTAGTTTAAGATTTTGAATTTTTTCTACCAGGTCTAAAGAGTTTTTTATACTCAGAGTATGGAATTGTGGAAAGGACTGAAATTTTTTGGATAGACATTTTGCCAGAAGGTAAGTAGGAGTGTTTATATTATTTACAATGGGTCTCATGAGTATGTTGGGTTTGTGTATTTTAGGCAAACCATATAGTCTTGCAAGTGTAGGGTTGTCCGGTTTGATAGTTTTTTGTTCTGTAGTTAAAATTTTACTATTAATGATGGTTTTTTGTACATCTTTTATGCATCGGTTGAGTGGATTAGAATCTATTTCCTGGAATTCTTTTTGTTGTAGTAACTCTAGCATTTTTTCTTTGTATGTAGCTATATCTAAGATTACTATTTTGTTCCCTTTATCAGCCCTTGGTTCCCGAAGCGATTTTCCAGGGCCTCCCAGATGTCCTTGGGCGCCGCCGTTGTCTGCACCGCGTTTAGGACTTCCGCGGCCCGTCCCTGGAGGCTGGCTATTAACTGTGTGGCCTCCTGCTCTGGTGACCATCTGTTGTGCTTGGCCACTGTGTCGAACTGGCGGCGGAAGACCTCAAATGTTGACGTGCCGTCATATTTCAGAGGCTTGACGCGCGCCGATGTTGTGTCGCGTCCCGATGCGTTGGCCTTCAAATCCTTCAGTCTCCTGCCGACGACGTCCTCCACCATGGCATTCAGGGACTTGACGCTGCTGTCGGCCTTTCCCTCCAGGTTGTTTACGCAGTTCGCGAGGTCTTCGACGTCTTCAACCATGGCGTTCAGGGACTTGGCGTTATTGTCGGCCTTTTCCTCTAGATCATTGAAGCGGTTCGCCAGGTCCTCGACGCGCTCGTCCACTTGGCCCATCCGCTTGCCCAGCTCCATCACGTTATCCCTCACGCCGGCCAACTGTTCCTCAAATTTGGCGGCGAGGACCTTGTTCGCCTCCTTCATTTCCGTGGTCAGTTCGGCCATCTTTGCGGTCATTGTCGTGGCCAAGTTGTTGTTTGTAGTCTCCAGCTTCACGGCCAGGCTGTTATTTGCCACTTCCGTTTTCGCTGTTAATGCGTTCATCTTCTGCAAAAGCATTTCCAATGCCGATTACATGGCCATAATGTTCGGTGATGTTGCTGTCACGCTTCCTGACACCAGTGTGACTTTGTGGGTTCGTGAAATGAAAAGTCCAATTGCACCACTCAAAAATGTTCTTTATTTCCACCGACTTACAGTTAAACACTTGTCAATTACACAGAATTACGTAATGCACACAATTACGATTCACCAGTCGGTCCGTTACAATTTCACTTGCACTCGTAATTACGGACAATACTCCGATGCACGTACACAGTCTTCTCGTCGTACACTAGCGCTGCACTCTTACACTGCTCGCCAAGAACTCTGACTCACTCCTCTTGCACGACGTGTTGCTTATATAGGGCCAGCGGGTCGATCTGGAAGGTTCTAGATTAGATGAAATATCCCGTAAGTTCGAGAACACAGTTGGAACAGAAAGAGACGGCGCAGTGATGTTTTTTTCTCCCAGCCACCCCTTGTCACCACTATAAGACAAACGAGGGGGGGCGTGGCGAACGCCGATCGTCCCCTGCTTGCCCGCTCTCAGCTGGTTCTATAGGGTGTTCCAACGTTCGGGTGACACTATTTTCAAAATGAAATTGAGATTAAGTTAATTGATGTTTGCAAAAGTACTAATAAGAATAATTTAAACAAATTATTAATTTTGCAAAATATTGTACAAGGGGCTCTATTTATATTTTGAGCCTTGGCAACCCTGAATGTTGTAGGTGCTATCTGACATTTAAATATTTAAGAGTCCCTAGTACTGATCTCTAGGGGACCCTACAGTTTTATTCAAACCATTGAGTTTCTGTATCACTGTACTTTACATACAATTTGTTAGGTAAGATGTTATTAAGTGCATTTATTATATGCATTTTTCTCCTTATCCCTTAATTTTATGTTTTATCTAATGACATTGTTATTGGTGCAATATCAGACACTTAGAAGATGTCAAAAAAAGTGTCCTAGAGTATAGTTAATTTAAAAAGCTAACTAATCTTAAATATAAAACTTTTTCATATATATCACTGGAAGTTATTTCCGGGCTGTTATGCCGTGGTCTGCTGGCGTAAAGATACCAGACGTTTTGTCTACTTCTGCGGTAGACATCTTCAATGGCGCGGACGAAGTCTCCTTGGGGAAGGATTTGCTGCATCTGATGCAGCAGACCACGGCATAACAGCCCAGAAATAACTTCCAGTGATATTGACTCCGGCCGTGAAAGCCTATGTTCACTCATTTTTCATATATGTTGCAATATTGAAGTAAAAATTATGAGTCAGTAGTTTGCTATGTGATATTCGTCTTCCTTTTTGAAAACCGATATTATTATACCCTAAAGTACTGTAAAAAATGTTTTGTTGACATATTTATTAATCACACATATACTGACCAGTTCATTTTTACAATATTTTAGTACTGTAGAATAGCTGCCATCCCATCAGGAGTTTTTATTTTTAAATTTCATAATTATTTTAATTGTAATGTTGTAAGTGTAAAATAAATTTAACATTCTATAGTACATTTTCTATATTTTACAATGGATTGATCACATTTGTAAAGTAATGGTTAAATGTGTTACACACATCTTTAGAATAGAATAGTCCTCTAATCTGCAACATTTTTTTAAAGTTTTTTGTAGCATTGATCACATAATTCTAATTGTGTCATGCTGTAAAATTCATATGTTGATTTCCTCTTTTCTTTGAATTGTTATTTCATTAGTCAACAGTACTTTTTGTTTGGCTTTCATTTTAATTTGCTTTAGCTTTACAGGACAAGCTGGTTTGAAGTATTCTAACAGAACTTTAAAGAAAGCGTCTACCTTTTTCATTGGCATCAGTTCCACTTAGGGGAGGGGATCCATCCCCTTTAGCTGCTGTGGTGCAGGTGCTGCGAATCGTAGCACTCGTGGTACCTCTGATGTTACTAGAGGAACCTCAGACCGAACGTTTGGGCCCCTCCCTTTTGGGAGTTGTTCGGATTGGGTTGGACTCGGGGGGGGGGGCACTGGTTCCTGTGGGAAATTGGGGACATCTGTTTTCAGATGGGTTGAGGGAAGCCTTAAATTCCCTGGTGCTAGCCTGCTGAGCTAGTAGTCGGTGTGCTAGATCACCGGGTGCCCTGACCGAGGGATTCAGTAGTCTTCCTGTATGGGTTGACACACATAAGTGGTATATCTACTTCCACCCTGTAATGGGGAGGGCTTGTTAGTCGTTAGGTCTTGCCCTACTGGAAAGACCTCCAGAGTAGTGCTGGCACCTCTTTTGGGGACAGCTGGTATTCTGGGTTTTAGAGAGTGGACGGTTTGCATCCAAGTAGATTCTCTTGTCATTGAATATGTCATATGTCATTGGCATAAGTTGAGTGCACATAATTCCAGTTTTCTAGTTTTAACATTTCCTGTGAAATATCTAAATTGCTTACATTGATTAATCTTTTTCTGCCCACATTACATTTTTTACTAGACAAGCTTCAGTTATATACAATAAATAAAACAATTAAGAATAACATCTCCAGATACATAGTCCTCTCTATACCAAATAACTAATTTTCACATCTACTAGTCTAATTATGTTGTCACTCAATGTTTAGAAACTTGTGTAATTGAAAGAACATATATATATATATATATACACAGACACACGCACACACACGCGCACACACACACATACACACACACACACACACAAACTTCTGCACTAACTAATGCTTAGATGTGTGAAAATGCTTTACTGAATCAGAATGTTGGATAGTTGTTTCTGTATTTATTATTATAAATATAGAAATGTTGCATATATACTTGTGATTCCAATTGGAGCATTTATTACATTAATAAAGCTAATGCTAGCATGGATCTCACATAGCTGCTTAGAATCATGAGAGCCACTGTTTGAATTCATATTGAGATCACTTAATATCACTTTTTTTCCCCATTTTCAGTTAGTGTAGCTTTGGTTTTATTAAAATTCCTAAAAAATCGTATATTAGCCAGAATAATGTGATCTATAAATACCTATTACAACTATTTTATACATTTCAGTTGAAATTTAAAGTAAGCAACACTCCAGATACATTTCATTACTATAGTACTGTTAGGAAAATAAAATGACTAGACAAGGTTCACCTTAACTCACTTTATTTGTCACTAAAATCATTATCCCAATTCTAACTTAAATCACCTTCTCTCTCACCCTATGTTCATGCACCAGCTTGTGCTGCTTGTAATTCTCTGATGCACTCATTTCCATTTACATTGTTCTGCTCCTATATTACTGCTAAATCTCTCCAGTGCACTGCACACATTACCTGCAGACTCATCAGTATGGAGCTGGAATGTACTGCACTCCTGCAAACCAACTCACAACTGTGGACTGTACTGCTCAACTCTGAACTCAGAACTTTTCTTTTCGGACTGAACTATAAACTAAACTGTCCAAGGTTGACATCTGCACCCTACCAATCATGGTGAGAAGATTCTGGATACGAATGCTCTCGATCTCCTGAGTTCGAGTGATCTAGCAGAAATTTCCCACAGTAACAATGCAGCTCGCTGTTCTGTATTCATGACATTAGCTAGTGGCTGTCCTTTAATGTTGCTTCTTTTTTTTACTCTTCTCTCACTGGCAAACAAAAAAAAAAAGGTGGTGGAATGGACTGACTCACACTTAATTTCTCCATGACAGGTGCCCACCGCCACTGTAACACTACTTCCTCTTCTACCTCTGCACCTTGGCCCAGGGCAACGTGTGAACATAGTAGAGTTCACGTTTGATCCACCACTTCATGTAGTGTATTGCTTGCTTCTCTGTTTGGAGCTTGGGGAGACACCCTTAGCCCAGAGAAGCTGAAACAAAGCTTTTCACTAAAAAACCACTATCCTAGGTTCTTTGGTTGTACCGGGTCTTCCTCCAAACATTTGCTACCTTGAGCTGACAATTCCCCACATGTTTCCATGAATACTGGGTCTCTTGGTACCTTCGCATCCATCTTGCCAACTGGCGGGCCCAGCCGTGGCCTTTGCCGGGGTTACCTCGCAAACACCAAGATGTTCTTTGGGGCTTCGTAGCATTATCTATTCTCGTCCAACTTGCAGGATCCTCCTGTCAACATCAGCTGTCACCTCATGGCTTCCGAGGGCATCCAGACCAAGTATCACCTCTTCAGCCACCTTGGCAGCCAACACCCACAGACTTACAATGCCCCACCCCAAGTTCAACTCCAGCAATGCTTCCTCTTCACAAGTAAGATGTCACCCGATGCCATCACTATTTAGCAAGGCAATCGTGTTTCCTTGATAGCAAACCCTCCAAAATGTCGGGTCTGATCGTGTACACATCTCTGGGGAATCACTGACGTCCTTGAGCGTATCCTCTGTTCCCAACGTACTGAATACTCCTGATGCCCAAGATAAGGGCATTCGTTACTTTGTCCGCCAAATGCTCCCTACTGAAGCTGTTCTATCCTCTCCATCTGCAAGCATTACCCATTCTTTTATTTGGCCTTCTGAATAGTAAACATCTGCTTAATATGTTAGCTAAATTCTTCCTCCTTTCTGTCTGGCACTTCCATATTGTTCTTCATGCCAGATAGTCGTCCATCAGTTTTAGTTAATAGCTTCAATTTCAACTCGACATTTCTGTTTTCATTTCCTCCATCGAAGAATTCACTGTCATTATTTCATTCATTTTCTCCATGCTGGATTCCTTTTTTGATTTTATTGTGTCCATTTTGGCCAATAATTTCTAAAGAATTTCCACTTGTTTATTCCACTCCTGACACACAACAAGACAAAATTCACCTTAACTCACTTTATTTGTCTCTAAAATTGTTAACCCAATACTAACTTACAATTACCTTCTCTCTGTTTACAAATTCACATAAACAAGTCTCGTTAATGTTCCCCTATGTCTCTGTTGCATGAACCAACTTGTGCTGCTTGTATATTTTCTCCAATGCACACACAATGTTTTCCTTTTACACTGTTCTGCTTACTGACTGACATAACTCCAATATTCACTTTTTTTTTTTTTTTTTTTTCATTTATGTCCTTCCACATTAAGTCATATCGAACAATGAATGATATAGATGAAATGATCAAATGAGCCCAGGTTCCATAGAGCTTAGAGTTAACCGACATTCATCTTTCTGGGTTAGAGAAAACCCTAAGGAAAGAAATCTTATACAGATAGCTCACCTGACCGAAACTCAATTTTTTTTTTTTAATTTATGTCCTCTGCCGTAAATTCATTTTGACAATGAATGAAATGGTGCTCAAATGAACCCAGGAGTTCATTTCAAGATAAGGAAAAGTCTGTAAAAACTCTATCCAGATAACTCCACCCTGACCAAAATTCAAACTCCAGGCCTCTTGAACATGAAGCAGACACTTTACCACCTACACTACAGAGGCAGGCATTCTATTGATTGAACACACTGCCTGCAGACTCTTCTCTACAGAGCTGAAATGTATTGCACTTCTGCAGACCGGTTCATAACTATGAAGCACACTGCTCTACTCTGAACTCAACTTCTGTGCTCTCTGAACTGTCAATTCAACAGCTCAAGCCTGGCTTTTGCCATGTATAGAAGAAATCCCTCACAGTAACAAAGTGGCTTGTGCTACCAGCTTCGTAATGTCATCTAGTGGCTGTCATTGTGTGTTACATTTTTTTGCCCATCTTGCTATCGTAAAACAAAGGTAGTGGAGTGAGTTTAAGTCATACTTAATTTTTCTAAGGTAGGCACCTGTCACATTAGTACAAATGTACAGCACTGTACATTTACAATTTCATTAAAAACTATATTTCCTTTGTATACATTGCTACTCCATGGTCTTTATGATTTCTTCGACAAAGGTATTTGGCTAGAGTGTAGTCTTGTAACGTAATAAACACATGGTAAAAGTATTTAGACATCACTGTTACTAAATTTCTCCAAACATGCGTATTTAGCAAACATTATTTCATTACTTGTTAGATCATATTTAGTCATTACAGCAGTACTTACATTAATTTTATTAAGCAGCATGTTCAACACTTAATATTATTAGTTATGTACTGAATATTTTCTGCGATATTGTAACTTCCTGGGTTCGTAGAATTAAAAGTCGAAGTTGCAGAAATTCAAAATGCTCTTTATTTTTGTAGAAGCACACTGTTTGTACACCCTTGGCAACAAAAACAGAATGATGTAAGATAAACCAACACAATCTTTCGTCACTTCTGCACACGTAAATAAACAGAAGAGTTCACTTTCAAATCGAGTCCATTTACGACTCTCTGATAAACTAGCCACGACTTCTTTTATATACCTCTCTCATCATTCCAGAAACCAGTGGAATAATCTGTAACAATCAACCAGACAAAACACGAACCTTCCAGTCATCTAACTTTATCTGTTTTGGCAAGCCGTGCTGCATTATCTCTCCCTTTGTGTGCGCCGGCCATGCTATCACAATAATGGGTTTGTGACAATATTCTAAATGTTCTTTTGGTTATGGAAGTTTTCTGACTGAGATAAACTTAGCTCTTCATTAGAGTATACAACCATTGGTTTTCCGGATATATTTAATGTGTGTTCTAATATTTTACTAGTCTTATTAGCTAAGTAGTTGCAGCAGAATTTAAATGGAGACCGTGGAGAGTTTGCTAGTGCTTTAGCATTAGTAAACTCTTAAGCATAAGAGTTTTATTTTTAAGTTAAAGCTACTTATTTACTTATTTACACAAGAATTATGCATTAGATTATATCTAGGGAGCATATTAGTAATAATAATTTATCTATCCTTATGTTATTTTACTAGTAAGTGTTCTCACCTGTTTAATATTTCTTAAGTTTCATTATTCTACACATAATTAGCACCAATGATTAGAATTTCCATTTGCACACCTGTATCCTTCAACACATTATTTATGTGGGTAAACTTTTCGTTGGGTTTCACATGACCATAATAGCAAAATTGTATAGTTATTCACTTTTGTCACAATAATACATGCATGATTATCCACATGTATTACAATTCATGTATTTCTTTTTTGTTCTTTTGGTTATGTTTCATCTAGTAACCTTAATGTTACTAAGTTTTCTGACTGTGGTAAATTTATCTCTTTATTAAAGTATACAACCATTAGTTTTCTGGATATATTTAATGTGTGTTCTGTTATTTTACCAGTGTCTCATGTGCTAAGTAGTTGTAGCAGAATTTAAATGGAGACTATGGAGAGGATGCATATTTCTTTCTAGTCTGCTAGTATTTACTACTTTAGCATTAGTAAACTCTTAAGCATAAAATTTTCAGTTTTAGGTTAATGCTTCTTATATCCTTATTTACACAAGAATGTTGCATTAATCATATCTAGGGAGTGTAATAGCAATAATAATTTCACTATCCTAAGGATATATTTTACTAGTAAGTGTTTTAACCTGTTTAATATTTCTTAAGCTTCATATGTATTTTCACGCATATAATACAAGCAAGGTGAAAACCAATGCTTTTTGAAAGAGCAAGATGGAATACGTGGTAACTGGTCAAGAGGATGAGCTACTGGAATATGATGATCCAAAGGCTAGGTTCGAAATGACATCACATTGTTTTGGTTTTCATTTTCTTTCTCCATGTCTTTATTGTCTGTATTTTAATTACTAATTTATTTACTGTTGCTATTGGTTCTCTAGTGAGCCAAAGACACAAGAATTACAATCCGATAATTAGGGATCTACAGGGATTAGCTCACCATAGAAGTTCCGCCAAGCTCACTCTACCAGCAGTTAGGAGAGGCCCTTGCCCTTCAAAGGAAAACTACAGGCTATCTTTATCTTTATTTTCAATTAGGGATCATGTTTGACTTTCTGAACCTTATTATCTTTACCATATCTGGTTTTATAAACCATGTTGGCTTTCATCTTTTTAGCAGCATGTTGAGGACATTAATGTAATAGTTTTTGTTTCATGCATAAGTCTTATGTTTCATTTTAATTTGTGAAATGTCTCACACTTGGTTTAATGGAATAAGCACAATACCGACCATAATAAAATATGTACTACGAACTATAAATTTGTAACTACTTGGCAATTATTTTATTTTGTAAACATCTATAATGTTATAAAAATTTTATTTGTATCATATTATCAAATTATTGGACCCAACAGGTAAAACAAAGGGTAATAAAATTTTGGAGTTGAACACAAAGGATTTGAACCCAACTTGAAGTGGCAGAGTAGTGACGTAACATGTATGATGCCATTGAGCCAACTCCAACTTCCAAGCAGAGATTTGTATACGAATAAGTAACCGCGGACTTCAGGCTCCACCTGGGGGATCTGTACATGGTATCTACAGCTTCATACAGTGCTTTAAGCGTGTTTTGATAGTTTTAACACAAATAAGAGAACTGCATCTGCCATTATAATTACTGTATGAACTAAACACTACCGTAATTTGTTACAGAAGTGAAAACACTCTACCTAATTCTTAGCATTTTTTGACATGGCTGTACAACAAAAACACATGTTGGCTGAAGATTTAAATCCCATTGGTCCCACTGTGTAGCTCTGCCATTTTTTGTACCAATGTTATTGTCAACTGATGCATGTGATAGGTTGTTCCTTCAGGGGCATGTTTAAAGGTATGTGCGAATGTAAGCTAATGAGTAAAAGTTTGTAAACTCGTCTAAAATTACTACTGCAGCTCTATCTGTCTGGGTTTGATGTTTTTGGAATCGACATACATAGTGATTGCTTTCTGTCCCATACAGCACTTATGCACTGAGCTGTCTACCCCTTCTCCATAAACTGTTCTGTAGATCATCCATTAGAAGACATTCATGAAAGGCATAAGTCAGATATGTCGCTTAGTATGTTGCGCATGTTTAAAAATAAATAGGGGCAGGTGACTCACCTGGTATATATATCTTATCAGTTTGGACATGTTTGCATAATGTTGAACAGTAAATTGTATGGCTGGTATTATATGACATTTTGAGATGAAGATTATTTTGGTGCTGCAACTTAAAATCATCTGCCCTAAGAAAGCTCATCACAGCATTAGCCATATGTCGACTACTGTATCAAATAAAATGCTTGTACACATTACATGAAGTAAACATTGATACTGACTATGGACACCTAATTTCCTGGATTCTTTTCAATCAGGAAATAGTTTACCATGAAAAAGGACTATTATATTCTGTAAGCCTGAGCTTACAAAGAATAATTTTACTGAACAGAATTCAGCCATGCAGTTATGAAAAAAATGTTGTTTACAAAATCCATTTGTGTTAATTCTGCTAGATCATAAAGATATCTTTCTCTTGAAAATGTTCGTTCTTTCCTGCAGCTGTATCTCATGAGACAACCATAGATAGCACTATTACAGCATGCACTGATCATTGCATCCATTTAAATGTAGCAATGCCAAATTCCAAATAAAAGTGATAATCTTTATACATAGGCACTATAACTCTCTCAACCTTTCACTAATTCTTTATCTCTATTAGTAATAGGACAACATGCTACCAAGTTTCATTTTACTCATTTAACATATAAATTTGCACTTTTTTGTGGCCATGGTGTCTCATGAATGACTGTCCACAATGTGTCCTTGCATTACTTATAGAATACTTAAAAAGTAACATTTTAACATACAGGTACAGCACCCCCTAAAGATTGGCCTAGAGATGGCACAATAGTATTCAATCATGTTTACTTGGTTTATGTGGAGGGAGAACCTGCAGTATTAAGAGATGTCAGCTTTAATATCAGACCAAAAGAAAAGGTAAGTGGTAGTATCTGTCAGTTAAAGTACTTAATTGTTCATTAACCACTGTCATTATGTGGAAAGATGTTATCTGCATCATAGTAATGCTAATGATATTTACCTTATGTTTTATTAGTTTATGTTGAATACTGCTATAATGATTTGCCAGTTGGTTCATATTTCATCAGAACATTTTCTTGATTTATGGTCAATAATGGAGCAAACATATGCAAGCGTTCACATATAAACATGTATGTAATATGTATGTTACAATGTGTTTTCATTAATGTTAAGAGATTTTACCCTTTTTGAACTTGATATTCAATATATACAAATATAATAATTTTTAACTTAAAACTTCACTTATCTTATAAGAAATAATGACACTTTTCTTATAAATTGAACAGGATCGCAATTTCTTGAAAATTCTTCCACATCGTCAGCCAGAGTCACAAACTCATTGTAAACGTTACAAATGCTAGATGTCACTATGTTCTTGTTAGTACTGCCAAAATCTGAAAATGAAACAAATTTAAAAACAGAATCGACTGCCGGTATTTCAAAATTCATTATGCAATTATTTGAAGCAAAAGGTTAGAAACAGTGATGTATTTAACATTTGAAAGTAATGAGTCTGTAATTCAAAAACAAACATCACTTAAATTATCCTTACTTGGACATGTTTCGGAGAACGTTTTGTCCCCATCGTCAGCAGTTATCCGACTGGTTGTATCCGTGGTTTCTTGAAGTGAGCTGGTTGTCTGTGGCGGCATCTGTTGTCTGTGAGATGAACTTCCAAAGAGAGTTTTCAGGCGGCAATTCGAAATTTAAAGTATACTGTTTGTTTTTTATAATTGGCGACTTTTCCCAAACATCGAGTTCGGCTGCATTACTGGCTGATTTTAATAGTTTTATATTTGGTATAATTTCATGATTGGTAGACCAGAAATGGTGAGCTATTGCTGATTTTTCTATTTGTTTGTATTTCATGCATCTCATATGTTCCTGTAACCTAATATGTAAACTTCTTTTGGTTTTTCCTATGTAGAACATATTGCAATCTGAGCAGTTGATTTTGTATACACCTGATTTCTTGTTTTCAGGTACTGGGTCTTTCAGGTTGTTGCATAATAAGTTTTTTAAACTGAATTTATTTATTGGGGCTAGGGTGATGTTGTACTTCTTGAATATCTTGTTGATTCTGCAGCAGTACAGACTGCGCCATGGCTGAGTAGTTAGCCTCTTCGGCTCTCACCAAGGCGGCCCTGGTTCAATTCCAGGTGACCGCAAAGTGAGATTTGTGGTGAACAACAGCACTGGGGCAGTTTTTCTCTGGGATCTCCGGTTTCACTTGCCATCTAATTCCACCAGTGCTCCATCTTCATCTTATGTATCATCAGTGTCACCGCTTGCAGTGCCGCAGGTAGTAAAAGTAGGCGTTAAACACTACACATTTCACTTGCAGCAGACCCAGCAATTTGGGAACTGGAATGTTGATGGGAGATGCCAGGCACCCCATACTAAAGACTTGTCATTCCCCAGGGTATCATTGTTAACCTCTCCAGGCATTTGTGTATCAGATCAGTGCATTCCAGTGGTTCCACAAGCTTAATGTTGAAAGATGATAAAGCAGTCATGAACTTACCTTGATCTCTTCAGTAGCATTGAGGTGTATTCAGTTGGTTAGGGTTCATGCAGCAGCAAGCAGTCATGGATAGGTATGGTATTCATCAGATCTTTACAGCTTGTGTCATTATGACATATCTCAAATTCATCACTGTAAGTGCCCACCTCTGTAGCATGGTAGTAGCATTTCTGTCTCGTATTCAAGAGATCCCAAGTTTGAATCTTTGTGAGTTATCTAGTTTGTTTGTTTTTTTTTTCCTGAGGCCTGACAGCTGAATGTCAGTTAACTCTAACCTCTATGGATCCTAGACTCATTTGAGCATCTTTTCATCTGTTTCATTTGTCTGATATGGCTTGTATTGGAGGGCGTCAATTTAAAAACAAACAAAAAATTTATAAATAAGAAAAATAAATGAAACCTGTTAACATCCTGAGTTGAAGCTAGAAAATCAGTTAACAAACATCCTGTAGTGCATAAATTCCAAGGCCATCAGATACAGTAGGTGAGCTTGCACAAATCCAGTTTTCATCATCATCATCATCATCATCATCATCATCATCATCATCATCATCATCATCATCATCATCATCACTGGCATGACAGCCCTGTGTGGGCCCTAGCCTTCTGTAGAAGTTTTCGCCATTCTTCCCTCACCAAAGCCGTTTTTCTCCAATTCCTTATTTCCAGGATTTTTATATCCCTTCTCACATCCTCCTCCCATCTCAGCTTCGGTCTGCCTGCTTTTCTTGTGCCATCCGGGGTGGCATTAACAATTTTCTTAACTGTCCGATCTTCTGCACGCAGAACGTGCCCAACCCATTGCAGTCTCTTGATCTTAATAGCTGTCACAATATCTGGCTCATCAAACAATTTATACAATTCAAAATTGTACCTTTTTTTCCATTCATTCTGTTCCTTTCTAGGGCCAAATATGAGGCGCAATACCTTCCTCTCAAATATACTAAGGGCCCTTTCATCCATTTTTATCAATGGCTATGTTTCCGAAGCATACATTAGAACTGGTCTTAATATGACTTTATACATTAAAATTGTAGTATTTCGGGATATTAGTTTAGATGTAAGATGTCTTCTTATTCCACAGAGGCTTTTATTAGTTATAAATATTCTTCTTCTAATTTCAACACTGATGTTATTTTTATCATTGATCTCTGTGCCAAGATAGATAAAACTCCCAACTGTCTCAAATTTATACAATCCAATTTCTATAACGTCAGATCTACTACTTTGTTTTCTTGTAACTGGCATATACTTTGTTTTCTTCTCATTAATTTTAAGATTTACCTTCCTTGCTGCCTTTTCCAGGTCTATGAATGCTTCTTTCATCGCTCTTTGTGTTCTTCCAGTAATTATTATATCATCTGCATATGCCAAGATCTGTATTGACTTATAGAAATTGTTCCCCTAAGGTTAATTCCAGACTCTCTAACTACATTCTCTAACACAATATTAAATAGCAGGCATGCCAAGGCATTTCCTTGTCTTACTGCATTCTGATATGTTATTGGATCTGACAACATATTTTGTAAGTTATGTGGCCCTGTGTTTTAGCCATTGTTGCTTTTACTAAGTTAATCAGTTGTTCTGGAATCTGTAGTTTCTCCATCGCTATATATAACTTTTTCCTATTTATGCTGTCATAAGCTGCCTGGAAGTCAATAAACAGGCAATTCCAAATTCTATACAGTTCTCAAATATTTGGCACACCACAAAGATCTGGTCGGTCGTGGATCTTCCTTGTCTGAAGCCACACTGATAATCTCCTATAACCTTTTCAGCATATGGACTCAATTTGGCGAACAGTATATTGGAGAATATCTTACACACAACAGATAGCAGATTAATTCCTCTATAGTTTGAACATATCATATAGTCCCCCTTTTTGTGTATTGGGCATATCACACTCATTTTCCATTCTTCAGGTATTACTTCCATCCTCCATATGTTAATCATCAGTTTATGTAAGTGTTTCATAAACTCTTTCCCAGCATTTTTAACTAGCTCAGCCTGTATAAGCACTCCACCCGGTGCCATATTATTCTTAAGTTTATCTGTTGCTATCTGTACGTCCAGCATATCAGGTTCCAACTCTTCTCTTCTGATTCATCACTTTTCCTTCTATCCATTTCAGCTATTCCAATTTCATTCTGTGTTTGTACTTGGACCTATTCAGGAGTTCACCAAAGTATTGTCTCCATCTTTCAAGTATTTTGGAACTATCACCTATAATTATACCATCCTTATTCCTACATAAAGTGATTCTTGGCTGAAAGTCCTTCCTGCTTTGGTTTAATTTTCTATAGAAAGCCTTAGTTTCATTTGCGTTCCTTAAATTTTCTATCTCCTTAAGCTCATTCCTACTGAATTCTCTTTTCTTCTTCTTATGTAGCTTTTTTTTTTCTAATCATCTTGCCTCCCGATATGCTTCCATTGATCCTCTAGTATGACTTCTCTGATGCATCCTATGATATGCCATATTCATTTCCGTCACCTGTTTACATTCATCATCAAACCAATCTTTATCCTTAAATTTATCCCTTCTTCCCACATTTTTTTCAGCAGCATTTATTATGATTTTACTAAGATCCTCCCATGCCTCGCCAACACTCTCACTGTCATTCAGGCGTGCAAGTCCCTCACTGATTGTATTAATATATCTGGTAGCTGTTTCTTGATCCTTCAGCTTTCCACAGTTGAATTTCCTCTTCTGTAATCCAATTGGTTTTCTTATACTAGAAATCCTGCTTCTAATCCTTGCTATTATCATATAATGACCTGAATCTATATTTGCTCCTTTACAACTCCTAACATCCATTAGGTTAGAATGGTGCCTCGCATCTATTAACAGGTGATCAATTTGATTAAATGTATTTCCATTGGGTGCTCTCCATGTTATTTTGTGTATGTTTTTATGTGGAAACATTGTACTTCCAATTACCATATTTCTCGCAGTTGCATAGTTTATTAACTGCATCCCATTATCATTTGATTCTGTATGTAAACTATGTTTCCCAATTATTGGTGTATATATATTTTTTCTTTGCCTATCTTGGCATTCATGTCTCCCAAAATTATCTTAAGTCATGTTTTGGGCATTTACTGTAAATTTCATCCAGCTCATCATAGAATGCATCTTTTTCTTCCTCACCCTTTTCTTCTGTTGGGGCATGTGCGCATATAAGGCTATAGTTTGTAAATTTTCCTTTTAGTCTCAGTCTACATAGTCTGTGTGATTCAGGTTGAAAGTCCATTATAAGATGTTTGTTTCATTTATGTACTGTAAAACCTGTTCCAAAAATATGCTCATTCTTCTTACAACTAAAGAATGGTATATGATCTTTCCTTTACATTACTCCGCTCCCAACCCATCTCATCTCTTGGATAGCTGTGATATCCATTCTGTATGCATCGAGCTGATCCACCAGTCTTTGCAGCGCACCAGGCTGATACATCGATAAAACATTCCATAATCCAATTCGAAGGTCCTTTTTCCATTTGCCTTGTCGTCTTAGGTGTGTCCATCCGGCTAACTCTTCTACAGATTTCGCAACAATTTAAGTTTTCTATGAATGTGTGGTTGTCAGCCCCATGCTTCAACCCCCAACCTGGAGGACTAGGTCTCCCTATTTATGTACCCGGGAGACAGGGTGGTCCGGCTATACCCCCAGACATTGGGTGGCTCAGGTACCTCGGGGTCGCCGCTCCCCATACCCATAATGGGCCCCTGAGGGGAAATCCAGTTTTATCTTCCAAATATATTTAATAAAGTAGCTTGTGTGAGAAGGAAGAACTAGCAAAGTGTCGGTTAATGTTTTCATGACATTAAGTTTCTGGTGAGGTTTCCACTGCTTCATGAAAGCATTTGGTAATACAAGTAGAGTGAGTTTTTCTTTATTGACAATTTGAATTCTAGGCAAGGTTTTCTGAAACACCAATGCAACTTATCTCTCTTCGAACAGAAAAACTCACACTAATTGAATTTAATTTTTAAAACAATAAATTTTCCGCTGGTACTTGAAAGTCAGTGAAAATTTGTTTTTTCATCTCTTACAGTTACATCATCCAAAAAAGTTAATTAAAAGGCTCTCTGTATTCTTATTTATTGGATGAACCTTAAGACTACAAAGCAGTGGAACTGAAGTGCCATCTTATTGAGCACCTTTTCATGAAAGAATTATTTTTGAATTAAAATAAGGCTCTTTGAGAATTTGTAAGCATGTGACATAAAAACACAATAATTTAGGTGTTTGTTATCTGACATTGTTTACCATAGGATCCCTTTCAGCACAGTTGAAAGCACTTTTGAAATTGAACTTGAGGAGTATTTTATTGCTCTCAAGATTATTCAAAAATGCTTGTATGAAGTGAATAATAATGGTTTCACAACCATTCTGTAGCCATATCCAAGTTAATGAGGTGAGAAATAAGATGTAGTTTCATCTCTTAGGCAACTGCAAGTCGGTTTAACTGCTAGTCTGCTAAAAAGATTACTTATTACAATTAGTTATATCTTGTCTCTTTTTTTCTCAAGTACAATTAAGAAAACACAATATAGTACAGAGAAAATAGCATTATTTACTTTTTCTTCAGCATATACTTACACTGTCCCATGCTAAGCTAGTAGAAGGTGTGCTAGATCACCAGGCGGCCCCACCGAGGTCATATCAGTAGTCTTCACCTTGGGTGTTGACGCGCGTAAGTGGCGTATCCACTTCCATCCCGTCTTGTGTCCCTAGGACCAGATGGGGGGGGCTTGTTAGGTAACAAGGTCTTGCCCTACGGAAAGCCCCACGGAGGATGCCGAGCGCCCTTTGGGACAGCTCGGATACTCCCTGGTTGAAAGAGGCCCGGGTCTTGTTCCTACGGGTTCAAGGCTAATGGGAGTAGAACCTCTGAACTCAACCCGGAACAGCACGCCCTCTCTGATCTTCAGCGAGTCCCATTGGGCCCAGTACGACTTGTAGGTGGCGCTCCTCGGTGCGTTGTCCTCCCAGATTGGTCTTGTCCCTGCCTCCACTTCTCTCAAGAGTGGTCCCAAGTCTGCGTCCGCCAGCTGCTCCCTCCTCAGGCCTGCACTATCCCAGCCATCCACAGGCACTGCCGTGACTACTCGGACTGCTGCGGCACGCTGCTTCTCCTCCACTCTTGTGCATTGGCCGCACTCCTTTGGGCAGGGTCTTCGGGACATGGCGTGCGTTACCGTGGCTCTTCCCTCTACGATGTTAAGAGGTGAAGTCGTACTCTTGCACCCAACGTGCTGTCTGGCCTTCCCAGTTTCTAAAGCTCAGTAGCCAGGTTAGGGCGGAATGGTCAGTCCTCAGGTGAAATGGCTGACCATACAGGTACTTGTGGAAGTGCTCCAATGTCTTTACTACCGACAGTAACTCTCGTCGGGTGACGCGGTAGTTCTTCTCTGCATTGGATAGCGTCTTGCTGTAATAGGCTATCACTCGCTTGTGGCCCTCCTGGACTTGGGATAGGACACCCCCAATGCAGTGGTCACTGGCATCGGTGTCCACAATGAAAGCGCCGCCTGGTTGTGGAAATCCCAGAATAGGAGCACTTCACAGAGTCTTCTTCAGGTCTGGAAAGCGCTTTCGTTGTCCTCCGTCCACACGTAAGGTCGGTGTTCCTCTGTCAGGCGGGTGAGGGGCTTGGCGATGTTGGAGAATCCCTTTATGAAGCGGCGATAGTAACTGCACAGCTCCAAGAAACTGAGCAACTCCCGCTTATCCTTTGGCTGAGGCCAATCTCTCACGGCCTGTGTCTTCTGCGGGTCTGTGGCCACTCCGGTTGGTGAGACTATGTGACCCAAGTAGTTCACTTCCTTGCGGAAGAGCTGGCCCTTCTTCGTGTTCAGCTTCAAGTTGGTCGCCTGCAGTCACTGTAGTACCTTACTCAGATTCTCCAGATGGGCTTCGAAAGTCTTGCCGACGATGATGATGTCGTCTAGGTATAGCAGGCAGGCGTCATGAGTCATTCCTCTCATCACTGACTCCATGAGGCGTTGGAAGGTAGCTGGTGAGTTGCATAGACCAAATGGCATAACTGTGAACTGCCAGAGCCCTTGGCCTGTCGAGAATGTGGTCTTCTCCTTGTCTCTCGGGTCTAGAGCTACCTGCCAGTAGCCCGACTTCAGGTCCAGGGTTGAAAACCACTGTGCAAGGGCTATCGAGTCCAGGGTATCGTCAATCCGGGGTAAGGGGAAACAGTCCTTCCGAGTGACAGCGTTCAACTTCCTGTAGTCTACGCAGAAGCGTAGCTCGCCGTTCTTCTTTGTCACCAAGACTACAGGGGAACACCATGGGCTGTCAGACTCTTCAATCACTCCCCTGGATCTCATGTCCTCCAACATGTCTCGTACCGCCCGTTGATTCGCCAGCGGAACGCGTCTAGGTGGTTGCCGAATAGGCCGGCTGTCCCCGGTGTCGATGTGGTGGAGCACTTTGTCCGTGCGGCCGTAGTCACTGTTACCTTGGCTGAAGACGCGCTGGTATCGTCTTAGCAGTTGTCGAACCTTCTCCAGCTGTTCTGCGGTCAGGTGGTCGGCCGCCCTCTCCAGTAAGCCTTCTAGACGGGGCCCCAGGTGTTGCGTCGGCACCGGCCTAGACGTCGTGATCGGTTTCCGTTGGATTTAGCAGTCTCACCGGTACCTCCTCTCGGCACGGCAACAATGCCCTGGCTACACATAGTCCGTGTACTCTTCCTGATGTCGGCAATGTTTCTCTAGGTGTCGCGGCTGTCCACACCCCCAGCACACGCCACTGGGTCTTCGCCGGCGTCCCTCGGCTGACCTTCGGTCTCCCATGTAGCGGATACTCCTGGTTCTTGATGTCGGAGTAGCCGTCACCTTGGCCGCCTCCATCCTCAATACTGCCGTTAGTGCCACATGAATAGTAATCGCCGTGCATTAGGCGCTGACGTATCTTGGTGTCTCGTACCCCGTCGACAAATGCGTAGGCGGCTTCCCGGGATACGAACTCCGGTGGGAGGTCAACCAAGGCCTTGCTAGCCAGCTGCTCAATCGCC
Source organism: Mantis religiosa (assembly GCA_030765055.1). Classification (NCBI taxonomy): domain Eukaryota; kingdom Metazoa; phylum Arthropoda; class Insecta; order Mantodea; family Mantidae; genus Mantis; species Mantis religiosa. The sequence goes on along the minus strand of CM060947.1, from coordinate 146,615,447 downwards.
AGGGCGAACTCCTGCAGCGTCTCCCCTTGCTGTTGTGACCTTGTCTTCAGCTGACTTCGGTAGGCTGCGGCTAAGCGGTGGTTCCCTAAACGGTTCTCCAGGTCCTCCCAGATTTCCTTGGGAGCCGCCGTTGTCTGGACCGCGTTTAAGACTTCACCGGCCCGTCCCTGGAGGCTGGCTATTAGCTGTGCAGCCTCTTCCTCCGATGGCCACTTGTGTCTTGCCACCGTGTCGAATTGATGGCGAAAGACCTCGAACGTTGTCGCGCCGTCATACTTAGGAGGTTTGACGCGCGCAGAGGTCGTGTCGCATCCCGGCGCGTCGACCTTCAAATCCTTCAACCTCCTGCCGACGACGTCCTCCACCATGGCGTTCAGGGACTTGACGCTGCTGTCGGCCTTTCCTTCCAGCTCATTAACACGGCTCGCCAGGTCTTCGATGCGCTCGTCTAACTCTGTGACGCCCTCTTTTACGCCGGCCAACTGTTCTTCAAATTTTTCGGCGAGGGTCTCGTTGGCAGCCTTCATTTCCGTGGCCAATTCGGTCATCTTCGCGGTCATTGTCGTGGCCAAGTTGTTGTTTGCAGTTTCCGTCTTCGCGGCGAGGTTGTCATTCGCCGTCTTTATTTCTTTCAGTTTCTGTAAAATCTTTTCCAATGCCACGTCCATGGTCAAATGTCCCACTTCTGACACTAGTTGTGGCTTTGGCGGGCTCGTAGGTTTAAAATTCAACTTGCAGAAATTCAGATAGTTCTTTATTCCCGTAGAAATACGCTTCGTGCACCTCTGATAACTCACACACGTTCGCAATCTTCCAGTCTGTCTGCACACTGCACCCTTCTCTTATGATTTCCTGCCAAACAACTTACTGACTCTCCTCCAGTCCAACGCATCACATATATAGGCACCAACTGGCGAATCCAGAAGTTTCCGGGCTAGATGAAACATCATGGTTGTTCCAGAAGTCAGGGGGAGGGGAAAGGGACGGTCCAGTGACTTGTGGTAGTTTTCCCCACCCCCTCAGCGAGCGCCAACCAGTCACAAGGGTAGGCGTAGCCTGAACGCTTTCTGTCCCCCACCCTACCTGCCAGTTGGTATTGTGCCTTCTGATAATTAGGTGACAGTACTTACACATTGTAAGTCACCATTAAAGTAGTTGTCTCACATGTATATGAAAATTCTTGTTAGTTTACTGGGAAAAATGTGAGTCATTTGGAGTATTTAATGTCGTGCTGGCACATTACCATGTTAGCTCAGTAGTTAAGAGCAACTAGATGGAAACCGGGAGATTTGTGGTTCAAATCCCTGCAATGGCGTTGAGTTTTTCAGTCTTACTCTACCTTCATCATTTGTGTTGTCATGTGTAACTTGAAATGCAAAAGCAGCCAGGATAGTGGAAAATGTTCATTTTAGCTACAAGTACAGTTTCAACATAAATCAAAAGACATCTTAATAACCTTTTGGTGTTTTCCTACAGGTAGGTATTGTTGGACGTACAGGAGCTGGAAAAACATCACTAATCACAGCCCTTTTTCGCCTTACTGAACTTCAAACTGGCTCTATTCTTATTGATAGCATAGATATATCCAAGATAGGCTTACACGACCTGCGCAACAAGATCTCCATCATACCACAGGAACCTGCACTATTCTCAGGGCCACTGCGGGAGAACCTAGATCCTTTTGAGCAGCATTCAGATGCGGAGCTATGGAATGTTCTTGACGAAGTGGAACTAAAGTTTGCCATTGAAGATCTTCCTGGTGGACTTAATCACAGAGTATGTGAAGGAGGCTCTAACTTTAGCATGGGGCAGCGTCAACTGTTGTGCTTGGCTAGAGCTATTCTGAGGAATAATAAAATATTGGTGTTAGATGAAGCCACTGCTAATGTGGATCCAAAGTAAGTGACAGCATTATGTATTCTTACATCTTCAATCTTGCCAAAAGAGATAATTTTAGGAGACATGGTAAATATTTAAAGTAAATACCAGTTTTGTCCTTAAGAAATTAGGTTATTAATTCAAACAAATATTTTTAGTATAAACTACAGATACCCTTAGTAAAACATTTGTAATAACATTTTTATATAAAACCTGCAATTTCATATTACTTCTTGCATACTGCTCATGTTCAATTTCATAGAATGAAATTTTGCTTTAGGCTATTAATTTCAAGAGGATGTGTTAAATATGGGAAAGTTATTCATTTAGATATACACTGTTAGAAAGAATAAGAGGGAGGTAAATAGTGTCTCAGTATAATCTCCTATTGCATTAACTATACTGAATTGTTTTTCAGGTAATTCATTGACCAATAGCAAATGATATCATGGCTTAATATGTCTGCTGATTTTGGGCTTCACTTTCAGAAGCCTTCTCCTAACTTCTTTAATGAATATGTTAAGTGCTTCAGTGTTCACTATTGCAATTCTCTATTTCTTCAGTTGGTTTGGGTAGCTCAGTTGGTTAAGTTCTGGTCTACTTATCTCAAGGTTCCAGGTTCTGATCTGGACTAGGGCTAGTAGTTTTTAAGAATGTTTAAAGTGATAGCCCAGTCATTAGAGTTACTGATATGTAAAAGAACTCTTACAGGATGAAATTCTGGCACATGGTGGTTCTAATATGCACCTGCCTTATTGTTAACAAAGCATTGTTAACAAAAGAAAATACATATTTTTTCCCATATCTTCAATTTACTCACAACATTGTTCCATATTACTGGACATACAGAGGTATATTAGTCTTTTTTACTTTTATACCAATGATTTTGTCCTTTTTCTTCTTTCATTTTCATAATTACAATATTCATTTGATTTGATTAATGATATTCATTTTGATTTCTCAATAAACATTTCATGTCATGTATCATCACTTTACACCACCTGTGGTACCACATATAGTAAGAATAGGCATCCAACACTATTTCATATTTGCATGTTACCCAAAAATTTACTGTAAAGATTACACAGAATTTTGTTTTTAAGCTCCCCTGAATTTAAAAATAATTTTGAAAAGTTTCATGCAACCTTGTGCCTATGTGTGTCATAATTGAAAGGTAGAAAGTCTAGAACTTCCAGACTACTTAAGTTTACCGTTTCCCAAGGATGTGAGATAAAGTTTTCAGAAAAATTCCAAATTACCGTCTGCATACAAACTATTTTTTGTCTCTCTCAAAAAAAAATGGTCCTTATGAATTTTGCACAAATAGACATAAAATCCTCTTCATTTAGCAATGAAATTTATGTAAGTTGAATGACTAAATGAAATTTTTAACTACATTTGCTTACAATTACATATTATACATAAGGTGTTCATTTTTATTCATGATTTCCCGCCCTCCGATAGAGCAAGAATGACATCATAGTTGACTGGTGAGTCTATCTTGAAATAATAGTGCCCTCTATGGAGAAGAAGTGGTAATGTTTGCATAACAGTAAGCAAAGTACAGCACTCTTAGTGTGGTTTTGCTAATAACTAATACAACCAGCCTCCCCTTTCACCCCTCTTACAGTAATCGTGATTAACATTTTAGTACATTTGTATAAGTAGCATGTTTCATGGTTGAATGCCATTTTCATACCGGCATTAAAATTGGTGCAACATAAAAATTTAATTTAAATCACTGCATAGAGGAGTTTATGCAACGCTATGAGACATTCAGACAAGTCCTTCAGAGCATAATATCAAAAGTGTTAAGGTACCATCAAATTCAAATACTTTTGTTTGCAACATAAACGTCTTACGTTGTATCAGTATATGATATAACTTTTTTGTCACTCTCATGCTTAATTAAAATGTCTTTATTAATGTTGGTATCCTTATGTCTTTTAAAACCAATAGAGCCATCAAACATTTCCAGGATACAGGATCAGCTACTCACAAAATGAGAGACACTAGATGCTATAAAGTGACTGGTCCTAATCTCAAAGTAAGAAATATATAATATAAATAATCTGTTTCTTGCCCTTCTCTATGGTATGAGGTAGCATGTGTGCCTCACACTCAAGAGGTCGAGAGTTCGAATCTCGCTAAGGATGAGTTACCTGGATAAGGTTTTTTCCAGACTTTTGGAAGACGAATGTTGGGTAACTCTGAGCTCTAGAGACCCTGGACTCATTTGAGTATCATCACACCCGTTTCATTTATTCATTCATCGTTTGATATGACATGCTTTGTTGAAAGGACAAAAAAAAATGTATTTCTTTACTAAAATGTTTTGAAACTAATACTGTTATTAATTTGGCATTCCTTTATAAGTTACATATCTTCACAGAAAAATGCCGAATTGCAAGATATTAATCGTAAAAACTATTTGTAGTCTGTTTATTAACACTCGTCACTTACTTTTTTATATTATCGAGGGATACACTTAGTGTCTTCAGTGTCTCCGAGCAAGTCAACAATGCCTTGGCAATGCATAACCCGTCAAATGGTATCTTCCAGTACAAAACCAGGTATCTTGAAGCACTGCCCTTCCATATGTGCTTTTAAAATCACCTCACTTTTTGAGAACATGACCACTTCCTTTGGCCAGATTACCCTGCAATTCATTGAATGGCCCCCCAGGGGCCTACTTCAGTAGGTACGGGTTTGGCGTATCCGGGGTCCCGAGCCAACAGTCTCCCTCGTGTGGGCTCCTCTTCATGGTTGAGGGAGACGGTCAACAGGTCCACCCACGTGTAGGCCTTGCGTGGAGATCCGTGGAGAAGGTTTTTAGATTCTTGTCTAGTTTAGGATTTAGTGAACGAAATTATTAGTAGGTTTTGATTGATGTTTTTTATGTACATGTATTTTTAATAGGTTTTGTTACACTTATATAGTTTTTAGAAAGTTTTATATCTGGCTTTTGCCATGACTAGTTTTTTAAAGGGCGCTTATGACCGCCGTAGTTGAGCGCCCTTATATATATCATCATATCTTCATTGAATGGTTGTTGGGCCTCTGCTAGCATCACTTCGTCCCACCTAAATGTCAAGACCCCAATGTCAATTTTATTGTCACGAGGATATCTAGTCCCAGTATCACATCAGCCACCTTTGCAATAAACACCCAAATACTTACCATGCTTCACTTTGAAGGTGAATTACAGGAGGGCCTTTTTCTCCAGAGCCAAGAAGTTATCGCCCAATGCTGTCACTAACTTGAAGGGCTGATTTGAATATCTTGATGGGAAGTCTTTTGCCACATCAGGTCTGATAACATTCACAGCCATTGTGTCCTCTAGCACCCTGCACAACTTCCCTCATATCGAACCATCCAGGACAAGCCTGTCATACATCCTTACCCATGGTATGCAATGTTACTCAAGGTGAAGATAATGGCCCTAATTTTCCCTTTGCCACATTGGTATCATTCATTTTTTGCCTGTTGTTGACAGTCCTGCACTAGGTGTACTGACTGGCCACACCCACGGCACACACACACTGCCTTGAAGATCTTTATTTATGTTTTAAGATTGACCTATATCCCCACCATATCAAATTCTCCTTGTCTTCAAAGTAGGACAGTTGTTACATTGTCCACCTCTGTCCTTAATGCAGCAGTTTGCCCCTCATGAATGGTATTGTAATCATTAAGGCCCGGATTTTGACGAGAAGTCATCTTTTTTCTGAGTAATCACAGACGATGCTTATTGGAAATTAAGTGCATTCTGGAACAAATACGTTAGATATATATGGTTTTTATAGGTCATCAAAATGCATTTTTTTTTTCCTTCACATTTTTATAATAAAGTCATTTTTTAACATTTAGATGCATTTTCCGGTCATTTTGTTTTTCACAAATTTGTTGGGCATTTTCATCTATGGCCCGCATTCGGATGGCCTGGGTTCAATTCCCGTGGCTGACCTGACCCTGACCCATGGGCTTTTTGATCAGCATTCTAACAGTGCTAGTGAATTTATGCCACATCAATTCGAGGAATCGCCATTTATATCATGCAATATGTGTGGATTGCATCAGTCAGGGCTTCAGGAGCTAGAATGTCGTAGTAAGGAGAGCAGTTTGTGAGGTGTGTAAATTTGTTGTGTTGTGGAATTGAAAAGCCAAAACAAAAACAGTCAGCTGCGTCCCATTTGAAACAGTATGTTTCAGAGTTTGGCGGAAAAATATTCTCTACTGATGGAACTGTATTGTTCTGTAAAGTGAGCGAAATTAAAGTCGCTGCAGACAAACGGTTCACCGTACATGCTGGGCGGGAAAAATATTTGTTAGTTCTTCAAAATGTGAAAAAAAGACAAGCATCTCAGTTACTGTTAAAAGAAACGGCTTTGATGTCAAGCAACAAGTCATCTTCCTTTTATAAAGAATTATGTGAAGTGTTTTTTAGTGAAAATATCCTGCTAGGAAAATTAAATATTCCAAATTATGAGATTTTCTTGAACGTCACGCTGGTCATAGAATACCAGAAAAAGCCCCTAATATAGCTTTGTCCCCGGCACCAATTTTAACACGCTGGGATACATAGTTAACTGCATGTAACTGCATTTAACCACTGTGACAATTTTCAAATAGTGAGAGAGGTAGTGAATAGCTTTGATAGGGTAGATTCTAAGGCAATTGAGAGCACACAGGATCTGTTTTCTGATACTGAAATCCAAGGTAAATTAGCTTTCATTATATCAAATTTTACATTTTTGACAGAAACCTTAACCCACCTTGAAGAAAGTGGCATGACATTGGATAAGTCGATTGAGTTAGTGAGGATTGCGGAAGAGAGGACACAAAATGTAAAAGGTGAGATTAGGGACAAAATTAGACAGAAACTAAAATTTGTGTTGGACAAAACTGTAGGATACCAAACAGTTTGTCAGATTGCCGATATCTTGTCAGGAGAAAACTTCAGAACTGATATTTTTGAACAGGATTTAACAGGCAGTGACATAGTATTTTTCAAATATGCACCAAATAACATCTGTGGAAGTGGAGAGAACTTTCTCAAAGTATAGAACAGTTTTAGCCTACAACCGCCGTTCCTTTACTTTTGAGTACAGTAACTTATTTTTTCATATTTTATAAAATTGAAAATGACCTGATCAATTTGGAATTTGTTATTTAGTAGTAATAATTGCATTATTTACTAAGAAAGTTAATTTTAAAATGTGGTTATTCGAACCATATACTCATTATTTGTCTGTGACAGTTATTAATTTATTATTATGAAAGAAATTATTAATTTTTGTTAGGTCATTTTTTTACATTTTATATGCATTTTTTTATATTTTAAGGGCATTTTATAGCTCATTTTTTAGTCAACAACTTCCAGGTCCTAGTAATCATTAGTTATCAGATGCTTCCATTGGCAACTTTCTAAACTGTAACTAGATGCACCGTCACATTTGCCTTGTTCAATAGTTGCGTAATTGCCATGATGAACTCCTGCAACATCATCCCTGACTGTTATAACCTTGACTTGAGCTATTTTATCAATATTTCTGTTTACACCTAAAGGATTATTAGATCCTGTTTGGTGTAAAAATAATAAATGAACTATTACAGCAGCTGCAACAATAAGTCACAATATGCTGTTGTCAAGCAATGATTCCTAAACCAATTTTCATGGACCACTCAGATATCTCTGAACACTACCAAGATTGGAACTGCATTCAATTTTGTAATTCACGTCCTCCAACGTTAAGTCATATCAGACGATGAATGGAATGGGTGAAATGATGCTCAAATGAGCCCAGCGTCCAGAGAGCTTAGAGTTACCTGACATTAGTCTTTAAGGATAAGGGAAAACCCCGGAAGAAAACGTTATCCAGGTAACTCACTCTGACCGAGATTCAAACTCAGGACCTGTTGAACGTGAGGCAGACACTCTACCATCTATGCTACCGAGGCAAGCAAACTGCATTCCAAACTTCTGCTTGTATACTGAAGGATGGCTATCAACTGTTTTGCTTCTTTTCCTGCTGACCATCAATTGTGGGCAGCAAAATGACAACAGCAGATTTTAACATTCCATCATATTTGATTAACTTGATGTGCACAGTTGTGATGCATCTTGGCAGCTTGACCTTCAAGACCTTAAGTCTTTTGCTAAGTGTTTCTTTCACCAGGACATTCAACTCTTTGACACTACTGTAAACCCTTCCTTCAAGGATGCTAAGCCATTTACTAGGATGTTAAGCTGTTCTCTAGGGTTTTAATGCATTGGCCAAGATCTTTCACCTTTCCACCAAGACCTTTTATGTCACTCTTCATGCTAGTCAATTTTTCATCAGTTTTAGTTGACAGCTCCATCTTTACCTTGCACAGTTCTCTACATTTTCTCCATCACGGATCCCTTTTTCATCTTTGTCTTCTCCAGTGTGGAATTCACTGTGATTATTTCACTTCCTGTCTTATCCACTCCGAATTCCATTTTTGACATCTTCATCCAGATTCCATATTTGTTCCTGTCTTCTCCATCCCTGAATCCATTTTCCATCTCCATATTCCTACGTTCCAGATTTTATGTTTTCATTTCACTTAATAATTGTTAAAATATTTGCTCCATCATGGCGCTTATATTCCACTGGTGACACCAGTATAGCAAATGAAAGCACAGTTTATTAGACAATGTCTTAGATGCTTTAGCATAGCATCTATGTTACATTTAAGACACTGTTGCACACATTCAGAACAAAATACAACTGATACATCCAACCGAATTACAACTGAACTACACTCAGCCTTGTTTACTCAACTGAACTCTACTTAACTATTTGTCATTTTCAGCTGTCTGCTGACTCCATCACATCCTTATGTAGGCTCTGAAGACAAAGTGAACATTCTGGGAAAATCTACTCAAAAATAAATAAATAAATAAATCTTCTGAAGTGAGATAACACACAATGCCTATTATTCTGAGGGAAACTGGGCTATTATCATTACCTAGGGCTAGTGACTGTTTAAAATTACAATAGAATTGTATTGCATGAATAGTTGGAGCCAGTTACAAACACTCATTGTGAGATTTTATTGTAACGAGAACCTTATAAGCTGACCCAATTGCAAACTTAGCATTGCAGTTTTAATGACTGTATCATTATTCTTAGTTTGTATAAAACTTTGCAGTTTGATGTTAAACATATTCAGTTATTCAGTTTGAGTACTCCAGAAAATGCAATTTGCTACATTATTTTTCAAAACATTTCATTGAAGAGAAAGAGGATAACTGAAACTACAATCTCTAAGGGAGTGTATATACTGCTTAAGTGTAAGATTCTACTGCAATTTTTAATTCAACATGATATTGAAAGACCTTTTCAGGATTATATACATATATTAATAGTCACCTCAGTTTAATCAATTATTACCCTTGCACAAGCACACCTGAATTATATTAATAAACTAATTAAAAATTATTTTAAGGTAAGATGGGTTTGAAAAAACTATTTGTAGTTGCTTTTCCAAACTCTGTCACTTACATTTTTTATTTTTTGAGGAACTACTTTCCAGAACCATCACTTCCATTTTCAACCTGAAGGTCTGAAACTGGAAAAAACAGCTATTGAAACTAGTCCCTCTAAAAATAAAAGTGTAAGTGAAAGTGTGAAAAAGCGACTATAAATACTTTTTTCATTTAATTTGGACGTACTGTTACTAAATTCCTCCAACATGCATAATAAAGTAGTTTTAACTGAATTAGTAATTTTATAAAGAATCTGATTAATTTTGAAATACTTTATTTTTTTAAGACTTAAAAGCAATATCAATGAAGCAAGACAGGTTTCAAAAATTTGGATTCTTTGCAGCATTTTCATTTATTGTTTCAGCACTGATGAACTGATACAGAAAACCATTCGTCAAAAATTTGCTGACTGCACAGTGCTAACCATTGCACATAGACTTCAGACAGTGATGGATAGTGATCGTATATTAGTCATGGATGATGGGACCATTGTTGTAAGTATGAAAAATAAATTTAAAAAAATTACAAGTGAAATATATTGAAATATATTCACCCATATATTGGGTGAATTCATTGATATTATAGTGGTGGAGGTGGAGGAGGAGGATGATGATTGATGGTATGATATGGTGATGATGAGATGATTGATGAGATGATGATGATGATGATGATGATGATGGCGGTGGCTGTGGCAATGGCGATGATGATGATGATGATGATGATGATGATGATGATGATGGCGGTGGCTGTGGCGATGACGATGACGATGACGATGACGATGACGATGACGATGATGATGATGATGATGATGATGATGATGATGATGATGATGATGATGATGATGATGATGATGATGATGATGATGATGAAAGCTGATTTACATATGTTTTTAATTAATATTCTGCAAATACTCTTTGGTTCTAATGTCTTGTTCCTTTTAGTACAACCTATGTAGATTTGGTACAGTAGTTTTTCATTTTATATTCTGGAATTCTAAATACAGGATTTTTTATTTCATGGTTCTTTATCTTAAGAGCCTGTATTAATCTGATTGATATTAGCTTGATGATCTGGGTTGATGGTAACTGGTTCTTCAGTTCTTTGAACATTTTCTGAAACCTTTAATGTGCCTATACTGAAAAGTTAAATTTTTGTATTTTGTGGTTTGTTTTTCATTCTTGATTTATTTAATTATTTTCTCTGATATTTATTCATCTTCAAATTAATTTTTTTTAAACCACTGTTTATTGTTATTAGTGCAACTTTTGTCTTATTCTTTCTATATTCCTTCTGAAGGACGAGTGCATTCACAATTGTATTCATGTTTTCTTGAGCGTTTGGACTCCTAGTCTTCATTCAGTAGGTTTTATCGAACTCCGTAAAACACAGATGACAACTTTGAAAAATGAAATTAACTCTACACCCTCACATCTAGTGGCTAATATGCTAAGCTTTCACACTGCATCACATTTCGTTTTGAGCAATTTCAAGGTTAATTAGCTAACCAGTTTACAACAAATGTATGTTGTGGATTTTATGACTCTTGAAGGTCTACCTCCATATAACGGTGATCTGAATGCAATTTAGCTGGCATGGTCAAACATAAAGAATGTTTTCAGAGGACGCAGTGGTGATCTGCGAAAACTTGCTATAAAAGCATTCTCTTCCGTAACCATGATGGATTGCAAGAAGGTCCAAGAGCTGAAAATGCAATATTGGAGAAACAATGGTGTAATAAAAAATGCAATTGATGAGATTATCATCAACAAATCAGAGGATACCAGCAATAAAAGTGACTCACCAGAATCGGAAATCAAAGAATTACAAAGCGAATGAGTATAGCTGTCATAATATTAGTTTTCTACTTTTATGTTTCATATACAATAAGTATATAAACAGAAAGCTTATCAGATTGAGTTATATTTGTTGTTTGTCCACATATCTCGCATATATCATTGCTTATCTTACACGTGATTTTGCTGAATTGTGCGTGTTAGCTCTTTGTTCTTACCCCCCGCCCACACTGCACTGTAAAACCAGCACTCAAGAAAACGTGCACATATAGTATGCTAAAAGCTGCATGTTTACGTGTTACAGATTTTTTTTAAAAGTTTGTCAAATGCATACTTCAAATATCACAAACACTTTTTTGTTGTTCTTGATTACTTCAATATCCAAAAATGGCAGAGATAACTTTCTGTTGTTCTGAATCTTCTAGTGAATCCAGTTTACAAGATGACTATATGTATACCAAACCCCTGATTTTGTATATAGTACTTCCCTATGAAATTGAGAAAGATGTTCTATGTTTTCTATGTGTATATAAGACTTGAAGCTTTCGCAGCAAGAGTTATTAATCAAGTCTTCACAGGTGACCAATCGTATCATGTTTATGAATGTTGAACTTTCGGCCATTCTACACTCCATGGCCTTCTTTAGGATCTGAATGAAATGATGATCATTGGGCAGTTGGTGGACTGAGGGACAATCCATAGGATTTAACCACGTGACAGGAATAAAGGGTATGTTTAAGCTCCTGAACAGCTGAGGTTCCAGGTGCAACGACCCATTGTGCACCACTCATAGCAATTAAAATATAGAAAAACATAATTTTGATTTTCCAGACTAGTTCTTGGGTGGTTTAATTTTGAATTGGTAGATGTGCCTTAGGGTTACCGGTAGTGCCCACAAGCCATGCAGGGGAGCCAGTACTGCCTCTTACGTCGATCATGGGACAAGAATCCCCAAGAGATCTAACTAGAGTGCTCTGATGAAATGGTGAACGATCGCATAATTTGGTGGCCCGGCGCCTAATTTCATTCCTCTACATAACATAGGGATGAGGTTTCGTGAAGATATCTCACAGGGAACCTACGAACGACAGAATAGATGACCCAAAGACATCTATTCTGCACTCGTTGAAGTAGCAGCATGTTGGACCCTGCAGCCATGCCCCAGACTTCACACGCATAGAGCATTAGAGGGAGCACTAAAGCCTGAAAAAGGTGCAACTTTAGGTGTGTCGGCATACCAGATCGCATCACTGGGTATAATGAAGCTGAGGCTGCACTTGCCCGATGTGACAAATTCTGAATGTGCTCCCCAAAAGTTAGACCCTTGTCCAGCTTCACTCCCTAGTACTAAATGGAGTTCATCCACCCTATCCTAGGCCCAGAATATGTAAATGTGGGGAGGTTGGTGAATGAAATGACTGTACTCCTCTCTCTGTATATGCTGTTATTTGGTGGGTGGTGCTTGCGATGCTCTGGCCAATGAGCGGGTGACAATTTGTGATTAGGCCAGCTGGTTAGTGGTATGTCTGCCATTGGCTACAGTGGTTTCTTGGGGGTTCGTGTTCTGTCCAGGGTGACTGGACAACTGCCTGGAATTCTGACTAAAACCCAGGACCTCATCCTTTAATGTGCTCGTATGCAATGCACGCCAACATCGTGCATTACAAGACTAAGCGGGGTGCTAATGCGGGACCCGACTAACTCGCGTACTAACACAATAATTCTCCCAGCATGTTAGGACTCTAACTGCATGAGGGAGGCGATGTAATGCACGGCTTTGTATCCGCACAATCGCCACCAGGGGCGGCAGGTGTGGGGCCGCCCTTTACTAAAGAAAAATTAGAATTCTATACACACCAGCTGTGCAATGTGGATAGCATTATCTTTTGCAGAGTTAAGTAGATCCTCTATTTTCTTTGTTGATCTATAAATTATCTTTGTGACTCCAGAGTCTTGTACGCACATCTATGACTTCCCTGAGGATGCCAGACATAGTTTTCAGTGAAACATTGTAGGATAGAACTACTGGACCATAGCCTACAAGCCCTCAAAGAATGAATAATTAAGTATAATAAGAATTATTTTAGGACGCCATTGATTTTGAGTATACATATTTCTTCCCTGTCCCTAATTACAGGTCTTATTTTCCTTTGCCGATTCAGATTAAATAAGTTAAAATCAAATGACAGTTTTGTCATGCAGTGTTAATCTTTACCCTTTTTTTACAGGAATTTGATATTCCACATTTACTTCTTAACAATACACATGGTTTTCTCTTCAAGATGGTACAAGAGACAGGATCATCAATGGCAGAAAGTCTTCAGAAAATGGCTCAAAATGTAAGTTAAAAACAAATAGTTTCATCTAACTTGCCTACAGTAAAGTCAGATTCAGAACAACTTATATACTCAGGAGGATTAAGAATGCTTTGTTATACTAGACCAAACCAAAATATACCTAAAGCCCCATTTATACAATAAAGAATGATACTATTGATGGTTAATATAATGACAGACTAGCCATTTATCAATAAGTATGCAATGTGAAAGTTAGTGGAAAACTGTGTTTTTATATCATTGTCATTTCTCCTTGTTTGTACTCAAAATTAAATGATTAATCTTTGTTTTCTAATCTTACCTGGATTGTACAGCTTCTGCTGTTTGTTTCTGCTGAGAATGCTAAAGACTCTTAGGTTTATGAGTACTTCAGTGTGGTATTTTTCTTAACTAACACAAATAAAGTACGTTTTTTACTAAGTAGCTCATTTTCTACACTATAGTTAATAGATATATTAAAACTTAAATACATGAGACAGGGGCGGTTCGTCATAAGGGCGCGAAGGCACACGTGCCCCTAAAGAATCTTACGGAACCATGGCCTTGCCACTATTAAGGAAAGTTCATTTTTAAAATATAAGAAAGCTTCATAGGGTAGTAAAAGTGAGGTTTTCATACCTACAGCATATGACTCGGTGCAGTAGCTAAAGTGCCGGCCTGCTGCATTTCCACGTTACAGAAGGCATGCAGCTCTGAGGTGGTGAGGGAGTGGGGAAAGGACTTGCATATGTACTTATCCGGCGCGATTCTGTCCATCCCTAGCACAGTCTGCAGAGTAGTTTTACAGTCTTAAAATGCACGGGCTTCTTATTTTAGAGTTCTTTGTGGAGTTAGGAACATTAACAGTGTGTTACAGGTGGCTTTATAAAATCCAGTGACTAAAGAATAATGGATAACTATGTAAAAACACCAATGGAAGCGTAATTTTCAAGGTTGACTCTTGAAGAAAAATTACAATTGAAATCTTTGGGTAGACCAACGCCCAAATTCTAGATAGAAAAAGTAGAAACTAAAGAAAAAATGAAAACTGGGTGTTTAAGAGGCATCTTCTAAAGTCTTGTATGAGAAATGTAACTGGATCTGTGGCTGCGAAGTTCTCAAATCCTTTTCCTGCTATTTGCATGTTTTGTTTGCTCTTAAAAACTTGAATTGTTTGTGGACATTTAATGGAATAAGTGATATAAAACTATTAACAGAAAAATTAAAAGAACCATGAAGATTCAGTGCACCATATGAATAGTGCGGTAGATCTGTCACTCCTAGGAAAACAAAACATTGCATTTTGTCTTAACTCCGTGTTTAAAGAAAATGTTAAGAAACGTAACATTCAAGTGAGTGAAAATAAACATTTTTATAAGGCTTATTTCATGTGTCACATTTTGGACATGTGTTTGAATTGGTTTTAAGAGGACATGACGAATCTGTTACTTCTTCCAGTCCTAGGGTGTACATTGCCACATTGACACAGCTGAACTGGATACAGTAATGAAGGAATATTTAGAAAAAGCCTCAGTATTTAGAGGAACTTCGAAAACAGTGCAAAATGAACTATTAGACTGCAAGTTGAAGGTCTGTGGGTAGAAAATAGAGCAACAGATATGGGCTTCTAAGTTTGTTGTCATTCAGTGTGATGAGACAACTGACGTTTAAATCACTTTCAGATGGTTTTGATATTCTGTTACGTATATGAGGAAACCTTATGTGAGAGATTTTGGGCTTTTGTGAATCCTGAAGGAAGAGATACGGAATCTCTGACAAAGTGCAAAAGAAATGAAATCAACCCGCTTCTTGAAAATACCAAAGAAAAGCCCATTTCTCAAACCTTTGACGGTGCCAGTATTATGACTGGAAGGACTGGTGGAATACATGCTAAAGTAAGGGAAACATATCCATATGCGTACTTTGTCCACTGCTATGCACACCAGTTGAATTTAATCGTACAAAAGGCAACAAACACTGATTCCCAGGTCCGCATGTTCTTTTAAAATCTGTCGGAGATTCCAGCATTCTTTTCCATTTCCTCTTTGCGATATGATATTTTAGAGAAAATAGTGCAGGCAAGATTGCCCAGAGTTGCATTAACAAGATGGAATTGCAATATTTATACCATCAATGTTGTGTATGGAAGAATAGAAAACCTGAAAGGTAGCTTTGAAATCATTGAAGAGAGCTGTACTAATTCAACCACAATAAATGAAGCCAGTAGCTACAGAAGAGCTCTTGAAGATATAAATTCTATTTTTTTGGTTAACAGTTTTCAACAAAATCCTACCATATGTAGACATTTTGCACGAGCAACTTCAAAAGAAGAGTAAAGATACTGTAACATTACGGAGTGACATCCTTATATTTAAACAAGAAATGGAAAAGGAATGACTGAATGGACTACACAAGAACGTATGTGAAGAATTTCTGCATCTGCCAAAGAAAAGAAAATGTATGCAATGTGTGAGGGTGAGGTGTATGACGTCATCACAACTACTGTTGTGAAAAGGAATGACTGAATATTGATGAACTACACATATTTGAAGAATTTCCACAGCTGCCAAAGAAAAGAAAACATATGCAATGTGCAAGGGTTGGAGATGCCAAGGAGGTGTGTGACGTCATCACAACTACTGTTACAGATAAATTTACTTATAATGGGCATCTAGGAGGTGCATCTTTGCTGTGTAATGACTTATTTAAGGATTTTTGTGAACGTTTCCCGGAAGAAATTTTCACATGAGTGGTACAATCCTATCCTGTGCACAAGGAAAACTGCACAGAGTTGGAGCTAATTTACAGATAAAATGACTTGAGCATTTAATGGAAACGTAGACTAACACTGAAAAATTGAACATCCAAGTCACATTGAAACTTGTTCATTTCATATACGAAAATAACTTTTTGCCAGTGTTCAGTGAAGTCACAGAATTTTGAAAATTGTCATAACAATGCCGATGATGACTGCAAACCTGAGCGTTGCTTTTCCACTCTGAAAAGAATAAATATGCTTTTAAGAAATACAGTGACAAATGACAGACTCAATTCCTTCGCAATGTTGTTAATAAATAAAGAACTTTCAGTAACATGCAGGATTTTGATGAAAGAGTGGGGGAAAATGTCATTAAACTAAAGGACAGAAGACTTGATTTTGTATATAAACAGGCCAAAAGTGTATTTTCATGATAAACTGAGTAAATGCAAAATACGAGTATTAATGTGTGCATGAATCTGTGAAAAAAGTTCTACTGGTGAGGTGGCAGCTTATATGGCAAACATTACTTCTGGATTTGGTTGAGTTTAAATTATATGTCGCATGCATTTTAATATAGCAGCTTTGGGCAAAAATTGTGTTAGGGTTCTTGTACTTATTCCTGAGGTATGTATTACAATATAAGAACCACTGTTTCCATGGGTTATGATGGAATTTGAAAAAAAAAAATGGTTGCAGTTGAAAACACTTTATTCTGTTTTCCATGCTTTTTGCTTAACGGTGATAACTATCAGTCAGGAAAGAAATTGTGATGAATTTGTTCACTCGGTGAAACATTAAGGCACCTATGAGAGTATCTTAAACTGAATGTTGTTCTAATTTTTTGTTCTCGAGAATGAATTGCAATCTACAAATTGTAGAGTCAGACCTGTGTTGAATAGAATGCTTCACCCACGGAAAGCTGAGGTATTTGCTCATTCGTTGTATATCAAAGCATACCTTAATCACGTTTGGAAGTTGAAAGGTCTGCTGTTTTCCTTTTTTACAGATATTTTATGTTCCTATTGGGTTTCTTAGGTACTTTTACTCTTTATCTAGACTTGCTACCACTTGAACACCAAGTTACATATATGTCATTTTCGGAATGGCTGTATGAACTTCCATATTATCTATAACAGACTACTCTTTTATTGTCATCTTGTCCTGCAGAAGCTGATACAAACTGGTAAGTCAGTATGGGAGGGAGGGAAAATTTGTTTGAGCCATTAATTTGCAGTATTGCCTATTATGGGAAGTGCTTACCAATAAACACTAGCCTGTGAATTGAAACTTTGTGTTTGTTGCCTAAAGTAAATAATGTGATTAAGTTAATTGATGGAAATTAATCGTTCCTCCATACTAGCCATGTATAGGCTAAGGTTTTGTATAAATAATGTGATTCTGTATAATGCTGATGTGCTGCATCCAAATTTTCAGTCCATTTACTTCTGTCGCGTAAGGTTTTCTGGCAAGATCACTATGTATGCATTCTAGAATTAAATGAATTGACTACATCCTTTTTCATTATACCTTTTTATTTTAAATGAAAACAATGTATAACATAAAGAACTTATTGAAATTATCTGTATGGCTATTCATACATATCACAAGTGCTTTGTTCTGTTTTGTCTT
This sequence comes from Mantis religiosa, assembly GCA_030765055.1. NCBI lineage: Eukaryota > Metazoa > Arthropoda > Insecta > Mantodea > Mantidae > Mantis > Mantis religiosa. The sequence continues at coordinate 146,597,555 of CM060947.1, read as the reverse complement.
ACTTCACTTTGTTTTGCTTATTTACTTTACTATTGGACTGGATGATTCATGAGTTTGTTTGTTTTGCCTTTTTTACTTTACTATTGGCATATATCACATGAATTTTATACCTGTTGCTTCTTAGTTGAGAAAGTTTTAGTAAGTTTTCGCCGTAGGAATATACAATATTCATGGCTTTGTCAATTTTGCACCCATAAAAATAATACAGTTCTTTTGAGTAATACAATTATGAATACAATAGTAATTAAATAATACAATAGTTACTAAATAATACAATAGTAGTTAAATAATACAATAGTAATTAAAGTAATGCAGTAGTAATTAAGAATAATGCACATAATTTATAATGTATTACATTTTTAAGAATTAGACAGTAAGAGACATTATAACCTTTACCAAAAAAAAATCAATATTTACATTATTATTTGATAGGATATTTTTACAGCTCTTCTGAAATTTTTTATTATTTAGATTTTTTAGCTTAGCTGGGACTCTGTTAAGTTTTAGTAATAATAATAATAATAATAATAATAATAATAATAATAATAATTCTTTATTGCCTGTGTACTTGTACTTACAAGTTATAGTAATTGATAGTAATTTATTTCTCATCTTTCCTTTTATATCAACAAATGGAAATACAAAATCAAGATTACAATTATAAAATCCATACTGAAATATGCCATATATTCCTAAATCCTGAAAATCCTATCATGTTGCCCACCATTGAATAGTAATTCGGTCCCCATACACCTAGCTCTAGGTTTTTGTGTATTGGAGGCCCTCTACTCCTGTTTACACTTTCTGCCATTTCACCTATCCCACTCTACATTTTTCTCTTAATTGTTCTTAGCCATCTCTCTTTAACTTTCCCTAAATAATGCCCTATATTTCTCCTGTTCTTTTCCCCTTTTACTAACAAAAATTTTCTAATTACTACTTCACCCCCCAAATTGTCCCATTTACATAGCCAAGCCTGCTCTCTCCATATCAGCATGGTCAGGTCACTATTTACAATTACATTATAGTGCAAGCATTACAATACAGTTTAATTACAATTACATTTTAGTGCAATTATTACAATACAGTTATTGTATTGTCATGCACACACACAAACCTTTGTTCAGAATTCTTCCAGTCTATACAAAGGCTTATTTACAAGGTATTTCTTTAGCTTGGCCTTAAAGGAGGTAATCCGTAAAGTTTTAAATTCTGTTGGCAGTTTATTATATAAAGTTGCTCCTATATGTCAGAAAACTTTTTTGTGTGTACTGATCTATATACATTACTCTGATTTGTTCTAGTATTGTGCTTGTGCACCTCACAATGTCTTGAGATGTCTTTGGATCCATGTATTAAAAGTAGTACACAATATACATACAGTGATACAACTGTGAGAAATTTCATTTCTTATAAATAACTCTCTGCATGGATGGTCAGATCTTACATTTGAAATTATTCTTATACACTTTTTATTTTAGTCTTACTTATATTACATCCTAACTTGTTGGAATTTAAATAGTTCAGCAGCTGGGCTGTGTCCACTTTTATTTTTATAGCAAGATCATCTATTGATGTATGCCAACATAACAGCGTTGTGTCATCAGCATAAGACAACAATTTTGAGTTTACGATATTAGGAACATCATTAATATATAGTATAAAAAGCAAAGGTCCAAGTACTGAACCTAGTGGGACTCCATATTGCACCATTCCCTCCTTTGACTTATACATGCGTTTACAATTACCATTATAACCTGGAATTTCTGTACACTGCCCTCGATCTGTTAAATAGGATGAAATTAATTGTTCTGCCAATCCCCTTATTCCATTGTTGTTCAGCTTCTGCAGTAATATTTTGAGAACAACGCAGTCGAAAACTTCCATAAGGTCCAGGAAAATACCTGCTACTTTATTCCTATCTTCTAGTCTGGTTATAATATCTCCAAGAAATTCAGTTGTAGCAGTTACAGTTGAGCAGTTCTTTCGAAAACCATGCTGTGTAGGTCTAACAACACTATTGTCAGCTAGAAATTTATTTAGCCTAACTAGCAATACTTTTTCAAACAGCTTGGGTAATTTGGATGTTAACGTGATTGGACGATAATTTGTTACTTGGGTTTTATCTCCTTTTTTGAATATAGGGCGCACTATGCTTGTTTTCAAACAGTTAGGAAACTCCCCATTTGCTATTGAGTAATTTATCAAATGTACCAATGGCCTTGCTATTTCTTGTTTACATTGTTTTAGACATTTAGGTGTTATACCATCCCAACCACTAGATTGTTTGTTATCGAATGTATTAATAATTTCTATTATTTCCTTTTCACAAATTGGTTTTAAATATATACTATCTCTTACATTTTGTGCTTTATTGTTAATTGGCAAAACATTGTTTGGTTTGGGTATTCTTGTTGCTGTAACATTTAAAAAGTGTTCATTAAAAATACTGCATATAACATCTGGATTTTTCTCAATTTTTCCATTATTTATTACAATATTTTCATGCTTTTTTGGTTTTAATTTTGCCTTATTTATTATATTCCAGGCACCCTTAGTAATATTATTGCAAGTATCTAATTATTGTTTATATTGCAATGTTTGGATTTCAACTAAGTATTTACGAAAATCCTCTTTCACTTTTTTGTATTTATTTTTATAATGTTCCCATCCTGTTAATTTTTACCAATCATATGCATCCTTAATTCTATTTCTCAAATGCACTCCCTCAGCATTTAGCATTACCTTTTTACTTTTACAAGCATTCTCCCTTTTTTTAATAATTGGACATGCTTCTTTGAAATGTATGTTAAGAGTATCATAAAAATTATCCCACTTTAAGTTAACTCCTTCCACTGAGTACATCGTCTGCCATGTTTCATGTTCTAATGCATGTTTGAGTTTAGTAACATAGCTTTTTACAAAGGTGATTAATGTGTTTCCCATGTGAGTCTGGTGTACAGATGTAGTCCTAGCAGATTTACTGAATTGTGAATATTGTTATCAAATAGAGAAAATAAAATATAAATACAATAGTTAATATATAATAAAATAATTTTATTCCAAAGAAGGTAAGATATGATTTTTTCTCAAAATGTGCTTAGGCAATGTGTATTTTCCCCATATATAATGAAAGTAGTCTAGATCATTTATACATTAGTAATGTGACATGGCAAATCCTTTTGTATTGAACTAATAGATCACAGCATTCTACTCCAAAATAAAGTCTGAAACTGATTTTGTTTCCATGAGAGGAACTAGATTGGCTGTGTATGTGCTCAATCACCAAAGAGTAGCCAAAATCTTATCTTCCACAATTAAACATACATTAATGACAAGGTAGTACATTAGCTCACTCTAAATTTGTTATGTGCTCGCACTCCCTATCAGATAAGAAACATCCAGTACCTTCAGTTTTTACTATAAACAAACTTAAAAGTATTTTAAATACATTTTGTTTTCAAATCCTGACATAGTAAAACTACACTTGTTAAAGCATTATAGCATAAAAAATGATGCCATAGGTTCCTATAATCGTAAGAAAATTGTACTATATGGTAAAAAATAAAATAAATGAAATGGAAAAAACGGTACATGATAGGAACTTTCTGGTTTTGAATTTGATTTCAGCATCCTAAAAACACCCCAAAAGCATTCAAACTTTGGAGGCAGGAATTTAATTTCAGGTTGGTGTAATTAATTTCCCTTCAGTATTACACTCTTGGAGAAGCAAAATGACTTTTGCATTTATTGACCTTTGTTCTAACTGGCCGAGCGCAAATATCAGGTTTCGCAAAAAAATTCAACACCCTATAACCATGGGAAATATTGGTTTTTGACTAAACCAGTTCAACAGATGATGCATAGCAACAAAACTTATTTATAAATTTAAAAATCAGAGTTTTCAAAATGTGAGCATTATTTAATTCTGAAAAAAATGTTCACAGATGTACTTGTGCCATACCATTGAGTTAAGCTCTGGCAAGTTCAATATTTGCTCTCAAGAGTTTCTGTGAATCATATTCAAACCTTGGATCTCCACTCCATCAAGCATCTTAGTTCAACTATTGCCAAATAAACTCTCTTCAATCATTGCATTGTGGTTCAAAGTCTTGTATTTTTACAACTTGGAAAATCTTATTTTTGATTAATCACTTGATTATTCTTTGGATGGAGGAATTGCACATTGCCACTGTTATGTATTACTTGTTTCCATTAGCAAAAAGGGGAGCAACATAATCCAGTTGCAGCAAGTATAGTTTTTCTTTGGAATAAAATGGTGTACAAGATCAAATACATTATTATGGCACAAATAATTTTAATAATTGCATTTTAAATCACAACTATTGGGAAGTTTGGAAGATGTTAAGTAAAAATATCAGGTGAGTCAGTTGTTCCTATTTATTCTGATCTATGCAATCCGCATTTATAGTCTAATTTGAAAACATTGACCCTTTTAATATGAAAGCTATTATTGCAGCTGCACCCTTCTGGTTGATAGTATAAGCACCCAGAATTAATATTTACAGCCCTGAATGAGGACCAAGAAGCTGCAGAAAGCTTAAATAAATGATGTCTTTTCCCACATATAATACTAGCAAGGTAATAAATGAATGCTTTCCAAAGAGTGACATAAAACATGTGACAGTTGGCTGAGATGGTTAGCTGGTGAAACATGATGCAAGAGCTAGGTTCAAAATGACATCACATTGCTTTGGTTTCTCCCCCCCCCCCCCCCCCCCCCAATTCTCCTAGTCTTTATTGTCTGTATTTTAATAATTTATTTATTGCTGCTATTGGTTCTCTTGTGAGCCAAAGACACAAGAATTACCATCTGATAATTAGGTATCTACTAGAATTAGCTCACTCTATAGGCAGGTAGGAGAGGCCCATGTCTTCAAAGGAAAACTATGGGATATCTTGATCTTTAAATAGGGATCATGTTTAACTTTGTTCCCCTTATACCGTATCTGTTGTTGTAAACTGTTACATAGTTGGCATTCAGTTTTAGGAGCATAATGATGACCTTAAATCTAATAGCTTTTCTTTCACTTTGCATTTGTGAAATGTTTGAAACCAAGTTGAATGGGTTAAGCACAATCTGACTGTAAAATATCTACTACGAACTATAAATTTACAACTATCTGCCAGTGGAAAACATGGCTATTCTTGTATTTTGTAAACACCTATAAGTTATGAAAAATGTTATTTGTATCATATCAGTTATAGGCCCCATGAGGTAAAACAAAGGGTAATAAAAGTTTTGAACTGAACACGAAGCATTTGAACCCAATTTGTAGTGGCAGAGCAGTGAAGTAACCTATATAATACCATTTAGCCAACTGTGCGTTGCAAGGGAAGCTTCCTATACGAATAAGTAACTGCAGACCTCAGACTCCACCTCATATCTTTACACAGTGTTACAGCTTCATACAGTGTTTTGAGCTCGTTTTTGGTAGTTTTAACACAAATAAAGAAAACTGCATCTGCCATTACAATTAGTATATGTGCTAAAAACTGCCATAATTCTTAGCATTTTTTGACAAGGCTGTACAACAAAAACACATGTTGGCTGAAGATATAAATCCATTGGTCCCACTGTGTAGATCTGGTATTTTGTGTTCCAGTGTTATTGTTCGCTGATACATGTGATATGTTGTTCCTTCAGCGGTGTGTTTAAAGGTGTGTATGAATGTACCTTAATGAATAAAAGTTTGCAAACTCATCTGAAATTGCTACTGCGGATCTCTGAGTCTGGGTATGATGTTTTTTAAATCGACATACATAGTGATTGCTTTCTGTCCCATACAACACTTATACACTGAGTTATCTACCCCTCCTCTATAAACCGTTCTGCAAATCATCCATTAGAAGGTATTCAAGAAAGCGTAAGTTGCATATATCACTTAGCACATTGCATGAATTCAAAAATAAATAGGGGCAGGTGACTCATCTGGTATATTGTTACCTAGATATGCCAACTGAGGTCCTTAGATCCCTGTATTTCTGAATATTTGTTATTCATCCAGAAACATTTCTGTATCTCAAGTATGTGCCATTCAGAATCTATATTGACATCAACACTACTCACACAACTACTATTTTTTTGTGCTCTGGAAATAATTTTGTATATCTAATTATCACAGCCTTCTCAAAATATAAATTTTCAATGAATACAATTGTATTTACTTTCTTTACTTTTTGTGCCTTATATAAGTATAATTATTCAATAATCTCTGTTACAACTTGTTCATTAAATGTCAAAAAACTAACAACTAATTGATGCACAATTTTGTTATGTTCCAGGCCTACAAAGGTGTGTGATAATGTACTTACTTCCTCAAAAATAAAAGAGGATATAAAGTTTGCTTGCAGTCGGCTGTTTTAATCAAAGCCGCAGAGAAAAATAAACACATGTTGGATGTTTAATTGAAAACAAAATACTGGCTTTTGTTATGTATACTTTCATTAACTGTGATCAGGTTATTTTACAAGTATTGTGATAATTGCATATTGCATGAAATATTAAAAACACAAATATGGTATTTTATAAATATTTAAGCAGATATATGTACTTTTTATAGTTAAGTTTTATGTATATGTAATAAATGATATGGAATATAGCAAACAAAAATCTTGCATGTAGATCAAACAGAAAACAAACAATGTGTATTTATTTACACACTCCTATCCACTTACTCTATAAAATGAAGTGTAAGCATTATCTAGGCAACTTTCAAATGTAATACATAGAAAAAACTTCAACTTGACTTAATTTTAAATCTGATGCTTGAAAACAAGTCTTAATACTTGTTATGTTAAACAAAAATTTACAGTTCATATTCTTCAAAGAAAGGTGTATTGGGCTAAACAGCAATGCATAGAGTAAATCCTTATATAGATTTCACTAAAATGCTGAGTTCATTTCATACCATTTCCAAGAGTGTGCAGAAAAATAAAAAAGTTTTAAAGAAGTTGAAAATGGAGGCTATGGCCTTTGAAACTAGTCCCTCAATATATAAAAAAAGCAAATGACGAGTGTCAATAAACCGACTACAAATAGTTTTTACAAGTACATTAACACTCAAATACAAATAGAATAAAAGTATTTCTGTGTTGTTGTTGATTTAGAATTGCAGACAAGTGTTGCGGAAGATGTTAGAGTACCTGAGTCAACCACAAATAGAATTCTTGATTATATAAGCAAAATAATTAAGTTTTATTTATAACTGCTGTGTGTCTCAGTGCCCCATTCTATACTGGGTGTAAAAGATCACCTAAATTTGCTCAGAGGCTGCTTCATTAGGCTTGAACTTCTTTTATATGCCATAAAACAACACAGGATCACTGACTTTACTTCCCTTCTAAAGGAAGCCATGTTAGGATTTTTAGACTTCCCTTCCCTCTGCCAGGTTTGAATCCACAACCTCGGGACATGCTGCTGAAAATTCCTGGCAAAACGGTATTATTTTCCGTGTGTAATTGGAGTGATTAACTGCATGCATATACCAGTTTTGAGGCTATGAGTACACATTGACAGATACATAATTAAAAAAAGATTGCTGTTCTATCATCATTCAAGTAACAAGCAATTCAGAAGAAATAGATTGATTTTGAAATCCCACCAATCGACAATTAAGTAAAGAAGTTCATTGTTCCTCCTCTGGAGAGAAGACTTCAGTAAACTACAACCGACGACACTTGAAAATGTAAGCAGTGCCTCCTAAAAGTAGTCCCTCAAGAATTAATAAGTGGGAAAAAGAGGGGTGAAAAGAAGCTCTAAATGTTTTATTAAGATTTCATCTATCTCTTATGGCTCCCAGGTGAAGCAAAAGTCATCCAAAATGTACAGGACTTCTGAGGACATTCCCAAATAATTCAAGATACACATTTTGTCATGAAAATATCTTAAACATACGAGGGCTATCCAGAAAGTAGATTACGTTTTCGTCTGTTTCCGCTAGGGGCGGGGCTAGCGCGGCCATCTTGGGGTCAGAGCGTTGCGCAGCTCAGTCGGCATCTAGCCGTGCTAGTGAGAGGTTCGTGCTGTGCTCCGTTCAGATACTGTGACGGTTTGAAATGTCTGCGTTAATTGAAAATCCCGCGAGCTGCGAGGTGCGTGCAGTAATAAGGTTTCTGACTGCAAAAAACTGTAAACCGATAGAAATCTATCGGCAGCTTTGTGAAGTGTATGGGGACAACATTATCACTGAAGGTGGAGTGGGTCAGTGGGTCATCAGATTTAAAAATGGCCGAACCAATGTTCACGACGAAGATCGAAGTGGGAGACCCAGCATAGTGACTGCCGAACTTGTCGAAAAAGTTGATGCTAAAGTCCGTGAAAATCGAAGGTTCACAATAACGGAACTTTCTTTGAGTTTTCCACAAATTTCGCGAAGTTTGTTGCACGAAATCATCAGCACACGGCAAATGTCACTCGTGAAGTTCTTGAATCTTTTAAGTGGGAGTTGTTTCCTCATCCGCCGTACAGTCCCGACCTGGCACCGAGCGACTTCCACCTATTCCCAGCAATGAAGAAGTGGCTGGCTATGCAGCGTTTTGATGACGACGCACAGCTGCAAGAAGAGGTAACGAAGTGGTTGAAGGCGCAGGCGGCCGAATTTTTCGACGAAGGAATTTCCAAGCTCGTACATCGCTACGATAAATGCCTTAATTTGAATGGTGACTATGTCGAAAAGTAGTATTTGAGTGTGGCTTTCATCTGTATATAATAAAATTTGTTTCCTATACTTTGTTTACTTTTTATTCCAAAACGTAATCTACTTTCTGGATAGCCCTCGTATATTTTAATCAACATTGTTCAAATTATTTTTGAGAAAAATGCTTTTGAAGAAATTTTCATGCAAAGGTTAGACTTGGAGCAGGGGAGGGGGGGAGGATTGATGTTCTTTTGATTACATCCCTCAGAAAATTTTTCTAAGTCCAACATTAGACCGGCTGAAATGAGTGCAGATGGAACCTCCAAAGTTGCCATGAATGGCAGTACAAGTAACTGCAATAATTGCAGAGCCATTCATTGTCAACCAACATCTCAAATATACAAATATATTCATTACAGACATATATATATAAACTCGAGGCTATCTACCAGGGCAGATCCTCACAGGGTGAAGACTGACCCGCCCCCCCCCCCTCTGATGACCAGGGAGTTACCGAGCTGTCCCGAAAGAGCGCCCGGCACCTCCATGGGGCTTTCCATAGGGCAAGACTTAGAGACTAACAAACCCCCCCATCTGGTCCTGTGGATGCAAGACGGGATGGAAGTGGATACGCCACTTACGCGCACCAACTCCAAAATGGGAAGGCTACTGATATGACCTCAGTGGGGCCGCCTGGTGATCTAGCACACCTTCTACTAGCTATGCTGGCTAGTATGCGGGAATATTATGGCTTCCCTCAGCCCCGTCTGAAGACGTACCCTATCTCCCATGGGTATCAGGAACCACTGCCCCCTCGAGTCCAACCCAATCCGAACAACTCCCAATCAGGGAGGGGCTCGAATGTTCGGCCCGAGGTTCCTCTAGTAACGTCAGAAGTACCACGAGTGCTAGGGGTCCACAGCGCCCGCACCACGGCAGCTAAAGGGTATGGATCCCCTCCCCTATGGGAATTCATTACAGACAGCATTAAAATTGCACATGTATCCATCATACGTGCCACTGTACCTTTATCATTTATTATAAAAATGAATATCCTGTTCTGTCTCTCTCTTGGCTGCGCCATGGCTCAGTGGTTAGACTGCTTGGCTCTCACCAAGGCGGCCCGGGTTCGATCCCAGGCGACCGCAAAGTGAGATTAGTGGTGGAGAACACGGCGCTGGGGCGGGATTTCTCCAGGACCTCCGGTTTCCCCCGCCATCTCATTCCACCGGTGCTCCATCTTCATCTCATGTATCATCAGTGTCACCGCCTGCGGAGCCATATGTAGTAAAAGCGGGCATTAAACACCACACATTTTATTTCATTGTTCTGTCTCCACCATTCAGTAAATAAAGTGTAAGTTGTATTTCAGTGATATGGCTAGATTCATTAATATTTTTCTATGATATTGCTGTTCTCGCGCTACGTATTGTGACTTTGTGGGTTCGTGAAATAAAAAGTCGAGGTTACAAACACAAAAAATTGCACTTTATTTCCGTAGCAATACACTGTTCACAATTACATTTTTGTCAGTTCGTCTTTACACGTACGCTCGGCCATACTTACACACAACGTACGCCATAACAACACTACACACAACTGACTGTCGCTTCCGGTATCAATCGGCCCCGAAGTTTCCCGAATCTCCTTTTATGGAGGGGGAAAACATTCTCGAAGCTTCGCGTCACTTCGAGTGGCAGGAGAAGGGGTAAACGAAGACTCAGCTACCCCTCCTGTCTCCCCTCTCTCCACCGGCCTTCATTTATTGCTCGGCATCGCGGGCTTGTCGTTTGGGTAACAGTATGTTATGTTGCGAGTGTGATCTATCCTTCACCCTGTTAGGAAACAGAATCAGAGATGCGAGAAATTTTGGTGTAGACGATAGCATGAACATTTCTCGGAATCTGTGGCAAAGGGTACTTGTTTGAGAACTCTAGGTAACCACCTGCCCAAGTATTTCTAGTTATGTTTAGCTATGCCCATGCATTCTCTTATGAAAAAATGTTATCCAATGTTCCATTGGAGACTCAAGGGTAAGTGATAGAACAATACCTGATTGTGTGTGTTTGGAGGAATTCAGGAACAGTGACATCCAAATTAATTGAAAAAAACCGACTTCAAATAGTTTTTTCAATACTTGATTGGTTTGGCTATTGTCGGGAGATGTGCATATCCTCAATGGACAACAAATAAAACAGCAGGGGCAAAATAGTGGTACCAGCCATGTTGTACGGATTGACAAATGTAAAATTGGAAGAAGACAGTATCATCGCAGCCACATTATGGAAGGAGACTGAGTCTTTGGACTGATCAACATGGTCATTAACAAAGTGTTCATGACAGTATGCCCCAATAATCTATGAGATGGTGACAGCCTCTTTGCTTTAATTGAGGATCATGTGGGGTTCGACAGCACGCACACCAACTGCTGGGGTGGATACAATGGCTTTAATGGCTGGGGTTTTGCAGCCCACCTAACTGTAAATGACTGCCTGCATTTTGTAGCCCAAGAACAAATGTGCACACAAATAACATTGAGTCGTGCTGGCAATCTCTCAGCATCACGTCTCAATGAGCGGTATCCAACAAACCCCAATGTATGTTTTTTTTTTTCTTTTTCTTTTTAACATGAAAGGAAAAAATGGAGTTTACCCACACCAGCCCATGGGGCTGGTGACATAGGGGTCTCCACATCAGTGGACTGCACTGAAGCGGAATACCTAACAAAAAAAACCTCCACCACCTAGGGCAGCAGCCCTGGTGATGCTTGCTGGTCCCACATATAGCACCCAGATTCATGTGGTTGGTTAGTTCTCTGTGGCGAACCGCTGTGGTGTATTGGGGAGGGAGACATCATGATCACATGATTTTCTGTAGTTTAATCTTGACTTTTCACGTTACGTTGTGCTTTTTTATATGGGTAATTAGTTGCTTTAGTATGACTTTTTCTGCCACCTTACTAACGGTATTTAGTAGGCTGTTAGGTCTGTAGTTGTTTGGTAGCTTAGAGTCCTTCCCCGGCTTTGGAAACATTAAAACTTGGGCATGCTTCCATGGATTTGAAAAGTAGCCAAATTGTAAGCAATAGTTTGTGATATCGCAAAGTATCTCTAATGCAGATCGCTCAGGTTTTTCAATACCAAATTTGGTATTTTGTTGGGGCCAGAAGCTTGAGATTTTTAATTAACCATTTCAGTTCCCCTTTGTTAGTTTTTCGTGCTCTATTGTGTGTAGGATACATTATGATGTTAGCAATGCTTTGTTCTACCTGAGTACTGAAGTTTACGTCATTCGGTTCATGATTGGGACAGCCGATTGCTTCGAATGCGTCTGCAAGTACATTCGCTTTTTCTTCCGTCATTTCGGCATATCTGTTGGGATGTTCGGTGTGCTCAGTGGAGGCCTTGAGTGGTTCCTTCATCAGCCTTTTGGTTAATTGCCAAATCTGGCAGCTGTCCTCTTGTGCACTCGCAATGGTGTTTCCAATGTTGCTGCACTATTGCGCTGATTCGTGTGTTTATTTGGCTGTTGAGTGTAGGCTGATTTACTTTATGTACAGTATGTCTCATATGCTGCCATTTGTGCCTTTCGCGATCCCACTCTGGCATTAAGTACGATTTAGTCCGGTGGGTAGTTTATTTCGTGTTTTGGTGGTGCTTTTAGTGGGACAGTTGAGCTTATTGCCGCCTGTATTGCCATCTCAAGTTTAAATGTGTTTCTACCATTTCCTGGTTCTGCATAGGCTAGCGGTCATGGAGGTGAGAATCTAATGTATCGCGGAAGACTGCCCAATTTACATGGTGAAAATGCCTTCTTAGCGGTGTTGGAGTAAGAGTTGGTGGTTCCTCTTTATCAATTTGGACCGCGTAGTGATCTGATGCTAGATTGTCTATTAGCCGTAGGTTATATCTAAATGTTGTGTTTTTGCAAAGGGCTAGGTCTAGTGTATTTGGTCGATGCTGCCTGTTTTTGTGTACGTATGTATGCTCCAATGTGTGTGCTATTATATAGTTGTTGTTTAGCATGTGTCTGTGAAGTCACACTGTTTGAGTGACATCCCCAGCTTTCGTGTGAGGCATTGAAGTCCCTCGCTACTATGACTTGCCGCCCTAAATTAAGCACTGTATCTAGATCTTGATATAACAATTGTCCCGTTGGGTTGTATATGCTCACAACCGTTAGCGGTTGATCTTTAACAAGGGAACGGCTGTTCCCTCCATGTGAGTTCTGGGATAAATTTTTGGTAATGTTCTGTCGAATTGCGTACTAGTATTGCGGTCCCTCCTCTTGCTAATCCGTTTGGTGCGGTCAGTGCGGTAAACGCAGCATCCTGGAACGAAAAAACAGGCTTTTTCGTTCAAGAATGTCTCATTAAGTAGTACTAACGTTACCAGATTTTGAGCTAGGTGATATCTGAGTTCGTTTAGTTTGGAGTGTGCTCCTCTGCAGTTCCAGAACAGATGTGACGAGGTGTGATAGCTGTTGCGTCCTTAGTCAACGCGACATTGTATGTGCGTGCCGAGCAACTATATGCAGGTAGGACATTACTTGCGGTTCTGTCGGGCCTTTGAACTGGAAGTGATGGAACAGGAAGTCGTGCATGATGATGAACAGCAGATGACCTGCTTCCAAGTCTCCACCGCCTAGGCGGGACAAGAACCACTCCGAGGTGGGGTCTAGGGTGATGGTACCTAGTTCTCCAGATAGATCAAGGGTGTATGTAAGTTTGAATGGCGGATTGTGCGGGGAAGGGATTGTTGCTGTGTGTTTCCTCCTTGCTGGTCTGGGCTCCCGCTGCGGCTGTGGCTCCTCTCTGGCCGGTGCTGTTGGTGTAGGTGGCCGTGGTGCTGACCTCTGCTGCGACGCCGGGGGGGGTGGTGTCCTCTGTGGTGCCACAACATTGGAATGAGGTTTGGGTCGGATAACTGCAGCATGGGAACCGCAGTAACTGGATGCCACGTCCCACATCTGTCGGTTCCCTTGTGCTGCAGGTGCTATTGGTAGGCCAGCTAGATGCCTATATGCCAGGCATCTCTTCCACCGTGCCCCATGTTTCAGTGACTCGCACAGGGCGCACTTTCGTCTGGGTGCAACGGCTCACGTGGTGATACCCAGCGCACTGGGAGCAGACTTGAGGCGCCTCACAGTTCCAGGCCAGATGCCACAAGCGGAGGCACCGGCCGCACTGCACCGAACTGCTGGGAGAGACGTAGTCCTCGTCACGCACTCTACAGTGCGCTAGTTCCGCAAGGGACTTAATGGCCGTGGAGTCAGTCACATTCGGTAGGTCAACTGTAAATATTGGCAGATGTGCCCTAGCCCTAGAAGTGCAGCTGACCAAGCCTAAGGACTTCAAAGCCTAGGCCTGTAAGTTCCATTTTGACCTCCTCTGCGGTCATATTCCCATACAGCACCTTTATTATACAATTTTGTAGGCTCATTGGTCAGCGGGGGGGGAGTGACGTGGAAAGGTACCTTGTTGGTGCTGCAGTGTTGTAGGAAGTTGTTGTAGTCCTCCATTGTGGTGAATCGGAACCTGTGGTACCCAAATTGGTAGGAGGACAGGTACTTCTTGGGCCTGTAGACCCTATCAAACTGGCCAGTCAGTGCAGCCAGGCTACGCTTGTAATAGTCCGCTACATAGACCTTTGTGAGACCCTGCCTCGGCTGGTACAAGAAGCGCTGGTCTAGTGCCTCCTCCAGCTGCCTCTCCTCGGCGCCCAGAGTCTCAGGCATTCCACCTTGAGCAGCAGTAGCAGGATGAGGTGTGGTGGTTCTGGTGACAGATGGCGGTGGTGGAGAGTGGTCATCATCACTGTCACTGCAGGCCAGGTCCTCGTCCAAAATGGATGCCACGGGTTCAGTCGGGTGCGGTTTTTCCTTCAAGCCGTTAGGGCTAGAGTCATTGGTCCTTTTTGTCTTTTTAGTCTTTTTCTTTGACAGTCCACTGGTGCTAGGTTTGTCTTGTGGCATTTCTAGTGCGTCCTGGTGTAATGTCACGGGGGCTATGAGCTGAATCAAGAAGAGAGAAGAAGAGTGAAAGCCTAGTGATCTGCTGCCTGGCACCTAATCTGCTTGTACTTCTCGCTCTTTGTATTTCAGGTGCGCAAGTCAGCAGCACCTATCTTATATTTTAACCTAACAGGGGGCTTAAAACTAGATATAGAGGAAAATAGTCTAAGAACAAGAGAAAGAACAGATAGTGGGCATTGAGAAGCACAAGCAACAGAGGACCAACCCAAATGGGTGCCTAAGTACCAGTCAGGAGACTGTTGGCTGCAGCCTTGTTGCCCTACCCAGCTAAGCTGTTAGCCCGCTATAGGTGATCCGGCGGTAAGCTGCTTCTGCTAGCCATCAGCCGGCTGGTTCGCCCTAGTCGCTGGAAGTTCTCTCGGAGAAGAACCGGTTCTGCAACCTCCTGGCTTGAACACCTTCGCCGGACTAAATGTATGTAAATTTAGCAGAGTGCTTATAGTACAAAAACAGGAAAGCCAATCCTCCTCTCAATCCAGTAGATTTATCCTGGGGTTCAGTTAAAACATTAGTTAATTTAGGTAATAGTTTAGATATACTTTTGATCAGTGAAAACTTTTGCTAGTTCATTTATTGAATATTGTATTGACTTTTTTAACATTGACAACAAAGAGCAGGGTATTTTGGGAACAATGTTTGCAGTAGCTGGCACATGCACAGTAAGTACATTTGAACCTCTATTTTATTTGCTTTATTTCAAATGAAAATGATATATTTTTAAAGGTTTCGAGTGTGTTTAATTTTTTTTTAAGTATGTTTGGATGATAGTTTTGAAGTATGTTTTGATATTATTAGAGGAGTTTGAAAAAGTATAGAGGAGGTTGAAACCATTAAATATCTGGAACTATTATTTGACTATGGCCTTAATTAGCATGTTCATATTGATGAATTTTGTAAGCAATTAAATAAGGTATTTATTTATTAAGATATATGGCAGCTTTTTGTGGCATGAAAATAATGTTGAATATTTATCATGGTTTTTTATGAGTTATGTAAATTACTGTTTAACGATATGGGAAGCTGCTTCTATGGAAAATATAAATAGAGTGTTCATTCTGCAGAAGAAAACAATTCACACTATGTTGAAGTTAAATATAAGAGAGAGTGTAAAGCCTGAGTTTATAAAAATGAAATTGCTTACCGTTCCCAGTTTAATAATACTCAGAACAGTACTAAACAGAAAAACAAATTGCTACGAAATAAACTCAGAAAATCATGACTATAAAACTAGAAACAAGAATAACTATAGTTTAGTACAACATAGATTGGCAATGTTTGAGAAAAAGTTCAAAACATAAAGGCATTATACTGTATAATAAAATTCCTATGGAAATACATTTAAAAAGGAACTATGTAAATTTTTAACAAATAAGGCATTCTGTTCTATTAATGAATTTGTTAATAATAGATGATTTTTTGTAAATATAATTTTATTTTGTAAATGTATATATTTGTATTTCTAATGCATATAATATATTGACAATGTCTAATGGATTTCTGTAATCTCTATGGACAATACATTTGAATTTGAATATGATATTTGTGACTTACAGGATGCAATATTGCAAGTAAGTTTGGAAGTTAGAGAAACATTTGGGGGGACATAATAGAAAGAAGGGCCAGATTTTCCTGAAAATCTTAATGTTACATCCTTGGAAGATGCTGAACTTAAATGCTGAGTTTAGTATTTACCAACTTTTTGTTTTTGACTTATGCTGTACACATATAAACAAACCCTTTCTATTTTTGAGTTTGATTTATGAGTCACTATGTTTACACTCAAACTTCACTTACTTGTTGTTGTATAATTGAAGTGTTTTCAAGATCATTCGATCTCATCCTCAGCTGTTTGGTGACTAAATGAACCTTCCTCTTCTTCCACTACTATGGTGCTCCGATCCCTCTGCCATCTGGTATTAGGGGCACTATGCTTTAGTACTTCATTTAATGCCGGGATTTCAAAATTTATAACTTTATCACGGTTTTTGGTTATGAATATTTTTTCCCAAATATCCAATTCTATGGGTGTACTTAAAGATTTTAACAGTTTAATGTTATGGCCTTTCTACTCATAAATATGCCTTTTTGGATTCAGAGTATGTATTTCCTCCCAAGTCTCGGTATCAAATTTTTGGTGGAATACAATACTTTCCATACTTAATGTAGAGAATGCTGTAGAGAAACTAAAAGTAAAATTTGCATATTTACCATTGATTTTGTATTGATTTCTTAAAACTGAAATTGAGCCTTTTAATGCTGTAATGGCTATTTATTAAGTAAAATGTGTAATTTAAAATCAAAGCAAAACTTAACATAAAAGAAAAATATTATTCCTCTTCGTAAAGATGCATTATGATGGCATACAGTTATGTTGGAATGGAATGACTTCACGAAAACAAGTTGTTGCCAACTGCAGAGTTCTGATATATGCGAATACAGAGAAATGTTGCCAACACATTATCTTTTTCTTATTATAAACTAGCGATACTGTAATGGGAATAGTGTGTAGTACGCTTAATTATTATTATTGAGAAGAATAAGAAGCAAAATATTATTTGAAGCAAAAGGTTAGAAACAGTGATGTATTTAGCATCCGGTTAAATAATCCTTCCTTTACAATGCTGTATTATTACGCCTATATGTTCCTACTTATTCTGGACTCATTTTCAGATACTTCCAGCTATACTCCACACCTGATTTTTGGCACACAGGGCCCACATAGAGTAGAGAAGATGCCATCAAACTCTCAAGCAAAAACAGATATGAGCATAGTGATAGTTCCCTTGTCAGTAGCATTAAGGTTTCAACAAGATGGTGCTACAATCTTCACTGCTATATGATTAAAAAAATAAGTAAATGTTTTTAAATACAAGGATTTTCGAAGGAAGAGGCTTTCTATGGTCCACATGCACTGATCTGATTTGTGAATGACAGAATTACAATATAATTCACTTTCTTTTTTGATGAACTCAGCAATTTCTGTTCCTTTATTTTAATACTTAGTGTACATTGATAAGTCTCTGTAGCTAGTAGCAATAGTGTACCTGTTCTGCACAAGTTATCAGACAGAGCTTAAAGGTCATGAAAAGTGAGATTTATTCATTAAAATATGATAGTGTATCTGTAAAGTTGCAACAAATAAAAAAAATTGTATTGCCAATTTTTAGCAAATGCCACTTATAATAATAAATCAGTAATAAATTTAGATGAAGTTATGAACAAATTTTTTCTTTATTTTCTCTACTGTATATAATGTGCAGGGGAAGTATTGCATTCCACCCAAAAATCTAATATCAGATTTCACCAGGAATACATGTTTTGGGTTTCCTGAATCTAAATAAAGCAGTTTTTTTAGAAAAAGATTATTTGTGTGTGCACACATGTGTGCTTAACTTACACCTCAAAAGTGTAAATTTTAAAAACCAAACTTGATACTTAGGTTCAGCACTCACCGCATTAGTGAAACAGAGCTACCCTCTAACAGGAGGCCTTTGACCTTCAAAAGACACATTGGGTTGTTTTTTATTATTATTGTTATTGTTATTATTATTATTATTATTATTATTATTATTATTATTATTATTATTATTATTATTATTATTATTATTATTATTATTATTATTATTATTATTATTATTATTTTCCAAGTATGGAAAACAAAGATTTTTAAGAAAGTTCTAACTCTCCAGGTTACCTTTTATGCAACAATTTTTTCAAAAACTTTGATTTTCTGAAAAATGTTTATTAAAATACCATATATTTTAGATATTTTCATGAAACTAAAAAGATTGTATATTTCTTGAATTTTCTGGGAGTGTCCTCAGAAGTCCTTTTCATTCTTGATGACATTTGATAGCTCTAAACTTTAAGAGGTAGACAAAATGTTAGTATGCAAAAAATGTGTTTGTGCACATGCAGGCATGTCTGATGCTCAGAATCTGATAATAAAATCAATTGCCATGCAAAGAGATTGGAATTTCAAGGCATCACAGAGCTGTACTCTTAAAAGACTTGAATACTGCTTAAAGCTTTCTATATTTCCCTTATACCTACAAGAAAATTAGCAGTAAGATAGTTTGTACAAATATTTATGTTGATTAAAGTGAAATACAGGAATAAGCATTTGCAAGAATAGTTTGACAAGAGTAGAGAAAGTCATACATAAAATTTTGTTTTGTTTGACCTTTAACCAGGTCATTTCATATTGGATGAGTAAAACAAAAGGATTGAAATGATCTCTCTTATTATTTGTATTTTATTAATCTTTCAAAGTTGTATAGTATCTTATCCCATTAATATAAATAAAATAATTAAAAATAATAAATATATCATTAAAAATACAAATAATTATAAATGTATAATTATAATTAAAATACATTACATTTTTGCATTTTATGGGCCTTCAGTTCAATCTCTTATTGCTATGCACAATTTCTTGTACTACATTTATCTTTTTTTTATGCTAAGCCCTGTTATGTAGCAGGTTATCAACTGTATTTGGAATGTGGCACCACTAAATACCATTGTATGACATTAACTGCTATTTCACAAATTTTGCCTTGCAAGCACTTCTGTGCAAAACAGAAATAACATCTTGAGCATACTGCAACTGCATAATATAAAAGGAGGCAAGCCCTAGTTATGCGCGTATAACAGCTGTATGACTAACTTACCTACAAGTGAGGCTGGCCCTAACTTGTCCGATACTGTTATAAATAAGTCTTGCATGAATCTTGTGGCTCAAAAGTTGATAATTAGCCCTCATCAACTACACTAACTCAAGAGGTAGTTCCAGGAGAAAGACCTCTTTGAAATTAAGGCGAATTGTAAACTGTATGAAACAAAATTACTTTTGATATTTTATAGTTGCATTCTGTTCAGCAGTAAAGATCTCTCACATGACCATGTCTTCATTGTAAAGTTATTTCTCAATTGATCAGCGCACTGATCCCCATCCTGCACTCCTCTAGGGCCTTGACTGCAGCTGGAGGAGATAACAGCCAGATGATCTTCATAGGTTAGATGCCCTAGGGATTATAATTATTACATTAATAATTGCTATTATTTTAAATAATTATTTTTAATAAATTTACAATAATAAATGTTAAAGCATACATTTTATGACAATTGTTTGTAGAATAAACAATTTTTGAGACATTCCTTGTCATTGGTTTGAATTTGTAAATACTTATAATTCTCTCAAATGGGAAGTCATTAATTCTACTCTGAAATGGGAAGTTATAATTCACTTTTTTCTGTCCAGAATTTCAAGGTTATCAAATAGCAACTAGATGTTAAACATTATGACTATCTTTCAAGCCTACTACATTCTTCCATTCTCATTTTAGCTTTAAGGAAATGTACAACTATTTCTACATTCACTTTGTTTGACAACAAGTAGATAGAAGATTAAGCTTATCTAAGAATAGTTTGAAGAATGGGTAGAGAAAGTACAATATAACACAATTGTATTATGTAGTTGTTCTCATAGATGAGTTTTCTGTACATTCCGAATTCACTTGTCATGGTGTCCTATAATTTTAGGACTGAGAGGTAGCCATCCATCTTTTTCTGTTTTCAAGTGAGTTTTGCTGGCCCCGTAGCTCAGTCGGTAGAGCACCTGCCTGCCGTGCTAGGGTCCCCAGTTCTATTCCCAGCTGGGGGTGGGGATTTTTCTCCAACCAAGATGATTTCCCATCTTCCCCAGAGGCTGGAAGTATTAATGAGAGAGTGAATGTGTGCATGATCTAATGATACAACCCAACAATCACGAGTTAATGCCATAAATATATTCCAAAGGAGAACGGCTGCTGATATGACCATTGCAGTTAAAGGTGGGGAACAAAAAAAAAGGGTGACTTTTATGGTTGTCTTGCAAATTTAGCAGTTGTTAAAACAGCTGCTTTCTTGGTACAACGGTAAAACTGTCATTCACATATTTGACTCTTTAAACATGTGTAAAAAGAGTTTTGTTAGATGAACCTCTGGGTTCTTGTGTATATATATGCTAACAGTGGGGACAGTGCATTTTCATTAAAAGGACTTAGGTTTGCCAAAGGAAATTCTTATTGAAATTGATGTTTGGCTTGATACTTAGGTTTGAAAGTTTTACCAGTTTTTTTATTTCTATATTTGGCAGTTTTAACAATTCTAAGCAGTTCTTTAGCAATTTTGATATTCATCCAGTATGAATGGACATCAAAAGACACAAGGACAAGAAGACAAAAAGCTGCTAAACCTATTGAATTCATGTGAAAGAATTCGACAACATCCTTTCAGTGATCACTTTGATACCAACCAAAGGATACTAGTATCATAGCTTTACCACAGATTTATTTCCTACTAAAAATAGGACAATATTGAGACCAACTATAAATTATAGCCAGATGTCTTTGAGAAATTCATCTCTTTGGAAAATTTGAAAACCTGAGCATACAATCAGCCTCAACCATCAAAGACTTTTAGAGCCCACCAGAAGAAAACCTAGTCTCTTTTGATATAACGTCACTTTTCACGAACACTATTATTGACCAAATAACCAAATTGTTAAATAATTCATTAGAATTATTAAAACTCAGTAAGTAATTAATTGTAAAGAATTGATAGAAAACGAACTAAAAATGGAGGAATCAAGAAAGAGAAACCCGCAAATAATCATGTATAACGTATTAATTGGAGTTTCTGATAAAGAATTGAAGGATAATGTCTATCATCAGAACTTTGAGGAAATGATGTCCAAAGAAGAATTCGAGAAACAATTTAATTTGAAATTCAAAACTGGTCCAAGGAATAGAGCAACAGTACACCATGTTGCTGAAATGTCTCCAATATTGTGGAGAAAAATTGTAGAAATGGATTGTATATATGTTGGATTCCAATCTGTGGGCGTGAAAAATTATTTATCTGTTCCAAAATGTTTAAAATGTTATAACTTCGGGCATGTTGCGAAGTTTTGTAGAGAAGAAAAGTTAATATGCAGAAATTGTGGTGAATATGATCATCAACGTAAGGAGTGTCAAAAAATTGGCCAAAATATTTGTATTCCATGCAATAGAAGAAAGAAAAATTGTGGAGGGAAAGGTAATTGTCCGACTTATAATATGATGCTGGAGAGAACTATTTCTCGTATCGATTATGGAGAATAAGCCAGTAATTGATTATAAATCAATAATTAAGAAGAAAAACAGAAACACCCCGTGTAGGATCAGAAGAAATATAAAGTGGGCGATAGAGTATAGAAAGAAAATAATAAATTGAATATAAATTAAGGGTGTAGAGAAGATAATGAAGTTAATATTATTCAAGTAGAAGCATTAATTCATGAAGAACCAAAAGAAGTAATATTAGATAAAGGAGAGTTTGAAAAGGATAATTTAAGTATGATGTCAAGACAAAAAGAAAGGGTTGTGAATAATAAAAAATTATTAATAGATTTTGAAGAAATAAAATACGAATCAGAGGTTATAGAAATTAAAAAACCAGTAGAAGACATAATTCAAGAATGTAAAGAAGAATAAATAAGAGAAGAGGGAGATCTAAATATAAAAGAAATTTGTGATGATTTTGAAATCATGTTAAAGTTGAGTAGATTGGAGGAACCGAAAACTTTACTGGTGGCGCTTCGATTTATAATTAGAAAAGTACATGAAAATGGAGATAAAATCATGTTTCAAATTCCCAATGCAGTAGATAGAATGGAATTGAGAACAAAAAATTTGCCGACGAATGAGGGAGAACTTTTGGAATTATTAAATAAGGCATTTGAAAGAAGAGCTGAAGTATTAGATTTAGGAGAATTATATAATTATTTTGTTCTGTGTTATGGTCGTGTCGTTTTCGATCCTTCTGCAAATCGGCCATATGGTATGTACAAACAAGGCATCCAGGAATAACTAAACAAATTAACAAGCCTAAAGAAATTATAGAAGAAGTACAAATTAATACAATAAATACTAATACATTATTTAAACCTAAATCAAGTTACTGTAAAACCAATACAGTAAAAAGGAGAACTAAATATAATGTGACTTTGTGGGTTCGTGAAATGAAAAGTCCAATTACACAAACTCAACAATGTTCTTTATTTCCACCAACTTACAGTTGAACACTTGCCAATTACACAGAATTACGTAATGCACACAATTACGATTCAGCAGTTCGTCCGTTACCATTCCGATGCACGTACACAGTCTTCTCGTCCGTTCGCTAGCACGTCAAGCACTGACTGACTCACTCATTGCAGCCCTATAGGAATATCACTGTTTTCTAGAAGTCTCTGGTTTCAGTGAATCACCGCGAAAATTCCAGAGGACAGGGGAAGGGGAAAGAGGCGACCAGCGACATGTGACATTTCCCTAATCATCTCCCTCAGTTAGTGACAGAGACTAATGGGAGGGTGTGGCTTGGCTGCCTCTGGCCCCTTACTCAGCTGTCATTGGTTGTGCTTTCCATTAATTGGGTTACACTGCTCCCTCCTCAAAGCTGGTCGTTCCGAACAGCACCATCGTAGCATGCTAGACGATCCAGGTGTACCACCAACATCTTCCCTCGGGGAACCTTCTGGATGCGGTAGACCACGTCGTTAATCCTCTTCACCACCCGGTACGGTCCTTGCCATGGCTGCTGGAGCTTCAGGCAGTGTCCCTTGGTCCGGGTAGGACGGTCCAACCAGACCAGGTCACCTTGCTGGAAACCTTGGCTGTTGGCTTGCCTGTCATACCTGGTCTTCATGCGGTCGCTCGCCTTCTGGAGGTTCTGGCGAGCCATCTCGTGCATGTCGTGGAGATGGTCCACCAAGTTCTCCACATACTCGGTCGCTGGCTGTTTCGCTTCCGGAGGGCTTCCACCGTCTTGCTGTAGTAGGCTATCACCCACTCATGGCCGTCCTGGATCTGCGATAGGACACCTCCAATGCAATGGTCGCTAGCGTCGGTGTCCACAATGAAGGCACCACCCGGTTGTGGGAAACCCAAAATTGGGGCACTGCACAGGGTCTCCTTTAGGTGCTCGAAAGCGTTTTCGGCGTCCTCTGTCCACACATAAGGCCGGTGTTCCTCTGTCAGGCGGGTGAGGGGTTTTGCGATGTTGGAGAACCCCTTTATGAAGCGGCGGTAATAACTGCACAGCCCCAGGAAACTGCGCAACTCTTTCTTATCCTTTGGGCGAGGCCAATATCTCACAGCCTGTGTCTTCTCCGGGTCTGTGACCACTCCGGTTGCTGAGACTATGTGGCCTAAGTAGTTCACTTCCTTGCGGAAGAGCTGGCACTTCTTCGCGTTCAGCTTCAAGTTGGTCGCCTGCAGTCTCTGTAGCACCTTACTCAGATTCTCGAGGTGATCTTCAAAAGTCTTCCCGACGATGATGATGTCCAGATATAGCAGGCAGGCATCGTAAGTCAGCCCTCTCATCACTGACTCCATGAGGCGTTGGAAGGTAGCTGGTGCGTTGCAGAGGCCAAAGAGCATAACCGTGAACTGCCAGAGCACTTGGCCCTACGAGAATGCGGTCTTATCCTTGTCTCTTGGGTCTAGAGCTACCTGCCAGTAGACCGACTTCAGGTCCAGGGTCGAGAACCACTGTGTACCAGCTAGCGTGTCCAGGGTGTCGTCAATCCGGTGTAAGGGGAAACAGTCCTTCCGGGTGACAGCGTTCAACTTTCTGTAGGCTACGCAGAAGCGCAGCTCGCCATTCTTCTTTGTCACCAAGACGACAGGGGAACACCAAGGGCTGTCAGACTCTTCAATCACTCCCCTGGATCTCATGTCCTCCAGCATGTCTCGTACCGCCCCTTGCTTCGCCAGCAGAACGCGTCTATGTGGTTGCCGAATAGGCCGGGCGTCCCCGGTGTCGATGCGGTGAAGCACTTTGTCCGTGCGGCCGTAGTCACTATCACCTTGGCTGAAGACGCGCTGGTATCGTTTTAGCAGTTGTCGAACTTTCTCCAGCTGCTCTGCGGTCAGGTGGTCGGCCGCCCTCTCTAGTAAGCCTTCTAGCCGGGGCCCCAGGTGTTGCGTCGGCACCGGCTCCTGCGTCTTGTCGATTGCTGTTACGCTTACCACGGGCTCGCACGTTCCCAACTCCGTCCCGGCCTGAACGTCATGATCGGTGTCCGTTGGATTTAGCAGTCTCACTGGCACCTCCTCTCGGCACGGCAGCAGTGCCCTGGCTACACATAGTCCGTGCACAGGCGTCTTCTGGTTCAGCATCATGTTCCTGGTTCTCTGGCCTTCCAGTCGCGCCGTCACCACCACCTCACTCCTCGCGGGGACAACCAGGTCTTCGTTCAAGACGACCCTGCAGATTCCAAGGAGTTCTTCGGGTTGACGGAGTATAACCTCTTCTCCGTTAAGCCGCAGGACCTTCCTGTCGACGTCAACCGACGCCTCGTGGCTCCTGAGGGCATCCAGTCCCAGAATCACCTCCTCAGCCACCTTCGCGACGAACACCCAAAGACGTACGACACTCCGTCCCAAGGTCAACTTCAACAGGGCCCCCTCCACAGGCAAGGTGTCGCCCGATGCCGTCACAAGCTGGTATGGTCGGCTCGGCTTCCTCGTCAGCAAACCCCTCGCCACGTCAGGTCTGATGATGGTCACGGCCGCCCCGGTATCCACCAGCACGTGGCACGGCTTTCCGCTTACCCAACCGTCCGTGATGAGGCTGTCATCCATACGCCGGCTGACGGCGCGCAGTGTCACTCGAGGGGATGGTGGTGATGGCGCCGACGTGCCCCTCTCCACGACGGCCCTTACTCGTATTCCGGCGTCTCTTCCTGGTGTGGGCAGTCTCTTTTCAGGTGTCCGGGCTGCCCACACCTCCAGCACAGGCCACTAGGTGTTCGCCGGCGTCCCTCAGCTGGTCTTCTGTCTCCGGTGTAGCGGACACTCCTCGTCCTCGACGTCGGGATAGATGTTACCTTGGCCGCCTCCATCCTTAATGCTGCTGTCAGCGCCTCGTGGATGGTTTTACAATCGCCGAGCATTAGGCGCTGACGAATCTCCGTGTCCCGTACCCCGTCGACGAAGGTGTAGGCAGCTTCCCGGGACACGAACTCTGGTGGGAGGTCGACTAGGGCCTTGCTTGCCAGTTGTTCAACTGCCAGGGCGAACTCCTGCAGCGTCTCCCCCGGCTGCTGTGACCTTGCCTTTAGCTGGCTGCGGTACTCTGCGGCTAAGCGGTGGTTCCCGAAACGATTCTCCAGGGCCTTCCAGATGTCCTTGGGCGCCGCCGTTGTCTGCACCGCGTTTAGGACTTCCGCGGCCCGTCCCTGGAGGCTGGCTATTAACTGTGTGTCCTGCTCCTCCGGTGACCATCTGTTGTGCTTGGCCACTGTGTCGAACTGGCGGCGGAAGACCTCAAATGTTGACGCGCCGTCATATTTCGGAGGTTTGACGCGCGCCGATGTGTCGCGTCCCGGTGCGTCGGCCTTCAAATCCTTCAACCTCCTGCCGACGACGTCCTCCACCATGGCGTTCAGGGACTTGACGCTGCTGTCGGCCTTCCCTTCCAGGTCGTTAACGCGGCTCGCCAGGTCCTCGACGCGCTCGTCCACTTGGCCCATCCGCTTGCCCAGCTCCGTCACGTCATCCCTCACGCCGGCCAAGTGTTCTTCAAATTTGGCGGCGAGAGCCTCGTTCGCCACCTTCATTTCCATGGTCAGTTCGGCCATCTTTGCGGTCATTGTCGTGGCCAAGTTGTTTGCCGTTTCCGTCTTCGCTGTTAATTCGGCCTTCATTTCTTCCATCTTCTCGGTGATGTTGTCGTTGGCCGTCTTCATTTGTTTCAGTTCCGCGGCCAGGTTGTTATTTGTAGTCTCCAGCTTCGCGGACAGGCTGTTATTTGCCGCTTCCGTCTTCTCTGTTAATTCGGCCTTCATTTCCATCATCTTCTCCAAAAAATTTTCCAATGCCGCGTCCATCGTTGTAATGTTCGGTGATGTTATCATCCCACTTCTGACACCAGTGTGACTTTGTGGGTTCGTGGAATATAAAGTCCAATTACACAAACTCAACAATGTTCTTTATTTCCACCGACTTACAGTTGAACACTTGCCAATTACACAGAATTACGTAATGCACACAATTACGATTCACCAGCTCGTCCGTTACCGTTCCGATGCAGGTACACA
This sequence comes from Mantis religiosa, assembly GCA_030765055.1. NCBI lineage: Eukaryota > Metazoa > Arthropoda > Insecta > Mantodea > Mantidae > Mantis > Mantis religiosa. The sequence goes on along the minus strand of CM060947.1, from coordinate 146,570,735 downwards.
GTCTTCTCGTCCATTCGCTAGCACGTCAAGCACTGACTGACTCACTCATTGCAGCCCTTTTTATAGGAATATCACTGTTTTCTAGAAGTCTCTGGTTTCAGTGAATCACCGCGAAAATTCCAGAGGACAGGGGAAGGGGAAAGAGGCGGCCAGCGACAAGTGACATTTCCCTAATCATCCCCCTCAGTTAGTGACAGAGACTAATGGGAGGGTGTGGCTTGGCTGCCTCTGGCCCCTTACTCAGCTGTCGTTGGTTGTGCTTTCCGCTAATTGCGTGACAATAATAAATCAGATAATGTTATTGGAAGCTGTATATCTGCCTTAAATGCAAGTAGTAGTAAAAGTCCGTAGGTTCAAGTTAGTGAAAAAAAAATGTAGAAAAAATAAAAAGTCATTTAATCATAATATATCAAATGAAGTTAATGAAAACAAACAAAATATGGACAGATTAAGAAGAAATTTTTTTGGTGGATTAAGTTTAGGGAGTATTAAATGGAACAAAATTTAAGAATTGCGCAAATTAATGGGCAATGTAGCAAAGCAGTGATGGGGGAGATAAGAAAATTAGCAGAAGAATTAAATTTAGATATAATCTGTATACAGGAACCATCTGTTGTAAATTCATGTATTCCATATATGCCTTTAAGGTCTAGGCAAATATTATATCATGAAAATGTAATGGCTACAATCGTAATATTTAATGAAAATTTACAGGTAAAAAATATAGCACAATTTTTGGATATCCATACAAATTGCATTGAAGTAATATACAAAAATGGCAGATTTATATTAGTAAATTTCTATTTTCAATACAGCTTGGAAATAGAACCATTCTTAATTAAATTACAAAATATATATATAACATATTTAAAAATGAAGAATTAATATATACATGTGATTGTAATGCCAAATCAACATGGTGGTTCAGTAAAAGGTTGGATGAACGAGGAGAAAGACTCGAAGAGCTGATAGCTGAATTGAACTTACATATTATGAATCAAAAGCATAATCCACCAACATTTCATAATAGAGCAGGAGCAGAAGAGAATATCGATATCACATTGGCACCAAATAGGGCTGAAAAGAAGATTGTAAATTGGAGGGTGACTGAGGGACAAACGACAAGTGATCATAATTTAATTTATTTTGATTATTTGCTAAGTAATGAAAATTTTGAACAAGAAATGGATATAAGATATAATTTTAAAAAGGCACATTGGGAAATGATGAGGGATGAATTTAGAAAATTAAAGTTACATTATACTGGACTATCAATAGATATGGATGCAAGAAATGTAACGGAAGCAATTAAACTATTTATAGATAGAAGCGTTCCAAAAGTAAAATTTAATAGAAATAGAGATAAAATCTGGACAAATAAATTACAAAAGACAAGATCTTTAGCAAGAAAGTTAAGAAGGGTATATCAGAAGTCTATTATACATACTGAAAGAGAAGAAAATTTGAATAAATATAGAGAAGCCAAAAATAAAGTTCTATTGGAAGAAACAAGAAGACAATATTGGGAAAAATTTGTAGATGAAAATCTACAACAAGATATTTGGGGACAACCGCATAAAATTACTATGGATAAAATTAGAAAACCAGAATTAATAACAACATTGGATAAAGGAAATGGTGAAATGACCAAAAATTGGAAGGAATCTATAAATTTCCTTTTGAATAATTTATTACCAGATGATGAGATGGATAATGATGCTCATGTACAGAGCAGGATTCAAATGTTGACAGATTATAGAAGAAATATAATTTATCCTTTTGATATAACCGAAATAAGTCTGGTAATTAATAAATTAAAAAAGAAAAAGGCACCGGGTCTGGATGGAATAATAAATGAAGTTATATATAACTTAAAAGAAGAAGTTATATAGTTTCTATATTTTCTATTTAATGATTGTTTAATTAGAGGTAGATTTCCAGATATATGGAAGGAAGCCAAAGTTATTATCTTAAGCAAAGGAAAAGATAAAGATAAAACAAAAGTAAAATCTTTTAGACAAGTTTGTTTGTTAAATTCTTTAGGAAAAGTTTTTGAACAATTAATTTTTAAAAGAATCACAGAATTTAGACATATGATTGGACTAAATACTAAACAATATGAATTCAGAAAGGGTTTTTCTACAGAAGATGCAATTTTAAAAGTACGAGAAACAGTATCAAATTGTAACAGGAAATATGTAATTGGAATATCCATTGGTATTTCGGGAGCTTTCAATAATTTATGGTGGCCTTATTTCTTCGGCATATTACGTGATAAAAAATATCCCAGTACCATCTATCAACTGTTAAAGGATTATTGTTTGAATAGGGAAGTTTTTATTAAAGGAATAAATGAAGAGATTAGAAAGAAAATTACAAAGGGCTGGCCCCAGGGTTCTATTTTGGGGCCGCTCTTCTGGGATATTCTATCAGAAACGTTGTTGGAGAAATTTGAAAATGATTTGATAAATGATAATAATAATTGCATATGCCGATGATATAATATTAATGCTGGAAGGCCAATGTAGAGATGAATTGGAAATAAAGGCAAAAGAAATTACTATAATTTTGTCAGATTGGTGTCAATCTGACACCATTGAAAATTGCTCCAGATAAATCCAATTATTTAATTTTCAAAGGAAGTTTAAAAGGAAATCCTGTTATAAAAATAAATAATCAAAGTATACAACGGAAGCAACAAATAAAATATCTGGGTTTAATGTTGGATGAGAAATTTAATTTTAGAAATCATGTAGATTACATAAGAGAAAAATCGGAAAAGATAATGTTAAAATTGACAAGATTAACTAATTTAAACTTTTTAATCCCATTAAAAGTAATCCAAATTTATCATACACCATCTTTGCCTCTATCATTACCTATGCAGCAGCTGCTTGGGCGGAAAGGATGGATGACGTGGTAATCAGGAGATTATTGAGGAGAACACAGCGTAAAATTATTTTACGGCTCACTGGTGCAGTCAATAAGACATCTACCATGGCTCTCCTGGTAACAACAGCAATATGGCCCATTGATTTGTTAATTAGGCTAAGGGGGGCAAAGTATTGGATACAAAATGTAAATTTGGATAAAGTATATAAAATTTGTGGAATAAGAACCGATAAAGTATGGGAGGTAAAAAACTCTCTTACAAAAAAGTGGCAAAGGGAGTGGAATGAAATTCCAGAAGGAAGAAGAACTTTTAATTTGTTTCGAAGTATAAAAGAAAGATTAAGATTAAATTTCATCCAACCAACTAAAGGTTTCATTCATTATATAACTGGTCATGGACCATATAGCACATATTGGAAAAAAATTAATAAAACTGAAAATGATTTATGTAATAAAGTAGGTGATCCCAGGTATGTTATTTTTTAATGCGAAAAATATGGAATTTCGCACTTAGAGGAAAGATATGTTTTAGGAGGATTTTATATTCATGACATATTAAGGGATTCTGAATTAGTAAAAAAGTTACAATTTCTAAGCAATTATGTAAGTAAAATAGCTTGGGAGTCAGAAATTATAGAAGTAAGAAGATTATCAATTGAAAGACAAGAATTAAGATCAGATAGAGTAAAAGAAAGAATTATAAGAGAAAATTTTAATGCAAATGGATCCTTAAATATAATAATAGAAGAGGAAATCGAACAAATTGGACAAGATATAGAAGAGAAAGAGAATTTTTTAGATGAGGAACGAGAGTTAGTTAAATAGAAAATATTATGTGGTTTCGACCGGCAGATAAGAATGGGCAGAAAGAAGAAGAATTAGACCAAAGAAATAATTAGTGAAATTTTATGGACTTAATGTATATTTCTAAAAATAAATATGAATTACTGTGTTTAGTTTCAGAATTTGGTAAAAAGTAGGTATCTTAATAGTTAATATTAAAAGAATGTATTGTTGTTTAAAATTATATTTAATCATCATTTAAATTAGAGATGTAATATATAAATTTCTTTTTGAATTATATGTTTAATTAAGAAGATTAAAATAAGAAAATAAAAGAACAAATAAATTTGTTATTCTTGTGATTAATTTAAAAATAAGTGCTGGTTACCAGTACTTTTAAATAAATGATATAAATAAAATAAATTTAGCTGAGATTTTTCCAGTTCAAATTAGAATTGCTGGCTTCCAGCAATTATCAGTAGCTTTTTGTAGTTTTGTATAGTTTTTGTTATTTAAATTTATCTGTAATGTTTGGCTAAGTAGTTAAAAGAATATTAGTATTGTGTTCAGTAGAGATTTGCTCGTTACCAGTAAATTTTGTAGTATTATAGGTAGTAGTAGTTTTTTGTTTTGTGTTTTATCAATTTTGTATTTGTAGTTTTTATAGTTGTAGAAATCTGAAACAATTAGGTACGTATTATTAATAATGTAATGTTTTATTAAGAAATAATAAATGTAAAATTTGAATGTGTGCCCCGATATAGTTTCAAGGAGCCGGGGTATGATATTCAGATTTTTTTTTTATTTTGTCGCCTTGGCTTCCCATTCAGCTGCCGTGGTGCGAGCGCTGCGGATCCCTAGCACTCGTGATACCTCTGACGTTACTAGAGGAACCTCGGGTCGAACATACGAGCCCTCCCTGATAGGGAGTTGTTCGGATTGGGTTGGACTCGAGGCGGCAGTGGTTCCCGATACAAGTGGGAGATCGGGTACGTCTCCCGCGTACTAGCCAGCATAGCGAGTAGAATGTGTGCTAGATCGCCAGGCGGCCCCACCGATGTCATATCGGTAGCCTTCCCATTTTGGTGTTGGCGCGCGGAAGTGGCGTATCCACTTCCATCCCGTCTTGAGTCCACCGGACCAGATGGGGTGGCTTGTTAGTCTCTAGATCTCGCTCTATGGAAAGAGCCTTGGAGGCGCCGGGCGCCCTTTTGGTACAGCTCGGCAACTCCCTGGTAGAGGGAGGCCCGGGTCCTTGGTCCTAAGGGTCCAGGACTAATGGGAGTAGGTCCTCTGGCATGAATTGGCATGAATTGTCACCTTGGCTGAAGACGCGCTGGTATCGCCTCAGCAGTTGTCGAACTTTCTCCAGCTGTTCTGCGGTCAGGTGGTCGGGCGCCTTCTCCATAAGCCTAACAGCCGGGGCCCAGGTGTTGCGTCGGCACGGGCTTTTGTGTCTTGTCGATTGCTGTCCCGCTGACCACGGCCTCGCACGTCCCCAACTCCGTCCCGGCTTGGATGTCGGTATAGGTGTCTGCCAGGTTGAGCAGCCTCACTGGCACCTCCTCTCGGCACGGCAAAAATGTCCTGGCTACGCATAGTCCGTGCACAGGCGTCTTCTGGTCCAGCATCATGTTTCAGGTTCGCTGGCCGTCCAGTCGCGGTCACCACCACCTCGCTTCTCGCGGGGACAACCACGTCTTCCTTCAAGACGACCCTGCAGATTCCAAGGCGCTCTTCGGGTTGCCGGAGTATCACCTCTTCTCCATTGAGCCGCAGGACCTTTCTGCCGACGTCGACCGTCGCCTCATGGCTCCTGAGGGCATCCAGTCCCAGTATCACCTCCTCAGCCACCTTCGCGACGAACACCCACAGACATACGGCACTCCTTCCCAAGGTCAACTTCACTAGGGCCTCCTTCTCCACAGGCAAGGTGTCACCCGATGCCGTGACAAGCTGGTATGGTCGGCTCGGTTTTCTCGACGGCAAACCCTTGGCCACTTCAGGTCTGATTACCGGCACGGCTGCCCCGGTGTCCACCAGCACGGTTTCCCCTCCACCCAACCGTCCGCGATGAGGCTGTCATCAGTACGCCGGCGGACGGCGCGCATTGTCACTCGAGGGGATGGTGGTGATGGCGCCGACGTGACCCTCTTCACGAGGCCCTTACTCGTTTTCCGGCTGCTTGTCCTGGTTTGAGGAGTCTCTCTCCAGGTGTCCGGGCTGTTCACATCCCCAACACAGGCCACTAGGTCTTCACCGACGTCCCTCGGCTGGTCTTCTGTCTCCGGTGTAGCGGACTCTCCTCGTTCTCGACGTCGGGATAGCTGTTACCTTGGCCGTCTCTATCCTTAATTCTGCCGTTAGCGCCTCATGTGTGGTTTTGTAATCGCCGAGCATTAGGCGCTGACGAATCTCCGTGTCTCGTACCCCGTCGACAAATGTGTAGGCAGCCTCTCGGGATACGAACTCTGGTGGGAGTTTGACTAGGGCTTTGCTGGCCAGCTGCTCAATTGCCAGGGTGAACTCCTGCAGCGTCTCCCCTGGTTGCTGTGACCTTGACTTTAGCTGGCTGCGGTACGCTGCAGTTAAGCGGTGGTTTCCAAAGCAATTCTCCAGGGCCTCCCAGATGTACTTGGGCGTCGCCGCTCTCTGGACCGCATTCAGGACTTCTGCGGCCCGTCCCTGGAGGCTGGCTATTAGCTGTGTGGCCTCTTCATCTGGTGACCACGTGTGTCTGGCCACCGTGTCGAATTGACGGCGAAAGACTTCAAAAGTTGTCGCGCCGTCGTATTTAGGAGGTTTGACGTGCGCAGATGTTGTGTCGCGTCCCGGCGCGTCGACCTTTAAATCTTTCAACCTCCTGCCGACGACGTCCTCCGCCATAGTGTTCAGGGACTTTGTGTTGCTGTCGGCCTTTCCCTCCAGGCTGTTTACGCGGTTCGCAAGGTCTTCGACGTCTTCCACCATGACGTCCAGGGACTTGGCGTTATTGTCGGCCTTTTCCTCTAAATCGTTAAGGCGCTCGTCCACTTGACCCATCCGCTTGCCCAGCTCCGCGACGTCATCTCTTACGCCGGTCAACTGCTCTTCAAACTTTGCGGCGAGGGCCTCGTTTGCCGCTTTCAGTTCCGCGGCCAGGTTGTTATTTGCCGCCTCCGTCTTCGTCGTTAATTCGGTTTTCATTTCTTTCATCTCGGCGGTGATGTTGTCCATTTTCTGTAGAATCTTCTCCAATGCAGCCTCTATGTCGTCGCACTTCTGACACCAGTTGTAACTTTGTGGGTTCGTAGAATTAAAAGTCCAATTTGCAGAAAATAAAAATCGTTATTTATTTGCATAGGCATATACTGTTCAATTCTCACGTAACAACATTACGTCACATACAACGTTCTGATCAGCTCTCAACACTCGTGTTACACAATTACTACTCTTTTAACTCCTCACTTCCTTAAATACTTCATTCGTAATTCGAGAGATTTCCAGAACAATAAAGAACCCGAAATAATCCAGATGTTACCAGAAATTTCCATTTATCGCAGTTTGTTTCGGTAAGTCTTTTATCTCAGCTGTCTTTGTTGCCGGCTATTTGTTTACACTAGCCGCGCTATCGTTAACTGCTTATGCAAACCTTTTATTACCGTGAAACAATATCCGTCTTCTGTTTTCTATTTGTGCCGAAACTTTTATGCCTGTTGCCGCGACAATATAACAGTCATCATAAAACCTTGACCAAATAATGTCTTGCAATACTCCATTAAAAATGTAATTTAAATTAAATAATCAAATATTCATTAATTCTAACCAATACTGTTTTGCTTGTATTTTCAAAAGGGAGTTGTATATATTGTCAGTAATCCTTACAGCTTTCATGGATCTTCAATACTGACCAAACAAAAGACAGTGCAAAAGAGCTTTTGATATGATGCACACCATACACAGTTACACAAGTTACATCATTCATGTCATGGTGCACTGAAATGAGCACCCATAGATGAGTACTGGAGATTCATGTAGCAAAATTATTTTTATACATGTTGAAAGTTAGGCTGAGATACATGGATGGCAATTTTGCTTATACCAATTAAGCATTAAGATGAATTCCTGAAATTGTTAAATTTGTAAGTCTAAACCATAAAATTCCCTTTAGTGCAAAAAAATGGGTAGTGACCTTTAATGGAACCCAAAATTATGATACCAAAATACAATTAAATTTGGAATATACACATATCCTACCCATGTAAACTACATATAAAAAAAAACATTTTAACCACTATCATGCCGTATTCCAGAGCCTCATCTGCAGTTTGCTAAAATCAACACCCAAGAAGGTAGTACCAGGGTCAGAATATTTAGATGACACCTTTTGTCATAGTAAAATACCAAGTGGGATGGCTCAGACAGTTTCGTCTGTGGCTCTCATTTGGGAGGTCTGGGTTCGATTCCCATGGCCGACCTACCTAACCCATGGGTCTTTTTGGTAGTTTTCCCAGGTTGCCATGCAAATGCTGGATAAGTTAATTGCATCCCCCAAATTTCCTGTTCCTCCATTTCATCTGCATTATCATTTCTTATCATCTGTAATCTTGTGGTATCTTTCACGGTAGAAGTGACAGCAGATATCTCAGCATTGCATGACTCTTGGTAAAACTTCCTTCACTGGTAGGATGGTCTCTGAACCCGGCCTAGTGGGGCCATTTCTGAACCATAGTAGGATGGCATACTGTTGTACTGGCCTGCCTGGGAGTTTCCAACTGGTAAAGTGTAGGACCCTACCCTCTGCACTGTCGTGGCTCTTTGAGATGACCACCCTCTGTGTCTTCTCGACTTAACCTTCCTCACAGGTGTGCACCACTTGAGGACTTAGGTACAATAGACCAAACTTGGACCTCCATGCCGAATCTCCTCCGTAGTATAAAGCCCAGTCCAGTCCAGTAGGGTAAATTAAAGCTCTTCACAAAAATACCACATGTGAAATTGCTTCTAGTTGTGAAAAGGGGCATTTTATCTTTTTGGGTGCTTTATCCCTTTTTACCCAAACATGCCCATAATCTTGTTACCCCCTTTTCCTTTTTAAGTTTCATTCTATTTTATTCTATATGATTTCAAATTAATGTAAAACATATAACTTTCAATTAATGTCTCAGCTTGTTTGAACATACAAATAGTAAATAGTTTATTTTCAGTAAACACTTGCAAAAATTATTAGCACATCTGCTACAATAAACAATTATTGTGTGTATGATGAATCGTCTTTTTCTCATTTTACCACTATAAAGTAGCCTGTAATAATGCAATTGGCAATAAACACATATCAATCAATCCTTTTAATTTCACCAAAATTAGCAACCTGCTCTTCATGAAGTGAGTTTGTTACTGTAACAGACATTGTTCGTGTGTCGGCAGAGCCTAAGATCATACAGAGATGACAGTAAATGCAAGTGAATAGTTCTAAAAGCTGAGACTGGATTCTGCTTGAAGGTGCTAGAAATTACTGAGATTGTAGTTCCAGCATGAATAAGAACATTCTAGTAATTGTAGTGTTATATAAGAGTGTGTGAGTGTTTAGTACAACTATAGACCAGTATACATGAAGAAAGAAGCTAAAAGCAAAGAACTGGTTACATCTGAAGATTGATGGTATTGAGCAACTTGAATAGATTTAATTAAAATACCTGCAATTATTCTCAGAAACTATTTGTAGTTGGTTTATTAATACTCGTCACTTACTTGTTTATATTTATGAGAGACTAGTTTCAAAGGCATTCGCCTCCATTTTCAATCTCTTTCCTGAGATTAATTTTGACGTCACTGTTACTAAATTCCTCCAAACACATATAACCTGCAATTATGCTTGCATTAATACACAGATTTGCACAACTAGTTCAGCCAGTAAATTGTGTGGACTTTTTTCTGGAAGGACTACTTTATTAACGAATACATCATCTATGTAGCATATGAAGCTGATGCAACATTTGCTTAATACTGTTCACAATAAGAATGACAATGAAGAACAAAATGACTGTGAAGATCATAGAAGTGAAAATGACATGGAGGCGGAAGAAAACATTCTGAATGTTAATGAAGCAAAATTCATTTAAATAATGTGATTCTATGGATGAAGATGCAAAATGAATCAAACAGCATTCATCTGCTCTATCTTGCTGCAAAACTTACCAAATTGTTAAAAAAAAATTAGGTTGGTGTAAAATATGTGCAGTGGCATATAAATGAACATCGGTTACAGGATAGAATTAATCTCCCAGCATAACCAGTGAATAATTTTAAAAGTACTGGAATATATTTACCTAATATACAAGAGTTTAATATTTACTGTAATTTAATGTTACATGCATAGTTCCCTCTCTAACTGTGTGGGATTGATTTTTGTCCCTTCTAGTGTTACATCTCTATATACAGCAGTAAGATTATAACACTGGAGTAAAGGATGTCCCCCATCAACCATGTTATTTTGGGCTTCTACTGTAATTTGATGTACTTATTAGTAATTCATTAAACTTGAATAGAGGAAAGAGAAATTGCTGAATTACTTGAATAAACCAGCATCTTTTTGTCCCTTTTTTACCTTAATTGAACACCTTTTCTCTCCCCTTTTTCATCTGAAGTTTGCACCTACAATCCAAATCCGTGTGAATTCACAAGGGAACATAAGATAGTATTCTGTATTATCACTTGCCTCAAAAAATTAGATTTTTATATTGCAGAAGGTTTAGACAATCAGTGCAAATGATATTATTAAAATTTTTACTTTCAGCATAAGTCAATTTTTAAATATAAAATTGTAATGTAAATTTTATTTTACTGGGTGTATTTTTAAAATGTACTATTGTATTAGACTTTACATTAATTTGCAACATTTTCAACTATAATGTAGTGCATATTTATATTTTTAAGAATACTGTACATAAACTGTATTTTTGAAGATACCATGAGTTTGGATGACTCCTACGGCTAATAAATAATCTGAATCTGAATCAACAATGGAATCAACCTCTCATAAGGGACAAACTAACCAAAAACACAAAATACAAACAAAACTGCAGGACATTACTGCTCTCAACAGCACAAATCTCTCACTGAAAAGTAGACTCATATTCCATACAAAAATCTATAATAAATTCCATCAATTGTTTCTAGAATATGGAAAAACTTAACTCCAACAGTAAACACAACCTCTCAAATTTACTCCATTATCCATAAAAACTATAATGAATACTAAAAAATCAGATTTATCAGATTGAGTGCAAAGACTACCATGAAATATACCTACTTGGAAAAACCAAGAAAAACTTACAATCCAGACTAAAGGAACACCTAAGAAGCTTTAATCGTTCCTTCACACTAGCCATGTATCGGCTAAGGTTTTGAATAGAGTCAAACTGAAAAATTCAATGCCAAGGCCGGGATTTGAACCATGGATCTCCTGGTTTTTGTCCAGTCACTCTTACCCATTGAGCTACCGTCAATGTGCCGTAATGACATTAAATTCTCCAATTGACTCATATTTTCCTGATAAACCACTAGGGACTCTCATATTCAAGATACAACATTTGTGGCAACTTACTATTTGTAAGTACTTGAGTCCCAGGCTTTATCGTTAAACTCTTATTATTTAATTGATGGAAATTAATCGTTTCTTTACACTAGCCATGTATCGGCTAAAGCATTGAATTTTTCAATTTGACTCTCTCCTCTAGATGTTAAATGAATGTACAACAGATGCTAAAGAAGGGTAACACCTTCCAGCTGCCACTGGATATACAGCTTACAATAGAGATGAACATCCGTTCTGAGTAAAACTGAAGTGTCATCAGTCAATTCACAATTTTGTATGTTAGTTTCATTAATTATAATAATAATTTCTAGTAATTTAATCTGTGTTAAAACTTTGCATTACTTATCTCTAAGTCTATTAAAGGAAAAAGTGTAAGGTTTGTTAAAAAAGCATATAAACCATCTTTACATAAAAAATATATTTATTACATAAGTACGAAAAGCTCATTATAAAGTAATTTATCTGGTAACCATTATGAATACAAGAAACACTGACCATTCATACACTTTTATACATTTTGCTAATATTTACAAGGGAAATTTAAATATCTTCAGTACTTTAAAAAATCACAGCTCATTTTCTTTCACCTTTACACAACTTAGAAAATAAGGAGAAATGCACAAGGACAGAACTGAACAAAGGTACTTCAACTCAAAGAAGTCTCCTTTATGTGTGTTTGGAGGAATTTAGTAACAGTGACGTCAAAATTAATATAAAAATTATTTGTGGTTGGTTTATTGACACTCGTCACTTACTTTTTCATATATTTATGAGAGACTAGTTTCAAAGGCCCTGGCCTCCATTTTCAATCTCTGAGATTGAAAATGGAGGCCAGGGCCTTTGAAACTAGTCTCTCATAAATATATGAAAAAGTAAGTGACGAGTGTCAATAAACCAACCACAAATAATTTTTATATTAAGTCTCCTTTAGTTTCGGCACTGGTACATAACTGCTTCAGTCAGCTCATTTCTAGTCTTTTCTTTTTCTTTCCTTTTATTTCTTTCTTTCTCTTCTTTTTAAATTATAATGCAATGATATTGTGTATTCCTCCTTACATTGAGAGAGTAATACTATTCCAATTCACACACTGCAGTTGATGCAAAAATGTATAGATCCCAAATAACTAAAGTTATTACTAGAGCCTGGACTTTTAGGTTTTAAACTGAATTTTTCTTGAACGTTTAACAGAAAATTTTAACATGTTTGTGTTTCATGTTCATGCTAACGTAAACCTTATTAAGGTTAAACCTTAAAAAAGCAAATTAACAGCTATTTTATAAGAATTAATTAATTTTCAGTAAGGCTATTCAAATTGCTGTAGAGATATACGCAACTTCAGAGCAAAACTGATGCAACAAAACAGAAAGGAATTTAGTTCAGTATTCTTTTATGAAGAGATATTTAACAGATTTAAATTTGTATTCATAAAATATTATATACAGAAAATACAACCTCTCCTTCCAAAGTGAACCACGGTTTTCATTCTCATTACTTTTCCATTGTAACCTAATGTAGTTACTTTACAATTCAATGGTTATGTGCCCCACCATGTTGTTTTTCAACAAAATTTTCAACATTTCAGAGAACTGGGAAACATTAAATTGTGTCAAATATATGTTTATGCATTTAACATATACACAAGAAATTCAAATATCAGTTACTTCCTTCATCTTTACATGTCTTTCTTATTAAAAAAGAATGCAGTAATTTATAACCATTTTATATAGTACATAAGACTATAAAGACTATACAGAGTATAAATATCTGTAAAAGATATAAAAGTTAAATTATTGAATACAAAATGTTTTACTGATCTTTTGCCTCTGAGTTAATTATTGTTATAAAACCCTTATAAATGTCTAAAATCTTTGTTTATACGCCTTAAAAGGGTATAATAGAAATACCTAAAACTGCACTTATAAAAGTCTAAAAATCTGGGCTCTAGTTATTACATTTATATTCTTATAAAATTTTTTATGAAAAGACTTGTGATCTGATCATGAGACTCAATGAGTGTACATGGAAACAAACAAACAGTGTATGCATAATAAAACTACAATTGTTTACTTAACAATATTGAGCAGTTCCAAAAAATTACTTTTTTTATTCTTAAATTCTCTTGCTGATATTTTGCAGTATACCAGATGTTAGCTTTGTTCTCCAAATGCACACTTCGTCTTAACGTAGATTTTTTCTTTTAATGTAAAAAGCAAAGGTATCATATGCAGTCATTTCATAAATAATTTCAAAAGAAAATATTAAAACAATAATTCTTTTGTGTAAACGTGACATATATGTTGAATAAAATAAGCAGACCCTGTTAAGGTAAATACAAATATCTTAGTACTCAAATTTACTCAAATTTTTGAAATATGATTTAAGTATTTTTCTGTAACAACACATTCATATGCAAGCTGCACCATAGTTAAATAGAAACATTTCTCAGCTCAAACTATATTTCAATCTCTTAATATGATGTACTATAATCTGATGTACCTTTTCAATGCATGCTCTTATAACATCCTAAGATTCTCGGACCTTTTCTTATACAACTGTTGTTACCAACAACAATTTTTATTGCATTATCTTCAATACATTTCTGAAGGTTTACAAAATTACAGTGCCATTTGCTGCTTTCTGAACGCATAACATGAGCAGAAGCACTGATGTACTGAAATATATTTTTACTCCATTTGCTAGTTGTGTTCTGAAATTAAATAACATGATGTTATGAAATGCAGAAATAGAAAACAAAATGTGATGTTTAGCTTCTTGTTACAATTCAAATACCAATCACATATGGCTTGGAAAAAGATTATACAGATGCACTATACACACCAAAACAAAACAAAAAATAGGAGTAATAAATGCGAGGTGGGGGGACATCAGTAAAAATAACTGGGCAGCAGATGACTAATGCAAATATTATGTGCAAGATTTAGGCTTACATGACTTAATTTTTTACAAACACCTTATTGTGATTTTGCTGTTGACATAGACATGCTTAAAAATTATGTAATGGTTGCTTTATGACAGCTACATTATGATAACGGTTACAAAAATAAGAAAAAGAGGTATGCACTGCCTGATATCTACATTTGAACATGTGTATGTGATAGCTACAGCAAAGTCCACAAGATTACATGATTTTCTGTTTAAACTTGGATCACATATTATTGCTTGGAGCTTAGATGTAAAGTTGCATTACAGTGCATTACAAACTATTGCTAAAAGTGCATAGTTTTCACACACTGTGTGTAACTGCTAATAATGGCAGAATCAATGGCTACTTGTTATTGTAACCGTTAATCCAAAGTAACTGCATAAGTCATAACTATAAAACTGTAACCATGTAGCTTGTAACCATTACAATTATAAATTACTGCCCAAAAATAAATATTTTCCATCACTATTTTGCAGTAATCTATGGATATGTGCAGCTCATCACAATTTGCCTCCATAAGATCCTTATATTAAAATAGCAATGTAATTTTCAGCAGCAATATTTATCATAATTTTGTTCTTCATTCTAAAATGCTCTGCAATACCAAAAGGCAATTATAAAATGAAATTTCATAACTGATGAACAAATTAACTGCACATATTTTTGTAGTATAAGAGATATATGTAAAAAACCCTCTATAGCTGTTTCAATTATTGAAAATACATTTTTATAACCTCTTTTACATTTCTTTGCATTTTAAGCCTGTTGGTATTGCATTACCTTCATAGGACAAATAATTATTTATTTAATCCATATAAGAAACATATTTACCAACTTTAATAATTTGAGCACTATATAGCATATTAGGTGCCTAATTAATATAGCACTAAATATGTATACAATAATTTTAGTATCGTAATTATTACTCCTCTTTTCAAATTCTAATTTGCTATTTTCCTCCGATTATTTATCTCTCCACCTAAAAGTCTGTTTTACATTTAAACAATCAATTACTAGAGATTACTTCAATTCCATCTTTGAGTGTGAAATATTAGAATTTGCATTAAATGTTGACTGAAAATATACAAATGATGCATTGCTTCTCATTTCTTCCTGCCTTTGACCATTTTTGGCAATTAGGACTAGAGTAAAAAAATGCTTGTATCTAACAATTAAACAAACATACAACCATTTTATCAGCATTCAATATACCCTGAATGCTCCAATTAGATTATGTGACAACAGACACAAAAGATAACACGTATACTTCAAACTCATTTTATGTCATCAGTGTTTGACATTACATCTATACTTGTAGCTATATGACAAAACAACCACATTCTCTACAAAGCCCCTCATGAATACAGCTTGGAGCATATTGTCTTGCTCCAAATGAGGCTCATATAATTGCAGTCCTTACACAAAGATGTTGACGCTTCCGCTGTCAACAGTCTTTTCCTAAGAGACTTTCAGCAAAGAAAAATATAGTGAATGCTCACGATTGCTTGACTTCCATTTCTTTCCATGCAAGCAGATCCACTTTCTTGATCTTATGACAGGGTTCCAATTTATTGCTGAAAATCAAAAGAAAATGTAAGTTTAAAAGATGGTAATAATAAGTAGTAAATAAAGTTGGTATTAGTAAAGCAAGCTCTACAAGTCCACATAAACTAGTAACTATTATACTTCACTTATATCTTTAATTATAAATAAGAATATGTGGCAATTGCATTATCAGTTCTTCTTTACTTCTTACTTACTTTTGACCAGTTTATGTTTAAAGCCATCTGTTCGTGCAAATAACTTTGCAATTTCTTTCAAAACTTATTTTTTATATTATTAGACTTATTCCATTGCATGATATATGCTTTAAGTAATCTGTAATCACTATATCTATAATCACTACATTTAACAACTGTGTCAATTACATTGTGATATTATAAAGAGAAGCACTTGAAAAATATTTGTGTTGAAAGATATAATTGAAATGAATTTTGAAAAGTAGCAGAACACAAAAATTTGAGTACATACTATGCAAACAAACCAAGATGAAGCTGCGAAAGAAACACAATGGCAAGAAAAATGCATGTATGTCAAAATAGGAAGCACTATAAATAAAGTTAATGCTACAAAAAGGAAATTTTTTAAAGAAACTGCAAAAATATTTGCACTAATAGATTGCTCTAAACATTGCTCTAGTAGCTTTTCATATATTAAACAAAAAATAAGCAAGTAAAGCAATGATAATGCAACTGACACATGTTCTTGTTTATCATTAAAAAGATAAGTGAAGTTCTTGAACAAACAGCAAACTTGCTGACTGTAAAGCAGAGATGTTTATTTATTTAATGTTTTTCTCATATGTACAACATGATCTAATTCATTCAGACTTTCTCATTGGCCACTTGGAATGACTTAACAGGAGAAACAGTTGTTCAAAAGAAAGTATGAACCTAACATGTAGTTTCAGCACTATCAGGATCATGCTTAGATCCTTGGATCCCATTGCAGAGCAATATCGTTCCCCCAATTTATTCATTAATAGCAATAAAAGCTTCAGAGTGGGGAAAAAAAAAAACGGTAGTTGAAGAATCATGTCAGCTATTATATGACTTATAGGATGGTGCACAAAATGTCATACAATTTAACTGCCAATTTAATTGCCTTAGTATAATACAGCAGAACTCTGATTGTCTGAGGTAATGTCGCCTGGGATCATCTCAGATAAGTGAGAACTGGATAATAGGGATGATCAAAGGGTAAACTTGTGTCAAGAAATGGAAGCTATAACTTATGCCACCTTCCTTGCCTTTTAAGTTTTCTAGTTTGTACACACAAATGTTCACATTTATTTTGTATCAGTAATATAACTGTTAACATAATCTGTATTAGCCTATTTCATGAGCAAGAATAATCATTTACAATCAGTACCTAATAAATTAACTGCATAATCTAATATCTTTACAAGTGTCAGGGTTTGCAATCTTAAAAAAATGATTTTACATTGTTACTAAAATTAGGCAAATGAGTCAACCTTGGATATACTTTTCTCCACTTACAAGTTTTTTGATGAAGACTAGTTTCTGGGAACTTTTTCCCTATCATCAGTTCTGTGGTTGATTGATGATGCATCCATGATTTTACATGTTACAGATTTGGTTCCAATTATGCAGCATCTTATATATATATATATAATCTTCTATTTTGGAAAAAACTAAATGTGAACTACTACTGTATATACCTGAAAACATCAAAGTGGTTCACAAGGGCTTGATTATATCTCTCGCCCAGAAGTAAGTCAGCCAAGTTGGCACTCTCTTATTGATCACTTCAAAAGATAGCATAATCAGTACTTTATTTCATTATTTAATATTTTTAAGATACATATATTTTATTTTGTAAGGTTATTAAACTTCAATTGGGTAAATTGTGTCAAACAGCACATGAATTTCAATTGAAGTAATGCTCTAATGGTTCCGAGGTTCCTAGAGTTTACAGTTAGCTGATATTCCTCTTCTCACTATCTGAAAAAAGCTTAATCAGGTAAATTAAAAAAAGTTAAACCCGTGGCGCTACAGTCCATATCAGTTGCCTGCCAACCTGACTGCCGACCTCACACCCACATAGGCAAGGTAGAGGTCGGCAATCATCCAACTGATACAGGGAGGAGGTGTGGTCAACATCTCAATACCCCCAGGCGGAAAGTTGGCTTTAATGACCAGGGTCGCTTACCTAATGCAAGCTCCTCAATTTTCTTGCGCTGCTGAGTGGGCACCGTCCTATACCCAGGACCTAAAATCTGCACTCCCAGGAGTGGGATCAAACCTGGGCTGCATTCCATGGCAGGGAACCAAGGCATGATGCCTTAGCCCACTATGCCACAGTGCAGGACCAATCAGGTAAATAACCCTAACCAAATTCAAACTTTGGACCTCTTGAATGTGAGGCAGACATGCTAACTTCACACCACAGAGTTGGTCCCAGCCTTATTTTTATGAGTAATAGGATACTATGAAGCACAAAATTAATATAATTTTGAGTCGAACTAGTACTCAATGCTCCATATATTGCTGGTGCTTACCTAGAACATTTTCCGTTAGGATGTTAGGAAGGTCCTAACGAAAAGCGTCCTAGGTAAACATTAGTAATATATGGAGCATTGAGTAGGTACTAGTTTGACTCAAAATTATATAAGCCTTATTTGTTTCTTGCAAAACCACATGCAAATCGTGTTTAAGTGAACTTTCAAATACCTACTTGAAGTTTGGCTTCAGACGGCTTGTGTGTGTTAGAATAATCACCTATTGTTGATTACCCTTATAAATGGAATACGATAATAAAAGAGAAGTTAAAAAGCCTGGGAATTAAGTACTTGGAAATTGTAAGTTGTCATTAGGTAAGTGATCTAAAGACTTATTGAGTCATATTTCAATTACAACTTAAAACTTCAATAATGTCAACTATTAAAAACAGGAACATTTTCAGGAATGTCCCAGCGCCATCATAGGGTGACAGAACAAACATCAGATACATATATATAGGATATATTGTGAGGGTTGAGACAAATTCTATATTGGATTGAAAAAACAGAAATTTAAAAGCTAGATTAACAGAACACCAAAGGAACATAAAATATAAAATTGAAAAATCAGCATATGCTTTTTATTTCTGGAATGAGAACCACAACTGCAAAGAGGAGCTTAAAATATCGAAACCTTTAACAATGAAGCTTGACCTTTCAACATGCAAAAAGTCTTATTATAAAGAACATTTCACATATTTAAAATGTGACGGTGAGTAGTCTAATGCACGTATACAAGAAATATTCTGAGAGGCAGAATTACAAGAGGTCAACATGACAGTCAACTATGAAGATATGGTTGGTTGCCAGTCAGCTGATGGGGCTGGGACAGTTCCGAAAACATTCCTGTTTTTAGTAGTTGGTGTAAGTGAAGTTTTAAATTTTAACAAAATAGGACTCAATTGGTCTTTTAATAAATGATCTTGAACTGAGATTTCCTCGCTGGCCTACAGGAAGATAGAATCGGCTAGAAAATTTAATGTTATATCAGCATGTTGCCATGGTAGCTCAGTGGTAGAACAGCCAAATGTAGAATTGAAGATCTTCGGTTGTAATTCCAGCTATGACATTGAATTTTTCAGTTTTGATTCTGACCTTCCAAAGTTTATCTACATATAGTTTGTGCATATTAAAAGAGTCATCTATCACTGATTGCCTTTATAAATAGAAAAGCATTAGGCGCAAAATTCCAGATTCCTGTAATTACCTCTAGATAATATTTGTGCTGCTTTAATATATGTACATTAATACAGGTTATTACAATAAATATTATAGTATTTGTTGCATTATCCTGTATAGTTTATTGAATTCCCAAACAGTATAACATTCAATATAGTAGTTAATGCACTGCAGTTTTAAGAAGCATAAATGTTTTGCAATTCATTTATTTTCCTTCATTTTATACTAGCTCTATCTCAAGCTATACTTGCATTACCTTGGATTTTGCTGATGAGTCTGTTTCTTTTTTATTTCCCTCTCCTTTCTTTCTGTCTTTCCTTCTTTTAGATGTCATATGATTCAAAAGGTAATAACAATGTTCCTTTCAATGGAAAATTATAAAGAATAGTCCCTCAGTAATATAAAATTGTAAGTGATGAGGTGTTAAAAACTGACTAGAAATATTGTTTTAAATTTTATGCTAGTAAAACAAGTGAAGAAACATAAATGCCTTATTTATCCAAGTACAAGACAACTTCACATGCAAGCCAATTCCAGTTTTGTAAGAGTATTCATTATACTGAATATTCATTCAGTATTTAGCATATCTATGTAAAAAGAGGCCATTACTTAATTTTTAAAAGGAAATTTAAAGTGTTGCGCATATATTTGAAAAAACCAAGGACATTTAAATTGACTACGTATGTTTTTTCCTAATAACTTAATTTTGGAAATAGCTTTAATAACAAATTGAAGTACATATGATATGCATTTCATTGAAGTATTGTTAACATTATACAAATATAAAACGCAGAAATTTTAGTTTCAGTTTCAACAAACTATTTCTTGAATCACGTTACTCAGTTATGAAACTGAAACTGTTACTGTGCTCCTCTTTAACAGTACTGTCACTTTCTGTCATTGTTCTCATCAAATGAAGTAGTTGCCATAGTCATGTTGTCAGTTTCTTCCTATGCAGCACTTTGTTGTATCTTCATGAAATTTCTAATTAGGGACCTACTGTTTATCAGATCCAGGTAGAATGACAATGGTAGTGACATTGGTAGTAGCAGTTTATGACGATGTTGAATACGATTTTGTATTTGTCAAATGCATGGGTTTAAAGCTTTACAAACACTTGCCAAATCAAATAGAAAACATACCCTCTATAAATAAGTTTAAGGTAGAGCTACACAATTTCTTTAAAAAAAATCAGTTTTACTCAGTAAATGAATACTTAGAATAAAAATCAGGTACAGTATAAATTAATCAGTTTGTTGTGCATAATGATACTAATTTATTCTAGTTCTATTCTTGTTTCATGTGTCCGAGATTGGAAGACTCATCAATGAAGAATTTTAACTGACCAAAGCATTAAAATTAAGTGTAATACTAGAGTCAGTGTCTGCATGAGTATTCATAACTGAGTTGATCTGTTACTGTACTCAAGTGTCTTAATGTTTTTCAAGAGTGAATATTAATTTGTGTAAATTATCTGTAAACTTTAGATTATAAATACGCCATAGATGAATTGTAAATATTGTTAAATACTCTAACTATATTGACAATGACTATAATTCTGTATGAATTCCTGTGGCTAATAAACATTGTATTGTATTGCATTGTATAGGTGACATACGTATTATGACACATTATTGAAAAAAGTTTAAAATTTTTTAATTTGTGCAGAAATTCTGTGATGGGCATTAGAAAATATAAGAGAAGGTAGAACAGAAATGACTAGGTATGTCATGGGCAAAGGGAAAAAAAGCATAGCTAAATTTCTCTTTTCCACTTTACCATTGGCCACCAGTACAACATTACTCACAATCACCAACAGTTGCTTATATTTTAGTCTTGGAAAGACTTTTTCTCCAATGCAAATTCTTATAATCCCTTCGTTTAAAGCTAACTTTATGGCACAAAATGAAATGCACAAAGTCCGCTGCATGACTTTGTAGCAATCTTTACCATTTCCACCCATGCTTTACCACTGCCAACACCATCTCATTTACTAAATGGTATTGAGAAACGTGTATCACAAATGTAAAATGATCCCTTATTTTGAATGCCACAAGGAATGGTTGATTCAATATGAAAGATAATTTGTATCAATTCTCTGTATCTCCTCTCTCACTCTCTCTCAGCTTTACTCAGTGTCCTTTACTTGCTTTCTACAACAACTCTCAAGTAGTGGAAAACTGACTTTAACTTTATGATATTTAACCTTATTTAACCTAATGTGGCTCTCGGATAATTCTGAATAAATCTGATCACCTTATGCAATTATCTGATATCATCAAGAATTAATAACTTAAGAGTTATTTAAGCTGCAACCACCCAGTGGTTTCAATCTAGCAGCTTCTGAGAAGTATGCTTACCTTGAAGTGACCTTCAGGAAAACATTTTGTTGCATTGTTTCAATTCCATCCCCATTATTACAGAAAATGCTGGCTAGACTAGCTTTCTTGATCTCGTTCACTTGTGCTGCAAATAAAGAGGTTTTTGCTTCATTGAGTTGCTAAAAAATTTCAATTTTTAAAGTGCCGCATCTAATAAACAGAGTTACAATAATTACAGACATCTTTTATTTATTTATTTGTTTTGACTATAACATAATGTTCGAGTGCCTATTTATTAATGGATTAATAGCCTCCAAAGTAATGTTTAAAGCACATATAAAACAGTTATTTCTTAATCAAACCATGTTGCTTTAACTGTGTGGTGGCAGTATTCTTTAATAACTGATAGCAAATAAACATACGTGAAAAGTTACACTTTTGTTCTTGCACTGCCACAGAATAATTTCCTTCCATTGGTTTAACTACTTATTCTTTTCTTCCACATTTCTGAGCACATTGTTCTGTGTTACCAGTTATCCCACGTTGTGATATAACACATTAACAAATTTCAAACACATAAAAAAAGATGTCTTTATAGTCTTCAGTTTTATAATCAACTTGCTAAAAGTGTGTCACATATTGTTAATAAATGGATACTTTAGAGGCCCAGATTCCCAGTGTTACAAACGGTCCAGTCAATAAATAAGGCCTGTGTTTTAACAAAGTAGCAAACTAAGCGTCACTGGCATATTCCAGTGTTCTTGTACAATTCATTGTATTGTGTTATCTTTGTTGCTGTCCTCTTGCATTATGATAATTTATTTTTGTGTTCAACCAACTAAAACTATAATTATAAGTACCAAATGCCTGAAGCAGGTCCAGCATTGACGTAGGAAAAGAAGGAACTAGTGTTTAGATTTTTACTTTAGCCTTTGGCTAACCACTAAAAGTAATTGTGAAAACCACAATTCATGATCTTTTTATGTTATCCATTTTCTGTTCTTCAAAGCACCAGGCTCAAGCCAACTGTGAGTATTTCAATTTCATATATGTTTTTCCCAATGAATTTAAGTGACAATCTGAAAATGGCTAAAGCTGTGGTGTAAGCCTAGCATTTTGATATGTTTATCTAATAATATTTTTTATTTAGCATTCTTATCTCTACTTTTGATTCCATATTAATATACTTGATTGATATTTCTTTTATGTATTTTATCAGTCCATATATGACATTTTGTTTGATTTTTCTTCCTTCAATTCAATTTAGATCATTTTACGTATTAGTATTGTCAACATAGATATTATTGTACAAAATCTGTACAATGTAATGTAGTAGGTTAAAAACAATTAATTTTAATTGGAAAGTTTTATGTACACAGCTATAGTACAAAAATAATTATAAATGGTGATTCAATATAGTTTAATATATAATAATATTATTTGTTTGCCCATTCTTTTTCTCTTTCATTTTTATTACTATGTTTCTTTTTGCTAACACATTGACGACTATTTTGATGTCAGTCAACAGGAAATGTACTAGAATCCACCATAATATATATTTTTTTCTGAGATTCTGAATGTTTAATCATAGAATGCATTTTTTATTTTTACTGTTTTGGGTGAGTTAGGATTTCTTTGAGCTTGAACAGTAGCTTTGGAATATTATACAATATTATTGCACTTTTTATTCAGTTAAAAGTATTTTGAATTGTTGCATACATAGCTTCTATTTTGCCATGAACAATTGTACAATTTTACCCTAAATATGCATGGAAAGAATATAAGTTACACATTTCCCTACTTCTAACTCCTTCTTAACTGGAGGGATCATCTATATAAAATGGGTCCAGTGAGTATTTTATATACAAAATTTCTCATAATGAGTTTTGCTACATGTGAACTTACATTTATTTGCTATTTCATTTGAGTTCGAACAACATTTTATTTTAATATCTTTTTTTGGGTTGAAATGATTCAATAGATTTTCTTTTTTATTGGGTATGTTTTGGATTTCTTTCAATTTATACATTATATTTAAAAGTTCAGTATAGATTTTCAAACTCTGTTGATTAAATACAAAATAATTTATAAACTTGAAAGAAGCGTAGCGACAGTAAAGAACAAATTAGTACAAAAGTGAATCGAGAATATATTGACACATTGCTTCACTCACACTGTTTATTCACAGGACATGTTTCAAGAGCTCTTGCTCCTATCATCAGCTGATACTCGATTAGTGTAAGTTGTAGTGGTTTCTTCTTTCTCCGTATTGTCAATAGATGGCGTGATGTACTTGTCAAAGATGTCCGGTGGTGGAGTTTCAAAATTCATTACTCTATGACGATTTTTGTTAATGAAGATTTTTTCCCATACGGAAAGGTCTATGGGGTGATTAACGTATTTTATTAGAGATGTTTCCAAGTTGATGTCATGTCTAGTATTCAAAAAATGAAAAGCCACTGCTGATTTTTCTGTTTCACCATTTTTAATGTTTCTTATAGGTTCTTTAGTTTTGATGTTAATATTTCTTTTTGTTTTTCCTATATAAATTTTAGGGCAAGTTTCACATTTGATCTCATAGATTCCTGGTTTTTCTTTGGTAGTGATTGAATTTTTTCAATATATTCTCAATTCACTTTTGTACAAAATAATTTGTTTAGAATTTAGTAGTGCTCTTTGTTTCTCATACATAAATAGAGCCTATATTTGTAGATCTAAGATTAAATATTATGTGTTTATATAATAAGGAAAGTTGAAACAATCTATTGATTACTCATTGAAATAATGCTCAAAACAGCTGTTCCTTCCAGTTTATATGTACTGTATACTTTTGATTATCCATAAATGGTTTATTCTATTTGAACAGTATATGTGTATGGCTAATGAAAAATATTCAGAATATTTTATATAAAGTGACAAAAGGTCATGACAAATAATACTGGAATTCAAATCAAAATGTAGGTTGTGAACTAAGCTTTGCTGTTTCGATATTAATGGTTCCTTATTACACATGTAGAAAAAGGAATGCCCCTTTATGAAAGAAGAATTCTTTATGAAAGAAGGGAGGGGGCATGAACTACAGCTATACTTGCTTGAGCATGTCATACAGATGGTCAATCTGTTTTTATGTATACAAGCTAACTGCAGCTTTCTGTTTAAATTGTATACTATATTTTGTATTATAATCATGTCATACACTAAATGTAAAAGTAAAAAAAATAAGATCAAAATAAGAATTAAGGGCAGAAAAAAACATACCAAGGGCTTCAAAAATGTTGATGAAGAAAATTTGAGTGAATAGTTTAAAAGGGATGAATATAAAACAAGTTTCCAAAAGCTGCTGACCAGAATTTTGTTGTTACCCTCAAGATTTTTATGTACCTGTAATTATTATCGTTAGAGTTGATGAAGGAAAAGGTGGTTAATGTTTAAGGATCGTGTAACATTCTAAACTACAATTCATGATGAATGACTTAACTGAATAATTGGTGCAGAACTCAATTTTATAACTTTTCAAGAAGTGTAAATGTATACTATTGGAAAACCGATTACTTTGACAATGATAAAATGTAGATTTACATTGGTTTTCTAATATTTTCTCTCTACTACTGCACTTATTTTCTTGGCAGTTTACCAGTCATTAAGTCAATATATTTTAAGTTTCTTCGTGCCTTCCATTTTTTTATTTCATGTCAAATTAGGAAACTACTAAAGTCATGAGAACTGTCTGATGTTATGTACCCTCAGAAGAGTAAAAGCTTGGAAGTTAAAATATTTTAACATTAGCACAATCAAAGAATAACTTTCAATTACATCAATACATTGATAATTAATTAAATACTTTGGATATTAACATACAGCAAACTTTTTTTCCGTAACATTAAAAATGAGTAATTTTCTCTTCCCTCCAGAATGACTGTAACAATAAAATGTGTATGTTTCTCTCCCTCTCTTCTCCCTTTCTCCTAAGTTTTACTGAATGTAGAGCAATTCAGTACCTACCTTCAGTCAATGAGCCAGGTTGGTTAGGAACATCATAAAAGAACCGGTCTCCTTTCTTTGTGCGACGCATTTGGTCTCCAAAGATGCAGCGGAATGTGGGGCCCAGAAGTCCATCATCCGGAGTCCGTTCTGCCATACCACCCACTAGTAGGTCTACATCATTGGGATGGGCATAAACTGATCGCAACTTATTCACAGTCTGAAATTTGCAAATAAATAATTTGCTTAGCATGTGGTTCTTTACAGCAAAGGCTGCAGTCATCTTAGTTACTATATTAACATTCTTTTTAAATGTGAAAATTAGTGAAATACCTGGAAAATCATACATATATGTTAAAAAAAAGCAAAATGAACAGCTATAGGAGTTATGGATAGATAGTCAAACTAAAAAATTCAATTCCAAGGCTGGAATTTGAACCATGGATCTCATGGTTTCCGTCCAGTCGTTCTTACCCATTGAGCTACCATGGCCAACGTGCCGTCATGACATTAAATTCTCCAATTGAAAACCTTAGCCTATATATGGTTAGTGTGAAGGAACTATTAATTTCCATCAATTAACTTAAGTTATAGGAGTTTTGGTACCTTGTATAGTAATTAGAAGTGCCCCCTCATGTTTTCAGACATAGCCTAATTTGCAACTGCAATGTTAGTCCTCACATGCACATACATGGGTGATCAGTAAATAAAATTCAAGAAAAGATTATGTGGTAAAAGAACACGAATGTTCTGAGTAAACTATAAAAACATGCAAAGTAACAATAAAAACATTAATATTGATATATATTCAATATTCAGTTGGGTTTATCCCTTCATTAGATGATTAAAAGATTAAAAGCACACTTCACGGTTAACTGTACTGATTAGTAATTATCTTTATTAGCACTCCTCCAATTTTCTGATGTCACTTCTTTTCTTGTTACACTGCAAAATATTCTGCTTCTCCCATGTAAATGTTTTGTTGTGACTTGCAACACAATTCTTTATTTCTGCCCAGATTAGTTCCATGGTGCTGAAGTGGCAATGAAGGAGGGGGGTGTTGCAATCTGATGCCATGTTCTTTAGCTGGTTCAACGTATTTGGGCCTAGGCTTGTTTTCATTTGAAGGATACATCAGAATAACAATCAAGGTAGGGAAAATACATATGGAAACATAATGATAGACCAAACAAACTTAAAGGAAAAAAATGTCAAGTGCATCAGTATATACAATCACTGAAAGACTACAAAACACATTATAGCATTCATGACAGCACTCTGCTGTATTTTCCAGAACTTGAAATCCAAAAGTTACACCTGTTATATTCAAAGAAAAATCCTGAAAATCCTGTGTCATATGAACAATAATGACTGATTTTAGTTAATTGATGGATATTAATCATTTCCTCACACTAGCCGTATATAGGCTAAGGTTGTTGATAGAGTCAACATGAAAAATACAATGCCATGGCCGGGATTTGAACCACAGATCTCCTGGTTTCCGTCCAGTCGCTCTAACCCATTGAGCTACCATGGCCAACATGCCGTCCTGACATTAAATTCTCCACTTGACTCGTATTTCCCCAGTAGACCACTAGGGGCTCTCACACTCGAGATACACCATTTGTGGCGACCGTGGTTCAAATCCCAGCCATGGCATTGAATTTTTCATGTTGACTCTATCTATCAATAATAACTGATATTTGTAGCAACACATCATTTTGGGTATCCCAAAAGTAATACATGTTCTGTGAGTGACAGAATTAGAGACAGCTGTTCTAAACTTCATTTACAGATACACAACAAGAAAGATGCAATTCAAATATAAACTTTGAATAAACAGAAACATCTAATGCCTCAAATGGACCACATGTGAAGAAAGCAGTTAAGTTTTATGAAATAAAATGTTCCAAATGTCTAAAGTCTAAAAAAAAAATTATTTCTTAAGGAAGTAATTTTATGGATTATCAGAAGAATCCTCCACTTCCTAATTCTTCAACTAATGAAGCATATTATCCCAAGCAGCTATCACTTTATTTATCTGTATTCTATATACATGATGCAACAGTTTCCAACAAAAGATTTGATGAAATGTATAAAATGTTGTAGCACTTTTATTAAGAAATTTGCCTGAGCATAAGTGCATAATCTCAATATATTCTGTAATTCCCAATGGGGACAGAATAAAAACTTTATCATGCTCCAATTTTGCTATTTCTTAGTGCATATGAAGAGATTTGAACAACTGTGAAGGACATTTCCAGCAAAAGGACATTTGTACCTCAAGTACAGTAAGAACATGAGTCTTAAAAACCAGAAGGCAGGGTGTGAATTTGCAACTGCAAGTGACTGCAGCCATGAGATTGCCAGCACTATGAAGAAACCTGAATCATTCTTCGTAATTAATTGAAAGCAGAAAATGTTTTATAATTGGGGAGTTTCTTAATAGATAGTATAGGAAGAAACGCCCTTTTGTCCAGAGATCCATTGCAGTATACCACATACATGGATTCTAAACCTGTGTTCCTGACACATTTATACAATTACGGTTCTCATAGCTAGGGGGCTGTCATGATGTAAACCCAGTAACCCCTCACAGTATCTAACCAAGCATTCCTCTTCCTTCTCCTCGATCTTCTCTTTTAATGTTAAATTTTCTAAATCAGGTTCATGAAAAAGGAAAAGTTGTTTTGGATTTGATTTTACGTTTTATTCACAGATATGCATACTTTATACTTCGAATTCTAAAATTACAATGAAAACTGTATAAATTATTAATAACATTTAATGTAACCATATATTTAACGTCTTTGTAGCATGATGGTAGAATGTCTGCCTCACATTCAAGAGGTCCTGAGTTCAAATCTCGGTCAGGGTGAGTTATGTGGATAAGGTCTTTTCCAGGGTTTCCCTTATCCTGAAAGATTAATGTCATGTAACTCTAAGCTCCTTTGGCTCTGGGCTCATTTGAGTATCATTTCAGCCATTTCATTCATTGTCTGATATGACTTCATAGAGATCATTAATTTTTTAAAAACTTTAACATTAATGTAATGCATTTATAATGTATAACTAATGAAATGCTTTAAACTTACTGATTTAGACATGACATCCAAAAAGCCATCAAAGCTTTTAGCTACTGATAAACCACACATTCTGCGATAATAGTTGTATCCTGGCAATCCATGATCTCTTCCTTGTTGTATGCTCAAGCTCACTAAATCCAAACCAAATGCACCTTCTCCTTTGTACAACATTCTTGTTAACTGAAATTTAATGCAAAAGACTTAATTTTTAAGTTCAACATTAAATATTATTTTTATACTTTTTTCTCAGAAAAGTGCTATAAAATGTTCTGGCTATAATAAATAGCAAACTGAAGTAATAACAGAAAGCAATTCTACAAGTATCTAAGCATCTGTTAGTTAAGATGCTTATATGTTATTTAGTAGGTTTAAAGCATCTGTTGTTTTTAGTTTTAGTTGCAATAAAACCTTATTTTTAAAGGAGCACGAAAGTGGAAACGGAAAAATAATAAATATAAAAAAATACATAAATTTCTTATTATCTTTAGAAATAACAAACTTAACTTTGGTGTTTATAGGAAATCTACTCATATTGATAATTACATAAAAGATAAAAGTTTTAACCCTTTTTCACATAAATCTGCATTTTTAATGGTTTGATTTATAGGTCCCTAAAGGTTTGATTTATTTATCCCTAAATAAAGAGGAATTTAATAGAGAATATAAATAAATATGTTATTAATACTGATTTAATTAATGGTTTAACAAAAATTTTATACATATATTTTATACATAGATTTTATATACACAAGTTTCTACCCTTAAAAGAATAAAAGATTATTATAATTTTAAAAAGTTGACTTACCATTCTTGGTCTAATAAACAGTTTCAAAAACTTTTTAAAGAATTTAGTATAATTTTGGATCCTCAAAATATATAAAAACTTTGCTACATTTTTCTAAAAAAATATAACATGTCCAATAATAAAACATCTGGTATTTATCAATTTAATTGTTTAGATTGTGATCAGGTTTACATGGAAGAACCAAACATAATTTAGAAACCAGAATGATACAACATTTTCGAAACATTAGATATAAACACACTGGTAAATAATTGGCAGTGGCAGATCATTTTTGGTCAATTAACCATGAAATAAATCCAGAAGTTAAATTATTAAAACAATTATGGTCCAATAGATTTAATGGTTTGGGAGAACATTTTTATTTTAAAAAACAGAAATCATGTAATGAATTTTGAAATACCCCCAATTGATTTTCTCTTTAAGTTTGTTTCATTTTCAGAGTTTGATAA
Source organism: Mantis religiosa (assembly GCA_030765055.1). Taxonomy (NCBI): domain Eukaryota; kingdom Metazoa; phylum Arthropoda; class Insecta; order Mantodea; family Mantidae; genus Mantis; species Mantis religiosa. The sequence continues at coordinate 146,540,637 of CM060947.1, read as the reverse complement.
TAAATTAAAAAATAATATGACACCTAGCGGCAGTAAAGATGACAAGGGAAAAAATAATGACTGAAGATGCAAAATGTTATTTGCAAAACTAGTATCTTTAATTCTGTAGAAATTTCATCAATTTTCTTAAAAAGATAAGTGAAGTTTGTGACAAATAATTATATTTTATGAAATATGTGTAACTGCTGATAATGCAGATGAGAATTTATAAAACTTTTCCTGTAGGTTTAATTTCATTTTAGGACAATGTGATATTGTAAGTTACTAATAAGCTCTTGAGCAAAACTTACATCCTGAGAGTAACTAAGATCCCTGCGACCACTGCTCTGAGTTGCCAGAGACCGTAGTAAACCATCTAGATATGCAGGTTCTTGGATAACACTGGGATCATTGAAGTGATCCCTCAGATGGAGAGTAACATTGCTCACTCGATTTTCATCATATAACCTGCCATAATAAAAGAAATGTTATCAGCTGTAATAAATAAAGTAGGAACAACTACATTAATTCTCTTCCCAAGTCCATCAAACTCTCACATAATTTTGCATTATAATAGGAAGATACAATTATGTATAATGATAAAGAGATAAAATATTGTTTTAATAATTTGCCTAAGCTTATAAAGTTACCAACCCATTAAACTTCTAAAATCCTGCTCCCAAGCTTCAGTTTTTACAGTGTACATTTTATCACATTTTGAAAATAACAAATAGCAATAAATTGATAAATCAGCTGCATATATCATTTCTCAAGTGGTCAAATCATAAAGTGATACAACTCCAGAACTGTTTCACTGAACAAGAGTTAGTAATTTGGGAGAAATTATAATAAAATAAAATTGCATTTGCATTTTGAAATGCTGCCAAATGATTTTATGTATAAATCTATTTTCAACAGATAGCAATAACATATTAATAAATAATGGATGTTGATGGGAGTGTCATTAGAATCACATTAAATTAGAGGATAAGGATAGTTTCCTCCTTTATCCACCAGCCACTGATTATTATTATTATCTTATTTGTAGATGCTGGTTCTTACGTAGACTGCTCTGATGGTGATTCTAAGAACTTTTAAAAGGGTTGCTCTGTGGGATATCAAAATTGAATATTCTGTTCTTACTCTTCCAGTTAAAGTTCTGTTTCCATGTTGACAATTCTTGAATTTCCTATATATGTTTTAATAGTTTTGGTTCCAAATTGATGTCATGAGTTTTCTTCAAGAAAGGATAGCAACTGTTGATTTCATTAAGTGTTTGTATTTTATGCCTCTCAAATGTTCATTGGTTCTTATTTTCAAGTTCCTCTTAGTGTTACCTATATCAAACTGGTTACAGTTACGGCATACATTTTTTTGTAATGCCTTATAACACATGTCATATGGGATAATGAATGAAATGGGTAAAATGATGCTCAAATGAGCCCAGGGTCCACAGACCGGGGTCCTCCCCATTAAGTTATCCAACATTCATCTCTTAGGATAAGGGAAAACCCTAGAAAAACCCTTTTCCAGATAACACCCTGACCAACATTTTAACTTGTGACCTCTTGAATGTGAAGCAGACACTATCCCCATGCTACAGAGGCAGGCATTGCATTCTATATGATAGATTCCAGATTCTGATGCAATGCTATCTTTAGCGTTTGAACCAAGTAAGTTTTTTATGCTGTATATGTTGACTGGAGCCAATTGAATGTTGTGTTCTCTGAAAATCTTTTAGAATTTGTTAAACATTTGTGGATGATATGTGAACTTTTTAAATGAATCTTCTTTTGATTTGTTGAGCGTGATTGTTTCTTTTAACAGTTGCTTTTCTTTTCACTATATTAAACTTTTTATCTATCAAAGATTTTCAGAAGTCATTTATTTGTGAAATTATAATGATCTTTTTATGTTGTTTTATATTTTTATGTTGAAAATGATACGTTACCCAGTCTGTGAATTAAATTGGCAGTTTTCAATAATTATCTCCTCATTAATCAGATCTTTATAATCTTTTGTCTCTCCAATGAAGCTTACACTTTCATTTGATTTTACAATTAAGCATTCCCTCCTCTCTTATAATCTTACGCAATCCTATTATGTTAAATTTTATATTCTCTATTCTTCTGTCTTCTTCACTCAAATATTCTGACATTTAGTGTTCCAATGTTTATTTTGGATAGGTCACATTGTTGGAATTGTTTCTCAAGGGGTTTTTTGGGGTCCGGTTCTTTTTTGTATTTTCTTTGGGTGTTCTTTTCCAGTTCCTGGAGTGTTTCCCAGAGAGCCTGTCCTCTCTCTGTAAACTGGTTGTCAATTTCATTGTTTATTTTGCATTACATGTTTCTGCCAGTTTGCCTATTTGTCATTTATCAGTACCTAATTGTTTATGGCCTACTTTTAATATTTCCTTTTTCTTACTCTTTTTGAGCTCTCATCCTGAATTTTTATTGTATTTCTCTTTCTTGTATTATAACATCTGACTGAACAAAGCTGCCTTTCCCTTTTACATTGATTTTGTTCTTCAAGATTTTGATTTTATCTTCTATTTTCCAGTACTCTACTTTACCATTTCATAGTTTAGGAGATCATTACCTATGTATGGCATTACTTATGTACCCTATTGGGCTAAATATTACATATGTGTACCCCAATTTTTGGAGAATGGTCTCTACTGTGAGGTCTGTTTTGTTGGGCACATCACCATTGAATTCCTTATTTTAAATGAATATATTTTTTCTTCTTTATTGGATTAATTGCACTTTACTAACTCTACCAGTCTTTGTTTGGTCTTCTAATGCTTCTTTCATGTCATTAACTTTGTTCATTATTTTTTCTTCTAATATTTTGCATTTATCATCTACCTTCATCTCCACTGCATAATCATAATTTGATTAGATATACTTTTGTCTGAATGGAAATTCTTATTCTGATATTTTAGCTCTTTTATCTCTTAAAGGACCTCTGAGAACATTGTTTTCAGCGATCACTCTGTTTTCCTCACTGTTTGTAGTTGTGTGCTTTCTCCTTTGCTAGTTATACTTGCCAATGTTCTCTCTTGTGTGGTGTGTATGTAGTTGGTTTGATACTCATATGGTTCGTCATGGCACTAGCTTATGAGTGCTGCTTCCACTTACTGCTCCTTTTGTTACCTTGTTGGCCATTAGATGTCACTAGTTGTTTTCCCTTTCTCTCTACCTGTTACTGTGGATTGTTTTCCTTTTGGTAGCAATGACTTCTTGTTACTTTCTTATTTGCATCCAATCTGGATCGCATATCCTGGACTAGGATTATAGACTTTTAAGTTTGAAAATATCACTTCCATAATGATAGTAGTTATACTGTTAATAACAACTATAATACCTACATTTATATTCTTTCTCTCTGCAATAATTCACTGTTTTACCCCCACCAGCGGTGCTCGCTGTCCGTAGCACCCGGTTCATCATTCCCTGAGGAGCAAAAAGCTACCTCCCTACACTAATCCCACTTAAAATACACCCGTCATTCTGCAACATCCACATCCCGCCACTACGTGGTTAAGCTCTTCCCAGAGCAGGTACACGATTTGACCACCCTTCGGGCTGTTCCAAACAGCCCGCCAGATTTGTGCTGCTGCTGCTGTTTTACTACCTTCAGCCCTCCACTTTACTTTAGTTCAACCTGTTTGTAGTCACTGCCAATACATTTACCCCACTTAAAACACACTGGACTTAAATATTAAGCTTCAGTGACTATTTTAGACTTTTGATTTATGCACATCCAAATGTCAAGAATGTGATAAATGAAAGAAAAATGAAGAACAAGAAGAGAAAGAAATGAGATATATAAGCAGCATGTACAGAATTTAAACAGGTATGAATGCTTCTATTACTGTTTATTGAAGTGCAAACATATAGTGAACGTTAAAAATTATGTAACAATATGCAAAAGTAATCCTAATTTCAAGAACATTTTAAGGTGCATTAGCTTAATGCACCATGTACTGTACAGAAAAGCTCATGGGACATATAGCACAACTACCATGCACTCAAATATGTTTTCACTACCACCACTTGACATAGAAGGTATTATTTAATACTGTAGGCCCATCTATGTGATGGTTGGATTGACCGAGATTACTTCATTATTTATTTGATCCTTTTTGGCAACACTCCTCTCTAAGAGCATGAAAGCCTTGCAAAATATGCACCATTAAAACACTACATTCATACAGATATATCATTAAATACACTTACATTATATCATCATCTATCATTGAAGAAGCAAACTGTAAAACAGCTGTAGCAAAGCTATTAGACACAGTTGGTTCCATGGTGTCATCATAAGCATCGCTGAAACCCGAACTTCTCACTTGTAAACCAAGCTTCTTGGTTTGTTTTGAACCTGGAACATACGAGAACAGAGTTAATACTACAGAATACTGTATGTGTGCATGTGCGTGTGCATGTGCATGCGCGTGTGCGTGTGTGTGTGCGTGCAATCACATCTTATCATTTGAGTAGGAAGCTTCCTGCTAAGATGTCACAAGCATTCAGTGAATTCTGCATTACAGAGCCTAAGCCAGCCTTATGTAAAGCATGACTGTGCATATAAGGAATTTCTATGCTTTATAAGATGCTTTATAAGATGCTTTATTGTCACATACGCTTACAGATAATGAGTAAAAACTCAGTAAACAGGTGACTCGTCAACAGTAGAAAATTTAAAATAATAATAATAATTACACAAAATAACAATAACACTAATAATATAAATACTAATAATACAAATAATATAATTACTAATAATATCAATACAACTATATACAAATATTGTTATAATTATGACATGCCCTTGGAATAATATTGTCAGAATATTAGAATTACAAAATGACAAAAAATTTCATTATAATTCAATTTTATCATCCATATATTCAATAATCGAGTAGTAGGCTTTGTCCATTAGTAGGTTATTTATTGCTTTATTAAAGCATTTGAGGTTTTTCATTTCACGGATTCTTACAGGTAATTTATTATATATTTTTATTCCTGCATATTGTGGGCTTTTTTCATACAGTGCTAATCTGTGCATGGGTGGTTTTAGATTATTTTTATTTCTCGTTTCATGATTATGTTGCATTTGTGAATTATAAATTGTATCAAAATTTGAATGGATGTATTTATTTATTTCATACAGGTATTGGGATGGTAAGGTTAATATCTTCAGGTTTTTGAACAGGTTTCTGCATGAAACTTTTGGTCTTGATTGAGTCATTATCCGAATTATCTTTTTTTGACTTTTAAAGATCGTTTCCCATCCCGTAGAGTTCCCCCATAGTATTATTCCGTATGTCATCAAAGAGTGGAAGTAACTGAAGTACACTATTTTTCTTGTTTCGAGGTTTGTTAATTTAGTTATGCAGCTCATATTGAAGGATGCACTGTTTAATCTTTTGGACAAATAACGGATGTGATCATCCCATTTTAATTGTTGATTTAAAAAAATACCCAAAATTTTTGAGTTTTCTGTAGGATTTATAGCATCAGTTGTGATAAACCTCTCAGAATTCTTTCCTTGAGTGCTGAACTGCATAACTGATGTTTTGGAGGTGTTAAGTTTGAGGCCATTACTCGTGAACCACTTCTGTAGGCGAGTTATAGTTTCACTTAAATTGGTTTTTAACTCCTCTAGGTTGTGCCCATTGAGTAAAATGGAGGTGTCATCAGCATACATAATTGTTTTCCCCTTTATGGAGTTAGGTAAGTCATTTGTGTAAATTATATACAGTAGGGGTCCCAAGACACTTCCTTGTGGGACTCCTGTTTTTATTTGTTCCCAATTTGATTCAACAGTTCCCTTTAGATTATTAATGACTGTTTTCTGTTTACGACAATTAAGATAATTTTGAAACCAATTTAAAGCAACGCCCCTTATGCCATAGAATTCTAACTTTTTTAATAATATATCATGGCAGACGCAATCAAAAGCTTTAGAATTATCACATATCAGAACTGCTGTTTGTTGTTTCTTATCTATCATTTTAGAAGCATCATTTACCAAGGTAGTTAGGGCTGATATTGTTGAGTGCTTTTCCCGGAATCCATGATGTGAGTTACTTAACTTGGTGAATTGTTCAAAATAAGACATGAGTTGTGCATGCACAATCTTTTCAAGTATGGTGGAGAAAGTTGGAAGGATAGAGATAGGTCGAAAATTTTTAAATTCGGCCTTCCCTCCTTTGTGTATGGGTTTAACTAGGGCGTATTTCATTCTCTCTGGAACAATACCCGTAGCTAGGGAATTATTAATTATTTGGCTCATTGGTTCGCTAATTTCATGTTTTATTTTCTTAATTAGAAATGGTGACAGTTCATCCCAGCCACAGGAGGATTTTGGTTTGAGTTTACTGATAATTTCAATAATTTTTCCTGGTGTAACATTTGAGAATTGAAACTGGGGGGTTAGCATTAGGCAATTATTATTATACAATTCAGTTATGGCATCTTGCATTGATGGGGGAGTATCTCGAATTTGATTACCAATATTTACAAAATAATTATTTAATGATTCCGCTGTGTCAGTACTCATATTACTTAAATTGTCTAAATTGTTTGTACTGTTTATTCCTAATTCCGCCTTTATTATTTTCCAAGTTGCTTTGCTTTTATTATCTGCATTTTTTATGAATTTTTCAACTGCCATTTGTTTAGCCTTCTTAATTACACGTTTATAGATTTTGCAGTAAGTTTTGTAATACTGAATAAAATTTGTATCTGTGGTGGTCTTATATATTTTGTGGAGTAGCCTCTTGCATGTGCTAGATACCCTAATGCCCTTAGTACACCAATGTAATATGTTTTTTTTAGCTACTTGTGGCCTAGTGGTTTTTGGAAAGGATTCATTAAAGCAGTTTAGAAGCTCCCTAAGAAAAGTGTTATAGTTTGAATCTACTGATGCCGCGCTGTTCCAGACCCAGGATATGTTTCCAGCTTTTTCTTTAAAAGTCAAAATGTTTCCTAAGCTAAATATGCGTCTGACAGCTATTCTTTTAGGTTCTCTTTTAATTTTATACATTGCTGGTAGTCTTATGAGGGCAGCTCTGTGATCTGATAGTCCCGTTTCCAAAACCGTACATTCATTGTTGCCATAAATTTTATTTGTTAGTATGTGATCAATGCAGGTTGTTGACGCTTTGGTGACTCACGTGGGGAGAGTATGTCTAAAAGCTAGGCCATGGGTATCAACAATGTCTATTAACTCGTTATTCAATTTATTGACATTTTCTGTCTCTTTACAGACAATGTTTTTTAGGTTACTGCCTAGATTTAATTTAGTTTTATAAAGATCAATATTACAGTCCATGGTAATTACTAGTTTTTTCTTTTTGACATTCTGTAATTTTGTTAGTAAGTGTTCAAATTTATTAAGGAATGTTTTGAGTGTATGATAGTAAGGTACCCTATAAATACAGATCACAATTAAGTTCCAGTTAATAATTTCAATGGCAGATAATTCAAAACAGCTATCTGCACTTAATGTCTTAAGATCATGTCTTAATTTTGCATGCTCAATTAGGTGATCACGTACTAGAATGCAGGAACCACCCCTATCAGAATGGCTCCTGGTATAGAAATCTACTACAGTAAATCCATTTAATTTATTTAGCAGCCAAATTGAATCTTTACTCAGCCAGTGTTCATTAAGGCAAATTATTTCAATTTTCGTGTCCACCATTTCATCAATTAGTATAGGTCATCAATTTTTGTGAGTGAACCTTGTAAATTTAAATGCATTAACCAGTAATTGAACTCATTTATATTAGACATTTTTGGTACACACGCAGTGAGGGTTTTATCAACATTTCCCAATTTGGGGACACCTACTGATCCAGTACCAAGTTTCCCTGAGATTGGTGTCAACACTGCAATATCAGGTTTACATGTGTTTAATACTATTTCTTCAATTTTGTTGGATATATATTGTACATTTTGATGAAATAACCTTATTGTTTTACTATTAACAACGTTTATATTTACTACAGGAGTGTTTGGTTTAGTTTGAGTGAAAACTGTTTCTGTTACTGAGTCAATACCATTTGCTTTAACATCCACCACCTTACTAATTAGTTTCCCCTTAATACCGAACAGATTGCCCTATTCAACAGGTTTCCAAATTTGAAGGATCCCCTTCTATTTAAATGAACTCCGTCTCTAGCAAAGTCTCTATCTTCTAACCAATAATTTGCATCAACCAGTAAACAGTCCTTCTTCTCACATAGCCAGTTAATTTCTTCATTTATTTTCATAATTCTCCTAATATTTACATCCCACCTACGAAGTACCCCACTTATTATGATTTTTTTTCTTTTGATTTCGATCTAATGTTGTTTACAAGATCCATAATGTCCCCCATTATCTCTTCTGCCATTACTCCATGTTGAATATTGTTCGTACCTGCATGTATCAGCATTACGTCCGGTTTTTGCTGCTGAAGGTTCATCTTCTCCACTTTTTCTTGCAGCTCGCCTACCTTGATTCCAGGAAAACAACGTACTTCAAAACCTTTTTCCCGACACAGGTTTCCCGAAAACTTTAGTATCAAGTCGCCTACCACAAGCACATTTTTGTTTTTTATTTCTGTTTCACTTTCACAATGTTTCACATTTCGCATTTCACTTTCCACACGGTCTTGTGCTTTATTTTGAATTTCAAGCCTGTCCTTTACGCCACTACTGCGTTGCTTTGTTGAAGAATCCTGTTTCCCATTCCTGGTTACAGTAGCGAAGGTTTTATTCTTGCAGTCGCACTCTTTCTTCTTTTTGAGTTCTTCATTTTCCTTTTTCAATAAGTTGATCTCTTTTTGAGCATTTTGAAGATCTCTGTTAAGCAGGTTAATCACCACGTGTAGCGATGCTATTGTTTGTGCATAACTATACCAATAATAAACTATACCAATAATAAATGGGCACTCAGCAAAAATAAACTCATTTTCATTTTATTTTAAATACTTTTATATCACTCTGATGGTATCTACTCACCAAGAACAATAGGAAGCCATTCACTGTATGTTATGTGCTGGATTTCAGCAATTACAATCCTTCTTGCCTCTTGGAATAGCTTTTCATCATTCCAATGAGGGTTTAACAATGCTAATTTTGATGCTACACGATTGTGTTCTCTTAGCCATACTGTATAAATGCTGGTTAAAAGTGGATGGCTGTTCACTCGCTGATCTCCTGAAACATTACAAGACATAACAGAATAAGTAATGCATATTACAGCAGAAAATTTACAACACAGAGTGTATATATATATATATTATATGTCATAACCTTTTCATGAAACTCAACATTTTCCTAAGCAGATTATGAACAATTAGTATATGCTGAAAAAACAAGTGCCTACACATTTTGCTACTGTTCTGCTGTACATGACTTGTTAGGCATTTTAGTGTAATTTCATTCCATACACCATCTGACAGGACTATTAAAAGCTGGCAGATAGTGAATAGCCTTACAATGTCCTCCTGCCATGAATTCTCTTTTGTTAATGGTCTGTGACTATTTTAAATTGATGTCTCACTTTCTTTTTCTGGTCTCTACAAGTTTCCAAAAATAATTCAATGCATGGCCTGGGTATCTGAAATCTTTGTGAAATGTGATAAATCACTTTTTCCCTTAACCTATAGACAGTTTAAATATGAAATTGTTTTCATTTGTCAAATATTTCTTCCAGTAAGGTAACAATAATATGTTCATTATGCATGATTGAAGGTATTTAGTAACAGTGATGTGAAAATTAATTGAAATAGTTCATCTCAATAGTTCATTGAGAACTCAATAGTCGATAGTTGGTCGAAGATTGATAATGGATGCAATTGCTTTTGAAACTAGTCCCTCAATAATATAAAAATTAAGTGATGAAGTGTTAAAAACTGACTACAAATAGTTTTCTCGGTCAATATGTTCATTGTTATCTTTCACATTTCTGATCCCAAGATCCTGTCGATCAACAGTTATCATGTCCCAGTTCTTTAGAAAATAATTCTTTCAAGTGTTTGTTATCTTTACTTTCCAATTAAAAATATTTTGAGCAATCTAAACAGTGGAGTCTGCTTTAAAATGTTGTATAGCACAAAAGCTCATAAAAGCATACAATTTACATCCAATATATTTTTGTGGAGTTAACATTTCTAAAATATTCATTGTTATTGCTTTCATTTTAGAATACTTATACTTTTCCAAAATAAGGGAGTCCTTTTTAGTTACTCTATATGTTGGTCATGCAAAAATAACAGAATTTCAAAGCTATCAAATAACCTCCAGCTAGGCTTTAAGCCTATTATATTCCCCTAATCTCTGCCTTCAAATAAACAGAAACAAAACCATTTCTATAAATGCCTATCTGGATTTAACATGAAGCAGATAGAAGAATAGACATTTATAACAATAGTAATAATCATAATCATAACCCTTTATTCACCTATAAGCTTACATGAAGCAATAAGTTTCGTCAGTTACAAAAAGTATTTACAATGTATTTACAAGTACAGAAGGTTTACAAATTAATGCATATAAAATTCTAGATGAAATCAGATTATTTGCATGGCTTAAGGTAGTAATTATCGTAAGTTAATAACTTTACTATAGTAATAATAAAATTAAACAATTAGGTACCTACTACTATAATTTACAATAGTTTTACATAAATTCAGTAGCATGTATGTTATATTCTAAGTATTCTTGTACAGTATAAAATGCTTTTTGTTTAAACCAATTTTTTAATATGTACAAGAGTGAGTATAAAAAGTTATGCGAGTGCAACACATCAGATTTTTGTTTCTTCGGAAATATATCTTTGGCCTAAGGCTATAATTCCTGAGATAGAGAGTTGTTTTCCCATTCTGTTCAAATACTATTCTCTTACTAAAACATAATGAATGTGAAAATAAGAATAGTTGCAAGATGAAGACCTACCTGACTGAAAACAAGTGTCATTGTCATCATTAACCTGACACTGTTTGGTTGGTTCATCAGCAAGTGGCAGAAATTCATGCCCATTTTTAAACTCAGAAAAGAGCTGGCCATTCAACCCAGTGCGAAGTGTTGATGCCTTTTCTACTGTAGACCCATATATTGTTGATGCATCCAAGAAGTGTGTAGCTTGGTTCATCTGAAAGCATTCTTTCATGAATTTCTACATTATAATCCATCCACAGTTTTGTTTGATATTAAATATGTAAACTAGGTTTATTACCACAGAAGCAAAATGTGTGATATTAAAAGACAGTGAAACAAGCTTTTTTAAATTCTTTTTACAATTTCCCAATTATGTTTTCAGTCAAAGGATGGTTAACATGGTACACTAATGTATGAAGTAAATCATATGTGTGTAAAGTAACATGTAAGAAATACTGTAATCACAAAGTACATACTGACTCATGTTTTTGTTCCTATGAACAAATTTGAAATTCAGATGTGTGCATTGTTATACTATTCCTTCAGTTATAATGGCCACGCCGTGGCTCAGTGGTTAGACCGCTTGGCTCTCACCTAGGCGGCCCGGGTTCGATCCCAGGCGGCCGCAAAGTGAGATTTGTGGTGAACAACACGGCGCTGGGGCAGGTTTTCTCCGGGATCTCCGGTTTCCCCCGCCATCTCATTCCACCGGTGCTCCATCTTCATCTCATGTATCATCAGTGTCATCGCCTGCGGTGCCGTATGTAGTAAAAGCGGGCGTTAAACACTACACATTTCATTTCAGTTATAATAATACTAAATTCAAGAGTTGATGTCTCACATTACTTCTGTGATCAGAAATAATGAGTGCAGGAGACTTATTGCTATTGTAATCAGTGCTGTTATGGGCATTCATTTAATTTATATAAAGATGGAAGTGGGCTATAGCGTTCCTTAATATTGAAACTTTTGAGGTTTATTGTATTATTCTCCTATATAGTTTTAGTTAAATAGTCCTGTTTCTTTAATGAGGGGCAGTATATTTTTAACCAATGTTTTAAATATCTTCATTTGTACAAAAGTGAATCGAGAAGATATTGACACACTGCTTCACTCACACTGTTTTTTCACAGGACATGTTTCAAGAGCTTTTGCTCTTATCATCAGCAGGAACTCGACTAGTGCAAATTGTAGTGGTTTCCTCTTTCTCCGTATCGTCGATAGATGGCATGATATACTTATCAAAGATGTCCGGTGATGGAGTTTCAAAATTCATGACTCTATGATGATTTTTGTTAATGAAGATTTTTTCCCATACAGAAAGGTCTATGGGGTGATTAATGTATTTTATTAAAGATGTTTCCAAGTTGATGTCATGTCTAGTATTCAAAAAATGAAAAGCCACTGCTGATTTTTCTGTTTCACCATTTTTAATGTTTCTTATATGCTCTTTAGTTCTGATGTCAATATTTCTTTTTGTTTTTCCTATATAAATTTTAGGGCAAGTTTCACATTTGATCTCATAGATTCCTGGTTTTTCTTTGGTAGTAATTGAATTTTGGGGGGGGGGGGGCCTTATAACAAATTTCTGAATCAAATCTCAAAATAGGTTTACTGTCAGGAATTTGTTAAAGGCCCCCCGCCAAAAAAAAAAAAAAAACTGATGATGAGGACGCGGGGTCCTTGAAACATTTCCTAATTTTTAAATGTAAGTGGAGCTTAAGTGTTTTTACAATTCGAGAAGTGGTTTAATAGGTGTTGTTTTTTTTTTAAATATATATGTGTGATAGTTATTTCTTACAGAAGTGTTGTAACTTAGCTTGAGTGCACTGCTCTCATTTGCAGATAAAATCTTTACTGGCTCTGTGCAGTTCATCTTCAGAAACTGACCAATTTCACCTCCCATGAAGATGACATGGAGCATGAATGTAAAGCAGTTTTTGAAGCTTTAGATGATCTATTACAAATAGAATAAGGCCAGTATCTTTCCCTAATTCAGCCTTTGACTATTATCTGCATTGTGAGTTAAAAGAGAGCGTATACAGATCAAATCTCCACACCAAGGAAGAATAGAAACAAATCATTTGTCATTAAATTTGCTTAATTTTTAAAGATGCCCTGCACAAGTTACTGGAGATTCTGTAACAGATAGGTACAATTTAAGAAAGTGGCACAGCAAAATAAACCATGAAATACCACTGAAAATGGTTTTTCAGTTCTTTCCTGTTTCCTAATCATTTGAAATGATCTGATATAAAGATAAGCTCTCGTGTAGACATGACTTATCTTACTTCTCCAAGCCATGGTCCATTTCTGTAAGTTAACTTTCACTCAGACTTTCTTGACATGCAAGTAAAGCTTCTCATTAGTGATAAGATATATAGGGAAATCACCAAACAATAATACCAGCACTCCTATGTGAGAAAAGAGAAGTGATACAGCAAGCATCTTAGCTTTGGGCAAATAATATATGAAGCAAGGATGGTGTTTGAAGTTGAGTTTCTTTGAAAAGTAGAATCAGAACTGAAAAATTAAATACCACAACCAGGACTTGACCCATTGATTCTCCGCCCTACATGTGGCTATTCTATGTCAACATCCTGGTACAATATTAAATTTTCCAACTGATTTACACGTTCCCGAATGACCATGAGGAAATCTCAATTTGATATCACATACTGCAATGGCAACTTACATTTCATGAGTACTCAAGTCCTGGGCTTTTATGGCTTTCATTAAAGTTCCAATTTACAGGGGTAATCAATGATAACTGATTGTTCTAGCATACATAAACCATGCATATGCAAACTCTGAAAGGAATCAGAACTGAAAAATTAAATCCCCCACAGCCAGTACTTGAACCACAGATCCACTGCTTTCTACATGCAGCTACTCTACGTCTGAACAAACAACAACATGACTTTTTGGAGTATTGAACTAGTCACACCTATTTACATTCATCTTCACTTGTAAATGTTACGACACAACTGAAATATTTCAGAAACATTAGCACATCAGATACTGGCTAAATTTCTAATGCCCTCAGAAGCATTTTGATTGTATCCTAACATTTAAAAGTGAAAGCAAGTGAAAAGAAGTGACTATTTCAATACTCCAACAAGTGAGAAATACTTTACTGTAATAGTGCCTTTGATTTTAGTATTTATAGCAACATGAGCTTTTTTTTTTAATTTATGGGTGCTCTTTAAATGCTATAGTTCTCAGTTTTCCATTCTATATTGGGTATAAAATACCACTTAAGTTTGGTTAGAGCCCTTTTTATCAGCCGTGAGCTTATGTGCTGTAAATCTGAGGTGAGACCACAGGCTTTACTTCCCTTTTTAAGGAAGCAATACTAAGGATTTTTACGCCCAAAAAAATCCACTGCTCTTTGCCAAGTTTGAACCTGCAACCTTGGGAAGTGGTGTGATCCAATGCCTGGGGATTCTAAGGAAATCATCACAAGAGTATGCAGAACTTTTCAAAACTAATTTTGAAAATCGAAAGACTGAGTTATTCTGAGAATGAATAATATTTAAATTGTAATAATTATCCTGACTTAATAATGATCTGCCATCTCCATTTTGCACAAATGCAGAAAGAAACATCACAGAGCAGTCATGCTAAAGTATCATTGCAGTCCCAAAAAGTATTTCCTCAAACAAATTGCCCAAAAATGGCAAGTATGATCATAACTTTCTCTCAAAAGGTAATATGACTATTATTGTTAATACTATTATTTGTGGTTTTGTTTGGTGGTGGTAGTGGATGTGGTTTCGGTTGGTTGCTTTTGGTTGGTGGTAGTTTTGGTTTTTGTTGGTTGGTTAGTGGTGGTGTTGATGGTGGTTGTTTTTTGGTTGTTATTAATCAATGGTATTACCATAGTCAGTTTTACAATGTTTACAACATTTTTTTGACACCCAAATATACATCCCTTCATTTTGACAAAACTGTTCTTTGTTGACATGAGCAAGTACATCCAGGGAGGGAGGATGGGGAAGAAAGAGAAATAGAGAGCGCCAGGCAAATCTGAATGAGAGCAGATCTTAAAATTAATACCCATTTACATAAATTTAATAACATCAAAGAAATTCATATTCCACTGCAACAGTATGAAAATTGTTAGCTCTCTGCAATAGGGACAATCCATTAGACATTTTTAAACTTCATTCAGTATCAAATAAAAGGAAACATGTCTAAAGCTACTGACAAGATTTTGCATACAATGGTCATGTGCATCTTAATTACCTGCTCTGCAGGGCCAAAGCTACAGTCTGGACGTAAAGCAGTTAATGACCGCACGTAGTTCATGCAGTGCTGCCTATGTGTGGAGTAGAAAGGATCATTATCTGGCACTGTGATTGGCATGCATGCAGGATGACGGTGTCGTGGTGCTACAAAATAACCATCGGACTTGCAGCACATGATTGAATGACCAGTGTTAGCTGTTAAAACAAAATAAAAATAATATTAAAATTAAAAGAAACTTTCGGAGTTAAACCAAGTTAAAATAAAAAAGGATAGTTCACTGAAAAATAATAGTTTAACTCATCACAGTTATACAGTAAACGTTTCCAGTCATCATCTGACAATTTAAGTAAGAATGTATTGCATAAAAGTGTGGTGAATGAAATAATAAGAGTATTTAATCCACACCATCCTTGTTTAATAATCAACATACATTACTGAATAGTATTCACGGATAACATGTATTCACTCTTAATGTTTGTTGGCCTCACAAAAACTTAGGAATGGCTAAACCGATTTGCCTTATTTTGGTTTTGAAATATTTGTGTAAGTCCAAGAAAGGTTTAAAAGGTGAGAAAAAAAGCCTAAGTGATAATAGACCGGGTTATTAACTAAATAAAGAAATACACAAGCAAACTTTTATGGATCATATACTCTCTCTCTCTCTCTCTCGAGTGGCGCTACAGCCCCTTCTGGGCCTTGGCCTCCTTCAGCAGGTGCCTCCATTCCTCTCTATCTTCAGCTCTCTTCCTCCACCCTCGTATTCCCAATATATGTTGTGTGTCTCTCTGTATGGCATCTTCCCATCTCATTCTCGGTCTTCCTACTGCTCTTGTGTTGTAGAATTTACCATTAAGGACTCTTTTTGGTATTCTTCCTTCTTCCATTCTTATTATATGACCTGCCCATCTCATCCTCCTGATTTTAATATCCTGAACAATATTTATATCTTTATATATGCTGTACAATTCTTCATTCCATCTTATACGCCATTGCCCTCCTTCCTGTATTGGTCCATATATTTTCCTCAGAATCTTTCTTTCAAAAGTTTTTAGGGCATCTTCCAAATTCTGTGTCAGTACCCATGTTTCACTTCCATAGCACAGTACTGGTTTTATTAATGTTTTGTATAACCTAATTTTGTTGTTCCTATGGATTTGTTTAGATCTAAGTATTGCGTGAAGTGAGTAATAAACTTTATTAGCCATTAAGATTCTTGTTTTTATTTCTTCCGATTCATCGTTATTGTTGTTAATTATTGTTCCCAGATATTTAAAGTTCCTTACTATATCTATGTTATGTTGGTCCATTTCCAGTGTTCCTGTATACTTTCTTCTCCTACTTTGTATCATGGCTTTTGTTTTAGATATGTTAATTTCCAGGCCTATTGTTTTTGCTCCTTCTTTTAATTCTCTGTATGCTTCAGATACTGCTGTCCTCGTTCTTCCCATTATATTAATATCATCTGCGTACCCTATTAATTGTACTGACTTATAGAAAATTGTTGAGTTTGTTCGTACGTGCATTTGTCTAATAACATATGCCAGCCCATCTCCCTGTTTCAAACCGCAATGTACTTCAAACTCATCTGTTATATTTGTTCCTATTTTAACATGGTATTTGAGCTCTACCATTGTTGCTTTCGTTAAACTAATCAGTTTCTTTGGTATTCCAAAACTTCCCATTATAGAGAGTAACTTCCTCTTTTAATGCTGTCATACGCTTTTTGGAAATCTATAAATATTTGATGTATTTCGATATTATGCTCCCATGCTTTTTCTAATATATTTTTAACTATGAATATCTGGTCAATGGTTGATCTCCCAGGCCTAAAGCCTGCCTGATACTCCCCAATTATACTTTCTGTGTATTTCTGAAGTCTATTATTTATGAGTGAAGTTAATATTTTATAGCCTGTACATAACAATGAGATTCCCCTATAATTTTGGCACTGTAGTTTGTCTCCTTTATTTTTGTATATAGGTACTATTAAATTTTTCTTCCAGTCTGTTGGTATCCTTTCTTCTTCCCATATCTGTGTAATTAACTCATGCATTGCTTTTAATAATGTCTGTCCTCCCCTTTTATACATTTCGGCCGGAATGCCATCTATACCTGGTGATTTATTATTTTTCATCTTCTGAATGGCTATCGCTACATCTAATTGGTCTGGTGGTTCATCTTCCGTCTGCAACTGTTTTGGTTCTATTTCGCTTCCTTGTTCTGGTGTTAATTCCATATTTCGTTCTTCTATGGGGGTGTTCAGGAGTTCTTGAAAATATTGTTTCCATCTGTTCCTTATTTCTTCTTCATTTGACACTATTTCATTGTTTCTTCCTCTTATTAAGTTTGTTCGTGGTTTGAATTCCTTATTAATCATTCCCACTTCTCTGTATGCTTTTTTAAATTGTTTGGTTTTGATATTTTCTTCAATTTCTGTTATCTGTTTATCTAAATAAATTCTTTTCTTCCGTCTACATAGCTTATCTGCTGTTTTCCGCAGCTTCTCATATTCTCCTCTTTTTTGTCTTGTTGGCCTTTCTATCCATTTTTTATATGCCCCATTTTTCTCATCTATTGCTTTTTTACATTCTTCATCAAACCATTGTTTATTACCTTTCTTTGGTTCATATCCAACTATCTGTTCTGCTCCTTCCCAAAAAACTTTCTTCATTTTTATCCATTTTCCTTCTATTTTGCTTGATTCCATACTTTCAAGTTCTTCCTTTATATATTGTTGATACTTTTGGATAGTTTCTTTGTTTTGAAATTCTTCTATATTAAGTTTCTTTGGAACTTCAACTCGTTCCGTTTTCTTATAGGAGATTTTACTTCTAAATTTAATCTTGACCAAAAAATGATCACTATCACAGTTTGCTCCTCTGCATGATTTCACATCTAGTATATTTCTCGTTTCTTTTGTCAATCAAAACGTGGTCTATCTGGTTGTTTGTTAATCCATCTGGTGACTTCCACGTATGCATATGTATCTCTTTATGCGGATAACATGTGGAGGCTATGACCATATTCTTCCCAGCTGCAAAAAGCACTAATCTCTGTCCGTTTTCATTTGACGTTTGGTGTAAGCTATGTCTTCCTATTGTTCCTCTGTATATCTCTTCTCTACCCACTTTTGCATTTAAGTCACCCATTATTATTTTTATGTCATTCATCGGACATTCATCATATATTTCCTCCAATTCCTGGTAAAACATTTCCTTTTCTACTTCTGTTTTTTCTTCCGTAGGGGCATGCACATTTATAAAGCTTACATTGAAAAACTTTGTTTTTATTCTTAAAGTACATATTCTTTCATTAATGGGCTTGAAGTCCAATATATTCTTTTTGATTTTACTATCTACTATGAAGGCCACGCCAAATTCCCTTGTTCCTTTCTCTTTACCACTATAAAACAGTGTATGGGATCTTATGTCCATTATATCTTTCCCCTGCCATCTTGTCTCTTGTAGTGCAGCCACGTTGAGTCTATATTGTTGTAACTGGGAAATTAATGTTGCCAGTGTTCCACTTTTGAGAAGTGTCCTAACATTCCACGTACCAAAATTCAAGTCCAGTTCCTTAGCCAGTCGTTTCCGTTTATTCAGTCCAATCCGAGGCTCCGCCGTTGGCTTCTCAACATGATTTGTTTTACGGTGTGGGGTCGTTAGCCCCACGCCCAACCCCCAACCTGGAGGACCAGGTCCCACATTTATATCCCCTGGGACAGGTGGCCCAGTTATACCCCCAGGCACTGGGTACTCATTTTAGTCGCCTTTTACGACATGCATGAGCTGCAGTGGGGTTATTCTTTACCCCCGGCCACCACACAGGGGATGGATCATATACACCTTCTATTTTTTTCGACAAGCAAAAGCATTACAAAGTAGAAAGGTATTCCACTCCTTGCCAAAGTCTTCAAAGCTATTTTACTTGACATATTTTATTAAATAACATTTATCATTTGTTATCAAGACTGAAATTCTTTATGTAACATGACGATATACCTTTTCGAAAATTAAAACAGAAAGTTAATTTCTGAACGCACTATAAAACTAAATATTTGACCACAGTCAATAGTTGTCAAATATTGGTGAATCCTTGAATACCTTCTTTATAACTTGTGTTTATGAATTCGTGAATGTAAACTGAACTGACACATAATTAATTGAATTCCTTTGAGACTTTATGAAGTTCTTTGAAACTTTTTTTCTATGCCAAGGTAAAGACGGCCTGACTTAAATCGTAGAAGTCAGTCAAATGTGCAATGAGCTACATCATGTGCTGGCTGCATTGAAGAGCAGTAAGATGCAGATAATGCTAATAGTCATGTTGGTATGTCAGAATTGCATTCTAGAGTGACTGTTTCTTCCAGGGAAGTTGTTTTCATACAAATCAGTTGACACAGTTATAAACCAAGCTGACATAATCAACTATCCCACAGAGTTCTTAAATTCATTAGGGTTGCCTGGACTCCCACCTTACAATTTTAAAATTAAAAGTAGTATCAGTTGTGATCATGCTGCATAACATTAACCAACATGACTCTGCAATGGACCAAGACTAACTGTGAAAAAGCTAGTGAATAACATCATTGAGGCAACAATCATCAAGGGAAAGTACAAAGGAGAGGATATTCTGATCCTGCATATTCCGATGATTCCAACGGATTTACATTATGATTTTAAGCATCTACAATTTCCTGTGCTTTGGCCTTTGTGATAAGGGCAGTCGTTGGAAGTTTGCAGAAACAACTTGGAGTTTCCCTGTTTCTCTCATGGACAATTATACGTTGCGTGTTCACACATCAGAAAATCATAATTTTTATATAGCACCACAAAAATAGACAAAAAATATTATAATTCCTTTCTTGGAAGTGTTGAAAACAGTGTTGTTATAATAAATTAAATTCAAAGGGAGTCGATTAATGACACTAAACAACACTTACTTTTAAATTTTTCCGAAACATGTTTCAGAGACTTTGCCTCTATCCTCAACCGGCCATCGACTGGTTCTCATTGGTGTAGTTGACGATATGTTGTCATATGTCTCCTCTGGTGGCGGTTCAATGAACTTGCTGAACAAATCTTTCTGGAGGATGTCGAAATTGAATACTTTGTTCCTATTTTATGAAATGAAGATTTGTTCCCATGTGGATAGTTCTTGTTTTAGTAGTTTGGTCTGGATTTATGTTGTGTTTTTTTTTTCCCCCAAAAATGCGTGGCAATTGCTGATTTTTCTAATTGTTTATATTTTATGTTTCTAAAGTGTTCCTTTGCTCTTGTTTCTAAATTTCTTTTGGTTTTTCCAATATAAATTTGACTACAGTCACTGCATTCAATTTGATATATACCAGATTCTTTGTTATTATGGAATGGCATCTTTGATGTTTGAGCAAATTAGGTTTTTTAAGGAGCAATGGTTGACTGGTGCTAGTTTAATGTTTTGATTTTTTAAGACTTTTTTGAATTTATCTAAGGCCCATGGATGGTAAGTGAATTTTTTGAAAATCATATTAGTTTCTGTAGCTGAGAGGGTTGTGGTTTCCTTTATTAGCTTCTTCTTTTTTGCT
Source organism: Mantis religiosa (assembly GCA_030765055.1). Taxonomy (NCBI): domain Eukaryota; kingdom Metazoa; phylum Arthropoda; class Insecta; order Mantodea; family Mantidae; genus Mantis; species Mantis religiosa. The sequence goes on along the minus strand of CM060947.1, from coordinate 146,519,899 downwards.
AAGTTCACTTTTTTGTCTACTGATGATTTGGGAAAGTCATTTTTTTGTGCTATTTCAATAATTTTGTTGTATTCTGTTTTGTATTCTTCTGCTGTGAGAGGGATGTTGACCAGTCTGTGTGCTGAACTATTGAAGATTGCCTGTTTGTGGGATCTTGGGTTGTAGCCATTAGTTTTTATGTAGTTGTCTGTCTGTGTTGGTTTTCTGTAAATGCCAAAGTTTAGTCTGTTTTTATTTCTCATTATTTTTAGATCCAAAAATGGTAAATACTCGTATTTGTCTATGTCTACAGTGAACTGGATGCTTTTTTCTTGGATATTTAAAAGTTTTAGTGCATCACTCATGTGTTTTTTGGTACTATTGCAAAGATATCGTCTACATATCGTTACCAGAGTTTGAACATCCAAGGGAAACCTTTGGTGATCCTTATTTCTAATACACTCATGTACAGATCGGCCAGGAAGGGTGATAGGGGGTTGCCCATTGCTAAACCTGAAGTTTGGTGGAAACATTTTGTTTGAAACTGGAAGAAATTTTGTTCTATGCATAACTTGGTTAGTTTGATATAATCTGAAATTTCAGGTGATGACATTCCAAGTGATTTGAGCCATTTTTCTATCAACGGTGGGAGTTGATTTACTGGTATGCTGGAAAACAGTGATTTAACATCAAACAAGACTAGTGTGTCCTCTTCTTTTAGTTCAGTATCCTTAATGTGTTCTATAAGTTCATAGGTGTTTTTGATGCTTAGGCTGTCGAATTTTGGAAATGAGTTGAATTTGTTTATTAGCCACTTTGCAAGTTTGTATGTTGGTGAATTTATACTGCATAGGTCTCATTGTTATGGATGGTTTGTGTATTTTGGGTAAGCCAGAAAGTCTAGGTAAGGTTGGGTTATCCCGTTTAACTGTATATTTGTTTGGTATTATGTTTGATTTTGCTATTGTTTTTTCAAATGACTGTATGCAAGTTTTAAGAGGATTTTTGTTAATGATTTCATATTCATTGCCAGTTAGCATTTCTTCCATTTTTTCAATATAATCTGATTTATCCATTATGACTATCTTGTTACCTTTGTCTACCTTTTTGTATATAACGTTTTTCTGTTTCAAAGAATGGATAGTATTAAGTTTTCTCTTCTGAAAGAATCTGTTTTTTATTTCATCAGTACACTGACATCACTAATTTTAATATAAAAATTATTCAGAAAATTATATAAAAAATAATAGCCACAACCCAATTACGCATAAACATGCAATAATAAACAGCCTTACACACAGACTAGTCAACATACCCATGGAAAAAGAAGAATATTTCAAGGAACAAAAAGCAATAATACACATAGCAGAAGAAAACGGATACAACAAAAGTTTGGTGTTGAAGAAAATTAGAAAATCTAAACTAAAGAAAACCATTAAGGAAACAACCACATTTATTAAAGAAAAAGAAAGCAACAGCATATTCAGTTCATTCACATATCATCCAAAAACATTTAATAAATTTAAAAAGATATTCAAGGAACAAAATATCATCTTGGCACCTACTAATAGATACTCAATTTTAAAATTACTAAATTCAAAAACAAAAGATGAAATTCCTTCAGGTAACAAATCTGGAATATACCAAATAAATTGCAAGAATTGTGAAAAATGCTACATAGGTCAAACAAAAAGAAATTTAAAAACCAGAGTCAAAGAACACTTTAGAAACATCAGATTGAAACAAGAAGACAAGTCAGCAGTAGCATTTCATTTTTGGAATGAAAACCATGACATTGATCCAAATCCAAAATTATTAAAAGGAGTGATAAACCAAAATAGATTGACAACATGGGAGAACATATTCATCTGGAAAAATAAGGATCGCGTAATGAACTTTGAAATCCCGCCAGCAGATAATTTGACAAAAAAGTTCATAGTTCCACCACCAGAGAGAGCAGATAACAACATTTGCCAGTTGGGAAGAGATTGAAAATGGAGGCCAGGGCCTTTGAAACTAGTCTCTCATAAATATATGAAAAAGTAAGTGACGAGTGTCAATAAACCAACCACAAATAATTTTTATATTAATTTTGACGTCACTGTTACTAAATTCCTCCAAACACACATCACTAATTTTATTCAGTTCTTATACAGGTTCTTACATATATAGTAAGAACTATTCAAATAAAGTTAAAGTAACAGCACATATATTCTATTTCATTCATTATTCTCCAATTCAGTAGTCAGAATTTCGATTCAGACCAATTGTACATAGTTTTGCAATATTTTATAGATACTTTTCTATAAGAGGGAAAATAAAGGCAAAAATGAGAAATTGAAATGAGAAAACTATCACATTGTACAATATTTTAGTTAACTAATCTAGAGAATATTCTCCCAGATTTTTAATACGTGGAAGTTAAGAGTACAAATTTTCAATCTCACTTTAAATGTTCAAAGTACTGAATAATTTTAAATGTTGTGTTTACCGATCATAGTACAGACCCTATAAATTATGTACACCAAATAAAATTTAAATAAAAGATCTTGATCATACTCAAATATCTCATTATTTAGCATATAAAATACATACCCATATGAGAAACTGGAGTATGTGTCAAATCATTGCCAACAAACTCTGCCCAAACAGCTGTAGCAAGACTTCGACTAGTATCTTCTGGGTTGTTATCTGAGATAAGGCTTACACTAAGGCTTCGGGCAGAGGGTAAAGCCCTATTCCGGTGTCCTTTGCGAGGTTCTTGTATTCCTGTAAGCAAAATCAATAAGATTAATAAAACATTTGTAGTCAGTTCTTTTGCAGACTATGTCAATGTTTAATTTTTGCGGGACTAGTTTTGGGAGCCTTTGTTTCTATTTTCAACTTACAAGGTTCGACTGTCGGTTGCAATTGCTGGTTGTGGAACAAGGTTATGATTTTTATTCCAAAAGCAAAATGCTAATGCTGACTTATTTTCCTGTTTTAATTTGACTTTCTAAAATGTTCTTTAATATTACTTGACCCAAATTCAATATGGAGACTCAACTAATATTCTATTTTGAATAGATAATAAATTAATAATATCCTATTATTGGGATGCCCAACAGATAGTCAACATGAAAAATCCAATGCCATGTATTTTTCATGTTGACTCTATCAAAAACCTTAGCCTATATATGACTAGTGTGAAGAAATGATTAATTCCCATCAATTAACTAAAATATTAAGATTACCACTGTTATGCAGTTTCCATGAACTCTCCCTTAACACTATGCAGTTTTAATTTGCAAGATAATCTAAAGTCTACAAAACAAACTCATTCAATAGAAGAACTAGATTAAGCCTTAGAAATTAGGTTTACCACAAATGTTAGTATATTAACGCTTAAAAGTATCAACAAAATCTGTTTTCCCAATTTGTCCATCTAAAGGGCAGTTGATACAAAAAAAAAAAAAAAAACCTTTTTGAAAGTCACAACCTACCTAAATTGGAATGCAATTATTCCACTATCTTTTCCACTTCATTTTCACAGCCATTTTTGAGTAAATAAAAATTTTCTAAAATGTTTCTTTGTAATGGCTAGTTTGTATCTGAAAAACTTTGTCACCGACTTACGTCACAAACTTGGAAGATGAACTTAAATACAAAATTTAGTATTTATCCTACTTTTTATTTTAGAGTTATGCATGCATGGACACAGACCTTTTTCGAAATTACTTTTTCAGGAAGTCTCTGAACATGTCTTTCTGGTAAAATCTTGGAACTGAACTTGTTCTTGCACTTTTTGAAAAGAAGATTGTCAATTTGCACCAAATGTTTTACAAATGATGTTTGGAGAGAATTATCCATTTTAAACACTTATCTGGTGACCTGAGTCTTACTTTCATGTCAGGTAATGCAGTGGTAAAATACTTTCTAAAATTTTATACATTGATAATTTATTCTTGATTCTAAAATTGTAGGACGGAATCCTAGAAGCTTTTTATTCCAACAAATGTTTTCTTCTAACAAACCCTTTTAGTTACCCTGAATATGTGATACTCATATTTTTCTCTACAATACCTGTACAATAATGATGAAATTCAATATAAATGCAAACATTAGATAGATAGATTATAAACAAGTGTGAACATATAAAATAATAAATCATAATTACTGAAAATGTCTTAACTTTATATACCTTTCTCAGTTACATGTATATGTTACTGTATTTTCAACTTACATATAAATTGCAATTTCTGTGACAGTTTCTCTGTTCTACAAAACTAGTGCAAATTTAAATCTCACATAAAAGTTTGTAAGTAAAAGTTTGCAAGTAAAGTTGCATTCTAAATTAATGGTTATCATATTAAAATTTAGCATGCAGCTATTTATTACACGTATACTAATCTGTCACAGGTTATATAAGCAAACTGTTAGAGTATTTTTCTGCCCTGTCAGAGTTTTCCAGTACAGAGTGTTACATAACATAGAAAATAGCTTTGTTCCAAGGTTTATTTTCCATCTGTGCAGGATTCCAACATACAGAGGGTTCAGTTTAGGCAGTTTTTACTGTATTACATCTCTGAAACACAACGAACTGAAATATTAAATATGGTATTTAACCAACTTTTTGTTTTTGAGTTATGCTGTTCTCTCTGCCCACTTCACATACACACACAACAAATTATACTTTTGTGGGTTCAGGGAATATAGTTCACATGTGAAATAGCAAATTTTTGGCCAGAATACAACACTTCCTCTACTAAATACAGGTAAGAGGTAGAGAAAATACAAAGCACTAGTAAATATTAAAATGGAAACATTGTAAATATGATCATAAAAAAACAGATTTAAATATCAATTATATTTATGCTGGTTTTTACATTATTCACTATTAAACATGAGGTAATGACTTACCATCACTGTACTGTGATTTAAGTAATCTCATGTATGCTGTCTGAGATCTTCCCCATGAGCCGTTTGCTAGATGATTGCAGGATCCATCAAAGGAGCGATATCGTGACCCCTGAGAGCATTCCTCATTATACACAGCTGAACACTTTGGAGCCAAAGGAGTTGTACTGTAGTTGAGGTGAGTTACAAACTCTGCACATGCATTATCATCCACACCAAACCTAAAATCACCAAGTGATTAAACTTATCTAAGCAAATTTGCTTCAAAACGACAAAATGTCTATCATTAAACACTTATTTTGGGTGCTTCAGCCTGGAAAACATGAGAGCATGATTTTATTTTGGAAGACCAAAGTAGCACTCAAAAAGGAACAGTCATAAGCAGCAGCATTGGAAAGCAAACCTGGGGACATGTTGCTTGTTCATCTATTTTCTTTTTGTAGTTTAAACTCGCTCACACTAGCTGACAAGCCTTAAACGCTTTTAAACATACATGCATATACAATATAGCATTTAATAAATTAATTGCTTACTCTTTTAATCTTACAGAACTAATATCAATTCTTTTATGTCACTTTCATTATTAACTTCATAATTCATTGCTGTCTATATTGTGACTTTGTGGGTTCGTGAAATTAAAAGTCCAATTGCACAAACTCAAACTGTTCTTTATTTCCACTGAATTACAGTTGGAACACTTGCCTATTACACAGAATTATGTAGCACACACAATTACAATTTGCCAGTTCGTCTGTCACAGGTCCACTCTACACTCACAATTACATACAACTCCTCTGATACACGTTCACAGTCTTCCGGCCCGTTCACTCACTCGGCGCCTCACGGCTGCTCGCCAAGAACTGACTGACTCGTCCACTTCAGGCCTTATATATGGAAGATCGCCGTTTCTGGAAGTCTCGCGGTTCAGTGAATCTTCCCGACTGTTCCAGATGTCAGGGAGGGGGAAAGAGGTGGCTAGTGATGTTTTTCCAACCATCCCCCCATTAGCGCTACAAGATAAATGGGTAGGTGTGGCCTGAATGCCTCCTGTTGCCTACCCGGCTGCTAGCTGGTCGGGTCTTCCGATAATTAGGTGACAATATCATGTCACTTACAAAAAGGACCTAAAATCTTAATTACTTCATGTTCTACATTTTTTTTAAAATTTACATCCTCCAACGTTAAGTCATATCGGATGGTGAATGAAATGAGTGAAATGATGCTCAAATGAGTCCGGGGTCCATGGAGCTTGGGGTTACCCGACATTCGTCTTTCACAATAGAAAACCTGGGATAAAACCTTATCCAGGTAGCTCACCCTAACCGAGATTCAAATTCGGTACCTCTTGAATGTAAGGTAGACACGCTACCATCTGCGCTACCAAGGCGGGCATGTTCTACACTTGTTCTAACTCCTCCAATTTAAAAGTGTGATTTTTTTTTGCCATGCCTGTTTCATTTGAGCCTATATCACTTCAGATTATACCATATTACCTTATACCAACTTTGCTGTTGTAAACATTCACATGAACAAAGCCACATTAGAAACTGATTGACATAAAATGGTATATAGAGAGAATTACAAATTCCCACTGAAAATTTCAGTGCCCCTCTACTTACCATTGACAATGACGGTGAGAAAGATATAAAGCAGCCCTGGTTGCCACAAGAGCATCTCGTCCCTGACTCAGAGCTTCTGGTAATGGTATAGCAGAAATCAGCTGTCCATACGCTGGTGTTCCTTGATGTACATAAACGTCAGAATGCACAAGATTGGCTTCCAATCGTGCGGCCCTTCCCACATGTGTCTCACTAAAATCGACTGATAAACTGACATCTTCCTCTTTAACTGGCGGTAAGTGTCCAAACAACTGATTATTCTTAATGGATCTTGCACTGCGATGGTGTTCAGAATCCATAGCTGAAAAATTAAATGTGCTCGGCTATAGGAAAATAGAAGAAAATTAGTCTATTATCTGATTCAGTCATCAGTGTTTCTTTTAACTTCAAACTTATAATTCTGTACAGACATTTTTAATAACACCAATACCTGTGTATATCTAAATATGATTCTGCTGTGTTACTCAATCCCAGCCAGATCAATGGCTTTTAAGTGCAGTTAAAAGCAACAGTCCCATGTCAGTAGATTGACTGATATGATTTTAGAAAACTCTGGCATACGGATATGCGGATATGATCACGGAATTGACAGTGTTATTAAAAAACAAAATATATTTTAACAAATAGCACTTTAGAAATTTGTGTATTTATGATGGGATATTTTCATGCTTATCTCTATCATTTGATGCCAAAGGGTGTTATTTACAGCAATTTGGTATTAATCTACATTTTCAAAATGAAAAAGAACTAAACAATGACTGCACTATATCTGAACAAACTAGTTGATAGTTGTGAAAGTCATACACAAACAAAATTAATACAACTTACAATCCACACTCTTAAGTAATAACTGTTTTGCTCTTTATACCAAAGAGTTTCGAATGTTCCATTCTGAACTTACACTAAAATATCACTATTGCAGAACTAGCACAGTATTAAATAATCAAGAGTCCATTTTCAAATGAAAGCCAATTGCAGATCTTGAATAACAGGAAAGACTTTGTGTATAAGGATTCCACAATCAGAAAAGCAGTTGCATATGTTTCAAAAGCCACAAAAAAATATATATATTTGTGGTATCTAATTTTGAAGATATTCTCTTATGGGAGTAACAAAATGTGAGATGTGTAATCAAAAATATAACTTGATAATATATACCAATATGTAACACTTTTTGTTGTTCTTCACTAAATCTCCTGGCTGATGTTACAGTTGTGAACTATGAGATGTTTATCTCACGGTGTGTATGAGTGGATGTGAGGAGTAAACCAACACCAGTTAATTAGGTAAATACTAGCAATAAGTGGAGCATTGAGTATTAGTTTGACTCAAAATTATATTAACCAGTTAATATAACCAATAAATTTAAAATAAACCACAGCTTTTGGTGCCAAATCCCTCAGTAGTAATCCTAATTCTAATCCTGATGGAGGCTAATAACTTAGCTTTCGAAGTGAGTTGCCGACTATTTGAGGATATAGAATTACCGTTTCTGAATCTCAGCACTTTAATATAACTATTTAAGTATTACATCTGCCAACTTCTGATGTATAAATGCTTTACAATCTGGAGTGTGTATCTCCTTAATAACAGTGAGAAACATAAATAGCATGAGTCATTGAAGTGCTAATCGAAGAATTCTCTTAAAATTATTCCTAATAAGTATAACACAATGCTTTCTTTAGGTACAACGGACTGCCAATAATCATCTTAGTAAATGCTTCTGTAAGACATGGAAGAAAAGATGCACCTACATCATGAGTTACCACCAATGCTGGCAAATTTTAAGCTTTCTATTCATATCTGAGTGCTACTCTTGCTATGCGACTTGCTAAATTTTAAGAATTTTAATTTCTAATTTTTAGAATTTTGTCTACATACATTTACAATTCTGCGACTTCTACTGAGTTCTATCCAAAATTTGATTTCTTGGTCACTTGAGGCTGAACTTCTAATTGCCTTTGCTACACTGACTTAACTAACGACTTTATTCTCAATACGGAATTTGACTAATGAATTCAAATCTGATAAAACTAAATGTAAATGTGTTTTCTACATTATGCATTGATTTTGATATATGAAAATTAATGATTGCAATTATTTATTTAATCTTCTTATCATTCTTTATAAAATTACTAATCTTATGTCAATAATTCCAGTAACAAACTTTTAAAAATAGGTTTGGATAATTTAGCAAAACTTCTATGAATTCATTAGCAATAAAATTGTTAAAAAAACTCAACATATGTGATGCCTTTGCCAGAGATCTAGGCTGCCTGGAAACATTGTAGTAACACATAGTAGAATTTTATATCTTGGCGCAAAACCTTTGAAAAACAAAAAATGAAAAAGTGAAACGAAATTAGAATAATTGTGCAATAAGTGCCACATTGTTGTATAAAACATAACTTTAATGTTATATGGCATTTTGGAACGATATACCTGCACCTGAACTACCAAGGCAATATTTAGTAGAGCCAACTCCACCCCAGTCAAAAAACTGTCATTGAGTTGTACTCTTTTTGCACAAAGTTTTTACTTATAGGGCTGTCAAAATGTATGAAATTGTGAGATAAGGGCAAAATCAGGAAGAAAATGGAAGCAATTTTAACTGTGGAGATAAAATATGTGGACAGTGCATATTTGATAGAAATGAATGGGGAAGTAAAAAGTTTTTTCTTGGATCCATGCCAGAACTGATAGATATGGTTAGTTTTTCCATGTCCTTTACCTAATGACATGAAACTTGTTATTGTTAACTTTACCTTGAGTCTTTATTTAAGAGTGAAAAAAGACTTTATTGTTTTAACTGTAATAATTGTAATGTTGCTGTTTTCCCTACTAGGTGTATAAGGCTTGCTGTGTATACGAGAGAGAGAGGAAGAGCAAAGGATACAGAGAGAATGAGGATTTAATCTATTCCTAAAAGTATGTGTAAACTTAATGGCAAATTGAAATTGGTTATTGGAGTACTAAGTATACATTTTACATTTTTGGCCATTCTAAACTTGGACCCTAGTCCTTATCTCCACTGGACATAATGGTAAATATATTGGATATGATAAATCAAACATACGCTCATATATCTTTTGTTTCCCTGCTTACCCTTATGTGGAACTACCCTTATGCTTACATATACATAATAAAATACATAACTACTGTTTTAAAACATTACTTGCAGCCAAGCCTTTTTGCTCCAAAACCAACAGGCATTCATTTCTATCATATTCTCATGTAAGATTTAGTTAAGATATTTCTTTTTGAAAGTAAGTTTCTCACTTGTTTCTATTGATTTCCAGCAAGACCTTAGGCTGATAAAACTTTTTATGGCATACATAATTAGAATTATATTTTATTGCAGCTTTTAACTGGCTTGTTATTTTAAAAAAGGACATTTTCCAGAAATCATAGATTTCTATTGCAAATAAGCTGGCTGCTGCATTAAAAGATCAAATTCCAGACAGATCAGTCTAAATTCAAAATTTTTACCAATTGATTCTTTTCAAAAACAAAATAAAAATGAGATTCTAATCTTTTGTAATGATTACTTAGTGGAGTTAAAATATATTTATCTACTTTATGTAGGTTTTGAAAATCTTAATGCAAACTATATTTTTTATCCAAGCAGCTTATGATACCTTAATAAGTAATCCTTATACTACTATAATATTAAGCTGTTTAAAGTTCATAGATTACCAGTGTAGGATTTCATGTATGTCTGTAGAGCAAGTGGTAGCGACATGGCTTGCATATCAATGGGTGTCATGTAGCCATACTGGACTCCAAACTGTAGTGACATCCAGATCAAGATTGCCATAACAATTGAGCCACACACCATTTTTATACCTCCTGCAACACATATTTTCAAATTTATAGTAAAACACAATTTTGTTCAGTTTTGTTTACTTAACTATTTTTACAATCTTTCATTTACCTAACCTAGTTTATTTTCTATTTCATATTTCATAACTATTCTAACTATATACAAAAATTCTTTCATGCCTAACCTTAACACTCAACCCATGAACTTAATAGTAAGCATTAAAATACTGCTTTGAAAAGATTTTTTACCTTTTTGTTCACATATTTTTAAAGTACCCAGAGTTATATTACTGAAGGGTGGCATTTTTACTAATTTCCTCCTGGTATTTACAACAGTACTATAAATACACAGAAATTCCGGCCACATATTACCCCTGCATCAAATAAGTCTGTCTCTATTGCGTGGAGTAGCATGGCTGCCTCACACTCAAGAGATCCCAAGTTTGAATCTCAATCATGATAAAGTTAGCTGGATAAGGTTATTTCCACTGTTTTCCCTTATCATGAAAGATGAGCATTGGGTTACTCTCAGTTTTATGTGCCCTGCGCTCATTTGAGCATCATTTCATTCATCGTCTGATATGACTTATGTTGAAAGATGTTAATTTTAACAAATGCATCAAATGGATTAAATTTTAGATTTCACAGTTGATAGCCCTATGTTAAAAACTTGCTGACTTAACAGAATAGATGTTTAAATAGAATTGAACTTTTGAGAAATCACTAACAAAATAATAATTAAAAAACTAACCCACAGATTTTCAGAGTAGTCCTGTTCTATTAGATATTATTCTCTGTTGCCTCCAGCCCAAACTCCAAGAATCCTACTATCAAAATCAATAATAAATATTTTTTCTTAGCCCAGTACTCTAAAAACAGAAGCTACTGTTCTTCATTCTCAGTCGCATTAATTGGCATTTGATTAATCAAAATTTAAAACAGGTGTGATAAAAATAAAACACAAAACACAAGAAGAGGAGGACAGGAGGAAACTGAAAATACATATTAAAGTATAAATTATATCACTATATATTACCAACTACTGCTAAACTGGAAGATGAATTCACTCTTCTCTGCATTAACTTATGGTGGTGTCCCAATATATATACGTAGGTATTCTGAATGTTTTTTTTTTTTTTCTGGTGAGGGTCTTATAACTTACGACTTATAATAATGTAAATACAAATATCAAACTGTCCGCAATAAGGTACAATTGCACTTTTGAATGCGTATCTATATTATGTACAATAATAACTATGTTTATTACGGGCATCGATTGAAACGTCGCGCCATATTCAAATAATTTTCAGCAGTCCTTTGTTTACATATGTTTTCGCTAACCACTGCTTATGATGAAAGTGAGCACGATTAAATCTCTTGAACGGCATTTTAAAATTTGTTGCATAACATTTCTGACCTACGACTGTTGAATTTAGTTAATGTAATACTTTAACATGTGCTACTAAATGGAATCTATGATACTAGTACGCTGAAATGCTACGGGACTGTACCTCTTGGAATGCTGTAGCAGGTTTTACACGCTTTCACTACAACACGACGCTCGTCTTATGTGTCAACAGGTGCTAATTTTCGCGTTTTGACGAAATAGGTGGCCTACAGGACACTGACCCATGTACTGAGCTGTCCACAATTCAAATCATGTTAGGATCGCCCCTCCCCCAGAATGGGAAATGCTGGAGACAACTTGAAATAAGGTCCGGTATTATCAAGTGTCTACGATGGTATTTGTAATAAGAACGGCCGTTAATATATTAATCTTCGTGTATTTTCTGAGAGTTCAATTTCCTAATTTTTCGAGCAAGCTAACTTCCATTTCCATTCGTTTGTTTCCACAGAAGTCCTTATCTTGAATACTGGTTCATAGGATAAGTATAATCAAAAGTTGCAATAATGTTATAGGTATATATTTACATTTAAATAAATATTTACACACAGTAAATGCAATACTTGGTTATTAATATATTCTAAATGTAATTTTCGACATTATCTTACCCGGTAATTTCTCCAAAAGCACGACTGGTGGTGCCTTCGGATCGATTGGTTTGGGAGAAAACAACCAGTCAGCGCTGAGCTGACGCATTAAAACTGACATCTTCATCTCCTAGGTATTCTATTCTAGATTTATATTACAATGCTGAACGTTGTCTTTGGTTTCGTAAACAAAAAAATTATTAAATAAAAGTATCACAGCTTCTATATTGTACACGCCTGTATGTCAAAATATTCTTTTAGCTGTCAGTCTTCCTCTGGTTCTTATTCTGGTTCTTTCGCTGATATAAGATGAGCTGCGAATTCCTTAAAGTAGTGGAACTTGCCATGTAAATGCTGAATGCCGTGGTGAAGAAACTGGTTTTAAGAAAAAAGTTTATCAGTTTATAACAACAGATGAAAGCTTAACCACTTGTTTCTTTGTAAGCAATAGATGCTTGGAAATCACACCTTATTTTGCTTAGAATAGTAATAGAAGCGCATTTATGCGTTCTAAGGAACGCAGGTGTGACTATTGTAAATAAATACACTTCTTAAATTATCACAGGCAGTTGTTTAGTTTATCACAAATGTCCTAGAACACTTCGGTGATTATTTTCTATAATCGGGACTTCACGTCGTTCTAGGTAGACAATAAGCTGTGCGAATGTGCAAATAAACTTCAACTTTCGTTCGCTTCAGCTGTCAAAAGCTCCGCCGCGCAAACGCATATCCACTGCCACCTAAAAGCCAACTGGAAAACTACCTGCAACTCCCGCTATAATAAGGCAGGCATAGGAGCCGGTTAGCGGTGTTCACGAGAACTTCACGTGAACAGTACCTTCCCCTCTATCGGATTCCCCCTCCACATCAACAGATTACTTAATATTCGAGGTCAAACGACTTCATATAGTGCTTAACACAGCTTAACATAAAGGTGGCTTTTCAGTGAAATGAATAATGTTATATATGTGATTTAAAACACAATTATCCCAGGATGCGGTGCGATAGATTGGAAGGAGTTGGTGTTTTCCCATGGGACCTTTTCTTTTCTGTGCGCGTAATACATTTATCAGAATTGCAATGTGCGAAGTATCACAGTGAAATAATCCTTTGACGTTCTTTAAAGTCCCTGGATTATTGTAAAACTCCTCACTTTCATATTTGAGGAATAGTAATAATAATAATAATAATAATAATAATAATAATAATAATAATAATAATAATAATAATAATAATAATAATAATAATAATAATAATAATAATAATAATAATAATAATAATAATAATAATAATAATAATAATAATAATAATAATAATAATAATAATAATAATAATAATAATAATAATAATAATAATAATAATAATAATAATAATAATAATAATAATAATAATAATAATAATAATAATAATAATAATAATAATAATAATAATAATAATAATAATAATAATAATAATAATAATAATAATAATAATAATAATAATAATAATAATAATAATAATAATAATAATAATAATAATAATAATAATAATAATAATAATAATAATAATAATAATAATAATAATAATAATAATAATAATAATAATAATAATAATAATAATAATAATAATAATAATAATAATAATAATAATAATAATAATAATAATAATAATAATAATAATAATAATAATAATAATAATAATAATAATAATAATAATAATAATAATAATAATAATAATAATAATAATAATAATAATAATAATAATAATAATAATAATAATAATAATAATAATAATAATAATAATAATAATAATAATAATAATAATAATAATAATAATAATAATAATAATAATAATAATAATAATAATAATAATAATAATAATAATAATAATAATAATAATAATAATAATAATAATAATAATAATAATAATAATAATAATAATAATAATAATAATAATAATAATAATAATAATAATAATAATAATAATAATAATAATAATAATAATAATAATAATAATAATAATAATAATAATAATAATAATAATAATAATAATAATAATAATAATAATAATAATAATAATAATAATAATAATAATTAGCTTTATGTTGTACACTTGCTTCCATTTATGCCGTCACTGCAGGTTCGGGAGACATTCTATCCTATCGGTTTTCACAGTGCTTATATATAAAAGAGGTTTGCGTAATTGTTTACATTTTCGCGCACGCAACTGGTGTGTTTTATGTGTACAGTTCTAGATTATTCACATAAAAGCAATGTTTTCAGATGAGAAATTGACTTCCCAGGTGCCCACAATTTTATTTTCCTCCGATAAACGTCCGCAGTACTATTTGCATATACGATGTCAGCTAAACGCTCCAAACACATCCTTGCTTGTTGTGTACAGCAAGGTTGGTGAAATACCAGAAGGTGTAGGGACGGCATGTAGGGAAACGTGTTCAGTGCACAGATTAATACGTTCAGGTTCAGTGTATTCTCAAGTATTTATACGAAAGAACTTGGCCAGATAATACAGAACTTTCAATCTTCTTCCAGACAAGTGAGTGCTTTTAGTTTTATTGATTTACAACATCAAAATCAAGACAATAATGGAATCTATGAATCCAATACCAGATCTCCAGAAAATTATGATACTCCGAAATCATAGGCAGAATATCTGCAGAAAAAAAAAAAGCGCAAACAAAAACAGAGCGAGCATTGCCCTTCCAGACCAAAAGATTGTTTACATCGTTCGAAGGGAGGGAAGTCGAAAATGCATCACGTTGTATTACCGACCTATACAACTTCCTTCTGGCCACAGCTTCTGGCACTCCGCCCATTTGAAAACTGTGCGCCTGGCGTCCGTATGGAACGTTAAGGAGAACGCTAGTCTCCTCACACATTTTATGGCACGAGCCAGCAGAGACTTGTGAGTCCAACTTATGCGGACAAACATATGAACGTTACCACATAGAACGATGCAGGAAAAGAACCAAATCAAATAAAGACTGGGCGAACCAAGGCGCCAGAACGCAAACTTGAATAATTTGTATTTGTTTGAAATTTACCTCTTTTTGTATGGCCATTTGATGCAATAAAAGTATTTTTTGTTCTATTTATACCTCCCCCCCCCCCCTTTAACTCCAATGGTCATATCGGCGGCCGTTCTCCTTTGGAACTTATCGAAAGTGTTCACCCGTTTTCGTTGGGTTTTAATCACTAGATCAAATACTCTCATTCATACTTCCAGACTGGGGAAGATCTTGGCCGAAGAAAAATACCCACCCTCACCACCGGGAATCGAAACTGGGACCCCTAGCATGGCAGGCAGGTGCTCTACCGACTAAGCTGCGGGGCCAGCCAATAAAAGTTTATTATTTAAAACATGGCTCTCAAATCTGGGCAAATGGGATGCTTTAGCCAATACATGCAGAGCACTCACGTTTGTGGTAAAATGCTGCAACATGTTACAGGAATGAGAACTTTCCCACGCTTTCGCTTTGCTTGGAATATTTCATTAACTCTTTAAATCTGTGAAAAACACGGTTATGACATTTATATCCGCGATTTTGTATATCTCAGTAATTCTAAGCTATTAATGGAATACAATTCTGTAATATTCTTCATGTTAATTTCTTTTTTTATATACCTGCCCGGAGTAGGTAGAGAAAGTATTCCACTCCACACTACTTCTATATTAAGATTTTATTGGGAAAAACACCTTCAGTTTTTAAACCAACGTCCCAAAACATTAATTTAAAACACAATTCAAACAAGCGAGGGAGGGAGCGCGCGGGCGCGTGTGTGTATTAGTGAGTGAGTGAGTGAGTGAGTGAGTGAGTGAGTGAGTGAATGAAAAGTATGATTCAAAACAGAAAAGTGATACACTAGAACCATCTTTCACAAAACAGAGAAGAATAAAAATTGTCAAGAAACCGCTTTGCATTTCAAATTACGCTTAATGTTATTAAAAACTATTAATCTTTTAATATAAGAATTATTACCAAAATGTCCTATGTTACAGCTTCTCACCTTGCAATTTTTCTATTAATCAAAAGTTTTGAAGATAATTAAAAAATCTAAAGGTACAAACTATTCTTACTACAGGTAGACCGCAAAAAAATGCGGTCGATGTGCGCATGCGCGAGGAGAGCCTTCTCCCCTTATCGCCATCCAAGCATCACGTGACTCCCACCCCTCCCTTCCTGCATGCGATAGAACGCAAACCACACCAAGCGAGTGTATTTTAATACTGTTTTGATTTTCAAAGTTAACAGAAAATAATTACCTCACACATGAACTCACAATCGATCAACAAATAGATAGAATCTTAGTTTCTTTAAACCCTGAGGAACAACGCAGTGATTAGGCAGAAAATGTAAAGAGTGAATGTAACAGTGAATGCGAAAGCGAGTGAAACATGGCCTGTGCAGCCCGAGCGATGGAGGAGAGGCAATCTAAAATGACGCTAGAGAGGGAGAACTAGAAGACTCCGGTGTTGGTAAGCCACGCCTCCAACTGCATTTTGTTCGCGGTCTACTTATAACACTTGTTATATATTATATATTGCATTTTTATTTATGAACGGTGTTTAATTGCTGTGATTCAGCGTCCCATCCTATATTGTGCGTGAAAGACCGCTTAATTTTGCTCAGAGTCATCTTTATCATGCTTCAGACACTTAGGTACCGCAAATCTACGTCACGTGACCACTGGCTTTACCTCCCTTCCGAAGGAAACCTGCTAAGGATATTTACGTCTGAAAAAATTCATCGTCCTCCGCCGGGTTTGAACATGCGACCCCGAGGACCAGAGGCTAGGTCCTCTTTCTACTTTATTTTAATCGAAATAAATATCATATTGCTAATATTCTTATAAGTTCAAGGGAATATGGATTTAATTATTTAAATCTATTAAAGAGCCGGCCACTATATGATGACTGTAAGATTACGTTATCTTTCAATAATGAAAAGAAAAAAAGTCAGTATTTGGAACATTTAAACAAATAAAAAAGAATATTTCCAAAACACTTCACTCCACAAATATGTATTTGACATAAATGTGTATCGAGCAGTAGGTACCTACATATTTTTGTGTAGCAGACTGTGCCTAACTCTTTAACGGTTTAGCAGTGGTAAAAGCCATCCAGAATGAAAAGGACTTCTGAGGATATGCCCAGAAAATTCAAACATACACTACTGTTTGTGAAAATTGCAACACGATGAAGGAAACGCATGAATTCAGAGAATTTAATACCACAGGTTAGCTACATGACAAGTAGCAAATGTTTACTTTTCAAATTTGTACATGACTTTGAGGCCTAATATTCAGTATTTCGTGTGGCCTCCATGCGCTGCAATTAGAGCTGCTATACGCCATAGCATTGCATCAAAAAGGTTCTGAATACGTTCCTGAGGGATCTCCCTCCATGCAATTTGTATTCCAGCCCACAACTCCGTGACACTAGTTATTGGAGGACCATGACGCACCAGGTGCCGACCAATCATATCCCAGATATGTTCGATGGGCGACATGTCAGGCGAATGTGCAGGCTAGGGAAGCAATGGTACCCGATGCTCTTCGAAGAAGGCTTGTACATTCCTCGAAATATGTGGCCGGGCATTGTCCTGTTGAAATATGGCGTGAGGAGGACCCTGAAGCAGGGGGAGTACCTCAGGCTCTATAACCGCCGTTAGGTACCGGTTGCTGTTCAAAGTGCCCTCAATTCGTAGGAGGCGAGATCGGTTGTTGTAATCAATGGCACACCCAACCATCAAACCGGTGTTTGTCCGCTATGCCGCTCCACAATGCAGTCCCCCAGGTTGCGTTCACCACGGTACCGTCGGACATGTATGAGGCCATCACTGTACGACACGTTGAAGCGTGACTCATCTGAAGAGACTACATTTTGCCACTCAGCACCCCAGTATTGGTGTTCACGTGCCCATTACAGTCGGAGGAGCTTGTAGTTTCTGGATAATGGAAGCCGGCGTAATGGCATGCGTGCAACCAGTCCAACCTGCAGCAAACGGCCATGAACCGATGATGCAGACAAGTTCACACCTGTTGCAGTGCTCCAATGTCGAGCCAACACTCTGGATAAAGCTGTACGGTCCGCTATGGTCATCCCGTGCTGTGGTCATTTTTCGTGGTCCAGTTCCCGCTCTTCGCTGCGTACGACCTTCATCTATACACTTCTTCCACAAACGCATCACTGTCGTAGCAGCATGCCCCGTACGAGCCTAAATGCAATGGTATGACAAACCCGCTTCCCGGAGACCAATCATTCTGCCCCGTTCGAACTCGGTCACATGCCGATATTTGACGTCGACGAGGCATACTGACACTCACTTTATTGTTTCCACCTTGTTTGACAGCTCTGCACTAACTACACTGAGCGCAACACTCACCTTGTCGGACTGACACGCGAGGGCTTTGCTCGGGCAACGTGTATCCCATCTCTATGCAAACCTAATAACTTATTTCTTGTAACATTCTTCTACACTTCCACCAAGTTTGGAGTTCTTTGGATAATTCCTTCTTGGTGTTGCAATTTTCACAAACAGCAGTGTGCGTACGTTTGTCAGGATATCTTAAAGATATGAAATTGTATTCAAAATTGTTCGATCAATTTTTGATAGCATCAAAGTGATCGAAAAGTATTGCATGTAAAGATAGTTTGGTGCGAAAGGATGGTGCTAAACTTGATGCTTCTTGGAAGATACTAAACTGAAATACTAATTTTGGTATTCAACCGTCCTTTTTTTTTTTTTTTTTCATTTTTAAATAATACTTGCGCACACGAACAACAGAGACTTTTTCCCAAAAAGGATTTTTTTTGTTATTATTTAGGGAACCTCAAAGCATATACTTTCATTGAGATCTCATTATTAAATTGTTGGACGAACCCTCTCTATCAATTATGTATGTAACTGGTAGAAAAGAACGTACAACTGTTTGAAAAAAGTTTAAGTAATGGAACATTCAAACAAATAACATGAATTATCGAAAAATTGTTAGCTTCTTCCGTAACTTCCCTAGTTTTACCACAGTCGTGGTGTTAATGGATTCTTCTTTCTCTAGCCCGTAAGCCTTTGAACGTTGGGTTGAGGAACAGAAGTTTTGGATCATATAGAGAACTCAGGATTGGTGATCAATCCGAGCCTAGTATGAGAGTGAAAGAAGTTAATGACAGAATGAGGCGAAGTGAATGAAAGGTAAGATGATAATGGGACAATTGGTGGAATGATGGCACCGTGTTGTCCACAAAAAATCGCACATGTGGTCGTCCAGGATCAAACCCAGGATAAAACGTAATGGAAATGAGCTACAACATAAATGTCGTGAAGAATAATATCAATTACAGAATTAGCTAAAATTACACCAGTTAAATCCCCAACTGTGAAAAGGAAATGAATCCTAAAGCTCATAGAGATGCTGGAGTGAGAGACAAGCGGTATACTGCTCTGCCACGACGCGGCTGAAGTAGTTCACTCCACAAAAAAATTATACTGGAGTAGCTCCAGTGGAGATACATTGTGTGTTTTAACGAGATTTATATTTTCTGTGAGGAAAGGAGGCCAGGGTCTTTGGACCTACGGGTCCTGGACTAATTGGAGTAGAACCTCTGCAGTTAGAGTCCGTTTAGTTAACTCGTGTGCACTGCGGCCGCTGCCTTTGACAAACCCTCATAATCGTTTTACAACCCCCAACCCTCCTCCCCCCAGACCTTTCTGCAAGGTTGCCACCTTTCTCGATACGTCATGGGCATCGTACGAGGTTTCCTCTAAATAAATTATCTTATGTCCATAATAACCCTTAACTTATTCAAAGTGCGGTGTTTGAAACCAGCTCCTTTAGGAGACCGCGCAAAGTGCAGAGCCCATAAGGAAAATCACAAATTTCTTGCAAATGTGCAACCAATGCGTCTAAGGCGGGCGCTCTCCCTTTTGCATAGGATCTATAAATTTCTCGACTAATTAAATCGCATGTGAAATTATCTACTTTAAAGAAACGTTTCCTTTTGTTTTCACACTTGATCGGCGTCTTTGGTATTCCTTTCGTCACAATATTTCTTACTGTATTACTGTGAATATCCAGAATTTATCATCAGGTTCATTGCACGACCCCTTACCAAGATTATTTGTCAGCAAATATGTATATATGTTCAAAACAAGTGCTTGAATTTGCTTAGAAACAGTTCCCGTTATAACTTTGTTTTTGAGGCTTTTCCAGTAATATAACTCGGCCCAGTTATTCACACTATTGTCATCACTTTGATTATTTTCACGTAACTGAAAGTTATCTACTACTTCATTTGCATTTACCACTGCATTTCCCTTCCATGGTTTCCACATTGTGACACACAACGAATTTCTGTACGTAATGAAACAGATCAACTGGAAGTTGGAACTTTGGCAACTGAGACTCCACGTGGAGTAGACATGCGACTGTCATTTCCAGAAAATCAGGGTTGCTATTGGTCCTCAACGACAGTGTTCCATTTCTGAAGTGTGGAGATAGATTTATGACGGTCATTAGTGGGCGGGAGGGTGAGTTCCCTATGGGGTTCCAAACTGCACACGCGTTCACTAAACAGACTTTAACAGTTAACGTGTAGTAAGATTTTGTCTGTCTCTTATCACCAGTAATCCAAACGCCATTCAGAATGAAGAGATTTCGGAGAGCATTCCCAGAAAATTCCAGATATACGTTTCATTTGACATGAAAATATTGTTCAGTCTATCTTCCAAAACCTTAACCTATACACAGCTAGTGTGAAAGAACGATTAATTTCCATCAACTAACTTAAATAATAAGAGTTTAACGATGAAGCCTGGGACTCATTGTAGAGAGAATAGGAAATTTGCAGTGTCTGTCCATACCTGCCGTTCCATTAATTGTATCTTGTATATCTCTTGCATAATTTCAGGGTTTGCTTTGAAATATATAATATGTATATGAGCCAAATAAGGCCGCATACATCATTATGACCAACTAATGGTCTTTGAACACTTTTGGATAATAGCTGTAGGTGGAAGCATCTCCTTTTCTTTTCCGTTCTATTGTACTGTATGGACAGCTTGTGGTTTTATTGGTACAATTTTGAGAAAGAGAGAGAGAGAGAGAGAGAGAGAGAGAGAGAGAGAGAGAGAGAGAGAGAGAGAGAGAGAGAGAGAGAACGTGTAGTCCTATAAAGACAGGGGTTGGCCTTGTGTGGATCGCATGGATTATCGTGTTATATGGAGACATACTGTAAATTGGTCTTAGACGTTTCGAGAGCGAGCATTTCTGCCATCTTTAGGACAATGTGTTATCGATCACTAAACTTGGCGCTTGCGCGAGGTGTGAGTGAGTGAGTGAGTGAGTGTGTGTATGTGTGTGTGTGTGCGCGTGTGTGTGTGTGTGTGTGTGTGTGTGTGTGTGTGTGTGTGTGTGTGTGTGTGTGTGTGTGTTTGTTTCTCTTTATTGACATCAACTGCACGCCCCATTACATGGTAATATTAAATGCATTACAATACATAATTTCATTTTTAATTTACAGATTCAATTTTAATATTATAAGGTTAACAGACTTGTTTCCTACTTTATTTTTTAGATATACACCTTTGAGCTTTTGCTAACCTATATCTTTGTAGTTCCTTTCTCTAGTTTACTAGCCAATTCTTACATTGCATTGTTTTAAAGTATCATTGTAGTCTTATTACTAGTTCAATTAGTATATTTATAAATATATTTAATTTAAACTAATTACTTTTTATAAGTTAATTGAATGAATATATTTGCAGAATGGTTTCAGGTATTGTGCGATAAGTTCCTGGTTGGTTCTGGGTCATTTTCCACCTTGTTTGTGCACTTCTGCCACCAATAGGGATCTCTGCTGTTGTGTCTCTTTACATTTTAAGATTAAATGGTTAACTGTTTGTCGGAGGTTACTGCATGTACAATTTGGATCATCAAAAATGTGACCGCGCCGTAGCTCAGTGGTTAGACCGCTTGGCTCTCACCAAGGCGGTCCGGGTTCGATCACAGGCGACCACAAAGTGAGATTTGTGGTGGACAACACGGCGCTGGGGCGGGTTTTCTCCGGGAACTCCGGTTTCCCCCGCCATCTCATTCCACCGGTGCTCCATTTTCATCTCATGTATCATCAGTGTCATCGCCTGGGGTGCCGTATGTAGTAAAAGCGGGCGTTAAACACTACACATTTCATTACATTTCATCAATAATGTGGAACCTGTATCGGTAGTCTTTAGTTTTTCCATGACCTGAGATTATAACAGTAAGTTCTGGTGTTTTCTCTTTAACATATCCTTGATTTTTGCGAGGAAAGTTTTAAGGAGAGCCCCTTTGTCTGTGCTGTTCTACATATGTTGCCATTGTTCATGTCCTCTTTCTTTTATGGCTGCTTTGATCATCGACCTGGGAACCTTATTGTAAATGATCGGCAGTCCTTCATCTTGAGCAGCTGCCTTGGCCAGTGTGTGTGTGTGTGTGTGTGTGTGTGTGTGTGTGTGTGTGTGTGTGTGTGTGTGTGTGTGTGTGTGTGTGTAATTTTACGTCCTCCAACGTTAAGTCATATCGGACGATGAATGGAATGGATGAAATGATTATCAAATGAGCCCAGGGTCCATAGAGCTTAGAGTTACCCGACATTCGTCTTTCAGGATAAGGGAAAACCCCGGAAAAAACCTTATCCAGGTAACTCACCCTGACCGAGATTCGAAATTGGGACCTCTTGAACGTGAGGCAGACATGCCACCATCTACACTATTGGGGCGGGCCCCCCCAGGGGCCTACTTTGGTAGGTACGGGTTTGGCGCACCCGGGGTCCCGAGCCAACAGTCTCCCTCGTGTGGGCTCCTCTTCGTCGTTGAGGGAGACGGTCAACCCACCCACGTGTAGGCCGTGCGTGGAGACCCGTGGAGAAGGTTTTTAGATTCTTGTCTAGTTTAGAGTTTAGGATTTAGTGAACGAAATTTTTAGTAGGTTTTGATTGATCTTTTTTATGTACGTGTATTTTTAATAGGTTTTGTTACACTTGTATAGTTTTTAGAAAGTTTTATATCTGGCTTTTGCCATGACTAGTTTTTTAAAGGGCGCTGATGACCGCCGTAGTTGAGCGCCCTTATATATATAACATTATTGAGGCGGGCGCGCGCGCGCGCGCGCGTGTGTGTGTGTAGATCTTTTTTCTCAGACTAAATTTCATTCGCAGTCAAAATACGAAACGGCTTCGAAGAAATCTGCGTTAAAAGCAATTGCAATAGATAGACAATATGAAATTAGAAAATAAATGTCATTCTTCCGTGGGAAATACAGCCACAGAAGTTGCACCCTTCATAGCGGTGATTTTGGTAAGCCTGACTTTGAGAGAGATATTCTATAGATCCTTCTGATAGATTCTTCTCCTCACAGAACATGCGCATTTGCTTATATGCTTCTCCTGTATTTATTGACACAATTGAGTATTGGACAGCCCTTATTTATCCCGAAGAGCTCGAGAAGACACTCCAATAACCTTCTGAAAGTTGTTTAATTCTTGCCGAGTCAAAACACAAAGGCTATTAATATGTGTACTCTGTAGGCCTTGTCACATCTATTAATATCCAACTATTATTTCTATTCTCGTTCTAAAGATGGCATTGCACCTCGCAACACTGTTATGTAGATACAGAACCTTGAACTTTCTGCTATTGACAAAAGAGGCACAATGAAGGGAGTTGTTAACACTTAATCCACACAGAGATAGGCCAAGTAAGCATTGTACCAAAATATGAGATAAATTTAATCATGTAACTGTATTGCAAACACTGAATATGATGGTATTATATGTACGTAATATTAATCATTTTACGTATTACTACATATTTGAAGTATATATATATAAGGAATGTACCTGAGAAATAGCAGGCTATTTGATTGGATAAAGAAAAACGCATCTCTACAATTCACAAACATAAAATCTTGCATCATCTGCACCTTCATTAACAATTTTTGCTTCCACAATTTTCAGATTCTACCTATTACTGATCTCTGGCCATTTTCGAAAAGTATGGATTTGGAAAAACTATTTACGTCACGTAAACTGTTATAGAAGAGCGAAATATTAGTAACCTGGTGTACAGTAAGTGACGAAACACAAATAGAGTACTTGGGGGTGTATGTCTAATATGAAAGATTAGCAAATTATTATATACGCAAATGTAAATTAGCATTGGAGCCGCTCGTTTGGCGCTTGACACAAAGGGATTTTGATTCCCTCTTTTTTCTACTTGTCACAATATTTAATCATGTTATATATGATTTCTCGCACCTGCCAATACGTTGCTATTCAGAAGACATGATTGCTTCTGAACAGAATGTATATAGACTGTCTCGTCGTGTATGTGCGATAGGCTTTCATAAACATTTCTGTTAGTATAAATTCCTCCGATACGCTTCACGCTTTGCCATTTATTACCTATTACAATTTTTCATAATCCCTTTATTCAGGAAAGAAAAAGGAAGATATATCCATAGTCGAAGCTTATCTTCAAAGACCAGGGAAGAGGCCCATCGGCTGCTCCTCCAAGGTGTATTTCCATTAAACCGATAGAACCGTTTGTGCAAGGCCAGATATGGTATATCATTAATGCGCGTCAACGATTCGTACATAGTACGTATGGACCGTAGTCTACCAGTTCTCCAGATAGGTACCAGAGGACACTGATGTGTCTGATAACATCGCCTAGGCTCTCATTGAATCTCCCATGGATTTCAGACTGCTCGCGGGTTCCAACCCAAACCGAACAACTATCTTCCCGAGTGGCTTAAATGCTCAGTTATTTTTGGTGACCTCAGCAGTATTACGAGTGTTAGCAGTACGCATATCTCGCATCAAGGCAGCTTAAGGGATGGGATCTCACCTCTACAGGGAATTACTTATACAGAATGTTAAAGAATTGCATAGAAATAGGTATTTCAGAGGATGGATATGCCTTACGGACAAGTAAATGGATATATGAAAGGTCTGATGTGTCTGGTAAAATTTCAAAATTATGACTGGGTACGATTCTGAAGCAAGTGGAGGTCATTGTTTTCAGCTCGAATCTCGGTAAGATTTGCTCTTGAAAGTTTGAGCCGGATCTCTGACACTAACTCCACGTAAATTGAAATGCGGATGAAAGGCTATTGTTTCTATCCTGAGTGTGGGTTCAACTGTCAACACTAGAGATAGCTTATAGGTGGTGGTTGGAGAAGGGTGACATCATCTGGTTTTCTTGTAATGAAATTGCAGAGATTTTTAAAGGCCGGATTTCAAATTAAAATTCTTAATCTATTGTTAAATATCCTGTAGAAAAATTATGTTCTTGCATTTACGTTATGAAACACTGTGTACCCACCACAAGAAGGCAAGCCGGGCCTGAAGAGGGGGAGGAGCTTAAATTATCTGCTGTTATATTGGATCTGCTTACTTCGAAATTAGTGTATTAGAGTGCATACGAGTCACCCATGCTGCCAGATCTTATGTTCGTTTCAGGAACTGCAGTGATAGGTATAGGTTGCACGTTCGTTCTTGAAGAATGACCTTCAGCTGGCCTACCCTTAATAAACAGTTCAGCAAGTAGTTTATATTACGATAACAAACAGCTCTCCTTTCCTCTGTTGTGTTTCTGTATACAGTCGACTGCAAAAGTTTTGTTCGGTACAGATATATGCATGCATATAGAGTCCTAAATAACGATTGCTTAGTTACGTAGTTGCGTGTTAGTTACTAACGAGGCAATGCCTCCTCAAAATAAAAGGAAAAACTGTACACAGTCAAAGTCACCAGATTATAGCTAATATTTATGAGTAAATCAAGGAAGAAGCCAAACAGCTCAGAAGCATGTATGTAAACGCACATCTCACTGCAAACACTGCAGGTAAACAAGTAGAAAATCCTGCCAGCACTGCTACTTCCTGGGAAACATTAGAAAAACGTAGAAAACGAGCAAGACTGTGCAATTTTTAGAGCCTATAAAAAGAGAAAATATTTTAGAGTCTATAGGCGATTCCGCGTGGAAAGACATAACGAAGCGATTATTAACTCCATTATATTGGGGGCGAAATGATCATTGCAAGAAAAGAAATGGGTTACAAAAAACGGACATAGGTAAATTTTCCTTTGCAAACAGAACAATTGACGACTGGAACAAAATACCTGCAGAGATACTGGAGACCCTGACAGAACGTCGGTTCACTCAAGCACTTTTACACCACGGCTCAAAGCCCGGAATATAACATCTCCACTCTTTTCTGAGTTAACTAAAATGCGTTTTATTTATGGGGAAAAGGCAGTAAACTCTTATAAAGCAACAGATCTTATACAGTCAGATATCCTCAAAGGCATCATTCTATCTTTAAATACACATACTGTATCCATTACTCTCTACGGAAAATGAGATACCTGGCGTGTATTGGCCTAACGCCAGTGCAAGGCGAAACAGCAGCACACGTGGTTTCGGGAAGAGATGTTCCAAGCCATTTTATTACTTTAAAAAATTGTTTACTGAACTACAACTAATCGGATTCTGTTGGCAATACGTAACGTCATCAGGGCTAGCGATCAGATGGGAGTGAACGGCAAGATGATGGTATGAGCGTACATTTGCATAACTCGGATTGCAAATGTTTTGTACCCTGCTGCATTTCCTGTGCCCTGTGTGTCGCTTACCACCGAATGCATTCATATCGACGAGTAACGTAATTCGTATTAACGAATTAACCTTTTAACACCTTCATCTGTTCTATTTCATTAATTTTAAATGTGCCTCACAACCTGTACCATGCATAACATTCTCTATTATCAACCTTATCACACGATTGGCATCCTGAGATACTGTCCCAATATGTGTTCCAATTTAAATGTTCTTGATGAACATTTGCTTGTGCTGGATTGAATGACTATTTGGTCAGCTTTTTAAATGTGATGATTGCTTTGTAGCTTACTCTTCCTGTATCACTCTGTTGTAATTCACCAGTGTCATAAACACTTTCAAAATCTTTAGTCACATTCCTCTGATGGAACTGGTATAGAAAGGCGTGGTCCAAGAGCCAGTGGTCAGCTGCGAATTCTAAAATGTAACATTATGTTTGGTGTTTGAACTTCCTTCTGATATACGAGTATTTGTCAAAAAGAAGTCTTCTATGATCTTGAGGTTCTCACCATATTATATACATAGAAAATGCAAACGGCACAGGACGGGACTCTTTTACCAATTAACAGTGTTATGCTTTTAGCACAACAGATTTCCGGAGCCCAAAACTTAATCACTTTCATTTTATTGTTAAAATATCATTTCTAAGATCTTTAAATTCGGAAAGTCAAACTTCGCCTCTGTGTTTTAAAGTGAACTCACCATTTACATAACAAAAATTGTTTTTATCATTTAAACATTTGTGAGTAATTTCTTCCTTCTAATACATAGTGTTAAGAAAACACATTACATATTAGCTGACACCATACTCTTCTCAATTCATAAATTAAAAATATATAGGAATTCCCATTTAATTAATCACATTTTCTAACAGATCGTCTTTATCGTCGATGGAGTGAACTTTGAACTGGACGGGAAAGCATAGTTTAGTGAGGAAAAGTTCATTGTTGAGCATTACTGTCATTCCTGAAGTCACCGACAACAATCGCCCATAATAAAGCAAATGTCAAGCAAATTGGTCGAACTAACTGGTACTATAAACCCCCCATATATTTCCCTCCTACAATCTGCTGCCTAAGAACATTCCGTTACAGCATTTCCGTCTCTCATTTTCCTATGCATTTTGTCTAAAACAGCATCGTTATTATATGCAGATTAAGGATCAGTCAACATTATTTAACATTTGATTGTTGGCCAGTATCACTGATACCAACAGGCAGTAGGTAATGGGAATATCCCTTTGCAGAAAGTATTTACCTTCTCCACCATTAATGTAACATTACCACGAGAGTGATATTGCGTAAAATTCATGAATGTAGTGGGTGGAAAGCTCAGAACCATAAGTAGTACAAAACCATTTAACGAATAAAATAAGCATTTAAATAAGATTCCTCTAAACTCGCTTAGTAATTATTATAATAATTATATGGTTGCACATATTATGAATGCTTAACTTTTTCAAATCACACTGCATAAACGAAATATGGTTAATTTGAGCCTGAAATAGAAGACAAATACACGTCACAGCGGTCAACCATAAGGGAATAAAGTAATGGATGTTGCGGTCGGTGGTAAAGTGACTTGGTAGTTCATTTTGATTTCCGGGTGTTAAATTCAACATTCAACATCTTTGGATGACGCCACATATGTTCCTAAAGTAAGCATTCCATTCAGCTTTTCCTTGAACATAGATACAAGGGTCTTTGATCAGTCTAGTATATTTCCATGAAGGGGTGGAAATTTTTTGTTGCAACTTCGTGGGTGGCAAGATTGATTATTCAAAAGATTGTACAGCAAATTTGAATGTGCTACAATGTACAGTTCATTGTTGACAGCCATCTGAACTGGTAAATGTGATAGCTGCGATTGAAAATGAAAAACACAAGAGTTTAGTGCTGTTATTAAACATTTTCATTTGAGGAGCTGGACTGCCGCACAAGTCAAAACTTAATTGGATGAAGTTCACGCGGACTCTGCACCAAAATCGAAGACCATTTCCTTTTGGATCAATGAATTTAAGCGTGGTCGTAGAAGCACTGAAGATGTTACCACACAGGACACCACGGAAAAAAATCCACGATCTGGTTATGCAAGACCGCTGAATCCAAATTCGTAAGATTGCTGAGGCTGTAGGCATATCAACTGAGCGAGTGCACAATAAATATCCTGCATGAAAAATTAGCAATGAAAAAGCTGTGTGCAAGATGGGTGCCACAATTGCTCATAGTTGATCAAAAGCGCATCCGGAAGAACACTTCTACTAAGTGTCTGGCGATGTTTAATCGTAATCCGCAAAACTTTTTGTGTCGATTTCACCGTGGATGAAACTTGGATCCATCATTACACACAAAGAGTCAAAACAGCAGGCAAAACAATGGACAACGGCTGGTGAAAGTGCACTAAAGAAGGCAAGGGCCATTTCGTCAGCTGGTAAAGAGATGGCCACTGTTTTTTTTTGGCATTCTCAAGAAAAAATCGTCACTGGCTGCATGACATTGATTGCTTAGCACTGGTCCGGGAAGCGCGGCAGTCACCCTCTCACTCTTTCGAGAATAATCAGTGCGTTATCTGAGAGGTTTCGCTTAACAAAGATAAAGCCACGGTAACCGTTCGAGTAGCGCGGCAATATATTTTAATATTAATTATTACATTTGAAACATCACTCCATTAAAATATGTAGCAAGTGTTTTGAAATTGTTAAAAGTTTAATACTCGCCAATATCAGCATCAGCAAATGGTTTACTATTCAAGATTTTGGCCAATTTTTCCAGTTTATGCCTTTAGCTGCTAATAAAGCTGTCCACTTGCAGTATTAATCATGATAGGACTCCATTTTATATGGAAGTAACGTCTTTGTACAGCCTTAAAACGTGTTATTATAACAAGACATTATTTAATGGTTCTTAATGACATGCTTCTGAGCAAAAACACTCCTAAAGAAAGGTCACTTAGTAGGGCAAAATGTTGCTGTTGTACATACATATTTACTTATGTACGTCAAAACAAACGCACAGTCTGATTTTTAAAAGATACAAGGCCATGTGTTTCTCCATGTGGTTAGCTGCAAAGTTGCCTAGAAGCAGATATTCCGCATAAATACTCTATCAACAGTCGAAATATATAAACAAACGTCCGATATTATCTCACCTCAACAAAAACATGCATATTTAATCTGTATTTTTTTTAATCCAGATTTATTGAACCCTATTTTACACAGTGGCATATTAGGGTTAGAGTTGATACATAAAAATATACAATTTTAACAAAAGTATTTTAAATACTAGAAGGAAGAAATTATGTTTTATTCTGATGCATATTAATTTAAACTATTTCAGACGTTTAAACAATAAGTTTATAAACATCATGAAGTACTTATACTGTTGTGGCTTCATTAGCAAAGATGTGAGCGGATAAGAAAATTCAGTTCCTAGAGAGTCTAGCTTGAATATTAATTCTTGTCTTTCTCTCCAGAAAATGGGATAACAGAAAAGGAGATGAACCACAGTTTGAATTTCTTCACCACACATGCACTCGGGGTTGGATGTTAAGTGAAAGCGTGATAGGTATAATACTTTAAGAACAAAAATAATTGTCAATGCACAGTCGCTACATTCACTTGTAGCGTCTTTACAGGCGTGCGTATTTTTTAAATTACTAACGACTCTGACGATTGAAATGATCATATCAGCACCACCAGTGTGCCGGAATTTTAATCCGTAAGAGTTCGTGGTCATGCTCCATGTCCTCGTGATAGACCCCAGTTTTTTTTTTCGATCTGAGGAGCAAGAGGGCGTCAAAAACAAAACCATGCGAGTACCGGCATGATGAATAATAAAGCGGTCACTTTTTCCTATAGGCTCTTTTGTGGTACTTTCAAGCGCGTCTTCGGTATAGTACTTCGACACAGTATGGGCGGCGTTTACCTAGGTTTCATCCAACCACACTATTTCACGCAAGTTCTTATTCAGATTTATCTTAAAAACAAAATTCTTAGCGCTATAATTTATGATCTTTCGAGTATTCTTTTGTTATTTATTTTCTGAATTCAAATGCCAGATCATGGAGGAGTTTGTTCAAAGAACTAAGGCTTCCTTAAAATGGCTCTGCTTCTTTAAGAGAAGAAAGAAGCTTACGTGTAGTAGGATGCTCCTTTAGGGTGTAATAGTCACAGACTATTGGCATCTAATTCAAAACTGAACATGCTCTTGGTCTTTGTTTTCCAGGAGTTACAATTCACGATGGACCTTGCTGTACCTAACTATACACAAACACGATAATAGCGTGTATTTAACTGTCCCTGTCAGCCAGGAACTATTGCGAAACAGTAATTTAGGATTAAATATATAATTAAGAACAGCCAGGAGGAGCTAAATAACAAGTACAAATTAAGAACTAATTTAGGCGATACTGAACTAATATGTACATCCGCAATGATTAGAAGTATATATATATACATACATACATATATATGTTCCTAAGTTACTATTACTTAAACTCAGCGTACAAACATAACAGATGGAAAAGATATGTGAGCCCATTTTTCACTGGAAATTTGACCAGAATCCGATCTGCATTCTATTGTTCAAACGTAGGGCTTGGCTGAAGAAAC
This sequence comes from Mantis religiosa, assembly GCA_030765055.1. Lineage (NCBI taxonomy): Eukaryota > Metazoa > Arthropoda > Insecta > Mantodea > Mantidae > Mantis > Mantis religiosa. The sequence goes on along the minus strand of CM060947.1, from coordinate 146,488,326 downwards.
GGTCCTCTGGCGGATTTTAGCGCCAGCTAGTCGGCAGTCAGTTCCTTTCAAAAAATCTTGAACGTGGGGTAAACAAAGCAAGATCAGATTTTAGCGAAGTTCTGCAGCTCGTGATGAGGCGCCGTAAAAAGCGAGGGTCAGTCACCCAAACTATGATAGAGAAAGGGGGTAGGAAATGACCTATAAGCGACGAGAAAAATATCACATGATTTCCCAAATACTAAAAAGTTTAGCAAAAGTGGGAGAAATTCAAGCAATAGCCAAGGTATGATTTGTAGTAGAAACACTCTCGCTGCGCTGGGAAGGCATATATATTAACGCCATATGTTGATACCATAAGGGGAGCATGCAGAAGTGAAGTAACCATCTTTCGATATGCATCAGAATTCATACGCTTCAGCCCGCCTCGGTAGCGTAGATGGTAGCATGTCTGCCTCACGTTCAAGAGGTCCCGAGTTCGAATCTCGTTCAGGGTGAGTTACCTGGATAAGGTTTTTTCCAGGGTTTTCCCTTATCCTGAAAGACGAATGTCGGGTAACTCTAAGTTCCATGGACCCTGGACTCATTTAGCATCATTTCACCAATTTCGTTCATCGTCCGATGACTCAACGTTGGAGGACGTAAATTGCAAAAAGAAGAAGATGAAGAAGGAAGAGAAGGAAGAGGAGGAGGAGGAGGAGGAGGAGGAGGAGGAGGAGGAGGAGGAGGGGAAAAATCATACGCTTCAACCTCGCGTCATGGGTACAACACATCGCGTACACTACACAATCGCATGGTGATCAACTGCAACCGTCACCCCTAAGCTATGAGATGTTGAGCGCAGAGAGAGCTCGACCAGGCTTCTAACGGGCAGGGACCGCCTCCATCGCCAGCAATCCATGCGCGTTGCTAAATAATTAAATGTCCCAAATTAAACATTAACGGTGTTCCTCAGCATAGATAGCATTGCATTTATTTACTTGCAGCCAATGTAGCAACTAAATTAGAAATTATTAGAAATACATACCTATATATTTATTTTCCTTATTTTAACTTTTTTATTTGCACACTGTTTATTTTACATATTTTTACACATATACACTATACACATAAAACACCCATGCCCAAAGCGCGTCTCGAACCTGCGACCCTCTACCCGGCGGACCTCTAGAGACATACGCTCTAGCGACCACGGCTACGAGTTCTGGCTAAAATACTTTGGTGTTTAAGCAGTGTATAAGGTACGTATTACGTCTCACTCTAAAGAACCATATGTAAATATAGCCTATTTACACTCCTTGTTTTTCCTTCGTGGACATTTGGAAATGCTGGAAATACTACACAAAAATACATAAGGTTCCAGGAAGAAAAGCGGGAGAAAGAAAGTAAGAAGCGAGATAGCATAGAGGAGAGACTGCACCTCAACAGTCAGAGGGTTTCTTTATGCAAAAGTAATCTAAAAAGTGCACACTTAAAGTGCATAATCTAAAAGTGCAAGTCAATAAATAAAATATACGCGATCGCATGACAGGTGAAATTTGGCCAAAACAATGGAATCATCTTTATTTCTTTATTTCTTTCCTTCTTTCCTTCCTTCCTTCCTTCTTTCTTTCTTTCTTTCTTTAACAGAACACAATATACGTTCTGAAATTTAGAAATAAATACCTACAAGTTTTGACTCTTGGGGCAGGTTCGCATCGCCACGCAAAAGAGAGTGAGAGACACGGGAGAAGCATGGGATTATATAAATTAACTTGAATTTTAATTTGCGGAATTTTTAAATTTAAACTGCACTTGTTCACAGCATCCCATTCCATGCTCGTAATGGGGTGAAGACAGCTTAATTTTGCTTAGAGGTGCGAGGTTCTTTTACGTGTTATACAACTATATGATATGCGAACGCCGGCTTTAGTTCTCTTCTGGAGAGCCATCCTCCTTCACCGGGTTTGGACCCGCGACCTCGGGAACCAGAGGCTAGCATGTTATCCACAAAGCACATAGATTTTCTGAGGAGAGGCATGGGTTTAATGCTCTGAGGTCGTGGTGCTCCGATGTGTCACCCGTTTATGGCTAAATAACTTTATTCACACGCATAAAGACATAAAAGACATTCAGTGCATAAAGACAAAAGTGATGTGAGATAATATTCATTCAACTGTATTACGACGTGTTTTGTTCACTTTAAACATTAATTAAAAGTATATCCAGAGAGAAATTGAAAACTTTATTTCATTTTGGTAGACGATTTCCCAAGGATATCCGTCCGATACCATGCCCGGAGGTAGATCATCTAGGTGCGTCGGCTGTTTCCGAAAAGGGTAGCAGAATAAGAAATATTTTGAAAAGTGGCTCAACGTGTGGCTTAAAAATTATCTTAAAAAGTCGATCGTCGCAAATTGGAGCAGAATATCACTCTAGAAATATCCCCACTTCGCGTTCTTTCAAATTCATGCCAATACTGTTGTTAATCTCTGAGTATGTTCTTGTCTTGTTTTTAGTAATCTGTATTCAATGTAATTTTTTCCTAATTAATGTAATTAATGTGTAATTTTATATGATTGATTGTAAACCTGTGTATTTAATGTAATTTTTATAAATGTTACTAATTATACTATATTAAGATGGTCGCGATGTGACCTAGGAAGTTGAAGCGACCTTAAATTAATTTAATTAAAAAAAATCATGCCCTCTGCATCTTAATAAAAGAACTGCTTTTCAAAGCTATTTCGAAATTTGATATACCGAATGCATTTTGAGTACAGGGCTAAACGATGCATTTTTAATGCGATACTATTTATCATCATCATCATAAATCGGCTGGTGTTTGATCTTCGGTTAGGTAGGTATTAGCCTCTGAACAAGTGCTTGTGCAATTCCACCTCCGTGATGTGCGCTAGTACAAGAGCCCCCGAGTTGAAAACACTTAGGGGACTTCAAAAATGTGCATGCAATCATCAATCAGCAGACGATCCGTGTTTATCTTCCTACAAACGCTGTGTTCCATTCACTGCAACCACCGTTACTTATCAATATGTGAATTTTAATAATTCAAGTTCAGTTCAACAGTTCAGGCTGTTACTATAAATGTGCATTAATTCTGCGTAAATTATTGGGATATCATAATTTTAAAGCATATCAATAATTTGTTTTTATTTTTTACCTTCGGAGAAACCATACGATTTTCATGTAATTTTACCACCTCATAGGTTTACGAAAACCGCTGCATGTATGACGTATTACAAGAATATGTGCTCGGTAACAAGCCTGAATTAGCGCCAAATTATGCTACTAAAATATAACATAAAACTTACTATAAAGTTTATTTTAAAAAATACTGGTATTCTATAAAGCATAGCAAACTTTAAACTTACCTAATCTCCAAACTGAACAAGGACAGTTTCCGGAAGTCTGAAAATAAATAAGCAAATAGTGAAAAATTATATCGATATACACTTTGGCATTTTTGTTAATTTATCCCTTCCTGTTATTTAGTGTTATACAGTTTCAGGTCTTTCTACTAGATATAGTGGACAAAGTTTACAAATTTGTATTTTGGTGGCAACTAATTTAATAGGATTTTAAACATTCTCATTAGGGGTAAAATCATTTCCCTGACTTTTACATCAGAATTCAGAGGTATTTACTATTCCAATTAAGTTTTGCTTCCTCTACCTCGTACTTAATAGATTAGGAAGGCATTGCATACTGAAATGTCATCGAAAATACATATTTTGAGGCCACCGGATAAAAAAAATTATAAAACCGTCCGTGGCTGTGTGTGAATTATAATATTATAATGTTTCAAACCAGTACGATTTTATAAAAAGATACTTCAGGGGAGCGCTCTTAGGCTGCTGGTTGGTGGAGGTTCCTCGCCCGCTCCGGCCTCTACCCCTTTATAAATTTTCAACTTTCTTCCATTAAACAGCAGCTACTTAGGACACCGCGAGAGAAAAATAGGACGGCTCTCACCAAGAGGAGGCAACACCTACGGCCTGGCCTATGACCCCCTAGCCAAAGCCAATCATTCGCTATCTTGAACGCACTATGTGTCCAAGAGAAGACCCCCAGGACCACATCTTTTCTGAACGTGTCCGTTGGAGGTGAAACGTTTCTTACATTGCCCTCTGGATAGATTCCCTACCATCCGACCTAGTGAAATTCAGGGCGTACTCCAGCGTCTAAAACCCAAAAAGGCGGCGGGGCCAGTTAACCTGACACCCCTCATGCTTCGCCATCTTCCTTTCAACGCGCTTCTCTTCTTAACAAGGATATTCAATATTCGTCTCCCCTTAGGGTACTTTCCACTCCAGTGGAGGGAGGCCCGGTTTATATGCATATTGAAGCCTGGGAAGAATCCGGTACACCCTTCCTGCTACCGTTCCATAAGCCTCCTTTCCACCCTCTCGAAGGTACTGGAGAGGTCGATTCTCATCCACTTGTCCCCAATACAGGATGACATTCAAGCTATTCCCGATTACCAATTTGGATTTCTTCCTGGTTACTCGATAGTCCAGCAATTGCTGCGTGTGGTGGAGACTGCTGCCCTGGGCTTCCAGGAAGGCGCCTTTCGGCCGCGGTGTCGTTGGACGTCGAGAAGGCCTTTTCAATAACATGGAATGCCGGAATCCATACAAATTGATCCATCTGGGGCTCCCAACACAGATGATTAACATATTACACAGCTTCCTCAGACACCGCACCTTCCAAGTCACAGTCGCGGGGAAAACATCTACACTAAGACCTGTGAGAGGCGGAGTCCCCAAAGGCTCTGTACTATGCCCCATCTTATTCTGTGTCTTTATGGCAGACTTCCCCACACAGCCACGGGTCGAAATGGCACAATGTGCTGACGATGTACTGCTGCTGACGAAGTTACAACACATTATCAGAGCCTTACGACACCCCCGCCTCACAAAAAGTTGTGTCGCGTTGTCGGATGTCCGTTAACCCGGGTAAAAGCTACGGCATACTTTTCACAGAGCGCCACACCCCCGCAGACTTCTCCAACTTTCGCTTCCGAGGTCGAAGTATTGAGTGGACTAACTTCGTCCAATACCTAGGAGTTAAATGGAATAAAGGTTTAACTTTCTGCCACCACACCAGGGACCTCTCGGCAAAGGTGCAGAGGGCAATTGTTTTCCTGTATTGAATGCTGGGTCGCGTTCGAGCCAGTCGGCTTGAAGTTTCCCAGCGCTGGTAATCCCGTTGATGCTATATGCCTGCGAGATCTGCGGCTTGGCCACAGACAGCTGGGTAGCATGGCTTCAACGTGTTTAGAACTGAGAATTTCGATCTAGACTGCGCGTTGCTCTTTTCCTACAAGGTTGCTTCACGAAGCCTCGTGTGTTGCATACGTGGAGGACAAAATTAAGCGTCGAGCATCAAAATTCTACGCTAAATTACCATCACATAAAAGCGCCCTAGTTAGATCTTAAGGAGATTGTGATTCCACTAGAGGCCGATTTAGGCTGTTCCGGGTACCCTGCATGGCTTGCGGGCACCCAAGATAACAACAGAGCTAATACATACAGCAGCTAAATATGAGCCCCACAAAATAATTCCAAGCTGTTTGACATCAAAACTCCACCCTAAATTAAAGTTTACAAAACACCAGGGTGCATAGGTTTTGCATCCTTTCTTTCATTTCGAAGGAATATAAGTTACCTTCGAAATAAATTTATTCTAGAAACCCCATGCCTTCCGAAAAATTCTCAACAAAAATTTCTACCTGCGGTTAAATCCTTAATGGTGGGCACGCAGTAAAAATATTCAGGTTTTATACAGCCTGCCCACATTCGACTGGACTGGACTGGCGATGAGGCAAGACGCGGCACGTTTAAGCCGCGATAAGGAATCTTTGTAGAGTATATTTCTTCGTTTTCGGTAGGCGGCGTTTTGTCATTGGTATCAATGGTGTCACAATCGAACAATAAATATTAAACGAAATGGCAAGAGTTTTTTTTGACTTATTGCACAAAATTGTCATTGTGGGTATTTACTGAAAAGCTATTGAAGATTACTATCAGAACCTGTAACATAAGTAGATGTTTCATCTAAAATAAAAGAGTTGCAGTCACTTCCGATTAAATCGGAAATAGCAGAAAAAGCATTCAACTTGTGAGTTCTCAGTACGTGACTGCAGGATTCATACACGATTACTGTTTGGTTGTATTTTGATTGGAAATTGTTAGGTGCACAAGAGGTTTCATTGCAAGTACAGCATGTGGCCCAGAATTTTTAACCACACCTGTATATGCTCGTATAACCGGTAAACGTCGAGCGATAGTCGAAGAGGTACTTCTCAAAAAATCCAGAGATGTCTTTAAAACACACAATTTGATCCAAACAACCCTTAAAACAATTTCCGACGTATAAGTCAATAATGCTTCGAATTGTTTAGTACTTCATCATTCTTTTCAAGTCCTGTGGATATTCAGCTATTTATAACAGACTGAGTTATAGTTATAAAAACTGATGCATTTCCTATAAAGCAAAATACCTTGGAAATTCGCGATTGTATGAAAAGGGTATGAAATGTTAAGGTCACCAATAGCGTCCAGATCAACACTTGCCAATCACTACTCCTTTTGTAACTATAAAGAAAGTATAACCTATTTCGGCAAGATTTATCCGGGTTAAAATGAAGTAACTAATACAGCAAGTTGTCTCACAAGAATGATTTATATGCCCACTAACCATATAGGGCAGAGAAAGCCATGTGAACGTAACACATACGATTTTTTCGTAGGGTTTTACAATGTGTATTTCTATGTCGAATACCATACTTCAGTACTACAAAAATCCAATGCTTCCACTTTTTAGATTTATTTATGTGTTGGACATCTTTCGCGCCACAAAAATAATAGAACAAGATGTTTACTATATTTATGTAGGCATTTTACTTCTATTATAAATAAATATTAACAACATAGATCTTTCTTATTTAAATGGAGTTCTTATGTACTATAATTACCATATTCAGATGATGAGCTTGAAGGACGACAAACAAACCGAAGTTACAACACGCACTGACAAATAACAACTACCAAGAAAACGAATAACTAACTCTGTTTTTGTTCTGAACTTGAGAGAACTGATAACAGTCTTCCTTCAACGTGCTTAAATGCGGCACGACTGGCAGCAGCAATGAGATAAGACAGCTTATGATGCACTGTTTGAAGCAAATGGTCTCTTTAGTTCCGCAGCTGTACTGAAAATTGACACGTTATGACTAATGGAAGCTGTGTTTGCTCCAATACCCTGCAAAACATTTGCGTTCAATGAAGCATGTGATCTAGCTTTACACCAGAACACATTTCGTCATGCTGTTGTGCTGAAACTCTTCCAATTATGCGAAGAGGACTCTTTCCTATAATAGTGGGAAGGGAACAACATAATTTAGGTCTTATAGTAAAGAGACATGATTTAGTTTAATTTCCAAGGTCCTTAGGGAAACCTTCAGCTTCTAACCGAGTCGCCTTGTTTTTCCAAATTGAGTTCCTGGCAGGCAAGTAATTATAGCAATTAAAAACGTCTATTAATAAATGCTTAGTTTGTTTTACTTGACGTTACTTTTACTTTGAGAAGAAATTTTACAAAAGAGCAGTTCTCTTGGGCACTTTCAGAGGAAATGTTAACTGTAATTTGGACATTTTTGAACACAGAGTTTAACTTAGCAACTTCTGGAACGATGGTGACCGATACTTCATAGCAATATATGGGTCTCTCATGCATACACTTAGTAGCGCTGTAACAACGTCCAATAGGTTAAGTAAAATAGAATACAGCATTCCAATGAAGTCAGTCACCCAGATGTCTTCATTTTCTCCAATATTTGTATTTTCGCAGGAGTGGCCAATACTTTAAAAGCAATGAGTATGGATTACAAGACACAGCCGTCTATCTCTTGACTGACTTTTTTTACACCCTCCAACCTTGTCACTTGGAAGATGAATGACATGGGTGAAATGATGCTCAAATGGGCCCACAAGGTCCATAGAGCTTAGAGTTACCCGACATTCACCTTTCGGAATAGGAGAAAACCCGGAAAAACCTTATCCAAATTATTATCCTGACCGAGATTCAAACTCGGGACCTCTTGAAAGTGAGGCAGACATGCTACCATCTATGCTACAGAGCCGGGCACTTGACTGATTAGTTAATTTTATGTACTTCTTAAATGTCAGACACGGTTTGGACATCTCAGGTTCTCAGAAATCATGCTGAGGCTATAGGGTGTAAGCTCACTTCAAATCTGTATGAAGAAACTCCAACGAGTAGAACTAGCTATTTAATGAGTCACTGACTGCTGAATGCAGATGACAAACTGTACTCCACTTCCTCTGCCTGCCCGTTGAATAACGAATATTACCTACTATATCTTCCAACTAACTGCGGACATTAAAAAGTTTAGAATATCAAAAAGCTCTACGGATATAATGGGATATTATTTGATTCAGGGCCAGAACATCATTATTAATTTGATGGATGTCGAAGAAGATATCTCAATCATTTCTGCAGTAACATTGCAATCAAAACTGTAAGTCAATATGTTGACATTGAACTGCACTTGGGGGGGGGGGGGGGGGGAACTGCCAGGATCATCAGCACAGTGAGGTGAACTTTTTATTAGTGTCTATACACAGCTAGAGTGGAAGAACAGTAATATCAAAGCAATAGTACAGAATTATTACAATTAACTTTAAAAATAAAATATGCCACAAACAATATTTCATAAAAATCTCAACATTTTTAACAGTTCAAAGAATGTATAAAAGGTAAAGCATTGCATCAAAAATACTTCTGAAGTTCAAAGGATCACCTAAAAATAATCTTAGAAAAAAAGAAAAAAGAGAAAATAAAAATAAAACAGCGTGCGAGTGCCTTGTGGTATGTGCCAACAATATAACTGAACAAAATCATAAATGTACGATTACGTTTCAGCCACGTCAACATTTTGTGCCTGATATTTTAAGAAATAATCTTAAAATTATATTTTTTTTGCATACTGTTCATATAAATTACTTTAAATTGCTATAGATATAAAAAAATTACATTCTGAATAACATTGTTTAACAGTTTTACTTTTTCTTTTCCTTTCTTTGTAATTTAAAAAGCACCAACATATTCCATATAATGTTTCATTATACACATCAATGTGCAGTTTGAGTTTGGGAAATCTATTTATATTGGCCATTGTTTACACAGAAAATGAAGCTATTTACAGTGGAGTAACAAACACTACACAAATAAAAATATTTAGTAAATATTCTGCATTTATCTTAGAAGCCGATGACAATACTTCTATTATGTTTTTGCGAAATTAATTTTATAAGCATTTGCCCACATCTTCAGTCAACACACTTCGTTGTCAAGGATGTCATGCATTTACGTATTTACGTATTACCAACATCTGAAGACGAAACAAACCTAAAACAGAATCAATTGCCGGTATGTCAAAATTCAGTACGCGATATTTATTTTTTAAAATAAATATTTTTTCCCAAACTATTAAATCTATGGGAACATTTGTTTTAATAATTTAACTTCGAGGATTTATTTCATGGTTAAATGACCAAAAATGATCTGCTACGGCCGATTTATCAATTTGTTTATATCAATTTGTTGTTTTGTTTGATTTATCTATTTGTTTAAATTGGAAAGACGAAACGTAGTTTGGAAACCAGAAAGAAAGAACGAACATTTTCGTAACATTAGATATAAACAAATTGATAAATCGGCCGTAGCAGATCATTTTTGGTCATTTAACCATGAAATAAATCCCGAAGTTAAATTATTAAAACAATTAAATGTTCCCATAGATTTAATAGTTTGGGAAAAAATATTTATTTTAAAAAATAAATATCGCGTACTGAATTTTGACATACCGGCAATTGATTCTGTTTTTAGGTTTGTTTCGTCTTCACATGTTGGTAATACGTAAATGCATGACATCCTTGACAACGAAGTGTGTTGACTGAAGATGTGGGCAAATGCTCATGAAATTAATTTCGCAAAAATATAATAGAAGTATTGTCATCGGCTTCTTAAGATAAGTGGAGAGTATTTACTAAATATTTTTATTTGTGTAGTATTGGCCATTGTGTTACATTTCCCACAGTGTTATTTTCATTTAGGGCAGTAATTTATGAAGATAATTTAAGGGTTTTGTAGGCAATGTTTCTGCCTAGGACCCTGAAATCTTACGAGACGTTTCAATTCATTGACATACATTTAAAATGAAAAGGTAGGTATTTCCTGAAAATGGCTCTTTGCCAGTATTACAATATAAAATTTGTATTAAAATATAAAATAATATCTCAGATATTAATATATATATATATATATATATATCTTTAAGTTTCTATGAATAGCCTATGCTTCATATGGACTGAATTCTATATTACTTGTATAACAGGAAAATAAAGGTATACACAAAAACTGTTTTTGAAAAACCTATAAAATGTTTGATTTCATTAAAATATGCAATGTGTTAATCAATTTTCCACTACCTATTCTTATACCAGCTTTAACACATCCGCCGCTTTACCTTTGGAACATTAATTGTCCATGGCAGTGCACTCAGTCGAGTGGATTAGCCCCCCCCCCCCCCTCAAACCAATCTCTATACACTTTTTAATATAGGAGATCACGGGGAATTTACATAATATATAAATGTTTTATAAGTAGCATTTTGCAGTTGTTTTAACAATTTGTATAACATTTTTATATTTATATTTGCAAAGAGCGGAAGATATGTTGCAGAAAAGCAGCAAACTCGACAGTGTTGAAATGTGCTGACAGTCGAGCAGTTTGAAGAATTATTGGTTGTATATTGAAAACAGAATGTATTCTGATATCAGGTGTGTTATGAGGTGGAGGCTTTCAGAGCAGGTACAGAGTGAAGAGGGAGATTTTTTATTCCTGCAGAGATGTGATGGGAAACAGTTGTGTTTTATTAAGAATTGAGAAGCTATATGCGTTGGACGTAAGGATAGAAACAAACTATGTTGAAAAACGGGGATGAAAGTTTAGAATATAACCCTTTGTTTAAGTTATACTATAGGTAGACTAAATTCTAGTCTTATGCAGCGATTGGTCAACAGCTGCTTACAACAGGTCAAAGAAACTCCCTGTACTTGATTTTGTTTATGTAGCTGCAGGCAATTTTTGCGAAGTATAGTAATCTGCTCTTTTACTCCCCAGAGCCGTGCGTGACTTTTGATCCAGTGAAGGGTAATGGATATTGAATTCCTTAGGTCTATAATTTTCCTTTTAGTGTCGACCACTAATGCTTGGGTAGTCCTTATTGTTTGTAATAGCGAGAGAAGCACCTTTGGAATGGACATGTACTATGATGAACTTGTTTTTACTTCGTGGTATATCCGTTTATTGCCAAATTGATACATATTTTCGGCATATCTTATAAAGATAGACAGACAGATAGGTAAGCACGCTTTCAGACTCTAGGAAGTATAGGGAATAATAATCCTGGCAACAGAAAAATTCCTACCATTTAACCGGAAATCTGGATCTGGAGGCTACCATGATAAGCACTAGACCAGGAGGCAGGAAGGAAGGGAGAGAGAAAACGAACAGAAAGGAGAGGAGGAGAGCAGGGGAGGGCAGGGAAAGAAAGAAGGAAATAAGAAAGAGAGAAAGAGAGAAAGAGAGAGAGAAAGAGAGAGAAAGAGAGAGAAGAGAGAGAGAGAGAGAAAGAGAGAGAAAGAGAGAGAAAGAGTGAGAGAGAAAGACAGAGTGAGAGAGAGAGAGTGAGAGAGAGTGAGAGAGAAAGAGAGAGTGAGAGAGAATGAGAGAAAGAGAGAAAGAAAGAGAGAGAGAAGGGGAGAGAGAGAAGGGGAGAGAGATAGGGAGAGAGACAGAGAGAGACAGAGAGAGACAGAGAGAGACAGAGAGAGAAAGAGAGAGACAGAGAGAGAAAGAGAGAGACAGAGAGAGAAAGAGAGAGACAGAGAGAGAAAGAGAGAGACAGAGAAAGAGAGACAGAGAGAGAAAGAGAGACAGAGAGAGAAAGAGAGAGAGAGAGAGACAGAGAGAGACAGAGAGAGAGACAGAGAGAGACAGAGAGAGAGACAGAGAGAGACAGAGAGAGACAGAGAGAGACAGAGAGAGACAGAGAGAGAAAGAGAGAGACAGAGAGAGAAAGAGAGAGACAGAGAGAGAAAGAGAGAGACAGAGAAAGAGAGACAGAGAGAGAAAGAGAGACAGAGAGAGAAAGAGAGACAGAGAGAGAAAGAGAGACAGAGAGAGAAAGAGAGACAGAGAAAGAAAGAAAGAAAGAAAGAAAGAAAGAAA
>CM060947.1:146316389-146473889 GCA_030765055.1 Mantis religiosa | reverse complement strand
CAAAATTCGTTCCAGATGGTTTCGCAGGTTAATTACAGAAGATATAGATGTATTATTAGTCAAATGAATATTTTTTTTTTTTCTAAAAATATGAATCAATTAGTTTAAGTAGATATTTAGTAAAAGTGCCAAAGGGGGAAGAAATAAAAATTATATTTCTGCACTAGAAAATGTTCGAGAATGCAAATGAAGATATGTTGAATGTCTAACCTTGAATATGCTGCAGATTTGTTCCGCTGTTCCTCTGGGAACCCACTTCACGCATCACTTAGTTCGCGGCTACCTGCAGTCTGACCGTAGGAGTGTTTGAAACCCAAACGGATCGATGTGTTTGGTTGGAGCTGCCGTTGACCCCATGACCACGTGGCCGCCCTCATCTTGTATGTACTATCTAGATCAAGGCAACGCCTAGTCTTGTCAGTGGAATATTTCCATTTCAGATATAATTATTAATAGCAAGTAGGGATGCATGTTAACTTACTTTGGGGCGGACTCGCATTAAAATTTATTTTATCTAAGAACGCAAAAGTTGACACCAAACATTATTTCGTATTATACTTAAAGCAAAATCCATTTAATTACTGTTGATTACTTAATTTTCTTCACAAGAAAACAGAGTTAAACTATTACAAGATTTCTAAGAAATCGCGATCACCATTATGTTTTATTAGTTTTTTTTTTTTTTTTCTATCCATGATATTTGCAGAAAGCGGTAATCAAACTGCTTATTGACTTAGCTTTAAGTTACAGAATGTCCACCTCTGACTAATTTCTTGTGCTCTAATTTCAAGTTTCCTAAATAACATCAACGGCAACAAAAATAAAAGCTATAATTCTGCACTTCACAATATACAATCAGGAAACAGGCAGTAGTTATTGACCTTAATAACAACACACCCATAATAGAATACGTTCTTGCCAAAGGTAAACTAATTCATCCCTCAAACATTAGGTTCGTATAGACAATATTAAACGGACGACACTGTACTTGACAAGGAAGTTTATAGCAGAAAACTTGGTATCTTCACGCCAAAAATAAATAAGTTAAATAACTTTGGTCTAGACGTCAGTTCTCTCTAGACATTAACGAAATAAGAATCATAAAAGAATCTCTAACATTAGCTCAAACATTCAAAGTAAAGACAGTAGATCACCTGCATCATTAAATACCCACTTTAGAGCACGAATATCTAAGCTCGGGTATCCATACATGAGTTTCAGGAGACAACTCTGCATTTACCGTGAGATTATAAATGTTAACCGAGCCTCTGCAGGTAAACTATGAAGATACTAAATGCTGGGTTTGATTCTCAACAACACCCCAAGGACTCTTAACTAAACACTGTCCTAAAAATTCGAACATCCTTCAGAAACAAATCCTACAGGTACTGTAAACATCGAACATGGAATAAATCTGCCAGGTACCTACATCAGAATTAGCAAATTCGTGCTCTATAAATAGATCTAACTTTTAAGACAATTTACCAGGAAGTACGCAAATACATGCAATGTGACTTCGTGCAATAAAAGAACAGAACCTTCAATACCCACACTATAACAAACCAACACTGAAACACAAATACTAAGAATTAAAGGATTACTTGAAACTAACGAGCAGTTCTTTAAGTAAATAACGCTTTGTTAAACTTTCTGAGCAGGAAGTTTCTCAGATTTTCCCCCTAATAACAGACCAACTTTCCGATGATTAAATAGCTGTAATTGATATCAGTAAAACGCCAAGGAAAGGCATAAATCCCCAGTTTGGACGACCTTCTTGAACCTGCTAAACACTTAGGGAAGATTTTCCCAAAGTTCTGTTCAGCCAAAAAGTATCTTTGACATCTCAATTGTTATAATAACGAGAGGAGAAAATAATTTTTTTAGTCAATTTATGCATTTATGTCTTTTGTGTATTTAATGCTAACTCGCGGATATTAGAAACAAAAAGTGTAGTTCCCTTTAAAATCACAATTTATTTCAAATAGTAATCTATCTCTTTCTTTCTACTGTGGAATAAGCCATTTCCGAGATATCCGTTATTATTGGTTCAAATATTTTTAAATTTATTTATAGTGGCTAAATTAATTTAGGTCTCGCAGAAATCTTTAGAAGATAAAGAACAATACTTGATGACTCTTGACAAGGTTCAGAGGAAAATGTAGCACCTTGACCTATGGAAGATCTTGTGTGCATCTGCCTATGATGGGGTGCACCCTAGGAGGAAGGAGTGAGGTGAGAAAATACTAAGGCTCGACGGATATGAGGACAGACAAACGCAGAGGACAAGGTCTCTAACAACTAGAGATTAAAACTCCCCGGTGGGGGCTCGTATACCGATTCTCCTCTTACACACCCTCTAAGGGGGACGGAAACCATGGACACATTTTCACCTGATATTCTTCTGTTACCCTAGAGAAACGCCATCCATAAAGCGTTTTATATTTTTACGCATTAACTAGTAAAATGTCTGCAATTAGGGACAATAGGGCCTGCTTTTAATGTAAAACAAATGAACTACAAGCTCGAAAGATGCGAATTCATAAAAACACGCCTCACTCACTTCGCAGTTGCAACTGAGTTTTTATTTATAAACGCTCATAAATTGCTGTGTTTCTCAGGGTTCTAAATATATTGGTCTTGTGAAAGACCACTTGATTACTCAGATGTCTCTTTATTAAGCTGAGGTTCTTTTACATGCAGTAAATCTACGACACGGGAACACCAACTTCACTTCCCTTTCCGCCGGATTTTGAAACCGCGACCTCAGGAACAGAGGCTAAGAGTATCTCTAGATCACACAAAATCTGAATATATACATACATATATAGGTATATATAAAGGTTTAACATCCTATAACCAGTTAGATCACATCGGGTGATGAATGAAATAACTGAAATAATGCTTAATTGACCAGGTCTCACCTTATTTAGCCGACATTATTTTTCAGGACGAGAAACCTTATCCAGGTAACCCATCCTAACCAAGTTTGGAACGTGGGCCTCTTAAATGCGCGGCATTAAAAATGAAATGTGTAGTGTTTAACACCCGCGTTTACTACATACGGCACCGCAGGCGGTGACACTGAGATGAACATGGAGCACCGGTGGAATGAGATGGCGGGGGAAACCGGAGGTCCCGGAGAAAACCCGCCCCAGCGCCGTGTTGTCCACGACAAATCTCACTTTGCGGTCGCCTGACACGCTATCTACACACCTTAGAGGTGAGCTCAGAAAATATTAATTTTTTGTTTAATTTTTATAATTTAATTTACAATGAATCATTGTCATAACTGTATGAACAATATAACATTTTTTCTTAGTACACTATTCAGAGATAAATAATGTTCCATTTAGTGTTTTAGTGGTTTTCTTAAAAACCGTAATGGGACGGGGTAAGGTTCAAATGACGTAGTCTACGGATTCCATAGCAAACAGGAAGCATGTTTTGCATCCTTCCTCTCATTTGTCATTCAGGAAGGCTTCATTTCCCTGACTCAGTTAAACACAAAAGCATAATGAAAACAAAGTTGCACAATCGCAGAATCCGCTTTGTTATGCAGTCTTGTGATCTTCCTTTCCTCTCAAAACGTGCCGTGAGATAATATGATTCCAATAGTATACAAAATAGGTTTTAAGTTACAAAAATTGACCAAGTGGCCAAACTTCCTGACCAATGCAATTTCCGGAGTCTTTCGCAAATGCTGGTAAGGATTTTTACATCCCCCGAATTTCCTATCCCCCCATTTCACCTCCCTTCTCATTTCACTTCAGCTTTCATCCTGGTTTTCAGCTTCCCACTTAAAAAACAAAGAACTAAGAGAAAATAGAACTGACTTGTACTGCAAACGCAAAAATAGACTAATAATGGCGCATAACAGATAATTACAAATAGTGTAGCAGTGTAAAGCGTATTCTAGAGAATTTACTTGAAAAGTGCTAATAGGCTTTGCCGTTACAAAATGTAGGTATAATGAATCAATCTAATAAATGAAGAATGCCAATTCAAACAATGTTTACAGCTTACACTCCATTACACTTATCAGCCGACCTTCGTACAATAATTTAGTATATTGTATATGGCTATTTTATTTTCTATACTATTCTGTCATGCCAAAATTAGTTAAGTAGTAAATGAATAAATGATTATGTTTACTTCAATGTTTGTCGTTATCATTATTGATGATCGCATTAGTGTCTATTTTACGCAACTACTTTACGTTTTTAGCGCCTGTTGTGCCTATCTCTACTTATTTGTCCTTCAAATATTCTTTATGTGACTCTATAGTTTGCACAAATGTGTTTTGACAGCACATGGTATTATTTATTTCTGTCGGTGTGTAAAACGGGCACTGCTGGACTAGTCAGCTCTATTCAGTAATAATGTATGCACATCTGCAAGGTATTCACTAATGTCTGCGGGGGCTTCTGCTGGTTTAATGAAGCAAAAACTACCAGGTCCACAAACACTACATAGGATTGGTTTTCCAAGTCATGAAAAATGAACTGTATAGTCCAAATAAGACTACATGCAAGTTACTTCTAAAATATAGTACTTCGTATTATTATAGTTTTTATAAAATTTTCCGTGCTTATGGTACATTGTTATCTAAGATATGAAATGTAAAATACAAATAAAACGAAAACGTGAGTTGTTAAAAGAGCACGAACAAACTGAAGTTTTTCGCACTGTAGTTATCTCCATCATCTAAATGAAAAATATTTCATTTTCTAGTGGATATTGTACGATTATGTTCAACATAACAGAGCTTTTCATATAAAACGCATCCGGCAGGATTAATCACAAAATCCTTTCACATCACAGGGCTTTAACTATACCAGTAAGGTTTGAGAAAGTAAAAGGGATTTTAGATTCTTCGCGGTTTAACTAGAACTTAGTTAAAAAAATCTTGAGGTAAAAAAGAAACTGATGTGTTACGCTTACATGACCTTCAATAGTGTTGAGAAGGGTTTACGCGGATTCCACCCAATATTCAAAAGACAAATATAGATGAATTTATAGACCCCTGAAGCTATTGGAGTCTAGTTTGTTTGGCATTACTTTGACGGAACGAGGGCAATTTACTTTCCGAGTAACCGAAATCAAATGCACTTCTATTTAATGTAGGACATATTATAAGTACTATATATTACAACTCTCCTGAAGAATTCTTTCTTTCTTAATAATATAGAAATAAAAGGGTTTCTAAAATACACATTTTGATCACCTCGGAAGGGCATAGAACGTGTCTGCATCACATTCAAGACGTCTTGAATGTCAGGTAACTCTAAGCTCCATGTATCCTGGGCTCATTTGAGCATCATTTCACCCATTTCATTCATCGTCCGATATGACAACGTTGGAGGACGTACATTTAAAAAACAAACCTCGGAAAGTTGCTGGAAAGACCAAGTATTGCACTTGTATTTTGTCACCCATGGATCTCCACTTCGTTCTGTCTGGAGCTGTTGTAGACCACTATTGCAATCTTGCTTGTGCTGTGTAGAAGTCCGCCCATCTATGTCGTGATCTTCTTCTTTGGCATTTTCCTGCACGCGGGTCCCAAATCGTGATCTTATAGGTTCATCTGTCGTCCTTCATCCTTGCGATGTGACCTCTCCACTTCTACTTCAGTTTCTTCACTCTTAGCGCTACGTCTGTTGTTACTGTCATAGGAGATTCTATCTGTCCATTTAATTCCAGTATCTTGCGCTCCATTTTCATCTGGCATGTTTATGGTGTTTCCATCTGCCTGCTTATGGCGTCTGACATCCATACTGCAGGATCGGATAGACGCAAGTTTCCAGCACTTTTAGCTTGAGACGTCTGCAGCGTTCTGTCTCCTAAGTATAAAATGGAGAGACCAGAAAGATCTCCATGCCTGGGCTATTGTCTTGTGTCCTGTTCTTGATGCAGCTCAGTTTGTTGTTGTAATTTACGTCCTCCAACGTTAAGTCATATCGGACGATGAATGGAACGGATGAAATGATGCTCAAATGAGCTCAGGGTCCATAGAACTTAGAGTTACCTGACATTCGTCTTTCAGGATAAGGGAAACCCCCGGAAAACCCTTATCAGGTAACTCACCCTGACCGAGATTCGAAC
Organism: Mantis religiosa; assembly: GCA_030765055.1. Classification (NCBI taxonomy): domain Eukaryota; kingdom Metazoa; phylum Arthropoda; class Insecta; order Mantodea; family Mantidae; genus Mantis; species Mantis religiosa. The sequence goes on along the minus strand of CM060947.1, from coordinate 146,467,787 downwards.
TCGGGACCTCTTGAACGTGAGGCATATATGCTACCACCACGCTACCGTGGCGGGCGAGCTCAGTCCTAAATATACATATTCTGCTACATATGTTTGCGTTGTTCCATCCAATGTAACAGGAGTCTCTAGTCTGTTGGTCATAAGTTGTTTTGGTTTTATTCATTTGTAAGCCTACTTCTTTGCTGCGTGTAATACTTAAATACTAAATGCAACATTAAAGTTGGGGTAACCAACATAAAAATAAAATTCACTTCAGGCGAAGTCAAAAGCTCACTTTTATCTAGGTTGTTAATTGGAAAGCGAATTAATTTCGCCTTATTCGTACATGTTGCCCAAGTTGCTTCCGAAATATCTGGGATATTTTGTAGAATGATAAACTGGCTTAAAATTGTTTAATGTAGTGTAACTAGGGGTTTCGATACATACACAGTACGATATATGTGCTTCATATCGCAAACTCCTAATTGCTCATTTCATGGCGCGGTGTGATACTTCACATAACCTTACGTTTTCATAGCCGCGAGCACTACAACGCCTTACTATAGTGCGCTACGCTCTCTTGCTATCGAATGTAGGACTATCGGTAACGCGCTTCATGATAGCATATGCAATTATTACACCACTACTAACTCTTTACCCTTCTGATTATACAATGCCACTGCGTGAAACCTAAACTAGTGAAACTCATTATTAGATCTGACCTATAAAATCAGTGCTCGTTTTGGAGACCTAATTATATTACCAGCGAAAAGCCCCAAGTCAGTTGATGTAGAATTCCTGAGGGACGAAATTTTGCTACCCCGGCGGTGTTGATGTTGACGGCAATTGATAACGTCGTTAATAACAACAACAACAACAACAATAATAATAATAATAATAATAATAATAATAATAATAATAATAATAATAATAATAATAATAATAATAATAATAATAATAATAATAATAATAATAATAATAATAATAATAATAATAATAATAATAATAATAATAATAATAATAATAATAATAATAATAATAATAATAATAATAATAATAATAATAATAATAATAATAATAATAATAATAATAATAATAATAATAATAATAATAATAATAATAATAATAATAATAATAATAATAATAATAATAATAATAATAATAATAATAATAATAATAATAATAATAATAATAATAATAATAATAATAATAATAATAATAATAATTGATATTTTATTTGTACATAGGAAAATAATTTACAATTATATTACAGAGAACCTTGTTATTTATATACTATTCTTCCTTAACCTATGTACAAGAATGGAGCGATAGTAGTAGTAATAGTAATACTAACATAAATAATAAATAATAATATAAATAATAACAATAACAATAAAGTATTATTATTGTTGTTGCATTTTGTACAAAGTGCTACTTTAAGCTTGCTTCTATATAAGCGTAAGCTTTAAATTGCTATCCGTATAACGCGCGCGCTCTTCCGCTTGACGTATTCGTTTGCAACCAATGGGAACGACTGTTATTAGCTGGTCTCCCTTCTCTACTCCATTACCTTACGCAATATGTTTAGCAGAAAATCAAGGTTTTTGCTTCTAAAAATAGCACAGTGGACTAGAAATACTTATACAAGTGACCGCCACTAGGTGTTTGTTGATCGTAGAGGATGTTATTGTAGACTTCAGACATTGACTCTCACCAAGGCGACCCGGTTTCGATCCAGGCGAGCGCATGCGAAATTTATGGTACACAATACAGCGCTGGAGCGATTTTCTCCGGGATCTCCGGTTTCCTCCGCCATCCCATTATACGTGCTCCATTTTAATGACACGTATCATCAGTACCAACGCCTGCGGTGTCGCATGTAGTAAAAGCGGGCGTTAAACAATATATATTTATTAATGCCACCACCAGAACTTAAAACTTATTTCAAATCTATATTTTATATGAATTAATAACACCTTTAAAATGTATACTTTTTAAGTGCTAGTGCGTCTGCTTCGCGTTCAAGAGGTCCCGAGTTTCTCCAGGTTTCTCTCTTATCCTAAGCTCTATCGATCCTGTGCTCATTTCACCCGTTGCATTCATGGCTCGATGTAACTTAACCGGTTAAAGTTCGTTAATTATAATATATATAGCCCGCCTCGGTAGCGTAGATGGTAGCATGTCTGCCTCACGTTCAAGAGGTCCCGAGTTCAAATCTCGGTCAGGGTGAGTTACCTAGATAAGGTTTTTTCGGGGTTTTCCCTTATCCTGAAAGACGACTGTCGGGTAACTCTAAGCTCAATGGACCCAGGACTCATTTGAGCATCATTTCACCCAATTCATTCACCGTCCGATATAACTTAACGTTGGGGAGAACGTAAATGAATATATATATATATATAAATATATATATACATACATACATATTATTTTATAAAATTAAAATGCAAACACAATAGTTTACGTGCACAACCGTAGGGATGAAGCACACCTAACAGACGATCTGATAATGTGAACGCTTTCCATTCATCATAACAGTAACAAATTAAAAATAAATGGTAATAAGGTTGTTTAACTTAAGCATTTTAAAACAATGCCTTACATTACATAAAGGTAGAATCCAAGCCAGTATGTTCTTAAAAAGCTGTTAAGGAAATATGAAGTTTTTATACTTCGTTGTTACATGTATTCCAAGTGTTCTGTTCTAGTTGTATTACATATGACTTAGTTGTTGATCATATTAATTTTACAAGTGATACCGAAATTATGGTTTGCCAGGAGCAAAGAATAATGATAGACGTCAAAGGAATGTTGGTTCTTTGTGACGACCAAGGGCAAGCTCAGTTCAGTTGGGGAAAGTCTAACAAAGCCGTGAAAGAAGCAGTGTCCTTAGAAGGTTTCTAAAGGAATTGTCACTTGACGTATATGAATAGGGAATTCTATGGGTCGTTTACAATGGCGACCAAAACAGCCACAAAAGGACTTTGTTTGTTTAAAAGAGTTTTGAGAGGGAAAGTTAGAGATATATACACGCGTGCAGCTGTGGTCAAGCACTCTACAGCATAAGGCCGAGGGACACAGTTCGCGGCTAGGAAGCCATTATAAACATTTATCGGCGTGTAGCCGATATAAGGAGAGGAGTCTGAGACGTCAAGCCTATTAGAGCGGTCAACTTGTTCTGTCTTGAATATTTGTCGGGTCATCAAAATTTATCGAGAAATATAATTAGCATTCAGTCACTATAAACCGAGATTGGTAACCCTCGGTCGGCAGCTTCCATTTTGAGGTTAGAAAAGAAGCAGTGAATAAATAATTTGGAGACGGGCATTCCAGTGTTGTAAAATTTCCTTCTCACACACATCCACGCATACCCTGAGAGAAACCTCATTGCTCACCAATTATATTTGCATCAAATTGGCGCACAACGTGGAGCGGTGGTAACCTGTGATCGCCACCATCTTCATAATTCGTATCACAATGTATGTGCTCATTATACTCCATAAACCACATGCTATAAAATAGGTGTAGCTTGCACAATGACCGCACTCGCTAAAACATCTAGCTTTGGTGTTTAGGGTCCAGAGGTCCAGAGGTAGTGCTAGTCAGGCGGGGCTTGTCCCCGTCCGGGTGTCCTTATGCCGCAGTACCTAGCCGCTTTGCGGCTTTACCTACGAAATGAGCAAGGTTGTATGTTCTGCTGGGGTGTTTGATTTTTTTGGGAAATTAGGATTGATTAGTCTCAAAGGCAGCTTCAATTTGGCGTTCCCTCGTTTGGGGGGACACGGTTTAAAGTTTTTCCTCCGTTTTGGTTACGGTGTTTAGGAGCGCACGGTTTTGCACGTTTGAGACCTGGCTAGGGAATGGGTGTATACGTGTGTACGTGTGTACGTGTGTGCGTGTATGTGTGTGTGTGTGTGTGCGCGCGCGCGCGCGTGTAAATGTGTGTTTGTATAACAGTAAAACCAGAAAAAGTTGGAAAACAAAAACGAAAAGGTATACGTACTGCTGCACCTAATCTTACGCCTGCCCTGGAAAAGGAATTTCCAGAGCAACTTACTGCGCTACAATGCGATAATTGTCGCAACTTACATTTTGTATAGTATCATTGTATTGAAAGAGTAAGAGCAATTATTTGGAGCTATTAAATAAATTTGCAAGGATAAATGGTGTGCTAAACTCAGATCTTGAAAATGCTAACCTTTTTTTTTTCGTGGCACCGCTTCTTCTGTTCAGAACGAACCGATTTTTTTAAGCATCACTGGACCCATTAAAATGTTAAAAAGAGGTATTGGAATACTTTTTAGAAAAATAGATTAAAATAGATTGTAGAAGTATTCAATACATACATGCCCGATTTCACCAACAGATGTTAAAATCGACGTTAACAAATGTAACGTAACAATTGTAACAGCGCTAACAAAGCTGCTAAATTTCTTGCATTTCACCAACCTGTTTCCTGAACATGTTAACAAACACGTGTTAACGCCAAGAAACTTGTAAATATTACAGATATAGAAGGCTATGGATGAGTTGTATTATTTTCTGAACGTACTGCAAGTGGGAACAGGTGGGGTAAAGATAGAATTTTTTCTCAGTGAACACTATACAATTTCAGTAGAACAACATAAGAAACCTGTAAAGCAAAATAGGGAAATACTTGGCCATCTTATTTGAAGGCAAAAGAAAGAAGGCAAAATGCCTTCTTGGAAAACACGGCTTAGCATTCAGAGGGTATTACCAAACTTCTTCTAAAAATAAGGACAGTTATGTGGACCTATTAAATGAATTTGCCAGGATAGATGGTGTGCCTAAGTATGTCCTGAAAGTTACTTTTTTCATGATGCCTCTTCTATTAAGATTTTTTTTTTTAATTTACGTCCTACAGTGGGATGAAACTATGTCAATATATAGTATAATTTAATTGCATTCAATTTTTTAAGAAACAGTTAAATTAATTCAGTTAGTTACAACTATTCTAGTCACAAATGTCTTTGTAAAACGACCATTTCCATAGTTGAAGAGAATTAAAAGTCAGAAGACACTAATATGCTTGCATTAATGAACATTAAGAACGATCTCCTTGAAAGATTGTACTGTACACATGTAATTCATCTGCAATTTTAAAAATGAGGTATGATACATAATTATAAAAATAGTAATCCACGGCGTAACAGCCCAAATAGGACCTGAGCCTGTGTCCCAACTGCCGGCTTCACACTCACATTGTATGCAAGTGGGCAATCATCCAACCGATGAGGGGAGATGTGGTCAGCATCTCGGCACCCCTAGCCGAAAAGTTGGCATTCTTTGACCGGCATTTGGTGCTATTGTAGCTCACGATGCTGAATGGGCACCGGTCCTGTACACGGGACGTAACATTCGCAGTCCAACGCCACAGGTGGGATTGATAACAATGTCTAATTATAGTCCTTTTAGTTTTAATTTGGCACAAGTCAACAGTCTGGTTCCTACTTCTCATACTTATTTTAATCAATTCCATCTCTAGCAAGTAAGGAGTCGCCATTGATGTATGTGAAGTGATATGGCTAGTTATTATTCGGGGGATCTAGTAATGGGTATGGATGGTGGTGGTGTTATTATTTTAACATAAGCAGAATGTACAGCGGTTAGGCAGAACTGTATAAGTTCCGTAAATAAACAAAAGCAATGCTATCTGTCCTGAGTAACATATGCAAACATTTGTTTTTCCACTCACTGCACTTTGCTCTTTGCATGGCCTGTTACAACAATCTACAAATTCAGGATTTTTGTTGCAATATTGTTGTTTCGTCTTAAGTCATGTCTGCAGTTGGGTAATAAGTAGTGTGAGAAAGTAATCAACTATTTAGTGAGAATAAAGTAAAATAAAACACGGCTACAAGCGGTGAAGAGCGGTTTGTGGTGCTTAAACAGCGACTCGGAATAAGAGTGACAAACAAGTACGTCCAACATAAGTTCGGGAGGGGGACTACATGACCAGGTAAGTTAACCATCCCAAAGTCGTTTCAAACTTGCTTTACTCTAATTACTTTGGTATTCTTTGATCGTTCACTTAATATAATGTGGATTTTAGAAATCTATTAGCTACTTGTAAAATAATTATTAGAAACTTATAAATGAAATTGTTACGATTATTATGGAAAGAGTCAAAATCACCTATTGTATCACCTATTTTTTTAGTTGCCTATAGTTTTCTGTTGCAATAAAAGCATGACTGCTGTGACTATTGTATTTATGAGAAGCATTTTTACTAGTCTCACAAATCGAACACGTTCCTTCAAGCTGGACAGTTGTTACAGCTCTATCATCTGTTTTGAATTATTCATATATTCCAAAATGAAGTTTTCAGAAAATCTAGTAACGTAAAAGATAGGTTTCCCCATTCTTCCTCTGATTACTTTTGTAACTAGAAAAAAAAGCTTGACCATAGCAATATTAATTCCATAGAACTGAATAATAAAAGCTTCCTCTTTAAATGCATTATTACTTATTATTCAGAACACGCTTTTATAAGTAATACACGATTATTTGCTTTAATATTTTCATTCCGAGTGAGAGCTTGACCAGCTCTGGCTGGCGCCGTCCTCGTTCCCTACCCCATTTACAACAGTCGATTTTAATGGTACCTACAATTACATCGTTCATCTAAATCAATGACTAAAATTAAGCGTTTCTGAGCCACTGATTCCGAAACTGCGTTTATGGCACGTGTTTGAAAAACTCATTTATTACTAAAGATGAACTTGTGTCCTTATTGCACTCGCTTAAAGTAGTAGCTGATGTTTCAAAGGTATTTTCTGGAAAATAAATTTTGGGTTATGATAGTTTTTCCAAAAATAGGTCACAATATTCTAAAATCAAATTATATTCTAGAATTTAATCGTTATTTTGTTATTTCGATCAAAAAATGATGATGGATGTAGGAAATGTACCTACGGGTCACAAAAACATTGCAGTTATTGTACCTACGTTTTTCTGGAGTATATTAACGCCATTTTAACCAAACGGATTGTTTAGTAGGAAAATTGAATTTGTTTTTAATTCGTGTCATATTCCCGGTAACGCATCTTTCTCCGCAATAATTTTCTTTAAAACTTTATCTAGGCATTTATTAGAACAGCGATTGATTTTCGCAAGCAAATAACACTTTGCATCAGATAGGTATATCATAAGATTACTCTCATATTACATATATATTAGGTAAGTATATATTATGTATATTTCTGTTGACTTTATTATTTTAATCTTTATTAAATAGCACTGCTGTATACTACAGCACTAAGTATGCGAGAATGGTTACATAATATGATACATTAAACTTTAAATGTAAATATATATCACATGTAGTGTTACTAATAAAAGGTCACAACTGGAAAATACGCCCTTTGCACGTATTCATGCACTAAATCAATGCACTCATAATATTGTTGTTGATATTATCTCCAAAATGTCATGTTCAGAATTCGTATCGTGAAACATCATTATCGTAATATAAAATTCTCAAACATTGTTTAGTGGTTTAACCTAACAACTAAAACTTAAAAGGACTGAACATAATACTTCTGAATTAAGAATGTAGGCATTCCCAAGATTGATCATTATTTGAACATCAACAGCTGCTTCCTACGTTAGTCAAAAGCAAAAATAATGTACAAAATGTACTCACCGAAAGATATCTTCTTATATGCAGGGAGGTAAACTCTTTCACTGTTTAATGGAGTCAAGCGAAGCGATGTAAACAACGTACGATACAGGTTAGCCAACAGACGACGAGGTACAAAAACAGAAGAAAGGTGCGGCCGCGCGAAGATGCCTTGAATAATAATAAAAGTTGCAAAGCAGCTACTATAGTAATACAATAAAAGTTGTCAAGCGCAGTTCTGCCAGCACCTTTCCCACACAGGTTTTGCTAGAGACTGACGAGCTAAGAGAAGCATATCCCGGTTTTATCCTGGAAGGAAAATAAAGAAGTCATTTGTGGTTCATATCAACAGTGAAATCATCACTTGAATGGGGGGTGGGGGTTTACGATGCATATATCCATTCCGTATGAGTAATTGTTCACGTGAGCAGCTGCTGGTTCTTTCGTTAAATGGGAAACTGTTATAGCGGATCGCTTCACGCACATTCCAGTTCTATGACGCACCGTCCAACAGCTGCACAGTTTATGAACTAAAATGTTCTGTTTTATGGAAACAGCCATGACTCTAAGAAAACTGGCAACAGGAAAGATTATAGCATATAATAAACATGTCACGGAAACGATATATAATATTTCACATGAATGCATTTCTCTCAAACAGGAAAATAAACTAAATTCATTCCAGTACTTTGTAGTCCTCGAAATAGAGACGAAGCGCACGTAATCCAATGTATTAAGCGTTAAACACTGAGTCCTGCAAATGTATCGAAACTTGCTTATCGCTTCTCACGAAAGTGGTAAAATATAATTTTCTTTTCTAAACTTAAGAGAACTAAACCGTAATCAGGTTAGAGGATACTTCCTCAATGACTTAAATGAACATCGTAACCGCTAGGTTGACCAACTTTTCGTATTTCCCGCCTTTTAGTTTATTTGTTTGGATTTTAACGGTTATATATCGATTCTGAAACACGTATTCTATATTGTTTATTTTTCACCACTACTACGTATTTATAGCTTCAAAATTCAATTTGACGCTAACTTCGATAATTTTGGATCTGGTAAAGATTCATTGCTGTTGCGATCTATAATAAGAACAAACAGTGCCAAAGATTAGCGTTGCGTTGGACTTCTACTCTTTGATGCAGTGCCTTACTCTATGGTGTATAAAACAACTGAGAACAGTGTACAAACAGTTGAAATGATTTTCGACATATTACTTCAGTCAAGGTCAAGTATTAGACATTCTATTTCTTTTAGCATCCTTCAATTTTATGTAGGTCATAAAACATTTCGTGGTGAATAATGAATGACACTGAAACACAAAAAATAACCTAAAACCAACACAAATATTATAATATGATTTGTTTATAAAAATGGATAGATGGGTGGGTAAATGTGGCTAAAACCAGCGTCATTCAATGTTTACAAAACTTATTGTATATAAACGTAGCTTTAGTCCGTGGGGGTAGAAACGCTTGTAAGCAACGCTCTTTCACTAAAGGACACAAACGGATAGAGAAAGATGTGAAAACTAATTCGAATTTGAACCCTTGTTTCAACAATACTGAAGAAAACATTCAGGCGTTACTTTTCCACACTCTAGGGTTAGGATTAGGATTACTACGGAGGGGATTCGGCACCGAAACCTGTGGTTTATTGTATCTAAGCCCCAAGTGGGGCATACCCGGGAGGAAGGTTGGGGCAAGAGGAGACAGAAGGCGGCCGACCCAAGGCGCCGAGACACCCGCCTGCACTTCTACCCTGAAAGAGACCACCGAAACCTGTGGTTTGTTGTACCTAAACCCCAAGTGGGGCATTCCCGGGAGGAAAGATGGGGTAAGAGGAGACAGGGCGGCCGACCCAAGGCGCCGAGACCCCCACCTGCACTTCTACCCTGAAAGAGACCACCAGATGAGGGATGATGTGAAATGATAATGGAGATGAAATGGAGGGACATGAAATTCGGGGGATGCAATTACCCTACCCAGCATTCACCTGGCGATCCGTGAAAACTCCCGAAATAACCCATGGATCAGGTAGGTCGGCCATGGGAATTGAACCCAGGCCTCTCGAATGGGGGTCACAGACGAAACCGCCTGAGCCATCCCGCTTGGTTTTTCACACTGTAAAACAAAAGGCACTGACTGCACAAATAAGCTGCCAAAAATATCCCTGTGGGCAATGCCCTGAACTTATAAGCTGTGGCGTTCATACAGGATAGAGCAATTAGTTGTACGTCGTAAAAACCCAGACGAACACATGTGCTTCTGTTTTAAACTCAGTCATTGAAAATATATCGAGTACTTGTGTTTTGAATACGTGGTAGCTACTATTATAGTACTAAGCAGATAGGTATTTGAAATTTTTATTTCCTCTACCATGTATAACATATATGGTAGGTGGTGAAGGTATTGCATTCCAGCTAAGATTTCGATACCATGATTCCATCTGTAATACATGTTTTGAGACTCTCTGAATCCAAAGATCGTAATGATGAACAATAATTGCAAATATCAAAGAAATCAAAAGTAGTAATTTAGTGTTAGTGGTCAATTCTGATTATGATTGTAAAGACTTATTGTAGCTGCACAACAAGACAAGAAAATTAAAGCTGATGCAACATATATAGATAAATAGAAATGAGTTTAATCGAAAAGGAAAAAAAAAAAAAAAAAAAGCTCCTTTGGATGCAGCAATTTTAGAAAAATACATGTAAGTTTAACTTATGGACTTCTTCATGATACGTTGCACTGTTCTTAGAGATATTTGAAATACTTTTGAGTTTTTTTACACCTTTTCTTGGCAGTTTTCCAGGTCTTTAACGAAATTATATACTTCACAGAAAATATCTTTAGAATTTCCTGTAATACCACTCAAATTTAATGTCATTATCCTTGAGTAAAACAAAGAAATTCAGTACAGTTTTGAGAAAATTCTTATCGCACCATACAGAGGACGAAAGTGAGATGAAATGAAATGTGTAGTGTTTAACGCCCGCTTTTACTACGTGCGGCACTGATGATAGATGAGATGAAGGTGGAGCACCGGGGGAATGAGATGGCGGGAAAACTGGAGATACCGGAGAAAACCTACCCCAGCGCCGTGTTGTTGACCACAGATCTCACTTTGCAGTCGCCTGGGATCGAAAGCGGGCCGTCTTGGTTAGAGTCGAATGGTCTAACTGCTCAACCACGACGCGGCCTGGAAAGAGAGGAAAAGGGTATTGGAGAGAAAGTAAAGTGAAGAGCGGAGCGTGGGACAAATGTCCTTGAACGGTCTGCTAAGAGTGAAAACATTATGGCCTGTTAGATGACAATTCTCCATTTAATACTGTAATGCAGAAGTAGGAATGTTATATAAGTGTGTTCGTAATTCACCTTAGTTTAATATAGTGTGATTAACACAAACAAGTTTTACAATGAGATCAAGCTTCCTAGTCGCGGATATGTGAAACTTCACTTCAATCCATGTACAATGTTGCAATTACAGTTCTCATATGAGAAGAATGCTGCTCTAGGATGAGTGCGTAGGAGAACTTATCTTCTAATGTTGCCAGCTTGTTTACACTGTATGCCTCTAGTTGCAGCCTCGGTGGAATTTTGCTGCGCCATACCAAATAGGGATGGTATAATCTCCTGGCCTTGACTTTTACTGCTGTATAAATGCAATCCTCTTCGTTGATTTTGGTAAGAACTTCTAGGTCTACGAGCCGTTTGACGCTAATCAAGTTCCTCAAGATCTATAAAAAATAAAAGAGTCTGACTCGTGAAAAGTTAGCTTGAATTTAACTTTTAAGCACATTTTAAACCCCAGTCTGGCCGGTTTTGAAACCGCGACCTTGAAATAAACAGGCCAGCTCCTAACCAACTGAGCTACCCAGACAGACTCGGCTAACTGAGGCTTTCATAGCTAGAATTGAAGATTATATTTCATTATTTAAGTCGAATTGAGTGTAATGAACTGCTGTATGGGCAGGTGTTAACTCATTAAGACTAGACATGAAAAATTGTGTTATATATCGTAACTGTAAAATAGGAAATAAACCATTCATTCATTCATTATTGCAGGACAAATACCCCAATTCCTTTATGATTAAATATCTCTGCAGTGGAAGCAAGCGCTATCTGTAAACACCACGTTGTCAAGCTGCGAAACGAAGATTAATCAGGTGAAAGATTACGATTTGGTAAAGAAAATATAAATACAGCAGCTAACTAGTAACAATGTTCAACTAACAACAATGGTCAACTAACATTTGGAAAGGTAAACGAAGAAAATTACAAGGAACAGGATGCAGCTATAGTCCAATTTATAATTAGAACGATTTCACAATAAAGGCGTTAACAGCAAGTGAAACGAGCTCCTATCATGTGATTTGCTCCATGTGAAGAGGATAATCTAAAGTTCATTATTGGCTAGCTAAATATGAATCGATTTCTATTGGATGGAAGCAGAGTAACTAGGAATTCTACTGATTCGTTGGTATGATTACACAGCAAAACGAGGATTTATAATATAAGTCATATCGGACGATGAATGAAATGGGTAAAATGATGCCCAAATGAGCCCTGGGTCCATAAAGTTTAGAATTAACCGACATCGTCTTTCAGGTTAAGCGAAAAACTCCTAAAAAGATTAGGCAGGTAGCTCACCCTGACTGAGATTCGAACTCGGAACCTCTTGAATGTGAGGCAGACACGTTAGCATCTACGCTACCGAGGCATGTAAGCCGTGATTAGCGTATCACTTGGACTCGTAAGCGCCATTCCCCTATGACTGGCTGTACCCTCTTTCTTCTTCTTCTTCTTCTTCTTCTTCTTCTTCTTCTTCTTCTTCTTCTTCTTCTTCTTCTTCTTCTTCTTCTTCTTCTTCTTCTTCTTCTTCTTCTTCTTCTTCTTCTTCTTCTTCTTCTTCTTCTTCTTCTTCTTCTTCTTCTTCTTCTTCTTCTTCTTCTTCTTCTTCTTCTTCTTCTTCTTCTTCTTCTTCTTCTTCTTCTTCTTCTTCTTCTTCTTCTTCTTCTTCTTCTTCTTCTTCTTCTTCTTCTTCTTCTTCTTCTTCTTCTTCTTCTTCTTCTTCTTCTTCTTCTTCTTCTTCTTCTTCTTCTTCTTCTTCTTCTTCTTCTTCTTCTTCTTCTTCTTCTTCTTCTTCTTCTTCTTCTTCTTCTTCTTCTTCTTCTTCTTCTTCTTCTTCTTCTTCTTCTTCTTCTTCTTCTTCTTCTTCTTCTTCTTCTTCTTCTTCTTCTTCTTCTTCTTCTTCTTCTTCTTCTTCTTCTTCTTCTTCTTCTTCTTCTTCTTCTTCTTCTTCTTCTTCTTCTTCTTCTTCTTCTTCTTCTTCTTCTTCTTCTTCTTCTTCTTCTTCTTCTTCTTCTTCTTCTTCTTCTTCTTCTTCTTCTTCTTCTTCTTCTTCTTCTTCTTCTTCTTCTCTTATACTACTGAGTGGTGTAAGGTGTGTTGCATATTGTGACTTTGTGGGTTCGTGAAATTAAAAGTCCAGTTGCACAAACTCAAAATGTTCTTAATTCCACCGAATTACAGTTGGAACACTTGCCGATTACACAGAGTTACGTAGTGCACACAATTACGATTAGCCAGTTCGTCTGTCACAGGTCCACTCGGCACTCACAATTACGTACAACTCCCCTGATGCACGTACACAGTCTTCCAGTCCGTTCACTAGCACGGCGCTCCTCACAGCTGCTCGCCAAGAACTGAACTTGACTCGCCCACTGCAGGCCTTATATAGGGAGATCACTGTTTCTGGAAGTCTCGCGGTTCAGTGAATCATTCTGACTGTTCCAGACGGCAGGGGGAGGGGAAAGAGATGGCTGGTGATGGTTTTTCCAACCATCCCCTCAGTGAACGCCACAAGATAAATGGGTAGGCGTGGTCTAAATGCCTCCTGTCGCCCTCCCAGCCGCTAGCTGGTCGGGCCTTCCGATAATTAGGTGACAATATTTAATGACTCGTGGAAGGAGAATTTGCTATTTTTGGGTCAGTTTATTAATTCGATTAAACATTCTTAATTAGTCCCTAATTTCTTTTACGATTTGTAGCTAAATATCCTGTTAATTTTCACATTTATATTGACAGCATGTCTACCTTTAAAATATATCAAAGAGAGAGCTAGTCTCTTACCCAATTCTATTATTTATTTCTTTTAAGCTGTGGTGTTTTCCAATAGAAAAGACTGATCTAACGGTGCCATGATCTTTAATTTTTTCGTTCTAAAAGACGTCTTTCTCATCTTCAGGAGTTCTGAAAACTGGCAGTGCGAAATTGCGAGATCCTTTTGTTGGATCTAATACAATATTTCCCATTTCAGTTATGAGCAGAGAATCTAGAAATTAATTCTTTATAAGTGGATGTAAATACATTTAAGTATAAAAAGTATTCTGTTAAAACAACATCTCACAAAACATCAACAAAAATACTGAATGTCGATTTCAGTCGGCGAAATTTTAAACCCGCAGTTATAATAATTTCTGAGAATTATAAGCCCTTTCGTAACTCGGAACAGTAGTTCTTGGCTTGAAGATCTTTAGAATTATATTATTATGTTACTTTTATCTTCCGAATTTTAAGAACTCAGCTGCAGTGAAAGTTAACCTTTGCAACTCTACATACCAGTCAAACAATTTGTAAACTTTAGTCAGAAGGCGTGTCGGTGACGTTGTCTATGCCCTTACTCTGTACAACGAACGCTATGCACCAATTCGCATCATAAAGGACCCGCATTTTACTAAAGAGTTTCAGATAAGACAGGCAACGCGGAAAGTTTCACGAGAAAATCCGTGAAAAGCTTGACGTCAGGGGATCACGCTCTGGTTGCAGAAAATCACGTGAACTGTGCGGGCAACATTACCACAGTTAACACAGTTCTCATGTGGGAAGTATCAGTTCTAATTTCCATGACTAATAATGTTTGCAGGGAATACCCTAATCGTATTTTTGAGATGTATTACTAATACCAGATCCTTAAATGCTTCGGATGTAATTAGCCATTGAAATATTGATTGCAATTCCAGTGTTCTGTATGATGGAATTTAACTAATTCTGATGTGCTGAACTTAGGTGACTTCTCTGTTCTTGTACAAACAAATGCTTATCCTTCTAAGTCATTTTTAGACCACCTCGGTAGCGTAGATGGTAGCGTGTCGGTTTTATGTTTAAGAGGTCCCGAGTTCGAATCTCGGTCAAGGTAAGTTACCTGGATAAGATTTTTTCCGAGGGTTTCCCTTATCCTGATAGACGAATGTCAGGTAACTCTAAGCTCCATGGACCCCGGACTCATTTGAGCATCATTTTATTCATCGTCTGATATGACTTAACGTTGGAGGACGTAAATTACAAAAAAAAGGTCATTTTAATCAATATAGATATTTTTAGACATGGTAATAGGTACCATAGGCACAGAAAAATATTTTTATTTCTTAAGAACGCTGTTCATTGACAGGATCATAACAGCGCCACCACCCATGTGACGGAATTTTGTCCTACAGGATTTCCTTTATATGCCAGAAAATCTATTGTCAAAGAGTTGTCGCTTTTAACCCTCGCATGGTATCAGCACTGCAAACATATTATATATCTGGGGTCTTTTTTTTTTTTCACCCCAAAAAGATTCTAAAAACCATGTGGCGATAAAGTGTAAAGTATTTCCACAAAAAAAATAATGACTTTATTTTGAGATCAAAGCACATCTTTTAAATTAAACTCCATTGTTGTAAGCTATATAACTTATGTACTAGCCATGTCTGAAATATGAAAACATATACATATATGTTTTAGTTCCAAAAAATATATGTACTATTTTAACACAAAATGTTAATTTACTTCACACTATATAACAATACTCTAATTTTTTATTATGATGTGCATTATCACTTTATAAAACGTCCTCTTATAAATAAACTTCGACTCATTCTCCACTTGAAATGATGAACACTCATTGCAGAACACTTTTACTCTTGTATGTTCTTTCCAGATAAATTTGTGACACTCATCACATTGTTTGTGCACTTTCTTGTCCTTTGACCTTTGGCAGGAAGCACATATTTTTCGCTTCCGATTTGGAACATCTGCATCTTGGTCTTGTTGGTTGCCATTTAGAAGATCCTTGAAACCAGCTTGAGTTATTGCTGAACGAATGCGTTGTGTTCTGCACTGGGGGAAAGAATTCGTCTCTCAATTTCTGACTAGCTATTTTCCCAGTTCTGAGAGGAACTCTCTTCTAGCACTTTTACGTCTCATATGATGTAAAATTTACAGTACAGGACGTAAGCATTGAGGCATAGTCAAATATATCAAGAAATAGAGCAAGTAGCCACCTTGTTCCACGTTCTACTGAATAGTGTCTAGCCATCTTATCAACAGTATCAACACCTGACTTTGTTGAATTGTAGAACATTATCACTTCAGGTTTTTTTTTATTTTTTCACGTCTTTTTTCATGTCTAATTTCCACAAAACGCAACTGCTAATAGTGTATGTGTATGTATAGTCTACGAATTTGTATAAAATAACAATGGGCATACAATGAAGGTTCAGAAGGTGCATTGTTGCCGAGTTTTAATTATTGTAGTAAATTTGTAATATAACTTGGAAAATCACATATTGTATATATGGGGGTGTTTTCTGACCCTGTTACAAAAAGTTCAAAATTATGTGCTACCGACCGTCATATTACCATAAATATTTTGACCATTTATAATAAAAATTACACAAAAAGCATGTCTGGAAGATGAGAAATCTACGTTCAAATTAAAACAGTTTCTATGTAGTTAAAGCAGCCTTGGAGTCTATAAAGACCCTAGACACCAAGCAAGGGTTAATGATGCTCAAGAATTCACAATGGAATCCACCTATTGATATCTGGAGGTAAGCGCCTAACAAACTGAACCATCCAGACCGATACGTTGGGAATAGGGGAATGCATTAGGCTTAATTTTTAGTGAAATCTTACCTCTTTTGTAAGATGTACTATTCTCCCGTGTGTTTTAAAACCCTCTTTTCATCCTGCGATGGTGTTGCCATAGTTAAGCTAGGAGGTATTTGTTGCACTCCTTCTTGATAGATGGCATCACCTTCCTACGTTTTATTTGACTTATACGCATTCTAGAAATGTGAATCAGAATATTCCATAACGAATATTCCACTGATAGTTTCTATGAATCTCTATGCTGAAGTCAGAAAATGAAAATGATCCTCTCGCAGAAGAAGAAATACAGCAATGTTTACAAGACTTCTGTAAAACTGTAACGACAGTGATGTATGTAGACAGTTCAAATGAATTTTCTTAAGATTCAGAAGAGGCAGAGTCAATCTCAGTGCAGGTGAATCAGGGAAAACGACTCACACAATGTTTGTTTCTTGATGCTATGGGACTTAAGGGCACTGGGAGGTCGATGGGCTTCAAAAATCGATTTTTTGTTTTTACTGTTAAAAATTATACAGTTCTTCAGCTTTTAAATTATATATAACATATAGTGTCAGCTGGTATTAAAGCCCTTTAATCCATCAATTTAAAGATGGCGACGCAATGACACGCCCATTGCATACACAATTCACTCAGCATACTTCCAAAGCTTGAAATTTCTGAACTAACCCACTTAGAAACATGTGGTAAATTTTGATTTATGTGTTGGTCATTCTGCTTCCTGCTGCTTCACTCGTTTATTTCGCTATGGTCAACTTCCGGCATCTTTAGCTGTGTTTTTGCAAACAAAACGCAAATGAAAGTTTACATCATATAATATGGGAAAGAATTCCAAAAACTGTGCATGTTGGGACAAAAGCTTTAAAAATTGGTGTGTATGATAGTGTTATTTGTTATAATGATGGGTGCAGTGGTAGGGACAAAGTAATGACAAAAATGGGTATAAAAGTTGCTGAAAATATATGGGCAGCATGTCTAAAAAAGATATGCGTCGACTCTCAGAGGCAATAGGAATAGCTCAGTTGCTTGAAAGTAGAGCTAGAAGTAAGCCAAGGGAAAGAAAACATGAGGAAAACCTAACTGAGCAGGAATATGAAGCAGGCATGTTCTGAGAGTATGTATAATTTAAAAAGAATGGTGCTTAATCTTTGATCGTGATTTCCCAAAACCTTAAATTTTCATACTTTAGGTGCATGTTTCTCAAAACTTATAAAAGATATTGTTACAAAATTTTTAATACTTATTTTGTAATGTTCCTTAAACACACTAATCTAACTTTTATATTCATACGATTTATAAAATGGAGGGAAAATAAAATTCAGTTCTTAAAAATATTATCTTCTGTTTTAACACAACTAAATAGTGTTTCATGTGCATAGAATAAACTATGTATGCTTTTTATTTAGCTTAGATTATAAAACTGTGTCTTATGTTATTTAGGAAAAATACTGGTGCCTATAGCTTTAAATTCCTTCAAGGAACCTAGACCTGAAGCATAGGGTGTAATACTTTTTTTCAGGATACACAAAGTGACTTATACCCCTTTTGCGAGGAACTGTACGAACTTAATGTAAATATTACACAGTCGTAAAATGCACACAACCTTATACTATAATCATATCAAATATCAATTTCTTGCAATGTTTAGTTTTTTTGTATATTTATATTTCAATATTGTTAAAAAACCAGCCCTGTCTGGGTAAAAATAACCTCCCAGTGCCCTTAAATGTGAATACAAATGACTACATAAGCGCGACACAGTTCAGAACAATTTGTCGACAGTAATATGAGCCGGCTAATTGCAGATCAGACCTGCAACAATTTCTTGTAGTGTATCCGGATTTGAAGATGCGCTTTCATATGTTGGGTGGATATCCACCCAACAGAAATAAACAAACTGGTGGGTCTTCTAATACTTCAGAGAGTTGTATATATATATATATATATATATATATATATATATATATATATATCTGAGGCTGGTTTATATTTTTCATAAACAGAAAGGATTGCTACCGCTAATTTCTGCAAATATACATCGAATAAAAGGTTTCGCCGGTTACTGAAATTTTCATATATCTAATAATATAATATTCAGTTCTCAAAAATATAACAAAAATCTCTATAAAATTCAACCACTTCTTACAGACCTGAAAAGAATAAGAATCAACAAATTCTTCGCATTAAAGTCTACAAACTGGCACAGCTGGTGCAAATGTCTATGAAAGTTGGCTGAGGCTTTTGTGACATTTGAAATAAAGTTTTGCTTAAAAACACATTAGTTATGAGACATCATCAATAACAGTTAAGTGAAAGAACAAGTATTTCTTATTTCCGCATAATCTGTCAATTTCTTGGTTCACTGTTTTAGATGCCTCAGGTTCTTTTACAAGTAGTCATTTCCCCCCAGCCCTTTTTTACGAATATTGTAAGCGATAAGACGATGCGCATTCCATTTCCTCTCCTTCCCGTCCTCCTTCCATTGAAACTAAGCCTTAAGGCCGAAGTGTAACAACTATTAATTATTCTACGTGTATCAGCTATTGACGATGTATGCAAAAGTGCCTCGATAAAATACGAAATAGTGAAGGCACGTCTCAAAATAATTTTACGTATACTGAAAGAAAATGATTCCCCGAGAGCTCTTCAAAGGAAGCATCATTTCTGTCTCTGTGTAAATACATTCTATGACATGGTTAACATTAAGAAGTATTCCACGGAGATCTAGAGCATCTTCAGAACTTGGTGAAGATAAATTCTCGGAAACCGTTGAAAATACTGTAGCATTCTAGGGATCTACAGCAGATACAATTTTAACAAAAATTAATTAAAACTGTCGAACATAACGAACTATTCCAGGGAAATTATGGTAGAAGATTTTAGGTAAACAGAACTACCAAACATCGGATATATTGAAGCACTTCTGGAAGATCCACATATCTCAGTTACGAAGCCTCTTTTAGCGAAAATAATATCCTTAAAGACGTTTGATTTGTGAAGTATCCCAGGAAATAAATGTAGGAGAAAGGAAGCCTCAATTTCACCAAAATAAAACCCGAAAGGCTATCGGACATGGTGAAATATCCTAGAGATCTACGTAGAGATAAAATCCAAAACGCTGATCTACAATTTGTGACTATGTAAACACAGAATCAGCTCGTGTTGTCAGGAAATTGTAGACAATTTCCTAAATACATGGAATATTTAATATGTTTACTAAGGCGGTAAGTGTTGACCACAAGAAGACAAAAAGCGACTTAACTGATCGCAGAAGAAACTCTTAATGGCAGTGTACAACAGTTGGAAGAATTCCCTAAGAAATATATTGGCTTAGAGTTCATAATGAAATTGATTTACGTATGTAAATTTTTAAAACTATCGAAGGACCTAACCTGCTTTACGGGTGTGGTACGTGATTTCCGATGACAAAATAATATATTATATTTGAGACCACAATTAACAGTGGTAGATAAGTACGTAAACAGCATTTTGCAACCCTTGTTTGCTGAATTAAAATAGGGAAATTAGTGTTCATATTTTTTTTCAGTCTTGTCGTTGGCTCATGTGGTCAACATTTCATTGCAAGCAGTTAGTCAATGTTCGACGTTAACTGTTATCAGCAATAATATATTACCTTCAAGATTCCCTGATCTATCCAAATGTGATCCCCCTGGGGATATTAAGTGTATGAAACGAATTCACACACTTTAGATGAACTAACATTCATCAAGAGGTCCATTCAATTTCTCAAAGAAAGTAAGAAAAGTAATGTGCGATTTTTGATAAGATGCCAGAAGCGTGAAACGAAGGAAAGCATTTCCAGCATCTCTGTCAGAGGCATGACTTTTAAGGTGCCCTTGAATGTATAAGGCAGTTATACCACACTGCTAATCAACACATGCTTATATTAAATAGATAGCGGGAAGCTTAGTTCATCGGCAGATTGGGGACGCTGCTTCAGTTGCGGAGATACGATATGCGGATAATCCTATAAAAATGACATTCCAAGTACTAGTTAGTCTATAAAATTTTGTACTGTCTCTAGAAGGGGTGGAATAAAGCTAAAAAGTCCATATTTGCTGTGCAAAGGAGATATGTGGGTTTTTCAAAACATACCCATGTTGCTCTTTTTGTATTTTATTTTTTGTTCCAGCGTATTTGTTTCAAGTTAGTCCTTAAACTAAACTATAACTATGCTTAAACTGTAATCTTAATGTACTTTGTAAGCAGGTTCCTTTATTTATTAGGATATTCAATAAAAAATAATCGTTAAGACAAAGGTGTCATGAGCAAGAAAAGAACGAATCTATCCAGCTGACCCGTCATCCATCTCCTAGAACCAATGGTTCGAAAATTAGCAACATATCCGATGTCAACTGAGATTTCCTAGCTGTTGCGTAGGAAAGTCATATGTTCCTGAATCATCTGTTTACTGCAGTCTGGTCATTCTTCCATGGCCTGTTTTACAGGGGCAGCGATGACCTCGCCCAGTGCCAAGGAAAACAGCTTTACTTGTTCTTGTTATAACATTTGGTTTTGTTATACTATTACATTACCACACTATTGTTTTGTTTACATCGATGCCAATAGAGTTGGGTTATAAATTTCCATTGAACACATACTAGAAATTAGTAATATAATATGCCTTGGTATTTGTTAGTTACATTTCCTTAATATTAATTATATCTTTTTGAAATAAATAATTAATTCATTTGGACAGGAATTGTCAGCCAGGGTAAATGTCCTTTAATTGCAAGAGAAGTGAATATTTATTAATGTACTTCTATTGCGCCAATTATTGCTTTCTATATTTTCAACGTTTCTGAGTTTGATTTCGGGAGAAAGTAAATAACATAATCAGTGGTTCGATAGTTATCCATAATGAGATGATTGCAGAATATATTTCTCTGTTTAAAAAACGGAGAAATCTTCTATTTCAATGTTTTATTGGGAACCTGCCAATCATTGTTCTAAAAGTGCAAGAAAGATGAACCTGCAATTTTCTATTAACGAATTATTACATTGGCAGCAACTGAAAAAACGTACTAATGGCTTTATAATAAGAGGACTCGGGTTAATCTCCTCAAGGCGAAAGTCTGGTTCCTATCTCACCCGTAGGGGTTCCATCACCAGCTACTCCTGTAGTCTCTGTCCAGGCATTATCAGTCACACTGCTGGAGAGCGATATATCGCCGACGGCTTCACGGTAGTGGAGAATAGGCGTAAAAGGCCTTCCACTGCCGTAGAACCAGAATGTACCAGCAGACCAGCAGAAGATTCAGGTCACTCAGGTTAACCTGAGTGGGGGTGTTTTCGCCACAGCACCTAGCCGCTTAGTGCGACTTTATCTGGGCGGTAATAGAAGAATTTTGTTTGTCTCAAGTGTTTGTGTCTGGGCATAGGTTTCTCTGATCTGTTGGGCTTAAGCCGCTCAGGTTGCCGCCTGCGGTATGTATGCCCAAGGCTGCCTTCACCTGGTCTCCCCGCTTGAAAGAGGCCATGGTGCAGGCAGCACGATCAGAGGGGGTAGGAATCTGTGTGCAGGGTAAGGGTTCCGGACCCAGTTCTGGGCCTGGGGATGTTGGATAGATGGAGAGAAATACCATGGCGTCTTTCAGGAGTCTATATCTCCTTCTGTGAGGAGCTTTGTGGTCATACATACCCAAGGAGCTTACCAGCTGATTGGAATGGGCAGACATTTTGTTGTGGAGGGTTCGAGATCTATCTCTCTATCTCTCTCTCTCTCTCTCTCTCTCTCTCTCTCTCTCTCTCTCTCTCTCTCTCTCTCTCTCTCTCTCTCTCTCTCTCTCTCTCTCTCTCTCACTCACCATGTCCACGATGTAAGGGATCTGGGAATGTTCGTGAAGGATATGAGATGGGAATCTGCGCCCAGTATCATAGATCATCCTTAAGATACCCGGTTCTGCACGTACTGCAGTCTGCGGACGGTGGTCCAGAATATACCCGGAGCCACTGGACAGAATAGTCACGTAAAGTTTCCACTTTTTATGAAATACTCGTATTACACAGAAAATGGCCGCAAAAGAAAACCAGCTCGTATACAATGGGGCTTTGCTTTAAAGATTGGAAGGACCTATCAAATTGTACCCACTGATGCTGCATTACTTTTGGCTGGAAGTGGACTACTTTATTTAAACATTTTAACTCAGATAATACCCAAGTAGTTAAAATGCCTGGCCACCTCCTGACATCTAATCTCAGGTTATCAGGACTTGCATTTTGTACTGAGCAACAAGACTGCTCTAAAGCATGAGTTCCATATTTATGCCGATGGTTTTCGTTTTAGTAAGAAAGAAGCCCAGAATGTTATGCTCGCTTATGCTTTTGTGAATTTTGATGAAAAGTTTGTATTAGCACAATATCAATTCTAATTCTTGACAGTGTGCACGATCATTCCCACAGATGCCATTTTTTTTTTTTTAAATTTACGTCTTCCAACGTTGTCATATCGGACGATTTCGCACAGAGCTACTGGTGTTTATAAAGGTAGTTGGGTGAGTTGCACATAATCCGTATAGTGTATGTGTGTTTTGTGGTTCTCAAGCAGCTAATTTTGTCATTCAGGACACATACAACTTTCATACTACTTTGCCGTAGATATTAGAACGACCTTGCGAGATTAGAGCAAACATACACGAATGGATTCTCAAGGTCACACAGGGAATGAAGTAACGAGAGAGCAGACTTTTTTGCTATTCGCTATTCTTATGTTCGATACCTATTATCATTTATAAAACATTGCCTAAAAAGAAGATATTACATAAAATATTCATAGACGAATTACATAGACGAATCCTTACAAAATCAGTTTTTTTTTCTTCGTCAGTTGAAGTCAGATTAAATGTCTTTCCAGTTAGGTCAATTTATGACCGGACATATAAAATAATTAGTTAGACGAATCATTATGTTCTGTCCAATATATTGCATAAACAAATATAATGTAGCATATCATCTTAGCATTTATCAATGGTATTTCACACCACCTATAACACAAATATTTAAAAGATTTATTCATCATATTCATCATATTTTAAGTAAATGTGATATAATTTTCATTTACTTGTGTAATAGTTTATATGTAAATTTTGGATGCTGTTCAAGGTAAGGGCTAATGGGCTAATAGATATGCTTTTGTAAATTAGGTCTAAAGCTTTTAGAGATTCGATAAATAAATGAATGGATGGATGAGCGAATGAAGAATGAAGCTACGTTTACATTCCATAATTTTAAGCATAATAACAGCTACAAGACAACTGATCGTGCATTATGATTAATTCAGCCTGTATTCTCTGAAAGAAAAATTTCAAAGCATTTTCCATTCCTAGTCTTGGTCCTATACCCGAAGCAAGATTAAGTAATAGTGCCTCGTAAAACATCACTCAGTAGATAGAGTTGTACATGTAACACTAGATAACAAAATATCTTATTTTGGTGTGTCTATCTATGAAAGCTACCAAGATCAGCGAAGCTATTTTTTGTAACAGTTCAGTATTTTGACAGGAAGAATGGTGGAATTCAGCCAAAATGTGGGACAATGAAACCCCAAGCTAATGAAGCAGAGGGGACAATTTCACTAAAGGATATAAATGAGATTATTCAACAGAAGAATTTGCCTATGAAACGCACTATTTTTACTGAAGATCATTTTAACACAGCATAATGTGTCTAATTGAAGAAGCTAATAGTAAATACTTGATTTGTAGTGGTAAACCGACAACATATTTTAAATAACTGTGCCCGTCATGCAAAGGAAACCTTAGAGATATGGACATCGAATGCACTAGTATCATCCTTAAATGTATAGTCGCGCTGCTGGAATAGTTACCATGGATTTATCTTTGTTAACAAGATAACGCACTGATTATTCTTGTAAGAGTGAGAGAGGTACTGATGCGCCTCCCATTCGTGTGCTAAGCACCAATGAACGCATCACTTCAGCCAATGGAATTCGCAGGAATCACAAATGACAGATTTTAACTCCACTGGAGTAATCAGTGCGTTACCTGAGAGGTATCTGTTACCAAAGATAAATCCATGGTAACTTTTCGAACAGCGCGACTATACCTACAGTACGTTCATGTTATCTACTGTTTAATCCAAGAGCTAAGGGTAGTACGAATTTATGGCGCCCAAACACTTTGGATGTTGGAATTTCCAGACATCACTAGAACGATAACATGTTCCCAACTTTGAATTAATTATTTTTAACTCAAGCAAACTACCCAGGCATTAAAAATGTCTTTGAACACGGACAAATTCTGTATATCCATGGCATATGCAATCTTTAATGTGTGTTTTGTTCCACAAATAAGGAATGTAGGTAATGTATGGATGTGTTAGAAGTATTAACACTAATTTCGAACATTCTTTCGAGAGAAAGGTTTACGATTCAGGTCACAGAAAGTACAAAGGGCTGGAAGGAAACCTCAGAGAAGTTCTGAATGCAGAATTTAACAAATTCTGTGCTAAAATTACGGGCTGTTATTCATATGAGACGTGTGTAGTGTACCTCAAGTGGATTCAACCAACAGAAGAATGTTCTTGTCCCTTACAGCTGGAACTGGATTGTTTCGGAGGGGTCTTGGCAAGGAGATCCAAACTTGGTCTATTGTATCTATGCCCCCAAGTGAGGCATCTCCGGGGAGGAAGGATGCGGCCAGAGGAGACAGAGGGAGGCCCCCCAAGGTGTCATGACAGTGCAGAGGGCGAGGTCTCTACATTTTACTAGAAGGAGACTTCCCTCGGCCAGCCAGCACAACGTACATTCCCCCAACTGTGGTCGGAAACAGTCCCATCACGAGACGTGGTTCGGAGACTGGTAACCATCCTACCGGATGAGGAATTGGTTTACTTAGAGCATATCATCTTGCCATGCACCGCCCTGACACCCGCCGACACTTCTACCCTGAAAGAGACCACCAGATGAGAGATGATATGAAATGATAATGGAGATGAAATGGAGGGACAGGAAATTCGGGGAATGCAAATTAACCTTCCCAGCATTCACCTGGTGACTCGTGAAAACAAAAAGCCCATGGGTCATGCAGGTGGATCACAGGAACTGAACCCGGACCTCCCTAATGCGTCTCTTACAACTATATGAAATATCTACATAAAGATATAACATTGAATCGTTTGAAGGGGTAGAGCCAAACTGAAAAATTCAATGCCATAGCCGGGATTTGAACCATGGATCTTCTGGTTTCCGTCCAGCCGCTCTAACCATTTGAGCTACTATGGCCAAAATGCCGACATGACATTAAATTCTGCATCTGACTCGTGTTTCTCCCGGTAAACCACAAGGAGTTCTCATACACACTTGAGACAACTACCTTAATGGCGACTTACTATGCTGTAAGTACTTTAAGGCCCGGGCTTTATAGTTCCGACCACTATTGGGTACAATTAATGGAAATTAATTGCTCTTTTACACTAGCCGTGTGTAGGACACACTATGAAGGGGTAGAGCCAGACTGAAAAATCCAGAAGATCCGTGATTCAAATCACGGCTATGGCATTGAATTTTTCAGTCTGGCTCTAACCCTTCATAGTACGTCGTACACACTGCTAGTGTGAAAGAACAATTAATTTCCATTGAATCGTTTGTCAAATTTCTAACTGAAAAGATGAGCTCATATGATTTTAAATACTTTGGTCAGACTTCAATACGAAAAAAATGCATGGAGTTGGACACTTTAAATATTTGCAACTACACAGGAATGAACAAAATATTTTGATAAATCAAAAAAAGTATTTATTATATTTTGAATCTTTATGAACAAATGTACCGGTACTAGCGGTTCAAAAAAAATTGATTGTATGTGGAATCTATTAGAAGAATATTTCTTGCCCAGTTAAATTTTAATAAGCATTTTTTCAGGGCCGCGACATGGGTGAGTGATTAGACCACTCAACTGTAATCAAGGCGGCCCGGGTTCGTGCCCAGGTGACCGTATGTGAGATTTATGGTGGACAAAGCGGCGTAGGGGCGGGTTTCCTCTTGGTGCTCCGGTTTCCCCCGCCATCTCATTCCACCGGTCCATCTTCATTTCATGTATCATCAGTGTCACCGCGAGTGGTGCCGCATGTAGTAAAAGCAGGTATTGAACGCTACTCACGCCATTATAGTTTTTCATTCCTACCTGAAAACAGTTAAACACCCACTAAATGCTATCTGCAGTGAAATATGCATGGACAATTTAGGATGGTGCAGAAAACGCAACAAACTGTGATTAATAGCTGAAAATATTAATTCTCAGATGTTCCAATAAAATACTATCGTATCTGCTAGTGGCATCTTTTTTATTGTCTGCCAACATTTATTCTGCCCTTTTTTTAATATAGTACCTGCAAGCTTTTGCATCGGTAAGTCATACAGCTATACATATCTTGTATGTGTAACAAAGATTGAAACTTCGAACAAAACGATTTGCATGTCAGTGTAACCAATTACAAAATAATGAGCGAAGTAACCCACAATTACAGTCCCTAGGTTTTTCTCTTTTTGTAGTCCTAAATTTATGAGCTTGTTACCAACGTTTTGCCAGGTCTCACGCGTTTTATTTTAGACAGCAAACGCATTCCGTTTCACCTGTGTACGCCCTAAGCTTAGGTTAACACCTTATCTAAACAAACATCACGATGAGCTGCTTATAATTAAATTAGCATACCAATGACCTTGTATACGTGAGTCAGCTCAGTAAGACTGGTTAACGTTATCTGTAGGCCGGAGGATAACCATTCCACTTATATTATTTGCCCTTCCTCAACGTCTTCACACATTTTCCTTTCCCCTCTCTAAAATTTCTGCTTGCTCCGAGCTTTTGATTTGTTATAGCACCTTGCTCTAGCCAAGGAAGAACAATACATTATATCGGCCCGCCAAAGCTTGCACCTGATCATTTCAAAAGTTACCCGCCCCTGTAGCATGGTGGTAGCATGTCTACCTCACATTTAAGAGGTCCCGATTTTTAATCTCATTCAGGGTGAACTATCTGGACAAGGTTTTTACCGGGGTTTTCCCTTATCCCGAAATAAAAAGAAGTTCCATGGACCCATATGAACTCGATAGCGTGGTGGTAGCATGTCTGCCTCACATTCAAGAAGTCTCGAGTTCGAATCTCGGTCAGGGTGAGTTACCTGGATAAGGCTTTTCCGGGGTTTTTCCTTGTCCTAAAAGACGAATGTCGGGTAACTCTAAGCTCCATGGACCCTGAGCCCATTTGAGCATCACTTCACCCATTCCATTCATCGTCCGATATGACTTATAAAGTTAAAGGACCTAAATTACAACAAAAGAAAAAAATATCATCGTCCGATATGACCTATGTTAGAGAACGCTGATTAAACAAAATTCGAAATCCATTACATTAAAAAAAAGTACTGCTCTCTTAAAAATGCTACAAAGAAACGTGGTAAAGTGAAAAATGTGCACTACAGATGCATACAAAGAATACTGGACTTTGTACCGAGCGGGATGGCTCAGGCGGTTTCGTGTTTGGCCCGCATTCAAGAGGCTCGGGTTCGATTCCCGTGGCCGAACTACCTGACCCATGATTTTTTCGGGAATTTCCCGGATCACTAGGCGAATGCTGGGTAGGTTAATTACATCCCCGATTTTCCTATCCCTCCATTTCACCTCCATTATCATTGCATATCATCTCCTATCTGGTGGTTTCTTTTAGGACAGAAGTGTCGGCGGTGCATGGCAGGATGATATGCTCTGAGGAATACGCTTTCCCCTCCGGCGGGGTGGACTACGGCCTCCTGGCCGGCCTATGGTCCGATTCAGAAGCACGGCAGGCGGGATACAGGTTGTGCAATACTGCTTGGAGTACTCTGCTCTGGGGGCCTCCGGTCTCCGAACGGGCCTCGTGACTGTTTCGGAGCCACGGCAGGTGGGATGACAATTGTCCTAAACCCTCCGCCAAGGAGTTTCTATCTGTGGGGACCTCGCCCTCTATACTGCAGTGACTCCTTGGGGTCAGCCGTTCTCTGTCTCCTCTCGCTTCATGCTCCCTCCCGAGGGTGCCGCACTTGGGACATAGGTACAAAAGACCAGTCTGTCCGAGGTGCCGAATCTCCTCCGAACAATCCAGTCCAAATCCAATAGACTTTGTAGTACTAGTGAATATATAACCCAAGTTTTTGTTGGCATTTATGTTACATCTTATGTCAATATACTTTTAAATGAGAATGAAACAGGCTCTTCAAAAAGACAGTCAAAGGAAACATTAACTTAATGTAACATGCATGACAAAATACACTGCGTCAGTATAACGAACTTAAAAAAAAAGGAGAGAGAATCGATTATACCTGATATTCGTAAAGCTTTGTAATGTAATAGACAGTAAAATTCTTCTGGAGAGAAATTAGCAAAGTGCAACTGAGTATAACTTTAAAAAATAAACCCAAAATCACAGTTTACCTGAATGTAGGAAAGAAGTTGAAACAAAAAGTCTGGTGTCATGTGGTGCCAAAAAGTGGCCACGAAATAACCTAGCTCTGCTTTTATATCTGTATACATCATTTGCCGTGTTTAATATATTAAAATAATGCACGAAAGTTTTGATTTTTATTTTAGAATCTCTAACGATGTAGTTTCCCTAAACTTTTCCTTATTTCTTTCTTCTTTGCATAGATAAAGATGTATCTTGAATGTCACTACTGCCCGCTTGCATTAAAGCTCCCATCACAAAGCGCAAATACTTTGTTATTTTAAAATTGCTTTCTGTATTCCTAATTATAAGTCAAGTAAAATTTGGTCTTTAGAAATGAAACTTGTCAAACAAAACATTACTAAGCATCTATTCAGTAATACTAAACAAGTAATATACATATATGCTTCTAAAATTTTGCACCGATTTCGGCCAAACTTGGTCGTAGATAAAAATTATCTGACTTAGATATTCTAAATTGAACTTTATTCCACACATTTATTTAATTGTATGCATTGTACACAAATCTGGCAAGACAATTGATGTCTTTGTCAAGGATGAGTTGTCTTTGTTTGAACATTACCAGCATCAGCAATTTTCACCGCATGACAATGATTTCCACTGCCAGAGGAACTAGTTCATGTAATATTCGTTGATTTCTCTAACATCGATCACACAGTAACACCGTCAAATCTGGTCTTTCTTTTGTTTCGTTTTCTTCTGTTTTCTTAGAAGTTTGGAGCGTTTCGTGTATGTTGGTTACTGAGTAGCTATACCCCGCCTTTAACTGCTATGGTCATATCGGCGGCCGTTCTCCTTTGGAACATACTGAAGGTGTTAACTCGTTATCTTTGGTTTTTAATCATTAGATCACGCACACATTCACACTCTCATTCATACTTCCAGACTCTGGGGAAGATGGGGAACTATCTTGGTCGAAGAAATATCCCCAACCCCACCGCCGGGAATCGAACCCAGGACGGCAGGCAGGTGCTCTACCGACTGAGCTACGGGGCCAGCCACTGAGAAGCTTATACTTGCTTATGACATTTGGGTTATTTACGTGAGATTCCTGGGAACTATTGTGCTCACCAAAGTACATAAATTTGGTGCTTCGTGACGCAGTGTATCGTGGGTTCGAGTCCCGTCCCGGGCACGGGTGATTACATGCATGTATAATGTTTGCGTATATATATAATTAGGAAAAATAACCGAAAAGCAAATAGAAAAAAAGTAGAAAGTGTGGTGAAAGTGGGAATAAATTGTTATTCTCTCAATAGTGCCATAAAGTTACTATCTCAGCCCTAGCAACCGAATTTTCACCGAAATAGATATTTTGACACTTCCTGAAACCACAAAAAAAAAAAAAAAAAAAAACATTTTTAGAAAAAGCTGATGCATTTGTCTGTTTGTGTGCGTACGTGTGAATAGCTTAACTCAACGTCAAAATGTTAGCTAAATACCTCACGTTTCATTAAAATACTACATGTTTATACATAATCTTTTCATGGCAAGTTAATTTTGTCTTGGCATTTCTGAAAATAGCCTCTGCAGTCTACTTTATTCCGAATGACTTTTACATAAATGGTGAACCGCAGGACAAACAAAAGCTTACTAAGAAAAAAAATTAGTTGTCATTAAAGCGAAATTTATGTCCGGTAAGCTTTTTTGCGATCGCCATTTTCCTTGCTATTCGTTTGAATTTTACACAATTCTTACTTTTCGCTAATCGAAAGTGATTATTCGCTTTTTGTACCCTTATGGTCATACAAAGCGGATAGAATTTCACAGCGACCAGCTCTTAAAAGATTTGACCACAGCACACCAGATTTGTATATTAAAATTCAATTTCTTGAAAAAACTGTAGGAACTGTATGACATTCAATATGGAATGCAGTAAAGTTCAGTATTTATCTTTCTTTGCAGTTGTTACAACAGTGATTTTTAAACGAATAACTAATGCTTGATAAATTCAGTTGTTATCTTCAGAACTAGATCTCGCTAGGGAGAGATAAGCGCTTTAAGATGAAAATCGGCCTCCAGGAACCTTTTACTGAACTCCGTTTTATTTTTTTTTCCTGTAATCCAACTTACTTCCTTTTGAAATAGACCATATCAAGGATTTCTACGTCTGAAATGCGTGGTAATGAAAGCGTAACACTTTGGTAAATCCATAGCAGCCACTAGAGCACGCAGCACCGCAACCTCGGTCATATAGGGCGATGAATGAATAAAATAGATGAACCATGCTTACATGAGTCTGAGGTCTATCTTAAATAATTGAATATTCATCTTTTCTAGCAAAAGAAAAAACCCATAACAGCCGTAATTGGGTAACTCGCCTTATACTAAATTCATACACGAAACTTGTATGCGAAGCAGGCACGCTACTCCTTCCAAGGAATTGGTCTGACAATGACCTTCAAAACTACAAGTGCTAATCTGGAGGATGGAGTGCGAGGGATGTCTGGGACAGGCTAAGGAAGAGATTAGGTAACTCAGTATTAAGAAAAGTAGGAGAGAGGTCGCCAGCGGAAAAAAAAGGAAAAAAAAAAAAAAGGATTAGAGGGCTGGAATTGCAGGGTATACATTTAACTTTATACACAAAACTACTACTAAAATAAAGCTATAATTATATTACATATATACTGCACAAGTTTCATGACATGCTAGGAGGGACCTCCGCAATCGGTACAAAGCAGCAGCATTGCGCTTCTCCCGTGACCCCTGGGAGGGATGAAGGGAGAGACACAAAGGGGGACCAGATCCGCGCAAGCATGAATGGGATCCTTGTTTTTAGTACGAACATCCGACGTCGCATAAACCCATAAGTCCCTAACCTCTAGCAGTTCACTCTAGAGAGTTCCACACCGTGGCGAGTCCTAACTGGGGAGTCTAATCGACGCCAGGGATTACCGCCCAGCCGCAACCCGCCGAACACTGTCGCCTAGTCCTACAACGCTGAAAGATGACAAGGAAGGAAATGGTGGTATGAAATGATGGACAGGAAAGTCCAGGTAGCATTTAGTTACTAACTTGAAACACCACGAAAAACTTATGGGTCAGTGTGGGCGGAAGTCAAATTCGAACCTGGAACCTCTCGAATGCAATTTCCTTGTACGCAAATGAAACTGTAACAGCTGAGCTCTGACCTTGTTTACTGACTTCACTTTAATTAAGTGGGTAATTCCAGTTGTTTATTTCACGTAGATAAAAAGAGCTATTCTTGAAACACCAGTTAAATATTCTCAGAATCAGCAGTTTGAAGGCTTCGGTTTTCCGCAAAGACTTTGACATTAAAATATATGGAGAAGCAGATGACATTATCTATGATATTTAAATACCGAAAATGGATCTGCAACTGCTTGAAACTCTCAGTTCAAAGCTACACTTTTACAAAATGCTGTTTTAATTTAGGTAGAATGTTTGCTGTGAAAATTTGTAGTTTAGGATAATGGTTTAAACTGGTTTCTGCCGTATCTGAACTATTTAAGTATATGCATGCAATAGTCCACTTTATTTGACTGACATCACAACTAAGGTTTTCACAGCAGTAAAGCAGGCCCAACACTAACACGTGATTTACTCCACGTATATTGTGAAGTGTCGCTAAAGCTAGATTTAAATCGATTCCTAGTCTATCCAACAATATAATCCATTGGCTGACTCCATCTTGTATTGTTTAGCTGAAAATTATTTCTAGGCGAACATTATTTCTCTTTGATAAAGTAAGCTAGATAGAAATGTTTTGTAAAGAGTTATTAGGATTGATTAAATTTACACCAGAATCAGAAGTGTTGAACTAGGAAGGGCATGTAGAGGAAGGATAATCTTAGAAATGTTTTCAAAATATTGGTTTAGCTGTATAAGGAATAAAGTGGCAATATATTAAGAGAGTATTTAGAAGAACAAAAATGTCTAGCATACAAGGACAGCTGGTGGGCAAAAGTAGGGAGGACATGGGTAAAATAGGAATGGGACGGCAAGAAGAACTAAATGTAGAACGATTTATGTTAATGGTTAAAAACAAAATAGAAGGTATGGATAGACAAAATGTGTGAGGTAATCTGTTTGGCAAAAGAACATCAGTTACGTATTTAAAAATAAGGACAAATTTAGGAACTGAAATTTAATCGATATTATGTGATAGGCTGGGGAGAAAGGGTTTAAACCTGGTTGAGAACTAGGGCAATATTGAGAAGGGGGTTAAGTAAGGGATAGACATTACATGGAGAAGAAGTAGGTGTGAAACATTGCTTGGTTGAATCCAGAAAGTCATCTCAACGCCATATTACAGCAGGAGTTCCTCAGGGATCCATCTATACCTATGATCTTCCTGACTTGGCCCCTACCTCCATAGCCTTATACACTG
Source organism: Mantis religiosa (assembly GCA_030765055.1). Taxonomy (NCBI): domain Eukaryota; kingdom Metazoa; phylum Arthropoda; class Insecta; order Mantodea; family Mantidae; genus Mantis; species Mantis religiosa. The sequence continues at coordinate 146,434,400 of CM060947.1, read as the reverse complement.
ATGATACTGTTTTATATCATTCCGGCACAGATCTCCCTACAACTATTCACACGCTACAAACCTCTCTTGACTGCCTCGTTGAATGGTTCGATACTTGGCGCATACGTCTAAACACTCAAAAGACCGCAGCTAAGATTTTTAGCTTACGTCGCATCTCCAACTCTCCCGAATTGCATATTAAGCATGAATCAATTCCCTGGCTACCTTCTACCACCTCCGTCAAATACCTTGGAGTAATGCTGGACACTAGACTTACTTGGCGAGCCCATATTGATCGACTCATCTCGTTGGCATCAGGACGACTTTCAAAACTTGGCCCGCTACTTCACAGACACACTCCTCTTGGGATTGAATGCTCTCTGCTTCTCTACAAATCTCTTGTCCGGCCACTTATCACATATGCTTCCCAGGTATGGGGTTCGGCTAGCAACACTCATCTCCGAAGGCTACAGGTCCTGCAAAATCGATTTATGCGCATCGCCACGGATGCCCCTTGGTATGTAAGAAATCAACAACTGCATAAAGAACTTGGTCTCCTTCCTCTTCACCAGTACATACGTCAGATCGCCTCTCGCTTCTTTTCAAACCTGCCAGATGTTCCAGGAGCTGTGATGTACGACATCGGCGTACGAACCCGCCAGCCCACGCGCCTGAAGAGACGACTCCCACAGGATCTCCTCCTTAGTGACTCTGATTGAAAAAAAAACTATGAATATTGTTTCACAATGACTGTTGTTCTTATCTCTTTGATTAGTTGTTTGTTTTAATTAACTTATTTTTCTCTTGTTTCACAGTGTTAAGAAGATAATAGGAGCCAACTTGGTTTTCCTTACATGTTATTATATAGTTCATAGAGATTCAATTAGCCAACAAGGATCTGTAAAGCATGTACTGCTGATCGATCATTGAATAAAAAAAAAAAAAAAAAAAAAAGAATCCAGAAAGTTGAAAAAAGGGAAGAAAAATGAAAAAATAAAGTGTAGTCATAGTATGCTTACAGTAAAACATGAACATAAGATAAGAGAGATAGGGAAGTTTGCGGAGAGAATAAGAAAAAATCGTTAAGAAGGGTAAAGTAATTAAAAGGGTGAGATAATAAAGAAGTAGAAGGTTAATATTGGCTAAAATTAGGAATAAATGGCCAGGGAGCCATTAAAAAAGTGGTTAAAAGAATACTTTTTATATGAAAATAGTAAATCTTAGTCAAGAAAGCAAAATTGTAATTTTAATTAAGTAGCTAAAAGCGGAAAGCTTTCAATTGTTAAGATGGTACGGAATAAATGTTATAGATTTTCAGACAAAAAATTAAAAAGTAAAACTCTGTTTTTGAGTAGCGATTAATCAAAATAATCAAAATGTCCAGTTTTGCTTTCTCTATTACATATAGTAAGTAGAGGAATTACTGCATTCCACCAAAAATTCGATATCGAAATGTCACAGCAAGTACTTGTTTTGGTACCCTCTGAAAGTAAAAAGAGCATAGTTTTGCTTCTGTACTGCATTAGAAAACGTCCGTCTGTGAATAGCATAACTCAAAAACCAAAAGTTGGTTAAATACCAAGCGTGGTATTGTTCAGTATCTTCCAGGAACGCAACATAAAGAATTTAAAGAAAATCTCTAACAGACTACATTTCACAAGGAGCATTTGTCGCAAATTTTGAATTTCTCAAAAATGGTTTTAACGAATTTGATGACAATGTCAGAGTTTTAGGTATTATCATGACAAATGAAATGCACATCTTGACTTTTCTGCGAATGTCCTCAGACCTGCTCTTCGTTTTGAATAACTTCGGCATAACTAATAAATCTTAAGAGATACATAAAATGTTACTGCACTATTAAGTTCGTTAAAACAAAGAATTTATATGAGATATATTTTCTGAAGTGAACCATTTATAAGACATTACTTGTTTTACGTCTGAATTTTTAATATATTTTTTAATACTTATACTTTTTCAAATAGAAAGTCGTTATTCATTTTTTGATCTTTCCATCCAAAGAGAACGGAATTTCAAGCCGTCACATAGCGACCTACTCCTTAAATATTCACTCTTGTTTACCGGCTAATGCATCCCACATTCCCTTAAGTTTAACAACAAAATTAGCAAAAAGTTATCCCAAGGTTTATCTTAAATAACATGCAGCATATGGAGGAATAAGCGTTTTTTTAAGATTAGTTTTACGAAAGTAGAAAAAGTCATGTGAGTGCAGCACATCATATTTTTACGTAACATAAGGAATATATAGCGGTTAGCGTGATACATGTATGTATTAATGCATTATTTCAACCGAAGAATAGCTGCACGTATTGTACGTAAGCAAACCCGAATTGTTTTATAAACATAGCGGAATGGCCGTGAACTTTCTGGAAACACTGTTCAGTAGAGCCCTTATCGTCAACCAGCCACACAAAGTGAGCATCAGGTGACATCTGTTTGACGGATCAAGCCTGCTGTAACCGCAAGATGAAATTTGTTTGTGTTTGTCACAACACGGCGAAACGTAACACCGCAAAACGTTGCAATGACCGCGATATGGACCGGGGGCGGGGCGTAGTAGCTATCGAATCTTCTAGAGGGGAAGTAGGGGAAGTGACCACGTGCTCACCTCGTGAACACACGGGAATGCGCTAGTACAGTCCCGTACAAATTTCAGTAAGAACATGGTAGATAATTAGTATCGTTTCTCTTACTGATTGATGACGAGGAAGGATACGTGACGACAACTCAGGGATGACCAGACGGGTTTACACCTTTCTAGTGGTTTCTAATTTCAAGATCAGCTATGGCGTCAAAGGAAAAATTCGTGCAAGATCGTCTAGATGGACTAGAGAAAGAACAGCTTCAGCAGTTCATTGAAGGTAAGCTTCACTGAGAGTAAAGACATGTCCAGATAAATGATGCAACCTATCTTTTATTTACATTAGATTTTGTAAAGCTGAGGGTTACTGTTTACTGTAAACCTAAGGAAGTTAATATGTTAGCACAGCTGAAAATAACTGAACTAGTAATGTGTGATGTTTGAGACCAAGAAACTGAATGGGTCAAATCAGCGATCCATTTCTAAATATTCCTGAGCTGTAGAAAAAGAAACCGTTAACGCAAATAAAAGCACCGTTTATAATTCAGTGACTATGATAACAGCGTAATGAAGTTCAACAGTTATCAAATGACCCTAATCCGTAAAGCCAATTTTCTGTTAATTCAGCAGTCTTCGCTGCTGTTCATGTACTGTTTATTAGCCGGTATAAAAGCTTAATTAAGAAGATTACGCTATTCTACCCGTGTAAGAATGTAAGTTTTCTCAATTTGAAGGATTGTTAGGGCCATAATAAGTTGAATTTCATGTTCAAAAGTTTAACCGCTTATGTTTAAAGGATGAGGGACCGTGAGAGAACTTCCTTTTACTGGTTGGTGAAAGCTACATAATATGTACATAGGTATATGTAGGTTTCAAATAGCGTTTAACCGACTTATATGTAGCTATAGTGGATATTAAGCATGAATAACAATGGATGTTAGCCGAATAACAATGGAGTTTAGAGAAATAACGTACAGGATTGTGGAACAACTTCACCCTAGAGCCGGCGTGCTCTTTAACTGTTACAGGAGAAAGCGCGCCTTGAATTTTGTACACAGTGCAGATCAATTGCATATTGTTGCTAAGTTACATTAGATCTCGTTCATTGCTTAAGTAACATCTTATATTTAACATGGTTATATATATGTATATATATATTACATTGAATTAATTTATAAGCAAATTAATCCTCTTCGAACACAAATGCACTCGGCGTTTTCACTGAGTATTGCTGTTTAGAATGACTTTTGCATACAAAACCACTATGCAGTTGTGGCGCTATTTTGCTGCTTCCGCAAAACTTACATCTGCCGTTTTCTTCCTTGGCTGCTCTTCTGTCTTTCTCTTTGTAACGATGCACATACACCTAACATCAACTGGCAAACTTGGTATCCCATATCTCTCAATATGATGTGGATTAATGAGCTGATCAAAGAAACGTTCCTTAGAAAATGTCATTCTTTTCATTTATTATTACTTGAAACCACATCTGTGATTTGATACCATCCACGTTCAACATGTGTATCATATAACCATTGTCCATCTTCTTGTCATTTATTTTACTAAACTTTTATTTCACATCTGATCAACAGTATCAAGTTCACCTTTTTCCATGCTATAATCTGGTTTATTAGTGTCCTCATCTATTGATGCTCATCTACTGTGCATTGTGGAGATGAGTACAAGAAATTTGTTTCGTTTAGAATGCATACGATTCCATGGTAATATTTTTCTAATATCAAAAGTTGCAGAACTGATTTCCCTGATCTTGTCGGGCAAAAGTCAATCAGGATTATTTCTTTCTCAGTCTTTCTACACAAGTGATTTCATTTTGCAGCGCAGATAGATGTGGGTATAGCTGTTTCTCACATTCCTTTTTGTTCCCATTATCGGCTTGATTATTAGAAACATAATTAACCTTCTGGCTGTTTGCCCCATACATTTCCAAAAACCTGTGTAGATTGACTTAGATTCCTTAGAACAAATATTTTGATGCTATGTTTAGTTTGTTTGGAATGTATGAAGTTATAACGTCTCAAAGTGTTTCTATGAGTAGTTTCTCGTCAGTGATAAAAAAATTCTCCTAGACTGTAACCTTTAATACAGTTTATTTCGCAGAAAGCTCTTAATAGCTGCTAACCTTACCTTTCATGTCTCTAGTTTCTTTGTCATCAAATCTTTTACTATGTGAAAAGGAATGACAAATGTTAAAGAAATTAAGGGGTGCAATGTATAAAGAAAGGTAATGGATTTCAAAGGAGTCTTGTATGTTTGTTACGACACGAACAGGTGCAGTTGGTTGAGTTGTTATAACAAAAGAAATGTAAGAAACAGTATCCTTAGCAGATTTCTTAAGGGTAGCACTTGACTTTGTTGAATGGGATATTCTTCGGACCCTTCTTAATGGCATGACAAACTAGTCACAAAGGGAATATTTGGTTGAATAATGGGCTTCCAGAAAGCGAAAGCTATACACCCACGCGCAGATGTGGAGGACAGTTCGTGGATTGGAGCCGATTAGGGCAGTCCTCTTCTTCTGTCTTGGTCGAGGGCAGACCAGAAGTGATGTGAGAAGATATTTGTCGGTTTATACGTAACTAATTAAGTATTATCGAGTAATAAGCACTCCGCCTTTAGTAACTCTAAACAGTGACATATTGGTAACCCTTGTTCGGCAACTTCAAGCTCGATGTTCTGATAAAAAGAAGCAGTCAATAAAGCAGTTTGAAATGGGCATTCCAGTGTAATTAAAACCTTTCTTCTCATACATATCCACGCATACCCGGAGATAAACCTCATTGGTTTACCCTGAGCTAAACATTATTGTATTAAACTGTAGCGGAAAGTGAAACTGTGTGCCACCCATTTTATTATTGCTTCAAACTGTCCCGCCAAAGTGGAACTATTTGCTCGCCAATATAATTTGCTTCACAAATGTTTAACACATGCAAAATGTCAAATAATCATTCTATTCCATTCTTATACCGAGATGCCAATTTATTTGTGTGATTTGAAGGAAAGTTTCTTCCGAGTTTGTAGACCTTGGTCGAAAAGTAGCGAAACTCAGGAAAGATTCCCACAAGTCCGGAAGAAAGTTTACTTCAAATGGACCTGGTCGTGAAAGCCTAAGCACAAAAATATTTGTATGGTTCCCATCTTTGAGAAGAATCAAATACAAAATATTGCAAACACTTCATTTTACTTTTCCTTAACATCTCTATTTTTAGAATTATTTTATTCTAGCCGTTTGTTACGAATGGTAGGAAATTGAAAAATACTAATTTTATGTCATATAAATTCTAATTCCTTTAAAGGATTCATTTTCCTTCTCGTGCTACCATTTTAGATCTGGAAACATCTTGAATGACATTCGTTGTACACTGTATGTTTCGTTATGCATGCATATTATTTTGATTCATTTCGTTTGTTTGTCCCTACAAATAAAAATAACCTCAGTATCGAAGGAAAGCAATATTCTCAGTATCAGGATCACTCCGCAGTATTACCTGCTCCCTCTCCGTCAGAAGTCAAGTACCGTAACCAATAATATCCCAGTCATCTTCTTCAGCAAGCTCCTCAATAGGAGTCTGTTCCTCATCTATCAGTATTTTTAAGCCTAAAATTAATAAAACGAACTATTGGTAGTTAATTAACTGTAATAGCGGACATCTCTAAAATATAACGTTATTTACTCCATCGCTTTGTGTTCAAGTACGTGATATAAGGTTTACTTAGATGACCGGGCGTACGGAGTGTATAGTGATTTTATAATTAGACTGACATTGCAATTAGCAGTTTACATCAATAAAACGGAACCAGGCCTACACGTGATGTACCCCACAAGGGGAAGATATTCTGACATTTCTGATTGGCTAAAGTTAGATATGAATCGATTTTAGATGGAAGCAGAGTCGCAACGAAAACACTCGACCGCATCCTTCATTGCTACTCGCTTCCATCCTGTAGAAATAGATTCATATCCAACTTTAGCCAGTCAGAGACAATAATTTCTCAACGTGGAGTAAATCACGTGATAAGTGCTGGATTCGCTTTACTGCTGTAATTACAGGGTCAGTTAATTTTAAAATGGACTATACTAAAAGCCGCTGCTGCAGTTCCAAGAATAACTTTATCGGTGCACTTAACCTGTTGTTGCTACACTCGTTCTGAAGATAAACAATGCCTTGAACGTTACTGACAATAGCGTGGCTACAGGTTATGGCGGTTTTCCGGTAAAGGACAAAACAAAAGCGTATAAAATGCATAAGAGCGCCTGCTCTAATCTATTTTATACGTTTCTACAGCTTTACTCTTACAGTAGCGATCAAATTACTTTTTCGCCAAAGTTCATATACTGGGCGAACAACATGTGTCCTATTTATTGCATTCAAACATTATAAGAAAGTCTCAGAACGCATGACAAGTAAAATATATAAGTATCCTGAATTCTCTGGGAATATGCTTTAAGTTCTGTTCATTCCGAAGGAAGTTTTTGTAATGTGATAAATCGAATCAAGTTAAGCCATAGAAATGTATTGCACAAAAATGTAAATATTTAAAATACACAATTTAATACTATGATAATTTTCTTTAGTGCCGCAACCCGTTTTCGGGATGTCTGTTATTAATGATTCAATACTTAGTCATTTTATAAACTCCTTTCAGTGTTCAAATATATATATTTTCTTCGTGATTCAATGTAAAAGAGTGTCAAATTTTAAGGACAGCATTTTATAGCGCCCAGTACTTTAACGTTTGACTATCGTTCTATTTTTGCCTCAACAATGTGGTAATAGGTGTCAATGCAAAGGTTTATCTCATATCAAATGTTTTGGTTGGGAAAATAAACTTTTGTGAGAATAGTTTTATGCACACTAATAAACTATAGGGGTAGAGAAACAGAGAAATTTGTTTCGTATTACCAGAACAATTCCTCTGACTCTTGAATGCGATATTAATGCAACTGACTGAAATTTATTAATTTCACCAAATCAGAACAATTAACAACCGAACCTACCTCTGCGGTCGAGTAGTCAGTATTGTGGCTTCTGACCTCAAACGTTGCGTGTTCTTTTCCCAGTTGGAACTGGGAACTTTTCTTTAACAGTCCTTCCCTATCCCCCACAGTCTGTAAGCATAAAGTGGGAGCAAATGTGAATGTGCTTAATGCTAAAAATGATTACATTCTTACAGTTCAGTGAGAAGTAACACCGAAAACTGTTTCTCAAGTCAAAATCTCAAATATAACAAAATATAAATCAAATGAAACAATTAGGAAAAGCAAGAAAAATGAAGAAAAATAAGATTATACCAACATTAAAATCTACCTTGTTAAAGTAAATGAGGACTACTCGGCTAGTAAGTAAAATAGACTCCAAGTCACCGTAACCTACACATGTAATTCTGAAGTACCTACCAAAAATAAAAATGTTCTTGATGTCACTAGAAGAAGTTTGGTAAGGAGTACCTTTCACCTGATTAACTCGAGGCTCCCAAAAAGGCATTTCTGCCTTAGGTAATCTCTTTCTGCACAAATATTTTATACTTATGCCGCATATGAAATAAACATATAACATGGCAAGTTATGTTTTCTTTTTTATTTATTTATTTATTTAGCTTCCTCCAACGTAGACAATATTGGACGATGAATCAAATGGGTGAAATAATGCTTAAACGAGCCCAGGGTCCACAGAGCTCATCTTTCAGGATAAGGGAAAGTGCTGAAAAAAGCCTTTTCTAGATAACTTGGGCTGACCGAGATTCAAGCTCGAGATACGCTACCTCCACACCACAGAGGTGGACAGTATCTATCCTTAGATTGGATTGCATTACGGAGAGGATTCGGCACTGCAACCAGTCTTGTTCTATCCGTGAGGCATCCCCGGGAGGAAGAATTAGGCGAGGCGACAGAGGACGGCCGTTCCAAGGAGCCACAACAGTGCAAAGGACATGGTCCCTACATTTTGCTTAAACGGAAGCCTTTCCCGTCAGGACAGGACAACGGACATTCCACCTTACTGCGGTTCCGAAACGGTCCCACAACGAGAACTGGGTTCTGAGACCGGCAACCGTTCTACTGGAGGAGAAAGTTTTGCTCAGAGCATGTCATCCTGTCGTGCACCGCCGAGACACCCGCCGACACGTCTACACTGAAAGAGAGATACACCAAATGAGAGATAATAATGGAGACGAAATGGAAGGACAGGAAATTCATGTGTAATTGACCTACCCAACATTCGCCTGGCGACCTGGGAAAATACCAAAAAAAGCCCATGAGTTAGGTAGGTCGGACACATAAATAACGAAACCGCCTGTGCCATCCCGGTCGGTTATATCCTTTCCAGCAACGTAATGACTTAATTACACTAACAAAGATGAACACTGTAAAACTCAAATGGACAATAAATGTTGTGATAATACAAATAGCTTGGATTCATGTATATCTGGTCTTTTGATAAAGACCGATGTTACGTCACATATTACGTTTCAGCTTTACAAACGCCTCTTTATCAAACGTTATCTCTGATAAGGCGGATTTAAAATCACATGCTTATGGTAAATCCTCAAGTACCGTTAGGCAATGTTTGCATTTAGAACATAGAAGATTATTTATGTCACAATAAAGAAGAATGAAACAGAATATCCATAACATTTAATGGAAGTATATTCCATGCAGAATTTACATTTACATTATTACAACAAGGTCTGAATGAATAATTTATCTTCTTTGAACTTAAATAAAATTCAAGCATTTAATTACTTTCTCTTGTAGTTGTTTTTTACTGTTTCATCCCCTATATTTATCATTTAATAATATATAATGCCTATTGTTTCTTAAATTTAAACTTTTGTTTTTGCACATCCTTATCCCTCTTCTATATTTTATATGTATATATATATGTATATATAATTATCTGAATTTGAATTAAAACTTTTCCCAAGCTTCAAGTCAGAGCTTTTAGTAACAACGTAGATAGGGAGCTGAAGTATTCTCATCTAATGCTGCTGTAATGACGTCACAGTGTGAGATATGGAGAAATATATGCAACTGGTGATAGTACAATCAAACTGCAGACTTGTTGTTGAGTGCATTTTAGATTCACTGAAATTATTTCACTGAATTTTGCAGCTGAATATCGAAGTAACCATGATGTTAAAGTTAGCCTAATCAATAATCATGTTCATTCTGGATAAGTTAGAATTCGTTAGAAAGAAGAGCGGTTTCATATTCGAAAAACTTAGAGACAAAAAAAAAAAAAAAAAAAAAGAAAAAGAAAAAGAAAAAAAAAAAGAAAAAAATGGTGTATTTAACTCTAAAGTAAAGAGTTTGGTTATGGAGTCCTGAAACTTTATGTACGGCTTGTGTAAAATGTCCATAACAATCAGTGGTGTAAGTTGTGGGGGAGCAAGGGACTGGAAGTGTTATCTGAACTGGGAGGCAGCTACCACAAAGAAAGTTTCAGGGGAATGAGGTGCAGGTGAGGTTAGACACGGTTCCGATACCCTGACTGGTAGTGTTTATGACACTCAGGTCAGTTCAGTTACCGCCCATTCAAAAACATTCTGAGGCCCTCTACTTTTGTGAATAAATCTTATCGGCTTTAGTATACTGAGCAAATAGGGCGTATGTGTTTTTTAACGGCTATACTTCTTGTGTAGCATGCGTTCTCTGTCACACCCATTCACCTTCCTTGTCGCACTGTGTAAGGGTTGCACTTCTTGTCAGGGACTTTCTTTGCGTTGGCGAACACAACGCTCTGTTCTTATACTTACAGCACGCCGAAAACTGTCCCATGTATGCAAATGGGCTGGTAAGTGCTAATGCACATCTTTGCTTCAGAAGTGAGAGATTCTCAGGACGTTTTACACAAGCTGTAAGCCCTTCTCTGATAGTTTGTGTCTAATCTATGTGGTTTCTATGTTTCATGTTACACCTTTGCAAAATATTCAGGATACAAAATGTTTCTGTGCCCGAGAAACCACAGTTTTTTTCCTTATACACCTAAAGATATTAACTAACAATCTGTGATGGCAAAGACCATTGCGAACTATAGTAAACTGTACTACAAAACTGGGAAGTGCATTATGACAAGATCGAGAAGAAGATGGAAAATGGAGTCGAAAACGAATTTTTCTTATTTCGTGGAAAATGTTATCCACTTAATCATTGCGTGTTGCGTATTGTTTGCAACGGCTATTCATAGGTGATAGAACCATTACATCACACACATACATTTTGTTTGTATTAATTAAGGGAATATCAAACATAAAATAGCTGCTTTTGGCCAAGTGATTGAACGAGGTAACACCGCGATAACATGTGTGACTTGCATTTGGAAGGTCGCGGGTTCGATTCTCATTGACTTGGTTTTTTCCGTAGTTTCACTTTATCACTAGACATATCTATGCTAGGATGGATTCTCTAATCTACGGATTGTTTCCCTTCCGGTTCTCACTTCATTCCCTTGTCATCTTTCAGGTTTGGTTGTCAACGCGGTAGTTCCGGCGGACGCGGACAGAAGGTGCGGATACGTGCGCTATGTAATCCGTCTTTTCTGGTTCCCCTCGAAGTAGCTGACCAGGCCGCTAGGGTCACTTCGTCGTCCTCTCCCGGGTGGTGATGAGAAACTTCGGTGGTGCGCTGGATGACAACCTATGCAACTGTTAGCCACCTCTGCACGTCTCTGCGGCTCCTCTGACTGTGCCATCTACCAGTCTATGGTCTGCTTTCAACTCATCCCTTCCTCCTGTAATAGATTCCTACAGGGTCTCGGTCGGGGAGGTGTGCAACCTCCATTTCTTACTTCACTCAAGTTTTTGCATATGTGGTGCATAACAGTAGTTTAATTTGAGCTCCTTATATTAAATAAATACATGTAATATAAAAACCGTAAACATTTAAAATTCATAGCAGTTATATGTTGACATTCTTGCAGCTGCCTGAATTCTACGCAATTAATCGTACCATCGCCTCCTAGGAAAAATGTTTGTAACAATTCGAGATAGAGGGGGGGGGGTTATGTGTATATGCAGTGTTTATTCCGAGCTCTCGTTTATGAACAACGAGCTTGTGTTTGAAAATATGGCTAAATTCTGAAGAAACGTATTTCGAGTCAGAAATATTAAATTAACATTTCTACAGCAATATGAGCATATAATGATTGGTGAAAATAAACAATGTTTCTTTTCTGAACATACATGTGATTTATTTACATGAGAAATCAGGAATTGAAAACTTCCTCACTATGTTCCAACACTCAATGTTTAAAATCACGCTGTATTTAAAAGAACATACTGATAACGAACATTTTTGTAAATAACTTATGTTAAGCTTAAATGTGATTTAAAACCACGTTAGAATTGATATGACTGGTCTCTGACATCTGGATTTCGTTTATTACGCCGCTTAAAGTTTCCATTACGAATTTAGCGACCTCTTTCGGCTTCTTTGAGCGTTCCAACAACAGCTGTTTCAGAGAGTGTGTTCTCAAAGCATTTGCACGACTCCCGCTCTTAGGTATTTCTCATTTCGCACTCACTTCCTAGTCGACTCAGGTAATGAGATTAATTTGGGGTTTCGAAACTATTTGGACTGCAATACTTGGAGCGAAAACCCCGAGCTCTTATGAGTACCTATATTCCGTCATTAAACGCAACACAAAATGCTGATATACACACAGCATATTTTCGGTTACTTATCCATAAAGACGTCGGCACATATAATTGCACTTTTGTGGTTATCAAGGATAGCTTATTTCCCCTTGTTTATATATAAGTGAATATTTAAAAGAACGGGTATTTCCTATATCGTTTATTCCTTTTCATTGACAGAGCATTTCCAAAACTGTATTGTAATATCGTGTACTGTAAATAGTGGTCCCTCTTTGTGTAACAAATACGAATCAGTGGCGTGTGTTGACATGTACGGTTTGGAAGGAATAATGTTTTGAAGAATTGACATGGCTAACAAAATATTGTTTTATCGTTTCTAATTTTTAAACTTTAAGCCATTCTACGACACAATGCTGTACAGAAACTTTGATTTATGTTTACAAACTCTCTAATGCTGGAGTTTGCTAACTTTTTTGATATTATTTTCTTCTTTGTATAGATAAATGAAGAGATCTTGGTATAAAATTTCCCACACTTCCTTTATATAGGTACCTAGATTTTTTCTTCATGTAGACTCATGTTCTCACCGTAAACCATACGTAATTTTTATTTTAAAATTGTTTCCAACATTCTTTCAAAACAGCATTGCATTAGAAATATCCCAACATTACGTAATACCAAAATACTACTATTATTTACAAAGATAACATAAATTTATGCATTTTCTTTCCTTACCTCTAAGAGGCAGTAACTTACCACAGGGAGGTAGTACGCAAGAATAGTTTTTTTTTTTTTTTGCATAACGAAATTATATGCTGATGTATCCAAATTTTAACTATTAACAAAAATTCCATGCTATGTCTCAGGACTCCGAAAATACTTGCAAAACTTTTAGCAATTTGCACGTATTGTTTGAAAATTGCATCGCTAAATTTTCTACGAGTGATTTTAGTGACATTATTGAAGTTAACTTATAATGTATTAAAGTGGAAGCAATGCCTCCTTGCTTCCCGTATGAATGCATGCAGTCACGAGTATTTAACATAGGTTTGACTCATGAACTCATATCAGTACAGAACACTATCTGTAGCAAAGAAAAGCGTTATTTTTCTCAAGAAAAGTCCGTATACTCTGAAAATGTTATTCCAATTCCACTTTAAAGATTACATTGGCTGAAAAAATAAGAAACCTTTAGTGCAACAAAATGTACAGAGGAAATATTTGGGAGAGATGTATATTCTTTGGATGGCGTCAAAGAACACAAGCAGAGAGTCTTTCAGAAAATGAAACATTGGATATTTAGTGTATTATATATGTACATTATATTATATATTATGAATCGACGTTTGTTAGTCTCACAAAAACTCGAGAATGGCGGAACCGATATGCCTAATTTTGGTTTTGAAATATTTGCCAGGTGAGAAAAATAACCTAAAGTGATATTGGACTGGGTTATTAACTAAATATAAAAGTACACACGCAAACTTTTCCTGAACACATACGTGTTTTATTTTCAACAAACAAAAGCATTACAGAGCAGAAAGATATTCCACTCCTTGCCGAAGTCTTCAAAGCTATTTCACTTATTATAGTGCTGCTACCATGGCTTTGTTAGTACAAACATGTCAGATATCACATTGATTACACTGGGCGACAAAAAATAATTTTTGAATGTTTCGAGATCTTCAATGAGGCAATTTTGGGTTAAGAAAAACAAATATGATAATGCAAAATCTTTGTTCGCTCTAGTTTCTATGATATACATAAGGTGGAACTATTACATATTAACGGATTGAGAGAAAGGATGCATTTTAATTACATACATACTAACAACAATGAAAGTGCATTTGATTTTTTTAAACTGGTAATTACATGCAAAGAGTTCTAAATTGCTGAAAAAATACAATACTTCGCAGATAGTCGTATCTGAAGAGAATCCTGTGGTGGCCTATTGACTTCGTCGTCTTTTAGCTTGCCTCTTGCAAGCATTACTTCATTCCAAAAGGTCCTGATATCTTTGTTCCATAACAGAAATGTCCTGATGGAATCTCTCCCCATGTTCATCACTAACAGCTCCACAACTAGGAGGGAAAAAGTCTAGGTGGGAGTGGAGGAAATGGATCTTATGGGACATGTTGCATCCAAGGTTACAGTATTTTTGCAGGAGCACTGTCACCAAATGCTTGTAGTTGTCATCTCTTTTGTTGCCTAAAAATTCATGAACAACACCCTTGAAGACTTCCCAAGCTTCCTTTTCTTTCCCCTTCAAAATTTGGTCGAATGCAGGATCCTCTACAGGTACTCTTATTTGTGGTCCGACAAAAATGCCTCCCTTAACTTTTACATCACTTAATTTCCAAAATATCTCTCTGATTGTGTTTTCTTATTTGACAGGTGTTCGAACTCCCCACAAAAAATTCCTCCAAATTTAAAATCTTCACTCTAAAAAATGAAATGTCACTTTATCTTCAAAACAAGAGCTAATCTATCATTTATATGGTGATTTTTTAATTTAGCAGAGGGAAATACATGTAAATTCACTATTTTTAAGCCCGAAACATTTTCATTGTTGCCCAGTGCTATCTCGAAAGAATGAGGGGGATACTGATTCGCTTCTCGAACGAATGCTAAGCACCAATGAACGCATCACTTCAGCCAACTGAATGCGCAGGAATCACAAATGTCAGATAGATGTTATGTACACGTGGAGTAATCAGTAAGGCATAACCTTTCGCCAGCACATCAGGGACCTAGCGGCAAGGGTACAGGGAGCAATTGCTTCCCTGTATCCAATGCTGGGGTCGAGCTAGATGCCGCTTGGCTTGAGGTTATACCTCTTCCGAGCGCTGATAATTCCTGTAATGCTTTATGCCTGCGAGATTTGGGGCATGGCCGCAGATAGCTGGTTGGCATGGCTCCAACGTGCACGGTCTGTCTATTCTGTGCGTCACTACTTTCCCACCAGGTTGCTTCATGAAGCCTCGGGTCTTCCATACGTGGAGGATGAAATCAGGCGCTGGGCATCAAAATTATACGCAGAAGCGCCATTGTCAGATCATTGGAAGATTATGAACCCACTAGACGCCGCTCTAGTTTACATCGTGTACCCCGCATGGCTTGCGGGCACCCAAGATAACCCAGGAGCTAATCCTAACTGCAGCTAAAGCTGAGCTCCCCATAATTCTCCTAAGCTGTTTGGCATCTAAATTTTTTTCAATCTTAACTGAAACAATAAACACCAGGGTGCTAGGCATTGCATCCTGTCCTTTCAACCCGAAGGTACAACACTGTAACCTTATAAAATAATACAAACCTAAAAACCTACATCTCACCCTACAACATCCTTATGGTCAAACCTGTGGTAAAACCCTTAACGGGTGGGCACACAGCATAAACCTTCTGGCTAAATACAGCCAGCCAGCACGACGAGCGAGCAAGTGAGAGCGTTATCTGAGAGGTTTCTATTAACAAAGTTAAAGCCAGCGTAACCTTCTGAGCAGCAGGATGATGCCATATTTGATTAAATAACGTTTACCGTTTGTTATCAAGACTGAATTTTTTTATGTAGCATGATGATATAGCTTTCGAAGATAGCTATAATATTAGCTCAAAATGAATTTATAAACGCACTATAGCATTAGAATGAGTATTTGACCACATGCAATTGTAAAATATTGGTGAATTCTTGAATACTCTTTTTTTATAATTTGTGTTTGTGGATTCGTGAATGTGAATTGAATTGACACAAAATTAATTAAAATCCCTTGTGACTTTGTGAAATTCGCGGAAACCTTTTTACTATGCCAAAGAGAAGACGACTTTGCTTAGGTCGTAGAAGTCAGTCAAATGTGCGACGAGCTACGTCACGTGCTGACCGCACTGATGAGCTACGAGATGTAAATAATGCCAATAGTGTTCGTATGTCGGCATTGCGTTCTAGAATGTCTGTTTCTTCCGAGGGAGTTGTTTTCGTACAAATCAGTTGGCACAGTTATAAACCAGGATGACGTAGTCAACCATCCCACAGAGTTTTTAAATTCATTAGAATTGCGTGGACTCTCTTTTCACAATTTTAAAATTAAAATTGGGATCAGTTGTGATCATGCTGGGTAACATTAACTAACCACGACTGTGCAATGGAACGAGGCTTTGAAAAAGCTAATGAATAACATCATCGAGAGAAGAGTCATCAAGGAAAAGTACAAAGGAAAGGATATCTTGAGCCCGCGTATTCCAATGTTTCCAACAGATTTACCTTTTGATTTTAAGGGTCTACTGTTTCCCGTGCGTTTGGCCTATACGCTGACCATAAATATTGATGAAAATGCTTAAATGATCTGTATGAGGTTTCAGCCAGGTACCCCAATGTGTGACTAAAGATATTCCGGACAAATGTAACACTAAATTGGAATGTTGATGTTCAAAACCAGATTTCCGATTACCAAGTCTGGCAAAAACGAATTTTCCTGTCAGTGGAAAAAATGTTTTTAAACCTTAATACGAATACGTAGTGATGCATCGAGTGCAATGGCTCAGGTGGTAACGTATGTGGCCAGCATTTTGGAGGTTGCGGGTTCGATTCCAGTGGCCGATCTTTCTGACCTTGGATTTTTCGTTTTTTTTTTTCTTCGGGTTACTAGGGAATGCCATCCTCCGTTTCACTTCCTTTCATTTCATTCATTTCATTCTGTCCATCCGGTCTTTCCAGGTAGAAAGAGTGAAATCGCCGGTAGTCTACGCTGCGGTGGTATTGTGCTCTGGAACTCGGCTGAGGGGAGGCGCTGTGGTGGTCGGCCAACCTTCCACAGTGGGCTTTTTGATCAGTTGGACCTGGCTGGCTAGTGGCGGGCTCTGTAATTAGACCTACAACTCCGCGAGGCTGAATGTAACCTTCAGAGTACGGACGTGACATTGACATTCGAGATTGAGAAAAATGGCGCTGGATATGGGTGGTGATAACTGAAGTGTTTACACATGCTATCTGCTATATGTTTTCTATGCCTGCGATTTATTATTTGTTTTAATAACTTCGATGTCTGTCTAAACATTACGAAGCAAGAGTAATTGTGAACATTTATTTGTGCAACTTAGGAAACGTGAATAATTCTAGAAATGCGTTTTCTGTCCCATGTCTTTTACACGCCTTGCTGTTTATATTCCATATAGATTATAGCTTCATCAAACATAAAGCAGTACTATTCTATCTGCCTGAAAATATCAGTTGTAACACGAATTCTGCAGTGAGGGTACAATTACAAAATGCTACAGAGGAGAATGTTACTGTCGTAAATATACTACATAACCCTACTTAACCTATTACTATGTCCCATAATTTCTGTTGCCTGGTGTGAATCTGATTGCAGTAAAGGAAACAAAAGTAAAAGTGTGGTTTAAAACTTCTGTAAATTACAGAATTTTGTGTGTTGTCATTGTATAAATTTTGTGTAGATAACTTTGTAATCAGTGTAAATGGTGACATATAATTTTGAGTGGACTGAATTAGTGAATGCTGCAATAACAACAGTTCTGTTTTATGCAAGTAGTATACTGCTTGTACCTATATTTTATGAACTATATTATTTGTAATTTAAATACGTAACTGTAGTTCTGCAATTACATTGTATGTTGCATGGAAACTCCATACTGATGGAATTTGTTTTTGGGTGCTGATTTAAGGTTACATATTTTACTTAGAGTGCTGGCTTAGGGTTACTTATTTTTCATATTTCATATGTAAGTCCTTTCAAAAACTAGTGAAGAGGTTTTGCAGGGTGCTAAGTAAGATATACTATTGCTGAGAAATTCCTGTGAAAGCAAAAGCAAATTTCATCATATAGCTTCCAAATTCATTTGTCAATCGCTCTAAATGGCAGAATTTGTGTCAACCATTCATTACGTTTTGTTTAAGTATACAGAATGAGTCAACGCTTAGTATGTTGCGCAGGGCAGCACATTGATTATTTTTAGAAGAACCCGGAAACACACGGTTTGGATGCTGTAGAACACCAAAGCTAGAGAACTGGTGTCCTTAGTTCATGTTTGAGTGGACGAAAATCCATGTGTACAGATCGTTCGAAGTCACCAATACACTTTTAGTGTCAACCTTTGGGTTGGAATAATTGCCATATCACTGGTCCGTATCTACTCGGTCCATTCTACTCGGTCCTCTTGCTTTTCTTCTTCAGCATTTAACCCCCAACTTTCTCAACTCATCTTCTACATCATCTGCCCATCTTTTCCTGGGTCTTCCTCTTCTCCTTCTGCCATCCAGCATTCCTATGAATATCTTCTTAACTACATTGGTTTCCAGCATTCTCTGCGCATGCTCAATCCACCGTATTCTTCCTTGTTTAATTTTCATTACTATATTTGGTTGTCCAAATAGGCACTGTAACTTCAAGTTAGTCCGCATTCTCCATTCCAAGTCCCTTATTGCTCCAAATATATTTCTCAAAATCTTCCTTTCCCACCGTAATAGCCATTGTTCTTCTCTGGTTGTCAACACCCAACTTTCTGAACTATACATTATTATTGGTCTCAATGCAGTTGTATATATTTTCATTTTAGTATTCCTACTGACTTTCTTTGATTTAAACATACTCTGCAAGGCATAGAAACATCTGTTATCACATGCTATTCTTTCTTGAATTTCCACTGATGTTTTATTATCTACTGTTACTATAGATCCCAGGTATTTAAATTTTTCCACGCTTTGATATTCTTTCTCATGTAATTTAACTGTAGATTCTCTTCTTCTTGCATCCCCATCACCTCCCATCTTCATATATTTGGTTTTACTAACGTACACTACCAATCCTAGATCCTGTGCTTTCTCTTCCAACACTACATAACTTTCCTCAAGAGCTCTTATATTCTTGCGAGAATTGCCACATCGTCAGCATATGTCCGGATATAGATTGCTGCTTGGAAAATGATCCGTTTGCCGTCCTGCACAGTATTGTCGGTGTTCTTTGACTCACTCTGTATAATGTAGTGTACAATATAAACAGTAAGTAATAATTATGAGTGAACTCATAATTGTGTTCTGTATCAGTTGTGTATCATGCATGTGGTATGCTGCAAGCAAACTTTTCTGTTATTTTTGTAATTGAAATGTATACCTGCATTTATAAATGCTATTATATACATTGGGGTATGCTAAACTGTAGACCGCAAGAATTTTAAGGTTATATAGTTATTTGTTCATTGTTCACTATTTCATATTAATCTGCATTTATTTTACTTTTGAGTCAAGTGTTGTTGTATATAACACAGTATTTATGCAGTCTTTATAATAGTCTGTTATTACACATTTGTACTTTACTGCGTCAAAATCCTAGTTTGTGGACAAAAGTTGTTGATAAAGATTTCCCACCGATTTCGGCCGCCATTTTGAATGCCAGTGTCAGGTCCGCATTTTACACCTGTAAGGGAGTTACTGCGGTTGTGGTGCTTCCTGTGATAGGTTCCGACTACTTGTAGGGTACATTTATCTCATCCTTCTTCCTGGAGTCTAAACGCAGGAATTCCTGCCGTGATAGAAGTACTGATGCAAATTTGCACGTACACTTGACCTAATTAACACGCCTAACTGCTTTCGTAATCTAGTCGTAACTAACAGGGTACAAATAATATTGAGCTCAGTATATTACGGCCTTGCTTAGCCAGGTTAAAGAAACTTGTAGGATATAATTTGCGGTACAATTCGTAATTCCTGAGCTCTCACTTGCAACTGGATCAGCAGACATCAAGTGGCATGACTAATGATTTTATTACTGTCATAACTAGTTACGCGATAAGTTTTTAAGCTGTAAATATAACGAGGAAAGTGCTAAATTGTGTGGTACTGTAACGGTTGTTTTGGTTTAGGCTCCAAGAGTTGAAAAAATGTGTATTATATGTGATTTAAGAATCGATATGGTCATGTTAAAATGAATAAGAAAGGAAATTGTTAAAATTCAGTACGTCATGAGAACGCAGCATGTAAATGATAGGATGTGAACGTCTCATGATTGGTAGTTTTAAAAATGAGATAATGTAAGATGTGACGTGAACCAGTTAAAATTAAGTTTGATTGGTAGTGATGGCAAAGAGAGACTGCAAAATCAATATTTTTGGTAAAACAGCTAAGAAAGAAAGCGTCTTTTGATGGAAGAACGTTATGTTGAACAGACATAAATTTAGTGCCGCGACGATACCTTGTAAAAAGATTAATATTAGTTTTCTGTTAATTGCAATCATGGTATACAGTATTATTGTCAAGTTTTATACAAAAATTGTATAAATAATACAAATTAAATTGAACATCTTGATATTTTTAAAGTAAAATGAATTTATTGGTATCGAAGTTTATTTAGAAAATTTATCCTATCTCGCGACCACGTCAGAGTTCTCATAGCTCAGACTGAAGCAGATCCGCAGATATTTTATATACATCGATACATCTGAGTACCAGATCTGAACCAAAGATTCAGATCGGGAAGAAGAAGCAGCTCTTGGTTTCATCGTCTCCATCCAGGAGAGTAGCAGAAAACCCACAACCTCAGTCACAACACGGGACGATATCAGGTGAGAATAATCCCGTTTCACATGATCGCCGCAGACTTCGAGAACACCATCATCTCATCATCACCATAATGAATCTCGGCCAGGGCGAGTTAGCTGGATAAGGTTTTTCTGGGGGTTTCCCTTATCCTAAATATCAATGATATATTGATCCGTGTAAAGCAATGACTGCGGTTCAAGGAAATAGCTAATTCATTATCATAGGGGGCCTCACCAAGGCGACCTGGGGAGGATCCCAGGTCCCGCAAACTGAGATTTGTGGTGAATAACAGGGCATTGTAGCGGGTTTTCTCCTTGGTCTCCGGTTCCCGCACCATCATTCCAAAAATTGCTCCTTTATCATCTTTCCTTTCATCACTTCGTCCTCATTCCGTTCATCTACT
The DNA here is from genome assembly GCA_030765055.1 of Mantis religiosa. Taxonomy (NCBI): domain Eukaryota; kingdom Metazoa; phylum Arthropoda; class Insecta; order Mantodea; family Mantidae; genus Mantis; species Mantis religiosa. The sequence continues at coordinate 146,413,259 of CM060947.1, read as the reverse complement.
TCCCTTACTCTGATTCCGAGGACCGGGCTGATCACCCATCTCTTGAATTTCTCTTGCTGATCTATAGCTGTGGTTCCCTCACCAGAGGCTTAAAATGACATAAGGGGCAGAGGACCATAAATGAACAGGACTGTGTCTTATACCAAGAGAAGAAGAAGGAGAAGAATATCACGTGTTCCACCAAGCGGGATGGCTCAGGCAGTTTTGTCTGTGGCTCGCATTCGGGAGGTCCGGGTTCAACTCCCGTGGCCGGTCTTCCTGGCCCATGAGTTTTTTTAGGGGAATTTCTCCGGGTCGCCAGGCGAATGCTGGGTAGGTTATTTACACTCCCCGAATTTCCTGTTATTTCATATCATCTCTCATCTAGTGGTCTCTTTCAGAGCAGAAGTGTCGGTGGGTGTTTCGACGCTGCATGGCAGGATGATATGCTTCTGGTATAGTCGCGCTGCTCGAATGGTTACCATGGATTTATCTTTGGTAATAGATACGTCTCAGAATGCGCACTGATTGCTCCACGTGGAGTAAACATCTATCTGTCATTTGTGATTACTGCGAATTCCATTGGCTGAAGTGATGAGTTCATTGGTGCTTAGCACAAGAACGTGAGGCGCGTCAGTACCCTTCTCTTACAAGAATAATCGGTAGGTTATCTGAAAGGTTTCAATTTACAAAGATAAAGCCAGGGTAACCGTTCGAGCAGCACGACTATAAACACCTTCGTCCTACGGTGGAACAGTCCGGTCTCCGAGTCGGCCTAGGAGGGGATGCCGTTTCTATTGGACTGCCGGGGAGTTTAAATCTTGTTAATTGTAGGGAGCCTGCTCTCTGCACAGTCGTGATTCCTTGTGGTCGGCCAACCTCTGTCTCCTCTCGCCTCATCCTTCCTTCCTCAGTCTCATGTGCCAAACCCCATCCGTAAAATTCTGTCCTATCATGTACTCCACCTTGGCTTTATTCTACCGTCCCTCGAGCCTCAGCTAATGTGAAATTTGACATAATCGATTATCTTAAACACCGCTGAGCTTTTATGTATTAAAATTCTATTTGCAGCTCAGCACTGACGATAGAAACGTCTACGATGAGTGTACGTACGAAGGTCGAAAACTGGTTTGGCGAGCGGCAGCACGAAAACACATATGTCCAGCACTTTCCAGGTTGATTTGTGTCTTCCTGGTAGTTAGGTAAACAAGATCAATGCATAAATCACAAGTGAATGAACGTTGTCGCAATCCAGACTTGTGGCAACATTTAAAATTGCTGTATAGAATTAAATGTCGTCTTCGTATTATTACTACTACATGACTTTCACAGCACCTTTTGGACCCCATTCTCTCTCAGTTTTTGCTTCCATTCCGAGGCTTATCTGAGGTTTCTAACTTTATCTTTCTTTTTACTGTTTTTCGGGGCTAGGTTGTTAGCTAGCGCCCGACCCACAACCTGGAAGAGCACTCCTATTTATATTCCCGGAATTATGGTGGCTCAAGTACCTATAACCCCGAGCACGGGGTATCCATTTTAGTCGCCTTCTGCGACACGAATGGATTACGTTGTGACTACTCCTTAACTCCGGTCACCGAAAGATGCTATCTTCCTATTGGCTACATTTTAATGCTCATACAAATAATAATAATAATAATAATAATAATAATAATAATAATAATAATAATAATAATAATAATAATAATAATAATAATAATAATAATAATAATAATAATAATAATAATAATAATAATAATAATAATAATAATAATAACAATAATAACAATAATAACAATAATAACAATAATAACAATAATAACAATAATAACAATAATAACAATAATAACAATAATAATAATAATAATAATAATAATAATAATAATAATAATAATAATAATAATAATAATAATAATAATAATAATAATAATAATAATAATAATAATAATAATAATAATAATAATAATAATAATAATAATAATAATAATAATAATAATAATAATAATAATAATAATAATAATAATAATAATAATAATAATAATAATAATAATAATAATAATAATAATAATAATAATAATAATAATAATAATAATAATAATAATAATAATAATAATAATAATAATAATAATAATAATAATAATAATAATAATAATAATAATAATAATAATAATAATAATAATAATAATAATAATAATAATAATAATAATAATAATAATAATAATAATAATAATAATAATAATAATAATAATAATAATAATAATAATAATAATAATAATAATAATAATAATAATAATAATAATAATAATAATAATAACAACATTGTTGCAAGAAATGAATAATAATTTACCTTAAAACATGTTCAGTACGCCTTATATATTGGTAATCGAAGTCTTTAATTCGATTTATGTCTAAAATACCAAAGACTGCTACAAGTTGGAGGAAAAAAATAAAGGAATATTTGATATGTTGCATTCACTTGCCTTTTTGTATTCACTTTTCTACAAACTACTCTTACAGACGTTTATTTTGGTATCTACTTCTTGTTAATACAGATAAACCTTAATTACTCACGGGCGCGTTTCAAGTATAACAAGAATAAATTAAGCAAAAGCGATAGTCAAATTTCTTCCAAGCCGGTCACTATGTCATGGACATGAAATTATGTTATCTTTTTAAGAATACAACAAGGAAAGGAAGAAATAAAGCAATTTGTAATTTAAATAAGTATAAAGTGTTCGATATCGCAAACTAAATAAACAAGTAAATAAGTAAGCATAGAAGTAAAACGTAATCTCGTAAGTTATATATATATATATATATATATATATATATATATATATATAATTTTAATTAGAATCGTTATTTGTTTTTAAGAAACTGGAAAAGTCGAAAAAATGTCCCATGTAAAGCCCAGATTGTGATAAAGGGACTTCAATATCTTCGTATCGCATCCTAGAAGACCCCCAAGATAAATACGAAGTTGTTTAAACCACTTTTCGTTTTGTGTTATTATGTTCATACACCTCCCTCTGTTTTCTAAAAATCTCTTTTAGGGGCGGGGGGATTTCAGGAAGCCTCAAAACTTTTTTTTTTTTTTTCGGGGAAAACTCTACATCGAATTTTTGTATGGAATTAAGTAATCCTTCTTCTTACAGTAAGTACGCAGTAGAGAAAGCGATAATGCATTTAAGGGGATAGTAAAGATTATGGGTGAATAATGCGATCGTCACACTTTATGCGTTTGAGGTTTTACAGCAAGCCATCTAAAGGATGATGCTTAAGTAGTAAAATTTAGTCACCTTTGTGATATCTCTGAGTCATGTCCACGATTACGGCAGTATATATTTTTAATGGGGAATATGTTTTAATTGCAATGCATTCGTGCTGAAAACATAAAATCGTTCGATATGGACGTTAATTTAAAAAAGTCGTAAATTAACTATGCCCATTTTCAAGATAAATACCACAAAGTATAATGACGGTAGAAAACGCAGAAGTTTTATTAACTTTGTTAATTTATGTTTCGAATGCAGTCTCATTTAAAATGCTTATCAGTTTCATACTTATTTTGAAAGCAAAGAAGAGTATTCCAGATTTTAACATTAATACCTAAACAGAGTTTATCTAAGCAAAACAGGGGTCAGAATAAACGCATTGAGCGAAATTCAAACCTCTCTAGTTCTTTTGAAATCGAGTACCTGCTCATAACTATCTATTCACTGGCACATAGTACATGTAACTACGGATTTAGTAATTCCCATGTATTCAAATTCGCAGTCAGTTCTCTGGCTCTCTGAGCCATGAAGATCAGTTTGAATTGAGGTTGAACATGCTGGTTAAAATGTTTATTTTAGATAAATATCGAGTAATTTTGGATCATTGGTATACTATATCTAAGTCATCATCATCATCTGGCCCGCCTCGGTAGCGTGGTGGTAGCATATCTGCCTCACGTTCAAGAGGTCCCGAGTTCGATTCTCGGTCAGGGTGAGTTACCTGGATAAGGTTTTTTGCGGGCTTTCCCTTATCCTGAAAGACGAATGTCAGGTTACTCTAAGCTCTATGGACCCTGGGCTCATTTGAGCATCATTTCACCCGTTCCACTCATCGTCCGATATGACTTAACGTTGGAGGACGTAAATTACAAATAGAAAAATATCATCATCATCAATTGCTGCTGCTGCTACTACTACTACTACTACTACTACTACTACTACTACTACTACTACTACTACTACTACTACTACTACTACTACTACTACTACTACTACTACTACTACTACTACTACCACTACTACTACTATTACTATTACTACTACTCCTACTACTACCACCACTATCACCACCGCTATTTCTGATACTGATAGTCATAATAATCTTAACGTGCCATTCGAGTGCCAAGCATTATAATAATAAAAAATTAAATACTTATTAGAGGAATAAAAAAATTGCTTTGTAAAGAGAGAGAGAGAGGGAGGCAATTCTCTATTAAACAACATGATTGATGAGTCTCGTATCTTCGAGAATAACACAAGAAATTTCAGCAGAATAGAGACAAATTGGTTCAGCAAATTACGTAATAATCGGTTATAAGAAAGGCTGAATCTTCATTATTACTTTCCGCAAATCCTTAAGACATAGCCTTTTAACATTACTTATTTATGCGCATAAGACAAATTTCTAATATTTGAATGTTTTATAATACTAGATGCGAAAACTTTTCACTTTCTCTACTGCAGAGGAAGACATCTTCGAAAGTTGTGACGTATTTCAGCCGGGAGCTGGGCCTGCAGTGCGTGTGACGTCAGGCAAGAGCCGTGTAGTACCAAGTTTCCTATATAAATAGCGTTGAGAGTACAGAATCTGAGGGTTTAATCAGGTGTAGCGCACTCGATGATAACAATATAGCTGCCACGTGCCAAATGGAACTGTTAAATTTACAATGTGACGATTTATTGAAGGACAAATATACACACAAGAAAGACTTGGCTGATTTCTACAAAAATGTCCCCCAAACCAGATTTCCGGGGTTGTATTCACTTGCCGCACGGACATTGTGTATGTTTGGCTCGATATATGTGTGCGAACATTTTTTTTCCCTGTTATGAAATTAGCTAAGTCCAAACGCCGAAGTACCTTGTCGTATCACAATCTAACATAAGCCTTCGATTACAAATATCCCATACATGTCCTGACATTGATAAACTAGTTAAAGGAAACCGAAATAGAAAGTGTCGGAAAATATCCACGTAATTCTGTTCTGAATGGGTAATTTGCAGAGAAAATTATTTTATGTTTTATTTTGCTTTAACAACAAATATCAACTCAGATAAACGAGTTGATATTTTCTCATAGCACAGAGCCAGAATGTAATTGTTTATAAACTGTGACCAATTGTGTAATTAAAGCAGTCAGCATTAATATTACGAACCCAAGATGTAAGTTGTACATGTTATTAATACCCAATACGTTTTGTGTCTTTCCTACCCTGTCGGAAACTTAACACATCAAAGTATTTCCTTTCTCTTGGGCAGCAGAAGTCGCACGATAACATGCCTTTCGTTCGTGGGCATATTTGGCAGTTAGAGCTGACACAGCTGACATCACACCACCACTATCTGTCTTACCCTGCTCTACTGTATACTTACAGCGAATAAGGGAAGTACTATATTCCCTCAAAAACTCAATACTGGAGATACAATGAATACAAATTTTTAGATTAAGGTCTGTGTATGCGTATGTAAGTCGTCTGTGAACAGCACAATTCGAAAACGAAAAGTCGGTTACATACCAAACGTGACATTTAAGTTCAACATCTATCAAGGGTGTGATAAGATTTTCAAGAAAATTCGCTACTCCAGACCATTTTGTGGAACACTTTTAACAATTTTAAATGTTTCAAAAATGGCTCAAACGATTTCGATGTAAATACCATATGCTTAATATATTTTCATACCACATTAAATATAGGTGCATAATGAATTTTCTGGGAATGTCTTCAGGGGCCCTCTTCATTCTTCTATGACCTTTGCATAACAGGTAAACCGTAAGATACAGACAAAATCTTACTTCACATGAAATGTAAATTTCATTAAAATACGCAGTATGTGTCATATACATCTTCAGGAGATTTTCAAGATATTTCATAAGTTAGTCTGAATTTACCAATGTTTCTTCTTTCCTCAATCTAGAAGTTCATTTTTTATATTTCCTGGCCATTCAAAGAGAACGAAATGCCAAAGCCATCACATACGTGGTCTATTAAAAAAGTATCGCGAATTTTGAATTTTTGCGGGCTACATATATTCGATTTTCGATTGTTTTGTGGTGTTATGGGGTACTCATGTACCCCCATACCATTTTGAATGTTCAGTTAATTGTTGACAGCTATTTTGCTTCGACGTGTTTTGGCTCGTCTTCAATTTTTGCGTACTAAAAAAAAAAAAAAAAAAAAAAAAAATAAGAAGAAGAAGAAGAAAGAAAGAAGAAGGAACAAAGAATCTGTATCCAATTTTGTGTGAGAAAAACAAAATTAAGTGCGCGGCTGCATTCCGAATGTTGGCTGTGGCATATGGACCAAAGCAACGTTTATCGGTGGTACGAAGAGTGTCCAGGACGCCCGAGCTCGTCAACATCAGACGATAACATCGAAGAAGTGAAGAAAATAATATTGCCCAATCGTCGAATCACCGTTAGAGAAGTTGCTGAGGGCCTAAACATTTCGCTCGTGCCATTCGATTTTGACCAATGATTTGGGTATGAGATGGGTCGCCGCAAAAATCATACCAAGGTTGCACAATTTTGACAAAAAGCACCATCTCATTAACGTTGCTATGGAGCTGTTGAACTCTGTCCGTACGGCCGTTTTTCTGGATTAACATGAATTAAGCTAGAACATTAATATTAGAATATTTTGCACAAGAGTGATTAGAAAAAGTCATATGAGTCTGGACAAAATTTTACTTTTTCTACCACGTACATAATAGGTAGAAAATGTATTGCATTCTGTCCAAAAATTCGATACAGTAATTTCTCTGGAAATGCACGTTTCAAGCTGTCTGAAAAAAAAAAAAAAAAAAAAAAAAAAAAACAGGGAAAACCCCAGGCACGTGTGTTCGTGCGAGTGAGTGAGTGAACAGCATAGTTTTAAAAAAGAAGTCGGCTAATATCTAACTCGTGTTCCAAGGATGGGACACGATTTTCAAGAAAATCACCCCCTCCAATCTTCTTTTACATGAAAACACCTTCAAACATTTTATTTTATCTTAAAAAAGGCTGACGTTTTCGAGAAAAATATCATAACGTTAACATAGAATATATATCTTGAGTTTTCTAGGAATAACCTCTGCAGTCTTCTTTATTCTAAGAGACTTTTGCACAATTCGTAAGCCGTAAGAGCTAGACAAAATCTTATTGCCCAAGAAATGTAGGTCTTGTTAAAGTGTAGAGTTTATATTACATTTTTGTTGTTGTAAAGATAACTATTTAGAATATATTCTGCGGCATTGGTTTGAAATTTCAAATACTCATACTTTTATGAAATAGAAAGTTATCATTCTTATTTAGTATGTCCTGATCATGCAAAGAAAATGTAATTTTAAAGGAAATATGTAGCAACCAGCTATTAAAGAATTTTACAGTTGCTTAGGTTTCAAATTCACCTACTCCCTATTCTACCTAGAAGAATGAGGAATGCTTACCCATATGTTAAAAAATATTTAAATATCTACCTCGATTGAAATGAAACATATTAAAAATAATGTTTTTCAAGAAATTGCTTAAACAATAGTTGGAAAAAGTCATGTGAATGTAACACATCAGATTTTTATTTGGCGTCGTTATTCAATGAGACGAAAAGAATAAAGTTTACATCGCATTAATCAGTCAACGGATTTTATTTAACGCTAAAATAAAAACATTAATGCCCGATTTCACCAACAAATGTTAAGACTTAACACGAGTTTAGCAATAGTTAAAACAAAAATTGCATTTCACCAACAAGTGTTAGCGTAACACAAGTGTTAAATCTCATGTTAAACTAACACCCCGAATTTCTAATGTTAAGTCCTTAACAATTGTAAATAGTCAAGATGGCGAGCAGGAACTCTGCTGTTGATATCGATTTGCTATATTTAAGACCGTCTAAATGGCATGCATAATAGAGTACGGCCTATGAGGAGAAATGATTTGGAGGAACTATCCGAAGAAAACTGTTTTACGGAGGTAATAGACTGTCGAAACATGTTGCTGTGAAGGTTACTGCGAAAGTGCAAGAGAGGTTAGAACATGCATCGAAAGCAATATGGCGATCTCGCCTTTGCTTCAAGTATTAATAACTTTGCGATTTTATAATTCACTGAATTATATGGATAATACATTGTTCACCTCCCGTCTTGAAACGTTTAAGTCACTTGTTCTTCGCACCTCGTTTTAAATTTACGTAATACTGACAAGTTGTTTGGTGCTTGTAGTAGTGACACATGCATTTGAATTAAATTCGTTTCCAATATTTTCCCCACGACATCTTTCTCTTTTACATTCACCACATCCGTTCTCTTATTTTCCACGATATCCTTACACTTTGTCACCATTTCAATTAACAATTCTTTCTCCGTCGATGAGAAATTTGTCTCACGGCTTTATTTATGATTTTGTTCATCCGCCATTTGTGCAGACGAAAATGAAAACAAAAACGCATCGGAGTACGTTCAGAAAATCATCCATAGCCTTCTATAGCTGTGATATTTACAAGTTTCTTGGCGTTAACACAGGATTGTTAACATTTTAAGAAAACAAGTTGGTGAAATGCAAGAAATTTAACATTAGTTTTAGCGCTGTGACAATTGTTACGTTACACTTGTTAACGTCGATTTTAACATCTGTTGGTGAAATCGGGCATAAGTTGTACCCTCAGCTGAAGTTATAACCGAGATGTCAAACGCTTTTTCTTTTTCGTATCTGAATTTGAGTATTATTGCTACTGTAGCGCCCAAATGACCTAGCTGTCGACGGGCCCTAAAACTCCACACATTCACTCACTTGCTACTGTAGCTGCATGAAGTGTCGTTATCGACTCACCTTAGTAGTAGTCTTGATGTGTGTGCTCACATGACTTTCTGTACTAACTCTTGTACAACATATTATGTGAAACACTTATTCCTCTATATACTTAATGTTTTTCGAGATACGTATGTATGTGTAGAAACGCATTTACGAGATTACACATTTGAGTTCAATGGGAATAGGACTGTTGAAGAGGCTTAAGCGATATTCAAATCTTTTAAGAGCCGATCGTTATGCCATGACTTTGGAATTCACTTCTCTTTGCATTTCAAGGACTACTTTAATTCAAATAAAATTCAAATAAATAACAGAGAATACCTCGGAAATGATTAAATACTATCCAATGTCGGATGTAATGATATTACTATCACAAAATGTTTTCAAAACAGACCTATTGTTTCCCAGAAGGTTAATTGGACATTGTTCAAGGACTTTCCATCGTTTGTTTGTAAGGGCCAATGCACCACTTTCTGTTTAAGATATGGTTAATGATACAAGGCTATTTTAGGAACTTGGGAGTATAAGTCGCAGTGCATGCATGACCTACCTTCAGTTGGCATTGGGAGGTGTGTCTAATTCAGATGAAAAGTGAAATGCTCCTCGTTTACGTCACGCATGTCGTCTACACGCACCTCAGGGTCGAAAATATCAGCTGGTCGATAGGTCAAACTTATATGTTTTACTCCTAAACGAAAGTCGAATTGCGTCATAAACTGCATATCGTTTGGAGAGCGAGCAGCGAATCAATTGGGCGACGAATGTAATACTAATCAGAAAGCTTTGTTGGAATGCTATTAAACAGATACTAACATTGATTCTCAAGAGGGCTGCGTACCCTCCACGATTTAGTCTGACAGGAATCTCCAGCGTTTGCTTACATCATGTTTTTGATGGATTTTAATAGGTTGCAGCATTCTAAAGATGAGATGGTAGAGAGCGGACATACAAAGTACCGAGGGATCCAGAAACATCGGAACCGGCTGCGCGGTGTTTTGCCTGTCCGTGATCTCGGTGCTCGTTGCCGTCTGCCTCTATCATAGAAAGGCGCGAATGTAACCCTGCAACATGTTTAAAGCCTGCCTCGGTAGCGTAGAGGGTAGGTACCCAGAAACATCCGAACCGGCTGCGCGGTGTTTTGCCTATCCGTAAACTCGGAGCTCGTTGCCGTCTGCCGCTATCATTGAAAGGCGCGAATGTAACCTTGCAACATGTTTAAAGCCCGTCTCGGTAGCGTAGATGCTAGCGTGTCTGCCTCGCGTTCAAGAGGTCCCGAGTTCGAATCTCGGTTAGGGTGAGTTACCTGGATAAGTTTTTTTTTTCCTTATCCTAAAAGACGAATGTCGGGTAACTCTAAGCTCTATGGATCCTGGATTCATTTGAGCATCATTTCACCCATTTCATTCATCGTCCGATATGACTTAACGTTGGAGGACGTAAATTGAAAAAAAAAAAAAAAAAAAAAACGCAACAACCCACTTTATTATAGAAGATGCTAAAACTCCCACTGACGTTGCGCATACATGTTGTGCATCATTTTAGGGAACTATACATCACTCGCCGTAGACCATGTTGCTGAAATATACTACTGGATATTTGTTTTAATTCTTCCAGAGTGTGTGGGTGTGACTTAAACACTTTATGCTTTAAGTTACCCCAGATAGAAATCCTAGGGGTTTAAGTCGTGAGACGGAGGGGACTACGAATCTCTACTAATAATTCTGTTCTGAAACACATTTTCAATTGTTCTCGTAAAAAGAAGTGTGAGCTGTTGCAAGGTCTTTTGAGAAAAAAGACAAAATCACGTTTCCTGTCTGTTAATTCTATAAAAAAGGGGGATTGCAAAATTGTATTCACGTATGTGCGTGTATTAACTGTTGACTTGAAAAAAAAATCTCCGCTAATGAAATGCCAGCTTTTCTCAACGTGAACTACGGCGAGAAATGAATAGTTTTCTAAAGAGGTGCCAAACATATATGGACAATGCGTGTGACCAGTTACCCTTCAATAACATGGGTAAGTAAAATAGCTAAAAGTAGCTAAATGTTCCAAGGTTTCATTCGCACCTTTCTTGATAGCGGCAGATGGCAACGAGCGCCGAGGGTGCGGACAAGCAGAACACCGTGCAGCCGGTTCCTATGTTTTTGGATTTCTCGGTACATATGCCTGTTCTCCTTCTGGACTCCAGGGCTAGTCTATGCCACATTTATTAAGTGATATAAATAAACGAGTAAAAGTCCATGTTAAAGCTCTATGGCTGATATATCCTTCATTATGGCACTGAGGGAGCTGGTACATTTATTTGGTTTTGACTTATGAACAGTGCTGGCACATCTTAATTTGTTTGTGGATACACGAAGAGATTTAATAAACATTTCCATTTTTGTTCTAGTCAGAGTAACACTTTAAGTCAATAATAAACGCTCTCTTATCTTATGGTATCATTTCTAGAAAGAGAGGGATGGGCGAGGGAACGAGAAAAGACTACTGCTGCTGCTACTACTACTACTACTACTACTACTACTACTACTACTACTACTATTACTACTATTATTACTACTACTACTATTACTACTACTACTACTACTACTACTACTACTAGTACTAGTAGTAGTAGTAGTAGTAGTAGTAGTAGTAGTAGTAGTAGTAGTAGTAGTAGTAGTAGTAGTAGTAGTAGTAGTATTTAATGATAAGTTTGGTGCCATTGGTGTATGTTTATCATTAAAATAACTCGCCATCCAATTCTTGTGTCTAATAAAAGGTTTTTAGGATAACAAGGATCTAATCTGAAAGTTAAGTGCTACCCAGCAACTACATAAATTTATAAAATTTCTCTCTTCATTCATTATCGGTGATTAAAACGCGTAACGCATTACTTGCTTCGAACATTTTAACTTGCATGACTAATTTTGAAAGTAATTTCATACCCAAAGGTTCTCCAACAGAATTTCTTGTACAATCAATATGACAAGTTAAGTCTCACTTTTCTTATTTTTGCAGGAAATACATTGTTTAACACAAATCACATAAACTAGAAATAGAAGATCGTTATTTTCTATGCAGCACACTTGCACGTCTCTGCGAATATCTTACGGTATACCTATATACCTTCGTGTATACAAAAGACGCTCGTTGCAAGCTGTGTAGCTTAAGGACCAGTTTTACTCGAGATTACTTCATTAGTTTAGCAAATGTGTTTGTAGTTTTAATGCCTGACAACATGCGTGGAATTCCAAACAAATAAAGGTCATATGCCGTTGGAAAGTCTTAGGAATCCAGAATGAACGAAGCAATTTAAGGCTCATAACCTTGTATAGCGAAATGCAAACAAGGAAGAGCTTTTTATTTTATAACTCTGATAGCCTTAATGCTGTTATATAACGTGCAAGCTTTATGTGCATTATGAGAGCTGAATTAAAGCATACTTTGCACATGAGTTTGTCACGAGTAAACATTGTTGCATGCGGAGCGAAGTTCTTTTGTTTTTTCCATACTTGCCCATAGTTTCCAAGATTGGCAGAACAATTTATATTATTATATACTTCTAATGTGCTCTTCAGTTATTTGTGTGCAGCATACTCGCAGATTTTTTTAGATCACGACTCTTAAAAATAAATTACTATTTTACATATTATTTTGTTTTAAAGCTATACTTGTATTAAATTATATTTAATTAATTCTATTAGTGCATCATTTATAATAAACATTTTAAAATTCATATCTGTCTTGGTAGATGCATTGAAGTATTTCTTTCAGTTTGAGTACGGACTCGTCGTAACATCTCTGCTGACTCTAAAGCACGGATATCACTTATCTCTTGTATACTATAGTTATTCAGATTACGTTTCGTAAATCCTGTCTTAATACATATGTGAAGCAATAGCTTTTATGTGTGGCACACAAGTCCACGTTGTCGCGACAATTTGTAACTAAGATGATTGGCAAGGGTTCCACGTTGATGCTACTTTGAAGCTATTATAATGTGTGGTTCAGGGTAAAATAATGAGGTTTCTCACAGGGTATGCGTGGATGTGTGTGAGAAGGAGATTTAATGACACTGGAATGCCCGTTTCCAACTTTTTTCTAGAACATCGAAATTGGAGTTGCCGACCAAGGGTTACCAATATCCCTGTTTAGAGTTACTGACGGCAGAATGGTTATTAATCGATAAACTTTATTCGTTCCTCACGTATATATGAACCGACAAATATCCAAGACAGAACAAGAGGACTGCCCTAATCGCCCTCACGCCTCAGACTGTTCTAATCGGCCTGACGCCGAAGACTGTTTTAATGGCTTCCTAGCCACGAACTGCTCTAATCGGCTCCACGCCGAAGACTCTTGTCCACAGCTGCGCGTGTGGGTATATATGTCACTTTCACTTTCTGAAAGCCCTCTTCATTCAACCAAAAATCTCTTTGTAGCTGTTTTGTCATGCCATTATGAATGATCCAAAGAATACCCTATTCATACAAGTCAAGTGAGCCCCTTTAGAAAACTGCTAAGGACACTGTTTCTTACATTGCTTTTGTTATAACAACTTTCCCCCAAAATGCTATTCGACTTAACTGGCCTTGCACGTGTTCTAACAAAGAACCAACATTCCTTTTACATCCATCATGATTCTTTACTTATGGCAAACCTTAATTTCGGTATCATATGTCTCCATAAGAAGAAAGCTCAAGACGATATTGTTGGTCACTGAATACAGCCACCAGGACCTATACACCGTCCGGAGCAGGCACATGTTGTTGATAACTTCTGAAAATCCTATGAAATAATGGGACGGTGTAATATTTTGCAGAAACTAGTGATTTAAGCTAGCCAAAATTGTAAAACGTTTAGAAGGTTCTCGATGTTCAGCCCATTCTGGATATATTGCAAATAAAGTTTCCCTATATGCCTCGAAACCAAATAAACTGGCACCATGAAGCTGTCTCCCATGTCGTATCACATTTTAGCACCCCAATGAACATGTGGGTGACGTTGTCGTAAACAGTGACGATGTCGTCCTCCATGGTCTAGAGGCAACATGCTAGCTTCTCATCCCCAGGTCGCGGGTTCACATCCGGTGAGGGTAAAGGATTTTTCGGATGTAAAAGTCCTTAGCATGGCTTCCTTCGGAAAGAAAGTAAAGCTGGTGGTCCCTGTCTTAGATTTACGGCACTAAAAGAACTTCAAGCATAATAGAGAGGCCTCTGAAGAAAATTAAACGGTCTTTCACGTTCAATATAGAATTGGACGCTGAGAATCAAAACAATTAAAGAGCGAGAATAAATAAAAACTCTATTTCAGTTTCTACTGGATATTATCAAGAGCTCAGTAATGGAGTCAGTGACAGAATAACATTCACCTCCTACATAAATAGAAATGAAAATCATAATTTTCCATATAAAAGGTAGCTTGTTTTGGGGAGATATTTTTTAAAATCTTTGCATTGCATCTTTGAAAGGTTCTGAACTTAAATGCTAATTTCGTTATTTAACCGACTTTAAGAATAAAGGAAACCATCGCCAAAATGTCACCTTAACCGAGATTCGAGCGCAGGTTCTCTTGGATGTGTAATGGACATGCTATCATCACAGCACAGAAGCGATCATAGAAGTACTCTGTTAATTTGGAAACCGTGTTGTAAAAAAAAAAAATCACATTATACGGAATAGGTAGGTACAGACTAAGAAGTTCCATATAAACGCACATGTGGAGCACAATAGTATCTAAAGATATAAAGATTCTTTGATTTAAAGTTAATAGTTTACATACGTGCAAGGTGATGCTTGTGTCGGCAACATAACAACTGCAATTAATACCAACTACGTCCGAGGCTTTAACAGGAATATGATTTACGAGTAGTTGGTGATACTGATGTCACCTGAACGGACTGAATGTCATAGTTTTGGCGAATTCCAATAAGTATAAAAACCTATTCAACCCTAATCGTGAGGCTGGATTTCAGTTCAGCTCCTCTTGGAAACCGGCCTTAAAAACGTTCTTAAGCACAGATCTATACAGCTTGATCATAGAATTAAGTAGTTACATTTCTCTGACCTAATTATTTTCTACACTCACGCCATCTCCTGACCTGGCATTTAATTTACTGCTAATAGTCATTTGATCAGTGATGCGAGCATTGGTAGTGTTGTGTTTTGTCTTTGTTGATTATGTGTTATATCTATTTAGTGGTTACAACTTTTCTTCAAAATATCGGGCGCGATGTGCGCTCCCGAAACGTCGATTTCTAATCTCGTCTTTTCATCTGGCTTGTTTCCCGAGAATATCGCCAGGAAAGCTTCAGGTCTTATTTAACCCTATTCAGTAAAAAAAAAAAAAAAAAAAAAAAAAAAAAAAAAAAAAAAAAAACAACCTGTAAACCTAACAGCTTCACGGGCTCCAATATTGTTACTAAAA
Organism: Mantis religiosa; assembly: GCA_030765055.1. Taxonomy (NCBI): domain Eukaryota; kingdom Metazoa; phylum Arthropoda; class Insecta; order Mantodea; family Mantidae; genus Mantis; species Mantis religiosa. Next base: position 146,397,815 of record CM060947.1, on the reverse strand, counting down.
AGATAACACTTAGATATCATGTTTGAATGACTGATATAGACACGTCAACTTCAAAGCTCTGTTGTGGAACTTCAACTTAAAGCACATACCGAATATGTTCTCTAAGCCAATTGTGGTATTTTAAATGCCATAAAATGTTATGGGAAATGTTAAACAGGTTACATTATCATATTTAAACAGTAATTATGATACTGTGATTCTATTCATGGCATGGGCTTTGCTCTTAAACATCGGCAAAAATAATGATGCAATATATGATTGTAAAATACAGCTGTAAGTAGGATATAAAGGTAACCTTTTTATTTAGGAAATAAATAAATTATAAAAATTACGTATTGTAAAACAAATGATACGCTCCATTCATATGACTTTCTATACCACTATTGTAATACTCTGCTTTATTTTTCGAAAGCTTATCTCTCCGCGTATTTCTCACGTCGAGAAAAACGTATGTATAAATGGTTTCATTGCATATGTCGTTGCAGATTCATATTGAAGGTATAGACAGATGGCCTATTGCAGATAACATAATATTTTAGAATCGTTCATAGCATTTTGTGCCATGCATTCTAGTATTTAGTAAACATTTTAGTAAAGGGTCATAAACATAGTGTATTTTTCAGCAGGCTTCCCTGAAAGTTACGCTTAAATATTTATTGGTTCCTAGCAAATTAGAATTCTATGCTCTAGAATAAAGAGAGGTGGCGATGAGTGCGAGAACGAATAAATAGATCACATTGTTTTGGAGTAGAGAGTCTGAAGTCCTTGTTATCACTCCATTGTAAATTGGAGCAGAGTAACACAGATCTGAACTATGCTAACTGTAAACATGTCTCAGGTAGATTAGTAGTTGTTTATTTCATTAACTATCAAGGTGACCCATTATTACCACATCAAAGGAACATACGAGGCTTGAATAATATAGGGTTCAATTATTAATGACTCTAGAAGCTTTAAAGTTAAAAGAAGGTCACTAACCAATATTTGATTTAGATCTAGATCTTATTTGTTCTGAAATAATGCAAAAACAGGTGAAGACAAGGAAAACGAACGCTGTCCAAAAATAATGTGTTCTTGAAGTAATGACAAGAAAATCAGGGTTATATGTAAATAAAACTACTGAATATTTGCCGCAATTTCCCAAATTCAACATAGTGCTTAATGTTTATAACAGCTGCAATGACTAATGCATTATAGGTTACTTCATTATATTTGCCTTTGATGCGCATTTATTTCAATAATTCCGTCAATGTTGCTAATATTGTGTTTGTTGGCAGCATTGAGAATTTATTAAGGAATGAATTTGACCATAATACATGTTGTATTTCAAGAAAAGTCATTATATTTAGTGCTTTATGTTGAAATAACATTAACATACGTTTCCACTTAATTTTGTTGCCATATTTTAGTGAAATGTAAACTAGCGTACTGTGTTGGAACTGTGTAGAAAACTCTCAAGATAGCTGACAAAATTATGTTGCAGGCAATGGGATAAAATCAAACGTTTCAAACAATAATGTAAATATTGAATGCGCGGTGTGTTGCAATTGCTGCAGAATAACTTATATTTTGTGGAAAGATAAAGTCAGACTGAAAAATTCAATGCCATGGCCGGAATTTGAACCACGGATCTACTGGTTGACGTCCAGCCGCTCTAACCCTTGAGCTGCTATGGCCAACGTGCCAACATGACATTAAATTCTTCAACTGACTCGTGTTCTTCCCGGTAAACCACTTAGGAGTTCTCATAAACACATGAGACAACTACCTACATTTTAAGGCCCGGACTTTATAGTTAACCACTATTAGGTCAATTAATGGTAATTAATTGTTCTTTCACACTGGCCATATGTAGGCTAAATTGTGGAAAGATAGAGTGAGACTGAAAAATTCAATGCCATAGCCGGAATTTGAACCAGTAGTAGTACACGGTTAGTGTGAAAGAACAATTAATTTCCAACTTATATTTTGTTTTGTTTTCCTTCCCTTTTTTATTTTAATACAGATAACTGAGAAAGCATAAATTATGAACGCAGTTTTGGTTCAATATCAATCTGACGGAGTTTTCACCTTGTTTTCCTCAGTAGCTAGGTAAACACAGTACTCTATGCTCCATATATTGCTAGTGTTTACCTAGAGAGCGTTTCGTTAGGACCTTCCTAATATCCTCAGCTAATGTCGACTGTTGCGGAAGTTAGGAAGGTCCTAAAGAAACGCTCTCTAAGTAAACACTAGTAATATAAGGAGCATTGAATACTAGTTGACTCAAAATTATATTACTTTGTGCTTCATTGTATCATAGTCCTTATTCATAGGAACAGTATTAGGTACTCATTGCCTTGAAGCAAATTTCCACCTAAATAACAAAAGAAACAAAAATATTAACAGTGGTATACGTATACGAAGGCCATTAGGCGAGTAAAACCACTTATTAGGAAGGTCAAGAAGTCGACAATGAAGTCATTGGCTTAGATTCAACTGAATTAACGGACCAACTACACTTCAAGCTACCTAAAAGAAGAAATAAGAAAGGAAGGAAAAACAAAGAGAGAAGTACAATAGTAAGCTTTTATCATCCTTTTGCCTTCAGAAAATGATGCTTTGTCTATATAATAAACAAATAGTGTCATATTACATGGCAAAGCGTGGAAGCGTATGGGTAAGAATATGAAACAATGGAGTTGTTTACGCGAGCCTGTTGCACATACACAGCGAGTATACACATATGTACACTTTGTTCAGATGCAATCATGTCTGGACAGCAACGTGTCATACATCGGCAGGAGCGAACAATCATATACAATGTGATTTAATATAGCGGCAAAGAGAAAGTAGAGGGAATCAAAATCCATTTGCGTCAAGCGACAAAACGGAGGGTTGCAATGGTAATTTACATCTGCGTACATAATCGTTAATTGAGTAATCTGTCATATCAGACACACAGCTCGCAAGTGGCCAATTTGTGTTTCGTCACTTAATGTACGCTGAGTTACTAATACTTGGCTCTTCCAGTAAACAAGATAAGTGGATGCTCCGTCAGCAAAGGTCAATACGCCTCGATGCTTTGCCATGTTTGTACACACATTTCATAGTAAACAAGTCGACCATAGCTGAGCAGATTATCAGTTCATATTCCCTCTCGTACCTCAAGACCCGGTAGCCTTCATCTGACGGTTAGGCAATACTTCAGACATTTATTATCTTTAGGTGTTTACTTCGGCAGAGACAGCAGGCATTAGAAGTGGCGAGAGTGGTGGGTTAGCAAAGCATTATTATGTTTTTCAAATGGGGAGAGTTCTGGACCGCGGCGAATGAGATGGGTTTTCGTGCTCAGCGTTGCCACTAGTTACACCCATTTTTTCATATATTTCTCTCGCACACCATTCTAGAGCACGGAGATCTCCTTGGCGCTAGTCATAAGGGAACTCAAACGAATTTTCAAAGCTCTTATAATACATTGGTTGAAATCACAATTAGAGCAGTGACATTAGCGTATGATGTATATACTTTAAATGCTATAATTATAATTACAGTTTATGAATGGTTTATTTTTCTAATCCAATAGAATTGCCAGTGGCTCATCCATAGAGCTGTAATTTCACTTACGACAAGAGAAAATTCGTCATTGTCACTCTTTTTCAACGTTTGAATCTTGCAAATTTATGACGATAAGCTCCGTAATCTCGCCACGTGCTATTTCTTTCCAAAAGCCGTCTTCATGTAGTTTATCTGCATCTATCACGCAGTTTTCCCAATCTTGTTGTGTTACCCTGTCAATTTCTTCGTGAGTAAGTCGTTCAATGTCAGACAGATTAAAAATATTGTTTCTGTTTGTTACCCTTTGTTTTATTTGAGCCTATATAACCTCATTTGAATTGTATTGACAGTGGTAAGGGGGTAGGCGGAGTAAATAAACGAAACGTTCATAACTATAAACATATCATGTGATGACCCACGTTCTGCAGATGCAGGATTCTACAGGTTAACAGGGACTGTCGTTTGCTCTCTCTCCAATTTAACAAACACCTTGGCTTGTTCAAAAAAATTATTTTAGCTTATTATGTCAGTAGTTTACGTTTCAGTTCTGAGTAATTACAAATATGTACAGTCTAAATAAGTATCAATAAATGATATTCATTACAGTGCTTATGTCGCGATGCATCGCTATAATGTATTGGTATTTTATTTATTTGTATTATGAAAACTATTTGAGCTGACAGTATGGGATTTTTATGGTTATGTTAGAAACATTGCTGCCTACCTTCCTTGTGGATTACTTTTTAGAAAATTTTAATTGCGTCTTAGTGCAAACAGTATTTATTAGAGATACATTTACTTGGCGCTCGTCACACCGCACTTACGATCAGTGCAAGATGACTACACCACAGGACTCCGCATGGTTGCTGACCTGGTAGCTTTCAAGGAGAAACTTAATCCAATTTGAAAGTCACAGTAGATGTGCTATCAGAAGTCAGAACTCGGAGGCAGTCACATATTATAATGATGCTCAGATTAGAATCTATTCAAGAATCGAATACTTTGTATTTGATTACTTTTAAAAACCGAAACCATCGTTCAAATGCAAATTTTCGTATTGCAATCCCTCATTGGTAATAAAAAACTCTTGTATTCGAATGAAAGTTCTCGAATATTACTATTACTCACAGTTCATTGAGAACATCTGTATATGAATGCATGTCCTCGGATACCACAGTCATTCACAGGGGTCGGGGAATTGTCAGGGCGTTTTACAGAAGCTGCACAGACTAGAAGAAGTAAATACGATAACAGCGACACCAAATCAGCGCTATTGCTAAAATGTGCCGCGTAATAGATATTTATAATGACTAAGTGATATTCCTTTATTTACCAGATTGACACATAAATCAAGAGCTTGGGTTCAAGAACTATCTACAGAAAAGTGGGACGATAGAAGAGAAGATGTCCTAAAATGCCTTTTTGGGATCAACTAGACGATAAGGGTTAAGGATCACGCAAGGTGAAGATGGTGATTTTTTAAATTTTATTTTAAGAAGCAGTAATTGAGTCTAAAAACCTTTTCCGTTCTGGCTGAACGAGATCGCAGGAACACGCGCCTTGCTAGCCAAGAGGTATTTCTCCTCCGGGAATTATACACTAATTCTTAACCTATAATTATTATGAAGCATAAGGACCTATAATATCATCGCTATGTCACCAGGTCCCAAAGTTAATTAGCGATGAGATAATCACCTACTACATGGCTCCTGAATAGAAGCAGCGTGCTTTAGGCATGAAATGACCAGCAAAATGGTCAACAAAGTATGTAACATTATTTACAATTATTAATTTAAACTTCAGTAGGAACAATGAAAATGATTGACCAGTGTGATATAACGAAAAAGGATTTTGTACCAAATTTTACATTGAAAAGTAGTGACTGATGCTTTATTTTTCACTTCTCATATAGGTGCATGATAATGTTGGTATTGATATATGTTCCCAAAGAAAAGCAGTGAAAAGTGTTGTCATGGATATGGACTACCTTGCCCCTTCTGTTCCTGCTTGAGTCTAGCCTAAAGATCCAAAATGTTATGAATTGGTACCTGGACAGATGCTTCACCAATTCTAGAACAGCAGTATAATAATATTGCAAACTTGCAAAGCTCCCTTAAGCTTTCATGGTTTTTCGTTGTAATTAGAAGTAATTTTAATGCAAGTCGAAGAATAATAGCATGGCTAAATTTTTTCAGATAATCATTGATTTTCTTATGTATTATTATTAATTTACTTTGGAGGAATATTAGTCTGAATATACAAACAATTTAAAAGTAGTAACATAGAGGCACTTCCCTAAGAACCGCTCTGCCAGGAACCCATGCATTGATGTTACGAAACCAGCTTTTTTTTTTTTTTTTTTTTTTTTTTTTTTTTTTTTTTTTTTTTTTTTTTTTTTTTTTTTTTTTAACCGTGGAGGGGAGAAACCCAGTTACAGGCGACGGCCCACGTGCGATGGCCGACAGTGTGAGGGTCCCTGTGCCCTGACGGGGCCAGGTATACTCACTAAAAAAACCCCTCCACGTGTTAGTTACGTGACTTTTATTATTTTGCGTGCATTTATTAACATGCTTAGTCGGGTCCCGCATAGCACCCCGGTTAGTATGTGGTATCTATTAAGCTGGCATGCGATGCATGCGAGCGCGTCTATGTTGCTTCTTGGTGGTGATCATGAAACCTGGGCACCACCAAGTGTAATTTATGCTTTACTTTAATTATATACATGTGGCTGAGGCCGGGTAGGCATGCATTTTCCTTCCTAGTGCCGCTTTTTATTACCACAAAGTAAATTGAGCGTGGGCAGATAACACAATCATCTTTCCGTGACTGAACTTCCCAGTGACAAATGCTGTGTGATGTCACAATGTCACTATCATGGTTATCTCAAAAGTATATCTACCAGTTACGTATTTAACTTTCATGATATGGCTTGAATGCCTTGACATAAAGTTATGGAAATCTACAAGAAGCGTACATTTGTGCTGACTTCGTGGCATAGCTAGCAAAACTGTATTTTTAATACTATGCTTCAGTTTAATTTAGATTACTTGAGACAATTAACGGTGCCAAACTATTAAAACATTTTCCTTTTAAACAGAGATAATTTAATATAGATTATGTTTTAAGAACGTAGTGATAACTTGGATATATATGGCTTTGTTGATTTATATTTATAGAATTTTATCTGCTACCCGAGATAAGAACAAGATATGATTTTCCACCCAAATATTTGGTGTATTTTTTCACCGGAAATATATGTGGTCGAACGAAAACTACATTTTTTATGTATCTAGTAAGATTTTGTGTATCTCTTACGGTTTGCTAGTTGTGCAACTTTTATTTAGAATGAAATAGACTTCAGACACATTTCATTTGTCATAAAAATATTTGAAACGTTCGATACTTTAATCAAAATAGTTACAGCCATTTTTGAGAAAACCAAAAGTTTTGAAACAATTTCCATGTAAAGGATGGTTTGCGGGATTGAGGGGGGATTACCTTGAAGATCTAAATATCGCATCCTAGGAAGATTCTGAATTAAAATATGTTTCCTGTTTGGGTATGCTGCACACAGACATACAACACATAGGACCTTTTGTAAAAATGATTTTTTTTGTCCTTTTTTCTCTATAAAGGGGAATTTTGGTGAAATATCTGCATTAAATGTTTAGGTGGAATACAAAATTTTGTCTTCTACTTTGGGTAAGCAGGAGAGAAACTAAAAGTTCGGTGTGTAGGTTATAGTTAATTGCTTAAGTTCCTAACGTTAGTAAGCTACATTTGTATTTCTGGCTATTATATGGAAAGAATATGAGATTTAAATGCTCTACTTTTTGTATTCTTGTATCTGAAACGAAGTGTGGAACGAAACTACTTCTGCAACGGTTTATTTCAATAATCCTGAGGTAAATATGACATCAATTACCTTTGGTGGACAGAGAAAGCCTGTAAATGTAATGTATGCATAAGCGTTTTCTTATTTAAAATAAAACAAGTCTTTTGTTGAGCTCCAAAAAGCAAGTGATTTTTAATGATATGCATAGTCTTAAGGGTACATTTTGGTAGTTCATGGTTTACGAAGTATTATTTTTACTTGTTTCATTTGTATAGTCCCTTTAAGCTCTGTGGTCACATCGAAAGCTGTGACTTTAGAAACAACTTGCTTCTTTTACTGGAGTTTAGTAAGTTATAATATTAGACACATTGACTGCCACAGGAATTTTTACAGACTCTACGGAGATAAGGTAAAGATTTTCATTAAAGAAATGTCTCTCCAGCCGGGAATCGAACCTGCTACCTCTGTGCTTAGAAGCCAGTTGGTGGACTATTCAAACACAAAGGTAGTTTTATCATAATTTTGTGTACGTTAAAATTTGTCAAATTAGCGAAAAATTGCGTTCCTAAGAAATGCATGATTATTAAATTACATATTCATAAGTTTACGTCTATTTAGCAGCAATAACTGCGTCTTATTCCATTTTATCGTTTTCTTCCGTTCAACCTTTGTTGCAACTGTCCGTATCTAATTCTTTTAAATTTTTTTTAGCAATGTGTGTGTGTTGAAGTGTCGGTTATAAGGATAAATAAAATTCCCATTTTCAAGTAACTATCACAACTTTAAAAAAGTCCGCAGGGGGGGGGGGATTCTGCTTTTGGAGACCTCCTCAATCCAGAGGACTAGAATTCACAGAGTAGTGTACCTGCCTCCGACACTTGTAACACTGAGAAGTCAATCAGGATGAAATGAAGTCGGAGGAACAGGAAATTCGAGGGATGTAATTAACCTTCTCAGCATTCGCTAGCGACTTTTCGGAACCGCCAAAAAATCCATAATCTGGAAGGTCTACCTGGGAATTGAACTCACGACCTCCCGAAAGCATGCCATAGGCGCTAGTTACCACTTCAGTCATTCGGCTGGGTGCCTGCCTTTGAAGTGTAGTTGGTAGCGTGTCTGCCTCACGTTCAAGATGTCCTGAGTTCAAATCTCGGCCAGGGTGACATAAGTTTTTTTCCTGGAATTTTCATCGTCTGAGATGACGTAACGTTGGAGGATTAAATTAAAAATAGGAGAGGAAGAAAGGCAGAAGATACGTCCCACTTGTAAATTGAAACTGAGATTTTATTTATGTAAATCTAACTGCTGTGGTTCTCAGCGTCTCGTTCTATCGTGGGCGCGAAAGCCCGCTTAATTTTTCTCAGTGACTTCTTCATTAGGCTGGAGTTTCTTTTGCGTGCTGTAAATCTACGATATGGGACCACAGACGTTATTTCCCTTCTTAAGGAAGCTGTACTAAGGGATTTTGCGCCAGAGAGATCCATCACCCTTCGCCAGTTTTGAACCCGCATCTTCGGGAACCAGAGGTTAGATGTGACCCCTCGACCACCCGCTCAGTGTGCAGGCTCCCTTCACTCCCATGATGAAATCGGAGATAATTTGAGAAATATCTAGTTGTATTATGATTTGTTGAATGTAATTTTTACCTTGTGTTTATTAATTTTGATTACGAAAGCCATTCGAATTCACCCAGCGTCCATACAAAGTCGAGAATTATTATTATTAAACAACTCCTAACAATAGCGTGAAAATGAACCCAGGACTTCAGAACTGAAAATCCAGAAGGCTGACTACTCTCACAGAGATTCCCCGATTCTTTAGTAGCTTATAAAATATAAAAGTAGAAGCAGATAGCCGAATGAATACGGCGCCTTTAATGATTTCAGCGAGCAAAGAAAATGGAGGTCCTTGCTGAAAACTGTACATTTTCGGCAATATAAATATTGTATTATTTTTTAGTTTTTCTTTCTAACCATATTTAACAAGGAAAAGAAATAATTTATCGTGAACTGGCATCCTAATTATAATTTCAAAGTCAACAGTAAAATTTGCAATATTCTGGATTTTCAAGCTGATTTCTGAAGGCCATTTATTTAACACCGAAAGACGGATGTATTTAGGATGTAGATGTATTTAGGATAGCCGAGTAGAAAGTAAGTGCACCGTCCTGTAACAACACCTACGAATTTATTTCTCCGACACTTTAAAAGATATTTCTGTATTTCCAGACATTACAGTGAAAAATAAATGAAAGAAGAAAAATAGAAAACCTGTACCAACATGGGAATTACTTCTGAAAGAGACACATAAAAAAGAATTGGGAAATTTTTACAGCGTTTCAAAAATTATATATGTAAATAACTGTGTTATTGCCTGTTGTTTGTTCACACTAAATTTTAACTTCATTAATTTGATTGCTAGAGTTTTTAAAGGAGTGTAAGTATATTTTATGTTCAGGGTGCGCGAACAGCTGTTTATGTAAAGACGTACTTTAAGCTAAGACGAAATTGCTGACCTGAAGACAATATTCGTGAGCACATATTCAACCACCTGAATCATTACACACATTTTTTTTTTTTCAGTGAAGGAAATGTGCTTTGGGAAAGTTCTGGAAGGAAAACGAAATCCTTGGCTGTTTTTAAACAGGGTGACGTTATCTTTCAGAGAGAAAAAGGTTCAAATAAAATTATTATGTTCGGTTGCCAGAAATTGGTGGCTTTTGTTCGTTTATTGAGCAAATTATGTGTGTGGGTGTGTTTGAACCTCTAGAAATTATGAAGAATGTTATAAGTAATCAAAATTGAACTGTTTCAACCTTGTAATGAACTACGATTATATAGTACTCACGTAGCATACGATGAAGGTTTTACGTCTCCAGCAAATCTTTGTCCAGCAGATGTAACTGACGTAGCAGACGATAGTAATTTGATGACAACGATTTACGTCAGCAATCCAAAGTTTGTTCTGAGCAGAAGCTGTGCGTTACAGAAGATTTTGTACACTCGTGTATTGCACTTGGGGGGTGAGGGGAAGATAAGGTCAATCTGGGGTCATCGTGACGTCAAGCAAATCAACTTGTACTTTGATCTTAATTTTTAAAGAAAACAATGTTATTGTTCTCTGATGCCGACCATGGTTAAATGGGCCAAGTATTCCTTGTTATCTACGCTGTTTTATAAATTTTATTAATTTATTTTTAAGGGACGCAACGATGGTTCTTAAATTATGTGATTTATAATTCAGAATGAAGAGCGACTCTTATGGAATCTCGAAGATAATATTTATGACTTAGTGAAGAATAGGCAATGGTTTGGGAGTGCATAAATTATTAAGCAATTATCATGTGAGTTTCATGATTGGATTTCATTGCAGCTAATCTTGATAGATGTCACAATGAAGGACTGGATGGGGGGAGGTAATTGCTGGTAATAATGATGCAGTAGTATGGGTTAGGGCGCTCTGAACTCTAGGTATGCGCAATTCCAGCCTGACCTCAATAGGCTGCAATATTACTCTCTTCCATTTGCTTCATGCATTAATCAGTGTACTTTACAAGAAATATTATTTGAATTGCATCAATATAAATATCTTTGGTTAGTGAAAATAGTATATCGTTCCTTTGTATAAAACAAAAGAACATTTCGATTTAAATTTATATATCTCATAAAGCATATTCTTATAAACTATAAGTTTAATATAGCAGGTTACTCAATATTCTCTGTAGCTCATTCGGCAACACAATCATGTCACCTACTTGGTGATTTATAAAAATGTTTGTAAATAGCAAGTTTTGTTTGTTAGCAGTTCATTATATAAATATACATTGTGCGAATATAAAATCGTGAATGTTGAATGTGTGTGTTTGTTATCGGCTCCGACAGCCTTATCTGATGAGAGAGATAACACGAAGTATAAAAAATAACTCTGCAGCCTTTAAACATTTTTCAACCAACAATTTTTGTAAGATCCCTTTTGCTGATGGAACAGTCACTTCATAGACCGGTGTCCAGAGAGTTTCCACACCTCTAATTGGTAATAAGTGATGTGGTTTCTTATTGATTGTGATTCGCCAAGTGTAATGTTACCGCAGAATGGGTTTTTGTGTTGGTCAAAGTCAATTGGCCTACTCATTTCCATGTCATCAATTGAAATAGTACATATTTTCTCTAAAGTATCAAGAACTTGTAATTTATATTTTAGAGGTCCAAAGAGACTGTAAAAAGCTCCAAATGTCATTTTTTGAGCCCGTTATTCAGGGCACTGGACGATGGCAGAGGATAACTTCAATTGCACAAGTAGTTGCAGCCACGAATTCCCTGACGAACCTCATTTTCAGAGCAAGGTTAATGGATTCACTGGCCCAAGTTATAGGTTTGGCTTTTCATGCAGACACCTGTACTTTACTGAAGGAGAAATTCCTTATTAATGGAATTTGTTGTTCAAGTTGATACTTCAAGAAATGTATTTCTTCTTGCAATTTAATTGTAGAAACATTTGTTTCTTCATTTTATGTATCTTCATCGGGATGCTTATCCGGAATATTGTTTGGGTTCTCAGATTTTTCACCTTGACAGCTTGAAACCTGGAAAAAGTAAATTATTAACAGTTAATAAAATGAGACTTCAGGGATCTTGATGGATCACTAATCACATTTTTTTCAAAATTCATTTCTCTACCTAACTGAAAGAAAGAATGGAAAAAAGAAATACACATTTTGTCAGTATGTACTTATATTTATATAGTTTAAAGTGACAGATACGCAATAATACAAAATCTGCATATGCAGCTCAGATTCATGTGCATAAAACCATTTACCTTTAATAAACAAATGAAATTGTCATGCTTTACGGAATAAGATTTATGCAACCAAACCTCCAAAAAAATATTTTTAAATAGTGAAAACTGCAAACTTAGATTGGCAGGTGGTTTACCATATCGCATTTTCATACTTCCACTACTATATGTAAAACCTATTGCTTTTTTAATACAATAATTTCGTGCCATGATATAACAGTCCTACTTGGATTAAAATTCTTGTTTTTGATTATTTTAATTCTTAGCTCCAGGTTATTTATTTCAATATTATTTTAAAATAACATTTAAATTTATAAATTATTTTATTATCTGACATCGGTACAAAAAGATACGCAAAGCATGTTTAATAGAAGTTTTAAAATAACGCGTGCTTCTGACAAAATTATCAAAATATTGATTTTTTTTTTTCATTTTTGCTTGCTCTTTTTATGAACTTCGGGCTTAACTTATCATAAACTACTTATAGTTTTGCACTGTCGCTCTTTATATGCGTCATGTGATTATTTAGATGTATGCATGTAGGAGGACATGGCAAGAATTTTATAAAATTCAATCTTCTCTTCTAAATTTGGTGCATTAAAGTTTCCCATTTCTCTAAAAACTTCAATTGGGCTGTCTGGAATGAACACATTAAAGTGATTCATGTATACATTTACAGTACAATTTAACCACTGTTTGGGGAAAAACACGAACAATTTTCAGTTATTGTGCAAAAGGAAATATTTTTAAAGAAGATTGAACATTAACTTTAAGCACTCTGTGCACTGAATTTACATAGTTACATGAAATATGCAGTAATATATTTGTTTACCTTTGCTATGCATTAATTGCATTCGTATCACACTTCTTTAAAATGTTTTATTTCGAGTGTTTTAAAAAATTACAATTCGCATAGGCAAACAAACCTTAGTAAAGGCATCAATATTAGTACGGAATAATAAATTACTACATACTTCTAAACTGTGGTAAAATTTTCAGTTTGCTAGGATTAGCCGATTTCACAAATCCATTGACTTAACTGCATAACATGAAATGTTAGTAGCATTATTAAAAGCGCACCAACTTTATAACCAGATTTTTTGGGCCGTTGTTAGCCTTTTAGTAGGATTTGGGACTTTGAATAATTTGGATATTGTATTGGGCTTCAACTTTTCCATCCACCTACCCTTTTGCCCTTTGATGTTCCCACTGCTTTTGTTGAAAGTGTGCGTAAAATACTCGTATAATATATAGTAATTATATTTTGAGGTATAATTTTGACAAAAATTACAATTCCTAGCATAAGGATTCAAACCAAAGTCACTTTCCTACTTCCTAAACCATTTATATCTGTTCATTATTTATACCCAATTTTTAATTTAGCGGCCGTGCAATTACAGTTTACCATAGAAACATTTTGTGATATTATGTAACTAGCAGATTTCTATCGCCTGTGGTGCCATATGAGTAAAATCAGGTGTCGAAAATTCTTCTTAGGGGTTATGAATAACCCGCCTTAAATAAAGCGTGAGTTAAAAGATGATAAAAAGTTAATTTTTCACATTATGAACCTTTTTAAAAAAAGAAAAGAGCTCCCGTTGTGCATTTCCAGCCCTTCTTCCAATAGGAATCTAATTTTCTTCTTTTGTTTTTGTGACAGTATCCCTAAGGTATGTTTACTCTTCTCCTAAAGATGTGTGCCAATTATGTTCTAAACTGATGAAGGGTATAGGAAAGAAGTGTACACTCAAAAATTGACTAAATGGATGGAAATACATTTACTGGTGACCAAAACATTTCATAAATATTTTTAAAAAGGAGGGAGAGAAAAAAAGCATTTTGCAGAGCACTTGAACCATCTATGCTTCTATTAATTAATTGAATGAGCTATTTGTGAAGATTGAAAACAGCGGCTACATTTGTGCCTATAAGAGTAACAATCCAACGTTTGAATTATTTTTAATGAATAGTCTTGGGGTTAATTTTATAAGTCAATCTCTGCTTTGTACGCTATTTAGAACTACTTGTAATTGAGCGATAAGTTCCAAACAACCTACTCCATAAAGTCTACCTACATGTTGAATTCCGTTTGCCACGCTTGAGGTTTTGCAGCCAAATTGTTCTTCCGGAGTTGTTAGAGGGGAATCGGAATAATCGATACCTTGCAGTAGTCTTATTTGAGCAATTTTTGCAGAACAACAGACTATTATTAAAAGAAAGGCATAAGGAAACAGATTTAGCACTATGCGGTACACAAGATTGCTTGCCCTGGAACCAAAATGACTGATGCGCCTATCCACTCTTTATGACACGTTAGTATTGGTTATTTTTCCTTCCTTTACAACCTATATACAGTCAGGGAAGGTATTTAACTGCACCCAAAATGCGATAAAGTGAAAATGTGCATTTTCAAATATGCACTTTCGAGTACTTACATTTTAAAAAGGCAGCGTGCATGCTAAGGTTTTAAATATTGTAATTACTAAATATTGTATTTAAGTCTGATATATTTTACATATGCAAAACAAGTGTATTCACAGGATTCCTGTGCTCCAAAAAACTGTTTAATACAAAACCGGCGTTATATTTTATTTTATAGAAATGAATCTATTTTTTTTAGTATTTTATCTAAAGTGACAAATTTCTTTTTACATATTTCAAAACATTAACAGATATGCAGAAGCATTTTCCCAATGAATCCATAGTTGACATACAACGGCTTATTTTATAAACACTGGACTGTTATGTCAGCTTCCAGTATTCCACAAAATACACATGTCATAGTTGATTATCTCTTCGCAGGTATTTATCTAATCAGCATGAAGTTGGTTGAAAAGTGAGTATTATTCCTCCCACTCCCGAAAAGAGGAGTTCCTGAGTATCAATGTCCGAAAAATCATTAAGATATTCCTTTTTTAAAATTCAATACATTTGTTTCTTATCCATTACAGAATGTAAAACTCTTGTCTATCAACATGCATTGTTTAACTTCCAGATATAGGCCGCAATTAGAGGAAATTCAAATTGCATTAAGAACAAGTGTAGTGTAATTTAGTTGTTTATCGCAATATAACCGACCAAATGAGAGTGTTAACCCATCTATTAATAATTTTAAGGCATAAAAACAGGTTTCCCTGAAAATGTGTATGAAAAATAAATTTTTATTTATTTTTATATTTAACAACAGACTATTTAATTAGCAGGAGTATTTTCTTTAACTTTTTTATACCTACACGTTTCATTGTATATTCTTCAAGCTTTAGTGCTTTTTATAACAGTAGTTGCTATACATGAAATCCAATTATTCAGGACTAACATAGTTCCATTTGCCACGTTATAAAAATTAAGGCTACTCTGAGATGTCCAAAAATATAATGAAGTAAATTTAACACTTCTAGATACGTAATGCCAATTAAATAAACTGCCATCGTTCAAGGTAATAATGAAGTGGTAACTACGTACCTTCAATTTATACGATTAAATGTGTTCGGTGAATAGCTAAAGTGTAGTTACAGTGATGCATCCAAAGCCGTAATCTCCGTGATAATGCAGGGAAAAAATAGAAGGTTCATTTTTTAAACTGCCCCAATGTGCTATCAGTACGTTGTATTACTTTTTTTTTTATTGTACTACGTCACAGGACCTGTACTTTGAAGGTTTTCTTGGGCAATCGCTAGACTTTGTCTTTCAGACAGATTGAGTAATACTTGGTTTGATGTCCGTTAAGGGAAAGCTCCCATACTAGCTTATTGTGGAAATCCCCGCGTGTTGTAATTATTCAATAATGTTTACAGAATTGAACAAACATAGTGCGAAAATTTTTTATTTGTAGCAATCACAAGGTATTTTGATTTCATCAATAAATTTGCAAGCTATGAAGGCATGAGTTATTTGATCCAGGAAAATTCATTACATTATACTAAGGGGTGGACAGTGGCCAGCATCAAATCATGATTTAGTGAAACATTAGTTACCAGAAATTCCAAAAAGAAATTATATCGATTTTGAAAAATTTTTGAAAACATATGATAATTCAACTGTGTATTGTAGATAGTTAAATAACTGCAAGCAGTGTTACGATGTAAAACACACACACACACACACACACACACACACACACACACACACACACACACACACACACACACACACACACACACACACACACACACACACACACACACACACACACACACACACACACGCGCGCGCGCGCACGCATTATTTTCTACCTTTTCTCAGTATCTCTTGTTTATGAATTACTTAACCAAATTGTCATTTTATTTTTGTACCAGTCACATCAAATCCCACTTCTTATTTGTGAATCTCAAATATTTTATTTTTTAATTGTGCTAATGCCTTTATTTTCTTCAAGGTGTTAAGTAGTGATAATTTAAAAATGTAAAACCTTCGAGTAGATGGAAGGCAATGCAAAATGGAAAACGTATGAACTAAGAAGAGAAATTGAAAACTTGAAAGGAAAATATGCTTAAATAAGGTCTTTTGCGACAAATGAAGATACAATTTAATACTAAACTATGTAATATGTACGCAATATTAATAAAATAAAATTTTAAAAAGTAGGATAGGTCACTTTGGAAAAATGCACAACTGCTGCAAACATTTGTGGTGGATCGGTAACTCTGTCTTATTTTTCCCATTTGTAATGAAATCCAACAGCAGAACAATGTGCTATAGAGATTCAAAGGCAAAGACAGTAAATAACAATATATATAATAACCAAAAATATAGTTTAAACATTAAGTTGTGTTTAAAATGTAACATAAAGTAACGTAAATGTACAACATTTATTTACAAGCATGCTTCTAATTGTAACCTATCCATTTTTAAATCCCCCATATTATTTTGACTAGTTTTCACACTGGATACATATAAGGTAGTTAAGAGCTTTCACAGGTCAGTAATAGGTTTCAGCCAAGCAAAGTTGATATATCTAGTTCAGTTCAATCCTACCAAAATGATATAATCATTTTGAGACAAATCCTATCCAAGTAACTCAAGTCCCTTAAACAGTTACTTTACTAAACCTAAATTTCTTGTCTACCTAAATGCGTAAATATTCATGTGGTATATTTTGTTGATAGTTATTTACGAAATATTTGGTAAATTTCATGCCGGGATTAGTGTGGTATATTTTTATACCATAGAGCAAATAATTAAGCCATTTTCCATTCGTGGTGGATTTGGGTTAAAAGTTATCACATATTGTGAAGAATACATTGACCCGCGTTGAGGATTATGAAAGGGATCATAGACCACACTAAAACAACAGATTTTATTAGCAGCAGTAGAAGAGGCACCAGGGGATATTGTTAGTAAAATGTAATGAACTATTTTAACTGATTGACATGAAAGTTCTTAAATACCTTCAGTAATACCCTTACTGAATATTTAGACAACCTGAATGTGAAATATTGGCACCGATTTCACTAAAAGTTATATATTAACAAATTTTATTGTGTGAACTTTACAATTACAAGCAGAAACGAGGCTGAAATGTTGTCTACGGGCTCCGAAAGAGTAAAGCAGGTACAGTAGAATAAGTCTAAACACAACGGAAGTTTATGTACATTTAAAAATAATTCTATATATTTGCTTTTAGCCCACTTTTTAGTCTTTTCGAGGTACACATACACCAAAGTGAAAAATTACGCGAAAAGGTAAAAATTTGGACGGAATTTTGTTATTCAAAATATATTAAGTTTATTTAGGGTAGAGATCAAGTTATTGTTTAGTGACAAAGAGCAGGCCTCTTATTGTAATCCCCGCCTCCTCCAGTCTTTCTTCCTTTCCGTTCCACCTTGTTTTACATGAGCGTGTTCTTAGCAATTTCTTCTCATCTAATGACCCAAGGAGTTTATTTATTCTTAGTCATATAGTCGGCATTGCTGTTTCCATGAATTTTTCTGATCAGCCACTGTTCTCTAATACGTGCATGCATGACTATATAAAGAACGAGTTTTATTCTTTGGTTCAACAAACATTTAGCTAGTTTCTTCCATATCTTGTTACTTTTACATTCTTCTTCATTTACCTAAAGTCTGATTTTGATTCATCCATCCCAATTGGGAATATTATTCCCTCCTCTGATACTAAACTACATCTTTTACCGCTAAGCTGCCTGGACATTTCCCTGTCTTATACTCGTGTGACACATGCATATTCTTTTCTACCTTTTCTGAACATCCCTTGTTTATGCATTACTTTACCAAATTATCATTTCCTTTTTCTACCAGCCCCATCCCATCTCTTATTTGTGGATCTCAAATATTTTTGTTTACTATTAAATTGTATCTTCATTTGTCTCAAAAGACCTTATTTAAGCATATTCTCCTTTCAAGTTTTCAGTTTCTCTTCTTAGTTGTTAGGTTTTCCATTTTGTCCTGTTGTCCATCTTCTCTTAAGGTTTTACATTTTAAATTATCACGAGTTAACACCTAGAAGCAAATAAAGGCATTAGCACAATTAAAAATAAAGGAGTGTGGTTTAATACTCAAGTATTTCAGGCATCGCTTAAAACAAGCTCTACCCAAGAGCTAAAAATCGATAAATTGTTTTTGGGAACTAATATTAGCATAGCACTTCTAATTTAAGAAAAAGAAATGTATGGGCTGCACATACCTATAGAAAGAAGCGAAATATTTGCCCGCCTCTGTAGCGTATCTGCCCCACTTTAAGAGGTCCTAGTTCGAATCTCAGTCAGGGTGAGTTGTCTGTATACATTTTCTCCGGTGTTTTCCCTTATCCTAAATGATGAATGTCGGGCACTCTAAGCCCTATGGACCCTGGGCTCATTTGAGCATGATTTTACTCATTTCATTCATCGTCCGATATGACAACGTTGGATGACGTTGGTTACAGGAAGAGTGACTTATTCTTTCACCTATATCAGCTAGAGAAATGACAGCGAAATCTGAACCACAACTTAGTATTTACAAAACAGCAGTACGGCGATAACTATCTTAATATATGAAAGAGTAGAGCCAGACTGAAAAATTCAATGCCATAACCGGGGTTTGAACCACGGATCTTCTGACTTCCAGCCGCTCTAAACCATTGAGCTACTATGGCCAACGTACCAACATGACATTAAATTCTCCAACTGACTCGTGTTTATCCCGGTAAACTACTAGGAGTTCTCATAAGCACATGAGAGAACTACCTTAATTGCGACTTACTATGCTGTAAGTACCTTAAGGCCCGGGCTTTGTAGTTCGGACCACTATTAGGTACAATTAATGGAAAGTAATTGTTCTTTCACACTAGCCGTGTGTAGGACGCACTATGAAAGGGTAGAGCCAGACTGAACAATTCAATGCCATAGCCGGGATTTGAACCACGGATCTTCTGGTCTCCGTCCAGCCACTCTACCCTTTCAGTCTGGCTCTACCCTTTCATAGTGCGTCCTATACACGGCTAGTGTGAAAGAACAATTAATTTCCATTAATTAAACCTAATAGTGGTCCAAACTATAAAGCCCGGGCCTTTAAGTACCTACAGCATAGTAAGTCGCCATTAAGGTAGTTGTCTCAAGTGCTTATGAGAACTCCTAGTGTTTTACCGGGGGTGGGGGGGAACGAGTCAGTTGGAGAATTTAATGTCATGTTGGCACTTTGGCCATAGTAGCTCATGGTTAGAGCGGCTGGACGGAGACCAGAAGATTCGTGGTTCAAATCCCGGCTATGACATTAAATTTTTCAGTCTGGCTCTACCCTTTAATAGTGCGACCTACACACGGCTAGTGTGAAAGGACATTTAATTTCCTATCTTAATATAGCTAAAAATTAAGCCCGCCTCTGCAGCGTAGATGGTAGCGTGTCTGCCTCACGTTCAAGAGGTCCCGAGTTCGAATCTCGGTCAGGGTGAGTTACTTGGATAAGGTTTTTTCCGGGGTTTTCCCTTATCCCACAAGACGAACGTCGGGTAACTGTAAGCTCCAAGGACCTTGGACTCATATGAGCACCATTTCACCAATCCATTCACCGTCCGATATGACTTAACGTTGGAGGACGTAAATTACAAACAAGGAAGCTAAAAATTAATGCGTGTGTATGTGTTGAGGAGAGCTGACGGAGCAGGGTATAAAATAATTGTTCGTTGAGAATGCCATGGCTTATAAAATGCATGTAAAATATACCATGTTAGATTCACATTATTTTATACTCTTTAACGTGTTTTTTTTTTTAATTTTAAATTATGTCCTCTAATATTATGTCGTATCGGACGATAAAAGGATTAATGTTCATATGAGCCTAGGTTCCACAGAGCTTAGAGTTACCTGACGTTTATCTTTCAGGATAAGAAAAAATCCTATTAAAAACCTCATGCAGATAACTCACCCTGATCTGAACTCGATACCTCTTGAATGTAAGACAGACACATCCTAGTTATTTTCTAGACATTTTATGCTTTTTGTTTCAAACTTAAGGAAACCAAATACTTTCCCATTCCTTTTTATGTTCCTGTGCAAGAGGTCATTGCTCTGATGTTTACCTTTGTGGTTCAGATAGACAACTGAAGTTGTTTGCGCATGCTGTTTAGGTATATATTGGTTACTTAATTTGAAATTATTTATACACAGAAATATATTGCTAATAATGAAACGTACATTAAATCGCTTTTTAATGTTATAGCATACAACATAATCTTACGAGTTTGCAGTGGATAGAGAAAGCTTTGTTATTATAGCACCTCACTTTTTTGTTTTTAAAGGTTTTCTTTCTAAACGTTATTAAAAATTTAGAGCATGGCACATATCAAAATGTTTTGTAAATATTTTGGCGAAACGTTTGTTATTGGCGTACAAATTAAAACAAAAGTGTATCGCAATCTTAGTAGTTAATTGAACAGTACGAGTTAAATCTTCGAGATGATCCGATCACGTTAAGTAAATACATGTTGCTGCAGAAACTGCTTATGCTAATAATAAGTCACGTGTCAAGGCAGGCAGGAAAAGAAATGTGCAGCGATATCTCTAGTTGAAACTCGTTTCATTCACAATCGCTTCTAGTGAGTAGAGGAACTTTAATAGATATCAATTGTTTACCAGACACAATAACAATAGATGATTATGCCACACATACATTATTTCTTTGCAAAAAATATCCACATTCGGGCAAAGTATCACATAGGCAATGGACCATGAAGTACCAGTCCGAAGAGTAATACAAATAAGAGTAATCCATTGGTGTAAGATTTTCTGAAACATTACGTATCTGAGTTTTGGTTCCAGTTATCACAGTTCAGTGGGAATTTGAATGAAGTCACCGACAATTTATAGAACGTCTACTCTAATAGTATACATTTTATTTGTCAAGCCAATGTGTCAGACGTAATTTCGTAAACTATAAATCATAAAATAAAAAATAGGAAGCATTTTCTGTGTAAATAATTAATTTGACGTTTATCCAACCTTTAATTTATGTGCTACATTTGGTTTAATGCAGAGATTCGCGAACTATAGAGGCTTGAGTGACTCGCAAAGTGGCTTTGAAGACTTATCTAGAAGAAAACAAATATATTATGTGATGATGATGGTGATGATTACAATAGCAATCAAAACAGCAACAATAATGTAGGTTTTGCCATTTTGTCAATCTAGTTCAAATCCCTTTGAACTAGATTAGAACTATACATCAACAATAATTATACCATTGCATCATCCACTGAATATAGAGGATTTTCAGGCTACATGCCAAATGCGATGTATCTACACAGTTGATGAATGTCGCTACATCTTAATGACCCATCGTAACAAAAATTTCTGAAACTGTCACCCTTCTTGTTCGAAAGCATTGTATCGAACTTCCAATACTTGACTGACCGTGGAAACCTACAAATATTGTTTCGAAATGTTATTCAAACTCCCTTTCAGTTAACAGAAATTATGGTTTCATGCATAGTATAGACTCCCAGATGTGTTCAAAAGTGTTGAGCCTACAACGAAACTTACAATAAAACTGACTTGGAAATTATTATCTCAATTAACAAGAAGCCAACAGCAGAGTAGTAATTATATAAGAGTGGAGAAGTATTTGCTTTTGCTTTAGAAAATATCTCTATCTTGCGTTAAAATTTGTAAAGAAACCCTTCCGTCATCGCTGACAGTCGAGTGGAGTGAAGGTTGGGGACTATTCGCAGCTTTCACGTTGCCCGCCTCGATAGCATAGATGGTAGCGTGTCTGCCTCACGTTCAAGAGGTCTCGAGCTCGAATCTCGGTCAGGGTGAGTTACCTGGATAACCAGTAGATCCGTGGTTCAAATCCCGGCTATGGCATTGAATTTTTCAGTCTGGCTCTACCCTTTCATAGTGCGTCCTACACACGGCTAGTGTGAAAGAACAATTAATTTCCATTAATTGTACCTAATAGTGGTCCGAACTATAAAGCCTGGGCCTTAAAGTACTTACAGCATAGTAAGTCGCCATTAAGGTAGTTGTCTCATGTGTTTATGAGATCTCCTAGTGGTTTACCGGGATAAACACGAGTCAGTTGGAGAATCTAGTGTCATGTTGGCACGTTGGCCATAGTAGCTCAAATGGTTAGAGCGACTGGACGGAAACCAGAAGATCCGTGGTTCAAATCCCGGCTGTGGTATTGAATTTTTCAGTCTAGCTCTACCCTTTCATAGTGCGTCCTACACACGGCTAGTGTGAAAGAACAATTAATTACCTGGATAAGTTTTTCCGGGGGTTTTCCTTATCCTTCAAGATGAATGAGCATCATTTCACCCATTCCATTCATCGTCCGATATGACTTTAAAAGAAGTTAAATGGTCGTAAATTACATATACATACATATATATATATATATATATATATATATATATATATATATATATATATATATATATATATATATATATATATATAAATTTCACTTTAGTTAGCGGCATACAGTGAGTCCACCTTCTATGCAGGATAAGGAATTTCTAAGCATTAGAGCAGGACAGCAAAAACTCTGAACGTTTCTTGGACGACATACAAAGATGCTGCACGTAACAATTCACCACTCTATATCCCTCTTTTGGCGTTCAGACACTACTCAGGTTTTTAACTGAATGTCAGTGACGCTTCATCATTGTTTTCATTCTTTGTAGAGATAATGGCGTGAGTATAGATTGCTTAAAACCAAATTCTTGAGAATTTCTACACTTATAGTTTGGGATTTTGATTATCCATTCGCCCTGGATATGCTGTGATAGAAGGTATGTTTGTTCTTTGAAGGAATATCGACCGAAGTTATTAAATCATTGAAGCTGTAAATCCTCCAGATAGGGAGATAATCCGCTTAAGAGTGACTGCTTGTATCAGTGCATGACTGCACATGGCTAGATGTTTAACGAATTATTTATAACGTCCAACTGTGCTGACGGTTAGTTTGAAGCTCGAAGCTCAAGTAGATGATTTTATACAAGGACAATGAGCAATATGACTGATTATAAAATAATTACCTATGGAGTTGGAATTTTGTTTCTATATGGTGCTATACGCGGTGGAAGAAACTCAAGTTATCAAATAGTGAAACTGGAGTAAACAAGTAATAATGCTAATGTAAAATAGCTGAAATATGATTTTCTATACCATTTTTCACAGTTTGAAATAACGTGAATGGCATAAATTTAAAAAATTATTAAAAGAACCCTATGAAATTTGGAAGGATTTCTATTTGAAAAATTATGAGCAATAATTAATCTGCTATACCTTCCAATTAATCAGGATTACCTGATATTAAGATTTAAGAGGAAACATGATATATACGGTTATTTTCCGATTAAAATTATTTATCGAATACATTTGCGACTTCTAAAGTAGATTAGTATAAACAGATATCTGTCGTCACATTGTAAAGTGATATACCTACAGTCTGATTTTTAAAAGAAGATACGTGAAGGTCATCAAGCAAGGGACGCAAAGGGTAAGAGGGCAGGTCGTTGCTATGGAAACGTAAATAAAGGTTGCCAGATTGCTTACACTGGTGAATCACATACTCAGATAGCTGGAAGCCTTGTTTATGTTTCGAGTGTTGAGAGGATAAAGAAAGGGGACCTGCATTACTTCCTGTCTGCTGCTGGGCAACTTGCAGGACTCCTCCTGGAGAAACAGATGACCTTCACGTTTCTTCGTTTAAAAATCAGACTGTACGATACATAGGTAATATCGCATAGACTCCATTGCATGTTTCGTTTCTGTACAGGATTTGCATGGTTTGAAAGCTAAATATTCACAAATATTTGCAGACATGTTTCTTAGAATGTACATATAAAATGAAATAAACATTAAGATATGAATTTTGAAGCATATAAAGCTGTTTTGGGAGTGCATCTTAGTTTTTATATTTCTTGAGCCTCTTTTTTTTGCGGTTTCCAATGCGATACTTTCTACCCAAGTACCACATTTCCATTTTTCTTTTACACTTAATGATTCCGAAAGGAACTAATGGCAAAACAAACTTTCAAAATGGGCACTGAAATATTGCTGCAGCTAAAGCCTCTGTATCCTGTTCACTGAAGCAAGATATGGTAAAGTAGCAGCGCTCGAATGACTTTGTTTACGCGGATAAATTGGACATCAATTGACGGATTCTGAATTTCTTTAAGTAGGGATTAACACATTTTGAAACATAGGTACTGCACCGAGGAACAAAATGCAGTCACTAATAGGGTATATCATATTTATAGATTTTCAAACGCGGTATAAGGGATTGACAGATCTTTTTATGGAACAAATACTAATTAAAACGTTGAGAAAACGCTAACAAGATCATTAAATAAATAATTATTTTTAGTATGACATTTCAGTTGTTTGGTTGCCCAGTTTTAAGTTTTTGTTCCGGTTGTAGGTTAATTATTAATCGGATGTTTTCTGGTAAAAGCAAGATATACTTGTTTCGATCTTTTTGAGTCTCTCGCCTTATTGGCCTGAACGAACCGATGTTCATTTGATTTAATTTAGATTAGTAAGATGGAAATGTAAATGTTGGTTTTGATTTTACCAAAGTAAAGTAATACAAGACCAATGTGCTCACATTGATGGGGGATTCGTCTGTGTGGGCGTTTATTTCATCGTATTTGGATGTACCCCAAATAAATTATAAAAATAATTTGTAAATAATAAATAATTTCAGAAGAAATGATGTTTATACCACCTGCAAATTTGCATGAACTTGCTTCGTCTCTTGTTGGTCTTATCTCTTTGGTTAAGCACAGTATTGCAGTTTTCTATAAATATATGAATTTACCATTAAGCACACTATTTTAATAAGTCGTCAAAATGCCCGTTTGGAAACGATTGCCGTTATGTGTCCACACCATGAACGTAGAGTGTAGGTATTACTACCGAGAGGGTGAGAGTCCATAGGAATTAAATCGAGCTGTCATCTGCACGGCATATATATGGATATAACGTATTTTAAGGCTGAATTAGTTATTAATTAATAAATAATTAATAGCTAATTAACAACTAAGACTAAATAATAGGAATATGTTGTGATATGAGTGTAATAGCACCTATAGTTTGGGGACAGAAGTTTCAGTTCTCTCAGTTCTCAAGCCAAAACATTTTTAAAATTATTTTGGCCGTACATTTCGGTTGGTTGTATAACTTATAAGTAATTTAAGATGTGAAGCAGTACACAGAATATTTACCAGAATACTTACGTTATTTTTATATTTGAACAGGTTCACAAATTTCCTTCCTTCCCTCCTTCCCTCCCTCCCTCCTTCCCTCCCTCCCTTCCTTTCTCCCTCCCTTCCTTTCTCCCTCCCTTCCTCCCTCCCCCCTTCGTCCGTCCCTCCCTTCCTTCCTCCCTCCTTCCCTCCTTCCGTCCCTCACTCCTTCCCCCCTCCGTCTCTCCCTTCCTCCTTCCTTCCTTCCCTCCTCCCTCCCTCTCTGCCTCCCTCCCTCCTGCCTTACTTCCCTCCTTCTCTCCCTCCCTACTTCCCTCCTTCTCTCCTTCCCTCCTTCCTTCTTTCTTTCTTTCTTTCTTTCTTTCTTTCATTCTCTCATTCTTCCTCCCTTTCTCTCTTTCTCTCTTTACATATTTATTTATTTAACTGCCCTCTTATACCACTACTAGTGTTAGGGTATTTTTGTTCCTCTTAACCCTTATGACTGTAGGCGGCGGGTTGAGGAACAAAATCTCTGGATCAGTGAGAGAGAGGATCCAGAATGGGTTATCAGCCCAATGCCTGGAAAACGAGTGGGGGAAGTGGATGACAGAAGGAGGGCGAGAGGGGCAATTAGTGGAATGCTGGCGGGGGAAACCAGAGGATCCGAAGAAAACCCGCTCCAGCGCCGTGTTGTCCACTGCAAACCTTACTTTGTGGTCGCTTGGGATCAAACCCGGACCGCCTTGGTGAGAGCTGCGTGGTCTAACCACTCAGCCACACGTGGCGCTCGATCCTGGGTTAGGAGGTATAAGAATAGCAAGTTAGACTAGTGAATGAATATAATTCTTTGTTTAGACATATGTTATACCATATTTGAACTTGTTTTGGAATACCTATTTCATTTTAGGTAGCCTAAGACTTACAGAATATTGAATTTCAGAAGAATAATTAGTTTTCTGATTGTTTTGAATATATATGTTGCTAAACTATTGAAAGATTATATGTAACACATTTGTCTTAACTTCTGATACAGGTATGGGCTGATATTCCTGGTAAGAAAGCGTATTTTCATGGAGGGCCTTAGAATAGCAACCTTGCCACTTGGTCTGTTCAGTGGTCTCTTCTCCAGGTAGGAGTTTTAATATATTTGTTTGCCAATTTAATGTTAAGTGATAAAGACACAGACCATTTATATTTGTTTATAACATGTTGGCGGATCAGATCTGTTCTTTAACAAGATTGCATGAGCTTTTTCTACTCACTTGCCCGGCATTGTCAAAGAATGTACATCGAAGCAAATTCTAAAACATGCAGTGTAATTTCGATGTAATAGCCTCTTTGGCTATTCTTATATATAACAAACTTCACTACAAGTGGATTAGGTTGAATATTTTCTCAGTTGTAAATTTACTCATGTTTACTGTGTACATATAGGTATACATACGTATTACAGTGGCTAGAATTGTGATGGTTTAAACAATATTCATCAGTTCATTCCCGATGAGTCCGTCTATTATGGCGAGGGGACAGTAGGCAACCGGTTGTATTTTCATTATTAAAATTGTGTGTTGTGTATACTTTAGTACACAGTAAAATGTAAATAATCCAGATGGTATTTACAATCATGGTTAGTGCCTAATGTCACTGATTGAGATCCTTTGCCGTATGTCGCTGACTAACGAGTGAGCTGCGAACTACTATAACACTCACTTCATTCGACTGAGTCAGCGGTGACGGGCAGATTTGTTTCAAACAATAACGCCAGATGGAGGTATTTTCTAAAGCAGGAGAGCTATTGAGTATGCGAATAATTATGATTGCGTGGTTTCAATACGTTTTGTTAAATATATTTTACATTCACATATGTTTCTTTCCCAATTATATTCCTACGAATTACTCTTACAAAGGCTTATTTTGCTGTACCCACTCTTACATAAACGACTGATCTATTTGCTCCTTGTTAATCGAGAAAATGACGTTCTAAAACGGCTTCACTGTGCATTTCGTTGTAGGTTTAGGAGGATTACGAGGGAGCTGAAGGATTAATCAAGTAATTAAAAAGCAGAACGTCATGTGATGGCTTTGAAATTTCACTCTTTTCATGCCAGAGAGATTAGCACAACAAAACTTTGAGGAAAAGGCCAGGCATATACACATGAGTGTGTGTTTTCCGTGTGTAAATAGCACAACTCAGGACTTAACAAATTCATAGTTTAACATAGTTTTAACAATGTTTAAAGATTTTGCGTGTCTCCTGAGATTCAGCAGTTGGACAAAATGTGCTCAGAATGCACATTTTGTACACCATAAATATTGATGTTATAAAACTAGTTTGTCAGAAATTTATTGAAAGTATGACAGTTTAATCAAACTTGTTTGTATAAAGGGTACTTTAGAGTGGGAGGATTTTTATAAAAATATTCGTGTCACGTCTTTGGAAGACGCTGAATATAGTTTTCTATTTAACGAAATTTTTCTTTTTTGAGTTATGGTGTTACACAGCACACGCATACACACACAGGGATATTTTAACAATTTCTTTTTAAGGTTCTC
This sequence comes from Mantis religiosa, assembly GCA_030765055.1. NCBI lineage: Eukaryota > Metazoa > Arthropoda > Insecta > Mantodea > Mantidae > Mantis > Mantis religiosa. The sequence goes on along the minus strand of CM060947.1, from coordinate 146,369,467 downwards.
CACTTATTACTTACCAAAACCTTTAAAAGAAACTTTTTGAACCTATATAAAAAATTGCGTGTGCTTAAGACCACACGACAGAAGTGAAAACTTAAAAACCATTTATTATAAATTATTCTTAAAAATTATTTTCAAAAATTTAATGTTGACACTCATTCTCGCGCAAAGAGGCCAGTTGCGAGCTAAACATTTCATGCCTAACGCTAAGTGTGCTCGCAAATGAAAATACTCTGAAAAAAACTGAATGACTACGGACTTGCGACCGTGCGAAGAGGGTTATACATAAAGGATTTATAAAGGAAGTAAAATAAAATCACATAATATACTGTTTTACATGTATTTTATTTTTATATTAAAATACATGCTATTCCACATCATTTTTCATATTTTGTTTCTTGCTGATACACATATTTCATTGTATTTTTATTCTTAATAAAAATACACGTTCATATATATCTTATAACATAATCATATGATATTCATTTGCTTATTTGCATATTTTTTGAATATTCGAAAATGTTTGGTTACGTATACATTTTACACATGTTACTACATATCCGCACATACACTCATTACTACATATTTTATTACACGTTCGTACATATTTTCATATATATTATATTACCTGTCATATTCATTTCAAATGTTTTGTCACAATTGATACTGATATAATACATTTTCATCTCAATTCAAATGTGTTTGTTCGATGTTTTGTCTTTAAATTTTTATTTTCCAAACTAAATAATATATATTTAAATATTTTTTCCTATAAAAATCAAATTTATATATCAAATCTTATGACCCTCAGTTGGTCTTCCAGTTTGTGGAAAAACATAACCTATAAGTTGTAAATGAAAATAAAAGCAAAACTTCATTTTAATACGTGATAATTTTATTATTTACGTGTTATTACATTTAATTTACGTTTTACGTTTTACTACTTACAATAAAAGTAAATTGTTAATAAAAATAACCAGTTCTTAAATGAAACATCTCTTTCACGAATTCCTAACACTTTTATTTCCAATTAGCACACTCGTTTTATTTTTCGTTACTAAGGTTTTAATTATCCAAATACCAAACTTCGGTGATATTATCTGTTCCTTTTGACTATTATTATTGTTTAAAGTGGAATTTGACATGTTGTCGACTTGTTAAATGACAAAAGGTTATCTGACCGCATCGGTTACCAGTACTTGACAGACGTTTGTAAGAACGGCCCTAAGACAATTATTTTTTTAATGAAACTCCTGTAGGGTTTCTGAATTTTTCATAGTATTTGAAATATGTTAAAACATACCTGGATGCGTGTTGTTGATACGCTGTTGAGTGCGACAGAAAATCTATGTGTATAGCGGTATTGACAAGACTGAAAAATTAACTTATGAATGTTAAAACTTCCTAAAGAAGTTTTCACTTCAAAAATAAAAAAAATTAATACCGTTGGTGGAATCCCAATATCGAATTTTGAGGTAGAACACAATTGTCTGCTGTACCTACTATCTATGTGGTAGAAAAAGATAAAAATAGAGTTTTTAGATTGAGGGCTCAAAATATATATCTGGATATCGAATATTTGGGAGAAACGCAATGCCTTCTCTGCTTGCTAGGGAGGTTATACAGAAATAATAAACTTTCGTAGGAATGGCTGGGGAAGGTATTTAAAAATAAATGAAATGCTGGCCACGTAGCTCACTCGGTAGAACACATGTTTGCAGTGCGAGGGTTCGATTCCTCGCTGGCGATGAAGATTTTTCTCCAACCAAGATGATTTCCCATCTTCTCCAGAGTCTGGAGGTATGAATGAGAGTGCGAATGTGTGCGTGATCTAATGATTAAAATCCATAGTACCTGCAACCCAATAGCGAGATATGTTCCAAAGGAGAACGGCCGCCGATATGGCCTTTGCAGTTAAAGGTGAGGTACAAATGGGGAGGGGGTGATAAGTGTGGAGAAAGTCTGTAAACGTTAAATTTCATTTTTATACAAACATATTCGCTCACACGGATCTAGTATTTAATTTCAGCATCTTCCAAAGAAGTGTTACGAAGCAAATTCTCTCACCCTAAAGTATCCTTTACATTGAACATGCTTAAGGTGTTTCTTACCCCAACAATCTTAATTAAAATACTACGTATTTGAGATATTTGCATGATACATTAAATGCACACACTCATACAAATTCTTAAATTTCCTGGGACAGCCTGAGAAGACCTCTTCATTCTTCATGACCTTTTATATTTATGTTGTAGACCCCAGCGAGAAAACTGACTAGAGCCACATAAACATTAATATGAGTTACGCCTATTCGCTTAATATATCTACTTGGAAGTACTGCAAATGATAGGGTGCTTTTTTCTTGTTTTCGGTGTTTTATGCTTCCGTGTTTTTCTGTAATTTTTTGTGGTTCTACACATATGCCCAATACACACAAACACACATGCTCAAAGCAAGACACGAAACCGCAACCCTTTGCGCGGCGGAATGCCAGAGACATAAACTCCTGCGACCATGGCTACGAGGGTCGGCAATGGTGTTTGAAGCTCAACTACTTTTCTGTTGAAGTTCAATGAAATTCAGTCTTTGGGACAAAAATTGAAGGTATTTGGCATCATTTATTGCATCTAATTATTTAAAACTAACAACTTTAAATGTCTGCTATAACCCCTGTTATTTACATTTACCATATGTAGGCGTTCAGCCATCTGGTGATTGATTTTGGCAGAATTTGTATTTTGTATTAAAATATCAAATAATTGTTGAACTTCTTTGATTATAATTCATTCACGAAGATATTTCAACGATTTATATAAGTTTCCAGATTGGGATATTCAAGATCTTTTTCTTTTTAGGTTATCCCTTTTACACTGTACTACTTCATAACATAGACTGCTAAAATGTATTTGACATTCAAAGAAATATGTACTAAAACAATAAGCGCGCGTAGTGCGGATCTCATCACTGATGCTAAAATCGGTGCAGAGGTAAACAAATAAAATAAGGTGTTTAAAAAATTATTCAGATTTACAATATTAAAAAAAATTGGTCCAATACTTACCAGTTATAGTGAAAAGTTCATCACTTTCCCTCTATGGAACTGTCTGAAAGGACATTCGTTTGTAGTCCCGCGATGTGCTATTCATACGTGGAATGGGTTCAGAATGAAGGATGCCGAAATTTCGAAATGTTTATAGATTGAATTCATTGAATGTATCATAAAATGTTTATTATTCCAAATATTCATAAAGGAACCATAATACTCCTTATTATATAAAACATTACAGTAATACTTGTTATTTTATGCTTATATTAGAATTATGATTTTTATCTGGACCAAGACAAGTGGCCCACAACATAATCAATGAACGTTGCGCATGAACGTAGTATTACCAAAGTTTCTTAAATGAATCATGGTACCTTGCAAATGATCATCATATTAGAGTAATTATAAATGATTATCATCATCATTGTTAATTACGCTCATTACTATTCAAAAGAGTGCCATTGAAAATCTGATACAGAGATTATCCTTATGAGGTTCACTGAATCCAGCGTCTTCAAAAAGACAATATATAGCACGCGCGAGCGCGTGTGTGTGTTAGGTAATAATATAACATAGTAAACAAAAGCCGATAAGTTAAGCATCTTAAAAGAATACCACACGAAAAGCTTCAGCAAATTTCTCGTACCAAGTTATTCCTTGCAGGGAAAATTTGTGGACAATTTTATGGCTATAGCCTGTGAAGTCCTTTTCATTCGTAATGAATACTGTACATATAATTTGTTAATCAAAGTTGGGCAAGAACTTACTGCACAAAACATCTGTGTTGGATTCACCGTTCTTTATCTTTTCTCTCTTCTACAAACTATTCTTAGTAAAGTTCATTCTTCTATCGAAATCTTGTTTATTGATATAAAAGACCACTAGGTTTAAAAATAAGAATTTAATCTCTAAGGTTTGCTCATTCACCTTTCTTTCACCTATTAACTCATGCTTTATGTAAGGCTTTATGAAAGTAAACTTTAATGGAGTGTCCTGTGTAGCAGTGGCCTGGGCCAAAAATACAGAGCAGTCCCAAAATAGTAAAAGCTTAGTACCTCAATAGTAATAATAATAATAATAATAATAATAATAATAATAATAATAATAATAATAATAATAATAATAATAATAATAATAATAATAATAATAATAATAATAATAATAATAATAATAATAATGGTGATGATAGTAATAATAACATTATTATTATAATAACAACAATAACATTATTATTATTATTATTATTATTATTATTATTATTATTATTATTATTATTATTATTATTATTATTATTATTATTATTATTATTATTGTTATTGTTATTGTTATTGTTATTGTTATTGTTATTGTTATTGTTATTGTTATTGTTATTGTTATTGTTATTGTTATTGTTATTGTTATTGTTATTGTTGTTATTATTATTATTATTATTATTATTATTATTATTATTATTATTATTATTATTATTATTATTATTATTATTATTATTATTATTATTATTATTATTATTATTATTATTATTATTATTATTATTATTATTATTATTATTATTATTATTATTATTATTATTATTATTATTATTATTATTATTATTATTATTGTTATTGTTATTATTGTTATTATTGTTATTATTATTATTATTATTATTATTATTATTATTATTATTATTATTATTATTATTATTATTATTATTATTATTATTATTATTATTATTATTATTATTATTATTATTATTATTATTATTATTATTATTATTATTATTATTATTATTATTATTATTATTATTATTATTATTATTATTATTATTATTATTATTATTATTATTATTATTATTATGTGTAGGTATGGTACATATTTATGAATTTTGTAATGGCTATATGAGCACTAAAGCTATATTCGGTTTCAGTAAAGCACGTTGCTATATTATATCTTTGAAGTTCCCTGCTGTTCCCATCACTCGGCAAAAGGAAGAAATAAAAGAATGGCGATTTACGATATGAATAAACCTCATGTAGTACATTTAAATGACTTCCTTTATTTTCTGTCCTTTATTTTCTATAGATTCTACACGCTATTCTTGCGAGAGCTTGTTTCTCTTCTTACATCATGTTATTCGTAAAAACCGTTACAAAAATTTTTGTCACACTTTTTAATTTTGTAAGAAGATGAATAAGAGGAAACCGGACCAACAGACTTTGAAAGCTAATGGCGTTAAAATTCCGAACTGGAAAATGACATTGCCAGAAACAGTACCTAAGTTGACAAAGGACTGAGAAATCAGAATAACAATGCATATCTCAGACATATCTGATTGTTCACGGATATATTTGGCATATATTATGTGTTAAGGATATATACGTTTTATATGCAGTAGTATGTTCTCTACCAAATTCCTTCTGAATAAAGAGGGCTTAAGATGCTATCTCCAGAAAATACGACATGTATCTTATAGGTATCATAAGAAAATTTAAAATTTCCAAAAAGCTTCCATATAAATTGAGTATAGTTTGACTATACTCTTCGTACCGTACTTTGGAAAATGGCGAACCTAAATAATACGTTTCGTACTTATTGCTACATTGGTACATTTCGGTTTTGGGTTATTCTGTAGAGGCAAGCGCACAAGCATATACGCACGCACGCACACAGACGTGCGGAAGTTTTATCGTTGACTAAATTCTTTTTGTTATTGTTTATTCCAGAATCCCTAAATATGTATTTTCGGTAAATTCTCGACATAGCTATGATTTTGGGTGCAGTACGATGTCGTGCGTGCTATAAGTGATAGATAAATGAAATCTGTTTTATTATTAACGGGGTCGCAAAAGGTGCATTTCTGATAAAATATTGATTTTGAATTTTTGGATTATATATATATATATATATATATTGCATAGTAGGAAAAATAATATATATGTAAAATTTAAACATTTAAGCAAATAATAAATGTATATTGTATAAATTAAGCGTTTTAGCAAGGTATAGGTATATTTTTAGCATAGTAAGATATTTTCACTCCCTTCCTGTTTAAAATCATTCAAAGTCATTTGGATTGAAGGGGACATGACAGCTTTTCTCAAAAAATTTAATATACACGGTTTGTTTTTCATGTAAATATGGTATATATCTGGTATTTTAATCACAATTGTTACAGAATTTTAGAGAAAATAATAATAATAAAAAAAAAGAACTTTGAAAGGCTTTACATGTTAAGGATGGATTTGAGATGAGTGATTCTGTAAAATATTAGTGTCACATCTTTGGAAGATGTTGAATCTAATACCAAGTTTGCATTTATTACACGTTGTATATATTTATTTATTTATTTATTTATTTATTTATTTATTTATTTATTTTTGGGATTACTCAGAACTACACGTGCAGTTTTTATTTGTTTTAGTTTTCTAAAATAGTGTTAGCAATTTTTATTGAAATGTCTTAATGTTTAACACATTTTATAATGAATAAAATATATATTTTGTGTATTTTCTATGAATAGTCTGTGAAGTTATTTTGTTTGTGAATTGATTTTGCATGCGTTTACATAGTTGCTGAAGGATAGACAAAAAGGGATAGATATAAATTTGCAACACAAAAATTGCAGATCTCGCTAAGGGCAACAAGAATTACATCAAAGAAACGTTTGCGAAATAACCATTTTCGAGACATTCATTTGTTATTGGTTTCAATTTTCAGAAGTTTATTAATTTTAAAACGTCGTATTACCGATTTGTCTGCTTATTGTTATGCAAATACTGAATTTCAAAATCATTATAAAACGACCCATATTTTACCTGTTAGACTATCATATGGCCAGTTGAATCTGTCTTGTAATTTCAGAGGATGCATAATGAACCCAGTTCTGCAATCTTTCTAATCAACTAACAACAAATAGGTCATGCGAGGAATGGAATTTCAAAGCCATTTTCTAGCAACTATTCGTAAAAATGAGTTGACTATTTTATATAACGCTCCTGGATTCCGTTTTACCTGCAGCGCAGTATGTCTGTAATAAAGATGTTTCTGTAAATCGTTGTTTCTTAGATACATAGAAGAAAATATAGAAAAGTGGCTGAAAAACTGATGAGGATATAGCATTCAGGTTTCGCCCCTTTTGTTATGTAAGAACAGGGAATTTTAAAGACATTACCGAGATAAGTAACAAAGTGTTTTGTAAGCTTTTAAAATGAAGTAAATAAGTAGATGAATAAGCTTTTGTAAGAATACTTAGTGTGTTGAAGAAAAGGTAGAGAAATTTATGTGAATCTAACACATCACATTTTTACCGAGTTCTTGTCCTTTGTTTTCGTTTATGGTAAATTTATTTAAAGTCCATTATTCAGATTTGGAGAACTACTTATTCACGAATAACTCATTTAATATTGTAGGATATAAATTTAATATTATGCTGTATGGTAAACTTTGGTGTACTTATTGAGACTATAGAATTTCCAACTATAGGACACATGTTATAATGTGAAACCTTGTCCTACACGTCACTTGTATGAAAGAGTATTAATTGCCATTGATTGACCTAATAATTGGTCAAATTATGAACCCCGGGACTTAAAGTGGCTACTTGCGGCATTGAAACCTATCTGACCTTGCCATCTCAAACTGAACTTTATTTTCATGTGGTTTACCGGAAAAAATACGAGTCAGTTGGAACATTTAATTTTATTCTGGCATGTTGATGGGGTAGCCCGGTTGATTAGAAGAGTCTATGGAAACCGGCAGATCCGGAGTTCAAATGACGGCTACGGCATGACATTTGACAGTCTTATTCACTTTTCTCAACATTTTCGATATACATCTGATGTGAAAAAATAGTTGAAGGAAAAATTACTTATCATTGTTGAATAACTGTCAAACAGTGGTAACTTAGTGGACTGTAGGTTTAATTTCAAAGTATATTGCTGGAAATAAACAAATAGGCACATAAAGCTGTACAAATAGAAAATCACACGTGAGAATGTTGAAATTAAATCCATCAGCCAAGTATTTCAACGAAATATTTTTAAATTATTTATTTTAGGTCATATTATTTACTCTTGTAATATTTCCATATTCAACACGCAAATGAAATACATTACCATAATTACATCTTATGACATCGTCCACTTCAGATTGCAACATCACGGTATTATAAAATTAGTAACAGTTATCAGAAATCACTTAAAGAAAGCATTATAAATCGCAATAAGTTATACCGAGAAACCCGTACAAGTTGGCTCTTAACTTTTGAAATAAACGTTCTATTTAGTGCTATGGACTTGTCATTTTACTTAATGTAAATGCATCTATTCGAGGAATATAGGGCATTCTAGACGAAAAGTTTCAGGAATGAAACACACACGAACATTTCACTGATAGTTCTGTTCTAGAAAGTACGTAGGCGTATCTTCTTTGCCCCTTTGGCATCACAGTTGTGTAGTTTTGACAAGATTGCCAACTTTTTGCTTTACCGGGCTAATGGTAAAGTATCATCGTAAAGTCATAACTGCTTTCAAAGCTTATTTAAAAATAAACTTAAAAAGTACAAAATTACTGGATCTTTCTTGGTTTTGTTGCCTTTTCTCGAAGACGGATGTTTCTGCAGGTAACAGTTTATTTCTCGCTATACTTTGCGGAAGAGAAGAAGCATTACCTTGCGATTGACATACGTCTTACTACGCGGCTGAATTAGTATGCTTTTGCGATATTTTCACAAAATCACTGTGAATAACTTTACCGAACACTTCGTTAAATGAAATGCTTTCAAAACAAAAAAATCAGAGCAGCGCATGTATGTGAAAGCAAATGTAAATTTCTACTGAACCAATATTTATCGCAACGCAGAGACATCATTCCCCTGACGGTAATGCATTTTATAATACTTCTTCACTGGCCAGCGATTGGACGAGCCCCTGTCAGCTGACAACACACCCTACAACCGTCAATCACAAGGTTATTTCTCAGAAACATGATTTCCTTCGCATTTTTTCAGACTAAGGTTGCAATGCGGTTTGAACAATTGTTATCTCCGAATTGCTACAACTGCAATTAATGCTTTTCACTATCTTTACTGCTTTGTTGTAATTTTCATCGTGCCTCTGCATGTATACTACTAATTTATTCAAAGCTCATCTTGCAGTAAATTAGACTGCTATTTATAACGACAATCCAAGATAAACCAGTTTTAAATGGAGAAATTTGTAGGGAAACCTGTCAAGAAAATCCTTATTTCACCTGTTCTCGATGTGTATAGTGTTCCTCTTACGAGAATGTGACTATAAGAAACGTTCCCAAGGTCGTCTGTTCAAGCCCTACGAAGGGAAATTGATTTTTTTCGGGTATAAAAGTCTTCAGCATGGATTCTTTCGGAAGGGAATTAGGTGGTAGTCAGGAGCTGCAGATTTAAGGCACATAAAAGAACCTCTTAGTGCTTCAACACACAAACTAGGCTTAGACCTCTTAGAAAACACGCCTTTGTGTTAGCAATGCTGGTATACTAACTTTGTGCGATATAATATATCTATTTATAACATCATCGTGAGCTGTCATGTGATACTGTCCCCTCGCACTCCTCCTGTAGAACACCCAGCAGACGTTTTCTAGTTGGTGGCTTATGGTGCTTTTTTTAAGTAAAAAGGAGAACAAACCATCATACGAGGCAAAAGAATTGGAATATAATTATGTGTTTGTCAGGGGCAAAACACATATCATAATACTTATACATCTTTCCTAATTTCTGAAGTGAGCGTAGTGAAATTTCACATTGTACATTTTCCTCCTCATTCCGAATGCTGTATCGCTGCTTTGTATATAAACACTTACTTGAATTCGAAGTGTTGAATTAACAAGAATTTTATAAAACGAAATATGACTATGTAGCAGAAAAGAGTTACCAAAATCTTCTCTTATAGTTAAGTTTTATTTTCATTATTATTATAATCTTAATTGTGAAAAATAGAATCAGTTGTCGGGATATTACATCTCATTAAAGGAAGTGATGAACTGACTTCTGGTTTACCACTGCACAACACAAAGAGACATACAGTATTTAAAAAATACATAAATAAAATTAAAACTTAGTTTGAAGCTCATTTACAATGCTAGATAAATAAATGAGATAACGCCAGCAGAACACTTGACTATTGCAGTGGCTTTCCCATAGCTTTCGGAAGAGCAAGTCCAACAATGGCACAAACTGCAAAACAGAAAACAATTGAAATTCAACTTCTGCTTGGATGCAGAAATAATATTGTCTATCAAGTTTACAATTACAATTACTATTGGTATACACAATTAACAATTATGCTGTAGATTCTACGAAATAGAGGAAAAATAGTACCACAACCTTCCTTGCCTGCTTTAAGTTTCTCTATAAAATAAACTTGCTAATTGAGTAATCTAATCGTCTTGGGCATGAAGTTGAGAGAAGATAGTTGATCGATAGATAAAACACTTACCTTATAAGTTAAGTAATGTTAGGAAGCTGGAAAAATAAGTTATTATTGTCACCCGAGCGTCGGGACACCCTATAGACTGGGCGAGCAGCAGACGGGTCGGTGTTCGCCCCGCCCCCTCGTTTGTCTTATAGCGTTAAGAAGGGATAGCTGGGACAAAAAACATCACGGCGCCTCTCTTTCTGTTCCACCTGTGTTCTCGAACTTACAGGATATTTCCTCTAATCTGGAACCTTCCGATCGGCCCGCTGGCCCTATATAAGCAGCACGTCGAGTTAGTCAGTGAGTCACAGTTCTTGGTGTAAGAATGCAGTGCTAGTGTACGACGAGAAGACTGTGTAAGAGCATCGGAAGATTGTACGTAATTACGAGTGCAAGTGAAATTGTAACGGACGAACTGGTGAATCGTAATTGTGTGCAGCACGTAATTCTGTGTAATTGGCAAGTGTTAAACTGTAAGTCGGTAGAAATAAAGAACATTGATGAGTTTGTGTAATTGGACTTTTCATTTCACGAACCCACAAAGTCACACTGGTGTCAGGAAGTGGGAAAACAACATCACCGAACATTACAACCATGGACGCGGCATTGGAAAAGATTTTGGAGAAGATGATGGAAATGAAGGCCGAACTGACCTCGGAAATGAAGACGGCAAATGAAAACCTCGCTGCAAAAACAGAAGCGGCAAACAACAACCTCACCGCCGAGTTGAAACAAATGAAGACGGCCAACGACAACATCACCACAGAGTTGAAACAAATGAAGACGGCCAACGACAACATCACCGCAGAGTTGAAGCAAATGAAGACGGCCAACGACAACATCACCGGGAAGATGGAAGAAATGAAGGCCGAATTAACAGCGAAGCTGGAAACGGCAAACAACAACTTGGCCACGACAATGACCGCAAAGATGGCCGAACTGACAACGGAGATGAGGGAGGCGAACGAGGTCCTCGCCGCCAAGTTTGAGGAACGGTTGGCCGGCGTGAGGGATGACGTCACGAATCTGGGCAAGCGGATGGGTCAAGTAGACGACCGCCTTAATGATTTAGAGGAAAAGGCCGACAACATCGCAAAACCCCTCACCCACCTGACGCAGGAACACCGGCCTTATGTGTTGACAGAGGACGCCGAAAACGCTTTCCAGCACCTAAAGGAGACCCTGTGCAGTGCTCCAATTTTGGGTTTCCACAACCGGATGGCGCCTTCATTGTGGACACCGACGCTAGCGACCATTGCATTGGAGGTGTCCTATCGCAGGTCCAGGACGACCATGAGCGGGTGATAGCCTACTACAGCAAGACGCTATCCAAGGCAGAGAAGAACTACTGCGTCACCCGACGAGAATTATTGGCGGTAGTAAAGACCTTGGAGCACTTCCATAAGCACCTGTACGGTCAGCCATTCCACCTGAGGACTACCATTCCGCCCTAACCTGGCTATTGAGCTTTAAGAACCTGGAAGGCCAGAGGGCACGTTGGGTCCAGAGGCTGCAGGAGTACGACTTCACCTCGGAACATCGTAGAGGGAAGAGCCACGGTAACGCAGACGCCATGTCCCGAAGACCCTGTTCAGTAGAGTGCGGCCAGTGCACAAGAGTGGAAGAGAAGGAGCGTGCCGCAGCAGTCCGAGTAGTTGTAGCAGTGCCTGCGGACGGCTGGGATAGCGCAGGCCTGAGGAGGGAGCAGCTGGCGGACGCAGACTTGGGGCCACTCTTGAGGGAAGTGGAGCCAGGGACAAGACCAACCTGGCAGGACATCGCACCAAGGGGCGCCACCTACAAGTCGTACTGGGCCCAATGGGACTCGCTGAAGACCAGAGAGGGCGTGCTGTTCCGGGTATGGGAGTCACCCGATGGGAAGGCGCAGAGAGAACAGTTGGTACTTCCCCGGAGTAAGGTCCCGGAAGTCTTGGAGGAAGTGCACGCCGGTACTTCAGGAGGACACCTGGGAGCCAACCGAATGATTCACAAACTACGGCAGCGCTACTTCTGGCTGAGACTCCGAGCAGATGCTGGTGGTACACCTGGACCGCCTGGCACGCTACGATGGTGCTGTTCGGGACGACCAGCTTTGAGGAGGGAGCCTTGTCACCCGAGCGTCGGAACACCCTATAGACTGGGCGAGCAGCAGACGGGTCGGTGTTCGCCCCGCCCCCTCGTTTGTCTTATAGCGTTAAGAAGGGATGGCTGGGACAAAAAACATCACGGCGCCTCTCTTTCTGTTCCACCTGTGTTCTCGAACTTACAGGATATTTCCTCTAATCTGGAACCTTCCGATCGGCCCGCTGGCCCTATATAAGCAGCACGTCGAGTTAGTGAGTGAGTCACAGTTCTTGGTGTAAGAATGCAGTGCTAGTATACGACGAGAAGACTGTGTGAGAGCATCGGAAGATTGTACGTAATTACGAGTGCAAGTGAAATTGTAACGGACGAACTGGTGAATCGTAATTGTGTGCAGCACGTAATTCTGTGTAATTGGCAAGTATTAAACTGTAAGTCGGTAGAAATAAAGAACATTGTTGAGTTTGTGTAATTGGACTTTTCATTTCACGAACCCACAAAGTCACATTATAAAAGAGCATCCTGTTTAAGCAGTATAAGATTTCTTTCTTGTTTTTCATAGACATTAATATGGATGCCTATTACCTACTCGTGTTTCATAACGCCAATACAACTCCCTACTAGGCCTAATAGGATTTGCTGTTTCATCTACTTGGGTTCCTCTTATTAATTTGATTCAATGGTTACAAATATCAAGCTACTGTAATAATGGAAACAGTTATACTACATGAAAAAACAACAAAAGCTGTTATCTGAGACAAATGAGCTTTGTACACTAAATCATAAAAAGTTTTTTATTGCAAATAAAGGTTTTTATATTAATTGAAGCAGTGACAAAGATGATGTTGATGATGGCCATAATCATAATCATCATCATCGTCATCATCATAAAACGCATAGAATAAATTTACTTAATGTCATTCTGATCATCATGATGATAATATTATAAAATAATAGAGAAATTAATTGACTTAATGTCAATCTATAATCAAAATTTATGTATTGAGGGATACATATATTTTATGAATGACAGAAAACAGCCATTTATGTATAATATATATTCATAATATAATATGAATATATAATATAATATGTTGTTTTATAGGGATAAATTAAGAACTTTTGTGTTTATTTTCTGACATTGTCAATACCAGGTGTCTCACTTAAAACACCAGTAAAACAAATGGTTATAACTGGAATATATAAGCCAAAGAGAAATAAATAAAGTTAGATGTAGTACTGCAGATTAACATGAAAGTTTTTACTGAAATGTATTTCATAACATTTCTTCCTTCATTCCTGAATTAGCATATTTAATTTGTGCTATATATTTCTTAAGTACTCAGTGTTGTTGCGGTGAAATATAGCAGTGAATGGAATTGCTAATGAAGGCAATTTATTGAACTCAAGAAAGTTCAAAGCTGAGCAGCAGGGCCAGGAAAGAATCATGTGTTCACGAAATGTCAAATCTCGGAGTGATGCACTGTCCACTGTTTATGTTAAAGCCCATTATCGAACCAGATGATCTAACGTTTTGCTGTCATATGCTTCCAATTCTTATTGCAAGGCAGCCTTATACATTCAAAGAGAACAAATCGTGTTAATGTTGCAGAGGTACGTTCATCAAAGTCTCTACACCAAAGCATGCCATCAACAAAACAGAAAATAGCTATAAACGTGTCTTTGGTTTTTCACACTGCTTAGCTAACTGTGACTGATTCTTCAGTACTACAACACAAAGCTGCAATACCTACAAGCAGCATCCCGTGTTACAACTACGGTAGATATACATTATGAATAAAGAAAATCGAGAATTAAAGCATTGTCAAATTAGTACTCGTACATTGTTTACGATGAACTGTAAGTGATACTTATCAGGTAGAGAATGTACATTGGCAATTTGAGATCTGATAAGTAGCTTGTACAAAATATACTTGAAAAAACTGTAAAAAGTAATAAACAATCAAAGTTACTCTCCCATATTTTATTGGACATTAAGAAAAAATAATGAATTGACATATGAACAAGTGAAACGCTACATCAGATTTATATGTGCAAAGCTTTCTTATCCACTGGTTTGTTAATGAATTAATTGAAGTAACACATGTCTTGGTTGTTAGGTTATTTGTTTATGTAGCCGAATTGAATCTTTCAATTTTTGATGGATATTATAAAGCAGTATCAACAATAAAAATGAGCGACATTGCTATTCAAGAAGCTGAGGAGCTAGCAGTGCATCACGTTTACCAGCGAAGTTGAACGAAAGTTATGTTGAAGCTTATAAAGTTTTCCGAAAGCAGTGTTTTGATAAAAACGTCAACGACGGAATGGCTATGTACTCGGCAGTAGACGATTGTCCAATCAATTTGGGGTGCTGATGTGGCGAGTGTTAGGCATCTAGCAGCATGTTGGATTTCTTGGCTGGGATTGCTGCGTATTGCGATTATCATTTTCCTCGATTTTGTTTGGGAGCAGATTCTGTACCAGGAACTCAAATCTGTACTTTCTAGAATGGAATTGAAATCGAACGCACACCTTGGCCGAAATTTCGTGAAAGATATTACTTGAAGTCTTTTGGATTATCGGTTTTATAACTTAAGTATGACTTCCATCTATCAATTTTCGTTTCAATGAATTAGGTTGTTTTATAATTATTTATTTTTCTACAACGATATTGTATGTAGCCCAATGTTGTACATCACAAAGGGTCTCCCTCCTCCATTCTTCTGTGTCCACAGGCCTTATTTTCCTTGCTCCCGTACCTGGCATCACTCCTTATGTTTTCTTCTTGGTCTTATACCTTACGGTCTTCCTTCCATAATCCTCCTCGGTGTTCTGTACTTCTCTATCCTGTAGGTAAACATGTCGGATCCACTGCAGCCTTTCGAACTTCATATTAGTGAACAGATCTATATTCCTACATTTATCATAGAGGTCATTATTATATTTAATTCTCCATGCGCTACCTAGCACAACTCCAAAGACTCTTCTCAACACATTCCTTTCAGTCACTTTTAAACTCGTCGCTGTTTTCTTTCACAAGGTCCATGTTTCACTTCCATATGTTATTATGCTCCTAATACACAGATCTTAATCCCTAAAATATTCTTCATTAGTCATTGTCATTCTATCATGTATCTCTCTTGCCTCGTTATTATCATTAGTTATCAGTTGTCCCAAATGCTTAAACTTTATCACTTCTTCAAAATTACTTAACTCCTGGTTAGTCTGCTTTATCTATCTTGTTTGTCCCAAGTATTATTTCTCCATGTTTGCTTGAGTCCAATCCTGGTTGCTGCTGTTCCAGTTCACTATACATGTCTAATGCTATTCTTGATCTGCCCATGATGTTCAGATCATCTGTGTATCCCACAATTTGGATATTATTACATTAGTAGAGTCCTTTAAAGGTCAACAGTTGCTTTTTGGACTGCCCAATCCAATGCCATGTTGAAAAATGTCGGTGCAAGGCAACCCCTTGTTTTAAACCGGTATTAATTGTGGAGTCCGTCATCTCGCCACAGATTTTCACTTAGCCTATTGATTCTGATATAGTCACTTGAGCTAAGAATGTCGAATTATCTTGGAATGTGTCCTTTGTTCAGCCAAAGTTATATATAACATCTCTCTTACGCTCTCTTTATGCAATTCTAAAGTGAATGAACGAGATACTTTATTACCAAGGCATTACTATAGTACTGTTAAGGCAAGGGAGCGTACACATCTTTTTTAAGCACAAGTTCTGTCTGTTATGATCATTATTCTTAAGGTCGCCCTTCAAATGCAATTGTTAATAAGAAAGTGTTCAGAACATGCTTGAAATAAATCCGGGTTTTATTTTCAATGTAATTTTATGACTTTAGTCCCACTTAGTATTTAAATGCAGCTCGTTTTTTCTTGACTTCATATTTCTTTGGGAAGTATAGATACCTAAAACACTCGGTCTTTCTTTTTTCCGCAAAGTTATTATTTCATGTAGCAGCAATATGTTTCATACTTGGCACGACTAAATATATCTTCTTATTTAGCGTTCTAAGTATACTTTTAAATCGCATTTTTGAACAAAAGCACACAAGTAGTAGGACTTAGAATACATATAGCTAACACTATGAAACAATATAGCATTTGAAACCTTATAGCGTGTGCTATATTCAGAATACACTTAAATGACACTATGAGACAGTATATCGTCTGAAACCGATATCGTATCTTAATGAGATGCGACTATATGAAACTATTACATAAAATAACGAAGTAACAATGGGATGTTATATATACACAAAAATAACATTTATAAAAAATAATAAATTATTAGAATTAAGGAACTACAAATGTTTAATAGTATAGGGAAATTTAGTAGCATTGGAAGCCATAAATTAGAAAGGTATAACCCGGACACAAACATATGAAGCAATCATAAGGATTTCAACGTTTTGTAGTCTCGGCACCAGCGTGAAAGATTTTGTTATAAAGATAACATGTATCTCTGCACATTCCAGGGCGAGCTTCTCCGGTATGGTACAAATGTTAGGAGGCATAACCTCGTCGTGGTAAACAAAGCATCATAATGGTGATTTAGGTCAGGAGTTGTTCTTTTCTTATCGCATCACGTGAGCTCTGAATGAGGGCAAAAAATAACAAAGGATAGCAAAAAAGATGCAAAACAACGAAACTAATTTCAGATGGGTTGACGGGTGTCTGGGGGCAGATATACGCAATTATTGTGACATCATTGTCCGTCATGGTGGCAAGCTTCGTAACTAAATTGGTCGTTGGCAAACTTTACTGTGAAATAATGCAAAATACAAAGTGTATTCGACTTCAATTGTCTGATACCACCCTGAGATATCAGAACTCCGTGCTCCCTTAGTTAACAGTTCTATTAACGGTTATATTTCACTGCACTAGCACTGAGTATTTCTTAAATATTATTTTTTATTCCCCGTGAAATAACAGCTTACCAAGCATGATGGCGGACGTCAGAAAGAAAGGAAAGCCACAGCTGATGCCTAAGAAAACTGGAAACAGGAGGTTGCCCATCAGCGAACCAATGCGACCAAACATGATCGTCAAGCTGACTGACGTGGTTCTGGAAAGCAAAAATAACCTAGTTTACTGTTAATGAATACATTTAATTTATACTCTGTGTAAACAATTGATTTAACAGGAACTGTGATTGTTGCAGGAACAGCAAACACATAATATTCAACATAAAATCATTTCAGCCTCTATGTAATTCGTCAGGACACCGACAGTTTTCAAGCAGTTGATAATTGTGTAGATAAAAAATCAATGCTTACGTATGATTGATTAGATATATGACCTAATTAGTGCAATGTGTTAGGTGTTTTGGTACCAATAATATCTAACTTGAAACCGAGAAAATAGAGGTGGAAAATAGCCCGACAATCACAAGCCCGCACCGACCAATCGTCTGCCTGCACTATGAAGTGAGAGACTAGCTGAGCATAAGACAAACTGTGTTTGGAATAGGTGCACTTGCTATAAAAATGTAAGAAGATATATGATATAGATAACATTTGTACCAGAGTGCAAAACTTTTGATGCTGTCGTCAGTAGATATCTCCTTTGTCCGCAGCCATTTACAATGTTGGACTATTGGATATTTCTCTCATACTGCCCGTATACGGGTGTGACTATGGACACCAGTTAAGTTGAATGATACATTCTAACTGGAGAATTTCCTTGCGACTAACTGAAGTATGTGCTGACCCTAGCACTTCAAGCACTACGAATTACCAAAAATCGGTCACAATAAATACTTTAAGATAGCAAGATAAAAGAAATACTCGGCATTTTGTCAAGAAAAATTCTGCCCAAGTTCATGCATTATACGCTTCCAAATTTTAGACAGCTTATTCGCACAAACACAACCTCTTTGTATTTGCATGCTAATTCCAAGATTTTTCTTCCCCTTTCTAGTTCTCAGAAGGTGCATACGAGCGTTTACGCAATTCTCAGTGTTTTCTGAACTAGAATAACTAGAACCTTGAGCTAATCGATTTCTTACTTTTCTTCAACACGAAACGCGGCTAATGACTTCAAATGACTGGCAGAATTTCAACTTCTGCTTTTTACGTTGTGCATTGACTTTAACATACGGAAATTATTTATTGAAATAAATTAGATATCTCTCTATCATTATGAAATAAAATTATTAATCATATAATATTGATAATTCCGCTATCAATACGTTGTTCAGGTTTTAAGCCGTTTACATAGTACAGTATCAATTCATCAGTAATGCAAAATTTTTATCAGAGTTTACAGTTTCCATTCAAAGGATAAACGTATAATATTTGGGAATAGTTAGAAAGCTTTAAAGGCCACTAGTAACACAAACGCCGAAATACCATTTCAGAAACCCGATGATGCCTAATGCAGTGACTTCTTGCTTGATAATAGGTATCAAAGGGAGTTACTTGACAAATCTGTAATGTCACCAACCAATGCAGAATTTTTGCCTGAAATCTATTCTCATCCCTTCGGTACGGAACAGACGAAGTTTTGCGCTATAGACTTACAGAAAAACCTCCGCAGAAAAAATGTAGATAGATGTCTCTAGCATTCCTTTCTGCACCAACGTTAGTGTAATACACCGTAATCCATTGGTGATATTGCTAATGAATAAAGCAATAAAGGTTGTTTTTGGATTTATAATAATTAGAAGCATGCTGCACACTTTAAGTAAACATTTTATCGATTAATGGAAAACTAAGATTTGCTTCATTAATCTCAATGAAGCAACTAAGGAAAACAGACAAAGGAGTTGAACTTGGACAAATATACCTAACGAGGGACTAATACACGCAAGACGGGCCCAAATGACCTTGTTGTCGACGGGCCCTAAAACACCACGCACTCACTACACGCAAGAAAGCAGCACAGTAATTAGGAGAGTAAATAAGGAGAATATAACGAGGAAAGCAAAATGAGGTGGGTACTAATTTAGTAACTAAGACATATTATATCTGCTTTAAGAGACTGTTAGAAAAATATAGCAAAGATAAGAAGATATAAAATATAAGACTGAAGCTTTTACTGCAATGAAAATATGAATGAAACAATGCAACAGGCGAAGAAATTTCAAATATAATTACCTGAGATTCGTCGGATAACACTCCACTACAATGCTAGTTATGCAGTTGATGCACATTGAACCAGAGGCCACAAATACTGATGCCACTGCTAGTAGATATAACATGCTGTTACACCAGTACATTCCGACGACACTGCCACTTGCAACCAAGAAACTAAAAACTGAAATAAAACCAACAATTTCAATATAGTGAATAGTTTAATATAGTAAGCTTTACTTGTAAATAATAAACATGAGCATTGATCCCTTTAAACATTGATGTCAATGTTTGTTTTATACAGAATGAAAACCAGTCTGTTATTATGTTAGACATCCAAAACGAACTGCATAAAATGTATGAAGGGGAAAGATTTTATGCACAAAATGAAGGAGGTGAGTTAAAGCGACAAGGTGACGTCATTAGATAGGATAAGATAGTTCCAGCCCCCCACGATAGGGAAAAGATGGCATCCACGAGCAGTATATTAATTTAAAGGGTTTTATTGCGGCGTTTAGCAGATTTTGAGCTGTATTTAGTAATTTTATTGCCCTATTTAGTGCTTTTTGCCGTACCATTTAGTTGATTTATTGCTCTATTTAGCAGAGTTTGGTTGTATTTAGTAGATTTTGGCTTATTTAATGGTTTTGTTGTTCTATTCAGTGAACTCTGGCTGTACTATTAGCGGATTTTAGCTGTACTTAAGAGTATTTGGCTGCATTTAGGGTTTTACGGTGCTATTTAGCGGGTTTGTCCGTATTTAGTTGCTTTAGTAGACTTTGACACTACTTAGTGGATTTTGTCTGTGTTTAGACTGTTTTGTCAATCCTCTTGATTGTTATAGCTCATAATTTTTACAGTCATTTCAATACGTCCTCCTCATTTGTAATCATTTATTCTAACTCCTTAACTTGGTGATAACATAGACATTTGTAAAAATAAGTGAAAGTCAAATACAATGGAAGGTTATGTCTCAATTGAGTCAGAATATTTAAGAAATAAAAATACTTTAATGTGTTATACACTGTTTCCAGTAGAAGCCTAGCAACTTACTAAGTATGTTTTTCTTCCCCAATAAGTTAACAGCCCAACTGGAAATTGAACTGCAGCCCAGCACTGTCATCCCAACGATCATGGAGTATAAGTATGTGGTGTCATGCACGATCATCTGAAATAAAGATTATTTCTTAATATAGATACTTTCGACTTCAGAAATATTTGACAGTTATTTTAAGATTTTTGATATTTCAAGCTGAATATGTAGTTTGCCACGATAAGAAATTGATTAAAGATCACTGCAGAGATGGATGGGTATTCTGTGTACATTGACTTAGAACAACAACAGATAAAGGTAGAAATAATAAAACTGAACAAACTTCAATGACTACCGAATATATGCACAAATATTTTATAAATTTATTTTTTAATTAATATAATGGCGTTTTAAAATACAATTTCATAACATATGTGTATGGAATAGCTTTCGAACCCTATGGTATATTATAGGATCTACCACATAACTTTATACCCTTAGAAATGAACATGTTAAATTGAATGGATAGTTTTAAAATACATTGAGTCTAGTTCATACAAGATTGTTTTATTTGGCTTCATCGACAAGAGCAATGACAACATTAGGTATTGATGTGAACGCAATATTGGATTTGAGGAGCAGACTGAACAATTGTTAGATATTATGGGAGATTGAAAGTTGCTGTGCGAGTTCGCAAATTGCATGATTATGAATTCTTTTCCAAACTTCCAGATATTCATGCATACGCTTGGTAATCCAGAAGCTTAAGAGCGATAACGGTTTACATTTTAGGGACTGAAATAATACTATTTTTATTCCAATATGTATCGTCAATACTTGTACCAGAAGTGAACTATAATTAAGTTGTTATTTCAAGAAATATGGCTTTAAAAAGCAAAAGAGACGCAAGCACGAAAGGAAAACCACATTTCAGATGAAATATATAAAATGTGCTCCTACAAGAAAAACGTTAAGGATGTATGAAAACATATTTCATAGAATCTAGAAGAATTTTATGACAATTCCAAATAAAAGATGCGAACACTGAAGAAACGATTAAGAAACTATAGTCTGTAAGCAGGAAACAAACGAGCAGCTCGTTTTTAAGGGAATTTATATATGACGATGAAATAAAAATGAATGTAAATATAAAAAGGAGTAACGTGTAATATTTTAAAAACAATTTCTGAATAAACCTTTAGAGTTGAAACTGTCCTTGTCATCCAGAAACATTTGATTAATGAGCGTAAATTGATGTTAAGTGTATAATCATGGTCAGCCAAGAATATTTTATTAATGAGTATAAATTGATAGTAAATAAAGACAGTAATAGCGAGCCAGGAACATTCGTTTAGTAATCAGAAATTTATGTTAAATACATAATAATAATGATATATTTTTCAGTTAGGGAATGGGGTGAAGAACATCTCACAGGTGAATCTTGGCGCCTAGCAAAATGTGTAGTGTTTAACGCCCGCTTTTACTACATACGGCACCGCAGGCGGTAGCACTGATGGTACATGAGATGAAGATGGAGCACCGGTGGAATAAGATGGCGGGGGAAACCGAAGGTCCCGGAGAAAACCCGTCCCAGCGCCGTGTTGTCCACCACAAATCTCACTTTGCGCTCGCCTGGGATCGAACCGGGCCGCCTTGGTGAGAGCCAAGCGGTCTAACCACTGAGCCACGGCGCGGCCTGGCGCATAGCAGGTGACGTGAAGTTCTATAGAGGAATCATCGGACATGCTATGCAGAAGAGAAGTATAATAAAAAGCAGGGATGGAAAATAACCTATCAGCGATAAGAAAAATATCACATGATTTCCGAAATACTGGAAATTCAGTATAAGTGGGGGAAATTCAGGCAATGGCCGAAGTATAATTTTTAGTAGAAACACGGTGTCTCTCGGTACCCGGCAGGGGTGACACGCGTATGTGAAAACGCTGTCTCTCGATACGATAGGGGTAACACGTGTACCTGAGAACACTGTCTTTCTGTACTTATAAGAATTTCTACCTTTCTACATTCTAGTGATAGACGAAAAGCATATAATACAGGATAGTGCGTCACTACCACTTTACAACTTAGCCGATTACTACGCGTCACATGGTGTTTGTTATTTATTGTGGTAGAGCCTGCACAAATCAATTTTCTACAAGTGAGTACGTGTGAGTCCTCCTGTATAAGTACGCATCACCAAGTCGAATATACACGGTACAACGTCGCGCGCGAATACTTTGTTTCCAGACAAGAGTCCGCAAGCAGCGACTTCCCAGGTGACCTGTGGGATGGTTCTACGTATAAGAATAAACTTCTAGTGGAACGTCGAGATGTATCTCTTACTAGAATCCATACCCTGTCAGGACGCACCCATACCCTGAAGCAGATAAGTTCATACTGAGCAACCCTGAGCAAAACCCCGACCTGTTCAAAATCTCTCCATCCGTAGTCTTCACTCGTCACACTTACTAAAGTATGAAGTGTTGAGCACAGGAAGAGCTCGACAAGGTTCTTCACGGGCACTAACCGTCTCATAGTAAAACCCGCACAGTTGAAAGAAATATGTGAGATAACTCAATAGAGCTAAAAAATATAAAGCGAATGTTGATGCTATTCCGTGAAGTTTATTTATTTAATTTATAATTTATTTTATAAAACAATTCAAGAGATAAGCTGAAGAGAAGAAATTTCTCAGAAAAATGAACCTGAATAGTACATAAACAAGTGGTTCTATTCCTTATAAAGGTAATAAATAGGTGATACGATGACTTGACGGGCCTGGGCCGAAAAATCTGTTGGACAGCAAAAACCAGTTCACAAACTACTTTGGCAGGACTACGATCAGATTTCCGAAGAGATAGTTGCAGCAGAAAGTAGGTTACTACAACAAATATTAGAGATGTACTTATAGGCAATTTAATGTAGAGCATACATATCTACCCTCTATGGTTGGATAAAAATACATATTTTGAGAATTACTTTATATAGTGCCAGAGTTAATAGAGATCCAAAACATAACAGTACGTGACTTAAATAAAAATTGTAGGAACATATTAGCATTTTAGAATGACGCTACATCTCTTTGAAGACTTAAAAGTTTCCGAAAAAGATGCTAAGCGCCCTCTTTATTTGCCCCTGGACTTCTCACGATTTTAGGAAACTAAAATCTGACAAAGCAATGATTTAAAGGCTTATGCAAAAGCAAAATTTCTACTGGAAAGTTGATTAAAATTATGCAACCAAATAGACGGCTTTCACGTTTATTCTTCTAGTTTGTGCATGTGTAGAGGTAGTCTCATACACACATTAATTGTATGACCTGGAGTATCGCTTTGAGCGTTTGTAGAAGAGAATACTTATCTCAAATGACAAGTCTTATTGTTTCGCAAATTATGTGGGGAAAATCTAATTAAAATATTTTGATGAAATGCAAACGCTATACCTGATCACATTTCGTTGCTGTATCATTAGCGGTGTCATTACTCTCAGATACATAACCATCTGTACGTCCTTCTATAATGTCACAAAGCGTCGGTGATTCACTAGTATTGGTTTCAATTAATTGAATTGCTTCGTATTCTTCCAAAATAGCGAAGAGCTGAGGCATCCATAACCTTATTGCATTTAATCTGCAAAGAAAACCTCAAGTAAATCATTATAAATAAAGTTTTCACGCAGTTGGAATTGGGTGAAGGTAAAATGTAATGTGTTAATAAACACTTACCCCCACGATGTTCCAAAATAAACGCATAAAATCAATAATGATTTCTTGAGTAATGGTGGCACAAAGAACTTTTTCATATTCTTAAAAGCTCCCTTAAGGAATGTTATTATCCCATTGGATGACGATGAGGAAAGTGGTGATTCTGCAGGAGTTTTCTTCTCCTCAGCCAGACTTTTCACCTGGAACATTTTAAACATTGTATATTATGCTTCTGTGAACTTTTTGATAGCCATATATAGGAATCCTTAAGCACTTTTCTTCAAGCTAGGTATATTTAAATCAGCATCAGTACATTGAACATACATGAAAGCGACCATAAATGACTTATAAAACGTCGTCTCGTGATTAGGTTGCATACGCCAGAAGACTGTCAAGGTTTATCTATGATGTCACATATCATGTCCGGTAATAATTTAAAACAATTTCCTTTAACCTTCCTCCTCCTCCTCCTCCTCCTCCTCCTCCTCCTCCTCCTCCTCCTCCTCCTCCTCCTCCTCCTCCTCCTCCTCCTCCTCCTCCTCCTCCTCCTCCTCCTCCTCCTCCTCCTCCTCCTCCTCCTCCTCCTCCTCCTCCTCCTCCTCCTCCTCCTCCTCCTCCTCCTCCTCCTCCTCCTCCTCCTCCTCCTCCTCCTCCTCCTCCTCCTCCTCCTCCTCCTCCTCCTCCTCCTCCTCCTCCTCCTCCTCCTCCTCCTCCTCCTCCTCCTCCTCCTCCTCCTCCTCCTCCTCCTCCTCCTCCCCCTCTTCTTCTTCTTCTTCCTCACTTCAGGGACTAGGCATTTCTGCCTGTTGCGTCTTCGCATTCCGTCAGCTATTCCGATCTTCTTCTAGGGCGTCCTACTTCTCTTCTTCCACGAGGATTATATCTTCGTATTAACCCCGGTACTCTTTCTTCGTCCATTCTATTCATATGTTCTTTCCAGTTCTGTATATTTTCTTCTATTTTGTCCTGTAATTTGTATATGCCTAGTTCTTCTCGAATAGTTTCATTTCTTATCAAATCTCGTCTGGTACATTGTTTAACTCTTCTTAAGAACCTCATTTCTGCTGCCTATATCTTACTTTTATCTTTTTCTTTTAATATCCAGGACTCACTTCCATACATGAGCACGGAACTGCCATCGTTTTATACAATTTTAGCTTTGTTTCTTTCCTTACTTTGTTTTTCAATGTTCTTGCTATAGTTCCACATATCTGCTGAAATTTGTTTATTTTGTTTTCTGTCTTTGTCTAAGTCGAAGCTTACATCACAGCCCAAAAAACTGAAATTCGAGAGCTGTTCCAGGCATTTATTTTCAATGCTTATTTTTGATCTTACAGGATATATTCCTCGATGTACCATTAATTTTCTTTGTGGATATATTCAGATTGTATTCTTTTCCCAGTAAATACATTTTATACATGGAACGTTGAAGGCTTCCTTAATTTTATTGTATTATTCCTACATCATCAGCATAGAGTATCACATTTAAGTTTTTATTTCTATTTAGTTGCATTCCTTGATCCATTTGCTTTTTCCAAGTTTTTATCAAATCGTCCATGTGTATATTAAATAGTGTGGGAGAAAGGCTACATCCCTGTCTTACTCCTTGATTTACTTTTCTTTCTTCTGTTTTAATCATGCCTGCATTTTTCACAATTTTGTGTCTGTAAGCTTTTAATTACTTCTACTATATGAGGGGATATCCCCTTTTGTCCATTATGTTCCATAATTTATTTATATTTATAGAATCAAATGCTTTTTCTAAATTGACTTCTCTTCTTTTTTCTAAAATTCTCTTTATACTAAAAGCATAATCACTAGTAGATCGTCCTATTCCAAAACCTAATTGTTCCTCTTCTAAAATCGCTTCTGTTATTGGCTTTAAAGGATTATTTACAATTTTAGCATACAGCTTGTAAACTACGTTTAACAGAGTTATACCTTTACAGTTATTAGGGTCATTTCTTTGCCCTTTTTTAAAAATGGGTATCACTTCAGCTACTTGCCATGTTTCAGGAATCCTATAACCCCTCCTACACTCGTTATATTAATGCAGGAGTCTTAGTTGACAAATTAGACCAGAGTATTTCAATAATTCAACATTTATACCATATAAGCCACTTGATTTTCTATTTTCAATGCTTTTCAAAGCTGTCTGTAATTCATGCAACGTAATTAAGTCTACTGTTGTACGAGATATTGATAGTCTATCTTCTTGTGTATGCTCTTCTCCAGTTAGCAGACGTTTGTAGTATTGTGTCCACATTTGCTTACTTATTACATTTATTCTTGCGATATCTCTTTCTGACTGATTAAACTGTCTCATCATTTTATAAGCAAAAGTTTGAGTTTCATACACATCATGTTCTATAGTTGATATAAATTGCTCCTACGAGTTGTGGTGGACTTTCTTTATCAGCTTCTTAGCATAGTTCCGTTTCTCTTTATAAATTATTTCATTTTCTTAGATATTTCTCTGTAAAAAATTCATGTATGCGATTTTCTTACTGTCTCTATCTGCTCATTCCATACTCTTAATCCTCTACGTTTTATAAGCTTTTCCCCCTTATCGTGTGCTGCTTTTATATAATCTTTCAGGGTTGTCCATTGCTCTTCTATGCTTTGTTGTCTTTATTAAATATTCATGTAATCTATTTTGATAAAGTATTTTGACACTCTCATGTTGAAGTAAGTAAATCTTGAACACTTCGTCTGGTATTTCTCCTCTTATGCTGTTCCTTCTTTTCCACCTAGTGCATAATAAGATAGTTCCCGCAACTAGATAGTGATCTGAGTTAATGTCGCTTTCTATGTATACTGTAACATCTGTTATATTATTATTTATTTTATCATTTTCTATAATGGAAACAATTAATGACCTCGTGCACTCCATGTGTACTTTTGAATATTTTTTTCCTAAAAAATGTATTCTTTTTAGTTGATTATATGCTGCAAATTGTCTCAATTCTTGTCCAGTTTTATTCATATGGTTTTCTCCAAAAGTGTCAACTATTCCTAGCATTGGTTAATTACCGACCTCTGCATTTAAATCTCCACTAACAACAACATGATCTGTTCCAATTACCTTTGCTACCACTTCCTGTAATTTATTATAGAATTCCCCAGTGTCTATATTTCTTCCCTCTTCAGGTGCATAAACACCTATAACTGTCAAATATCCTCTCCATTTTCTTTCGTCCTGGTTTTAATTCTTGGGAATTTCCGTGCCTGATAATAATCATAGACCTCATTTCAACAATTTTACTAATCAGGGAAAATAGAGAACAGGATAGGGCACACACGTACAGTTTCGTTATCAATCGCTTATTCAATTTACGTGCATTCTGCTTACATTTTGGAAGCACTTAAGCTTTAGATAAAAATAGAAAGATACAGCATAGAAGTCTAAGTCGAAATAAGTAAAATTTCACATACAAGTTTAGTAAAAGAGGATCTTTGGACATCTTGATATAGTTATATAAATTTTCTTATAATTCTTGAGATATTGGAAAACTAATACTAGGAATCCAAGGTCGTTCATAAATTTATGAATATAAATTCGTCGTACTAGGGCTTTCAAGCAATATGTATAAATACATTTATGTAATTTATGTTTTTGTTCAGCACCATTTTTTTGTTCTTTTATAATTTTACTGGTTGTCCTTTGCCGCTGTAATGCAAATGACAATGCTGCTCAAACATCCCACTGAGCTCTTGATGAGGTTTCGCTGTACCCAGCTCAATTTCCGTAACCTACTTGTTGGCATCTTTCTAGTTGGAGCCAGAAGAACGCTGTCAATATGATCGTACTGTCTTTTCTAAAGTATCCATTACAGTATAACAAAGAATAATAAAATCCACCAATGCGTGACTTCGACACCAATAAAAATTGCTTAAACTTCACAATGTTATTTCAGGGATTTTAACCAGTGACAAGTACCCTCCATTTCTCACATGTGGCTATCATTTAAAGGTTTTGAAACCATCTCATGGTATCTAGATCTCCAAAATATGCTTAGCTAGCATATGTAATCCAGTTCCTCATTTTTGTGCTTAAATGAGATTTATATAGATTAACACATACACAGCATGAGTTTAAAATATTTCCTACCGGATATTTGCTCGGATGAAGTCCACTGTTGATGCTATAAATTCTTCTAAAAATCCGGAGAGCTTCATCCCTACGGCCCACAGACATCAGAAACTTGGGAGATTCATCGAAAAAGAGGAGCGTCAAGCCGGCCAATAATGCGGGTAGGGCAGTCACTGCGATGAACATGCGCCAGGACTTGAATGTGAACGCCCCGATGTTCCATGACCAAGGTCGAGGAATCAACAGCAATGCTAGGGCTACAAAAGAGTTGGGAAGTTTCTTAGAGGTAACAAAAGCGTAGTTGAGTCGCAGTAAATAGTTGACTATTAATACTAAAGCTTCTTTATTATAGTAAATAGGTAATTAAATTAATGTTTCAATTCAGGGTCTGAGAAACTTCCAACTACTGTTTTATATGCAGACTCCTTTCTTTCTTCCTTCTTGAAATAATAAGTCAGCACGGATGTGATTCAGGTAAAGATTTGGAAACTTATTAAGTGTTTAAGCACTTAGACGATATTCTTCAGCTAAATTGCCAACAACATTTATTTCTGAGAAAAAATAGAGAGAAAGAACTCCTATCTATTCAAGATAGCCGATTTATAACTTCCAATACCTGTATAGTACTTATTCTAGAGTTACGAATCTTGAAAAACCGAAGCATAAGCACTTCCTTCGTCCTTATAGGACACAGTCAGGTGCATCTGACTGCTAATCATTTTAGTTATAGTTGTAATTTGTTAGGATTGTTTATGGTAAATATGCATGATGTAGAGCACAAGATTTTGAAAATTGTGAACGTAGTTTAAGTACAAATTTATAAAAATTAAACTTAACTAGGGCACAATGAAAGTGATATGCATTAAACTTAGCAACATAAAAATCAATGCTTCGACAAAATATGAAACTCCCCAGATGGGCAGATGAGAATTAGTGCTATAAAATATACTTGTATGTATTACCATAGGTTATACCGAAGAGATAGGTGAAAAGATTATATGGTAATTGAAAGAGTTGGCCAAAGGATCAGAGAAATCTGTTTAATTCGGACAAATGTATATGTCCGTTTGTTATTAATGAATGTAACGGGGATTTTAGTGAAAGAAGTACTAGCTGCTTAATAGTTCATAACGAAATGATAGCCAGATAGATAAATAATTAAATAGCTTCGTGTATTAAAAGCAATGCATAATACGAGGGCCGTTTTTTTTCGACCTCCGATAGGCTATAAATAAAAAATAAGTTCATAGAAAACAATTACTTTATTGCCACTTTGTACACTTATGTTTACTTTTGAACACAACAACCGAAAGGATTCAGACATTTGTCGTACCGGTGGACAAGATTTGCAATACCCTCTGCAAATATTGTTGCCACCAATGATTTCAAATGAGCATTGACGTTGTTTTGACGATGCATCCATTGTTGTGGTTGTTTTGTTTCCATGTGTCGTATTGGATCCAAGTTTCATCTCCAGTAAAATTCTCTCCATCTTGTTAACGGTCAAGGAAATTCAAAGCTGAGCGTTATCCAGATGAAGGAAAGAACTTTTTAAAATCAATTGTTACTGGAGATGAAACTTGGATCCAATACGACACACGGAAACAAAACGACAATCACAACAATGGATGCATCTTCGAAACGTCAATGCTCATTTGAAATCATTGGCGGCAATATTTTTACAGAGATTATTGCAAAGCTTGTCCACAGGTACGACAATTGTCTCAATGTTTTCGGCGATTATGTTGAAAAGTAACCATAAGTGCACAAAACTTTTGGCAGTAAAATGATTGATTTATATGAACTTGAATTTTATTTATAGCCTAAAGGAGGTTTTAAAAAACGGCCCTCGCATTGGAAGCAGGAGGTAAAATTTTATAATGAAGAAGAATCATTAACTAAGGCAATTTCAATATTGAGGTGAATTCAATCGTCCTCACTTATGTTCCAAGCATAGTCGTGTCTTACACACGGCTAAAATTGTGGTTTTGGTTGGGCAGTTCAAACTCCCAAAAAATGAATGAACTACCTGGAAAAGATGCTTAAACGATATCAAAAGCTAACTGCTAAACATTATTCTAAGTAAGTTTCTTTACTTTTCACACATTTTTTTTTGGGAATGAATGGCCCAACCATTGACCTAATCGTAGCCGTGACGAACATAGTTCTCAATAAAATATAAATGCATATCCATATATATTACCTGGCAGAACAACCATAGCTGCTGCATAGTATATTCCAACTATCATCGTTGCTCGAGCGCGGTACTTCAAGCAGTTCATTTCTGCGATGTACGTCACCACTACAGCCAAGGGACAGCATACGCTGTGAACAGATGCATTCGTATTTATCTTTATTACTAAAGCTATGAGAAAGTGATTCCGTCACATAATATAAATGATGCTGTAGGTCACTAACAGTCTGAATTAAAATGATGTAAGTTTTATAAATCTCATGCATTCTACATCTTTCATGCATTAGCGAAATAACACCAAGCAAAACCTTCAATAATCTAACTTCTAATTTTGAAGAGATGTTAATTAAATTACCTGTTGTGTATTGGATCATCACAATAGCATATGGCCTCATGTACAAGTATTTTTTGTTCTTTACAGCAACTTAAATCATCGCAACACTCTCCTATAACCATACACCTTTCTTTGGAAACCTATATTTCGGTTATTTAGAGAATGTATTGCAGATTGGTTTTCGAATTCTTCTATCATGACAAAAGAGAAGCTTCCAGTTTCTCTGTATTGTTGTGACTTCTTGTCGAACTGTAGATATGAGAAAGTTGAAGCAGCTTAGAGATATTCAATGTCAAGCTACGAGTTTGTATCACAGACGATATACGTGAATGTGAGTCTAACAATGAGATATCTGATTCATGTATTCTGAGATATTTGTAAAGCGCTATCAAGGAGGAAATAGATAATGGCTTCCCTAACCAAACTTACACTTCTTTTACGGGGTATTCTTAGTGAAAGGAAATCAATGTCTACTTCTCAGTATTTCACGATGTGCCAATACATATATAGTTTTCTCCTTATCTTTAACATACAGTAAACAGTAATCAGTGCGTAAATTGTTGATATTTCTGAACTTACAAGCTTTTCCTTTGAAGAACCATCGTGATGGACGCTACATTACACATAAGTTGAATGTGTAAGACAGTTGTGAGCACATAGGAAACCATATCATCTGAATAAGGAAATTTGCTCTCCCAGAAGTGTTCGTATATAGATTGTATACGAACAAGATTTTTCAGGTGCTCCAGAATGCTGAAGAGGTGGAAGGTAGTGTTGTAAAGAAATTGCTGTTAATCCAACAGAAATGGTACAACGTTCATTTCAGGTCTGTACGGAAGGCCATTTGTCATTTCATAAATAAGGTATTTTGCTAGACACAGTTTTAAACAAATAAACGATTATTTTACCTAAAGTTACGACAAACATATATTAATTTTCAATTGTCACTTTTCCTGTTCAGGTACTTTAATTGCTGTTCATATTAATTCCTTTTATTGAGAGGTTTGTCAGTCAGGGACTTGCACTATTTGACTTTCCCATTTAATAATATTCTTTATTATCTTATCTAATATCACTTTTAAAATTTTCAAAATTAAATTAAGTAATTCTTACCGAGATATGTATAATAATTATATTTTTCCCTGAGCCAGTTAGCATTGATACATGTCTCGGAGCAACTGTATACTACATATTATACTCATATGATTGGCTTCCAGCATTGATGTTGTGAAGCGGCTGTGAATGAATATTCCATGCACGAATGTTCTGTAAATTCAGAATAAAAAAGTTTCTAATTTATTTTGTTCATTTGTAACGCGGTGAATTATCGTGGATTTTGCCATTTGTGATTGAAAATTTAGATGACCTAAAGAAATAAAGAAGTATTATATGTATTAAAATTCTGATTCTCGAAACTGACACAATAGAAAAACTTATATTTCCCAATTTAATCAGCTGACAAAATAGTCAGTAATACGAGGGTTGACTGATAAGTCCTGGAGCTCACTTTTAAAAGAAAGTTAAAATTTTTGTTTATTAATTTCTTAACATAATCTCCAGAAAGGCTAATGCACTTATTATATCGGTGTTCATTTAATCGAACCATCTCTATAGTGCGATTTACCATGGTCCTCAAAATAGTGTTTACCGCAATTCGAACTTTAATACGCACATTTTTCTCATTGCAATGACTGAACAATGGGCCGGAGCATTGTCGTGAAGAAGCAAGATTTTTCTCTTTGCCAAATGAGATGTTTTTCTTTTCATCTCATCACCTAAACCTTGCAACAAGCTTGGTAATAAGCCGTCTCAAAAATGCACTGGAATTTTTACTGTCGAGCTCCAGACTCTTAACAGAAAATTAACAGTTTTTCTTTGCAGTGTTTGACCAGGTGTCAAACATGGCACCCATCTTGCCCAGACCTTGTGAAAGCACGAAACATTACTTAAAACTTATTTTGATATGTTTACAGCCTCTGCTATATCAATTAACTTTAATCTGCGGTCTTCCAGTACTAAACGATGCACCTTCAATGTTCTCTGAAGTTGTGACCTTCACTGGACGCTCAGAGCGAGGCTCATCACCAGTCCCATGTTAAACTCTGCAAACCACCTGTTAATCATTGTATATGAAGGGGCAGATTCGTTCAATTCATTTCCTCCTTGATTTCTTTATGCGTTAAGCCTTTCAAATGGAAGTATTTAATCACTGCTCGTTTTTCCAAATCATACATTTTCGTGTAACCTCTACACTTGTCTTGTTTAAGATACTCTCATTCAATACCTAAACAAGCTTTTGACCTGTAACTATAGATACAAGCTAGTGTAGAGTTAAACTATATGATACTGTTCGTAAAGTGACCCAGTGGCGCCATCTCCATGTGATACCCGGGACTTATCAGCCGACCCTCGTAATTTCTTTTCTTTTAATGTTTAAACGTTGTACATAAGTCGATATCAAGCGCTAGGTATAGCTATCATACCCCCATATACCTAAACTTCAGTGAGTTAACGACCTGAAATTCGCTTTCAAATAATGAAATAATGATTGAAGATAAATTGATCTAATGCTTGAGTAGTGTACTTACACGATTCCTCCGAGTAGCTTAAACAAGGCCAGCACCCAGAACGTCGGAGATAGACTGGATAAGAATGTTGATGTCGCTTCGAAGAAAAATCCATACATCAGAACTTTTCTCCTTCCAAGAGTGTCAGACAAGTAGCCCCAGAAGAATGCACTGGAAATCATACCTGAACGAGAAAGACAAATATATATAATGTAATTCAAAGGACAATTTTGCAAAAGCATGCAACGTGAAAAATAAATATAAGTATAAGTTTATAAGTATATAGTTAAGTTTAAAGTTAAATGTAAGCACGAAGTTCTTCAGGTTATTCTCCATAGTTAAGTTTCAAATCGGAAGTAAGTCGCAGTATTTGAATTAACTTATCACAAAATCACTGCGGTTGGAAAGGTTTATTAAATACGCTTAATATAATATCGCTTTTAGAATAACCTGTCCTTTGATATTTAGCAGTAAAATTCTGGTAATTCACTCAGCAAACACTGTTCTCAGCTTGAATGCGCTGACAAACGGTGCATGTACTTCTCCGATATCAGAGGCAGCTGTTTGCTGGGAACACCCCAGCACCTCACCTAAGTGTTGGAAGAGTAATAGTCGCCAAGCATGCCATCCTTCCTTCATTCAACCTAGTAAACGTTTTTGGTAGAGAATTCATTATTTTCTCTCTTAGTTGAGGGTAATTATTGATACTTCTGCCGTTTAAATTGTGATATTTTAATCATAGATGAATGCCAGTCATTTTATTATTATTATTATTATTATTATTATTATTATTATTATTATTATTATTATTATTATTATTATTATTATTATTATTATTATTATTATTATTATTATTATTATTATTATTATTATTATTATTATTATTATTATTATTATTATTATTATTATTATTATTATTATTATTATTATTATTATTATTATTATTATTATTATTATTATTATTATTATTATTATTATTATTATTATTATTATTATTATTATTATTATTATTATTATTATTATTATTATTATTATTATTATTATTATTATTATTATTATTATTATTATTATTATTATTATTATTATTATTATTATTATTATTATTATTATTATTATTATTATTATTATTATTATTATTATTATTATTATTATTATTATTATTATTATTATTATTATTATTATTATTATTATTATTATTATTATTATTATTATTATTATTATTATTATTATTATTATTATTATTATTATTATTATTATTATTATTATTATTATTATTATTATTATTATTATTATTATTATTATTATTATTATTATTATACAATGCGTGTACTGCATACATTACATTCATGGAGAATAGCCCCTTAGCCAATCGTTCACAA
Source organism: Mantis religiosa (assembly GCA_030765055.1). Classification (NCBI taxonomy): domain Eukaryota; kingdom Metazoa; phylum Arthropoda; class Insecta; order Mantodea; family Mantidae; genus Mantis; species Mantis religiosa. The sequence continues at coordinate 146,334,512 of CM060947.1, read as the reverse complement.
CAAATTCATTTTGAAATGCATAAAGGAGCAACATGGGTGAACCCAGTTTCTGTTGAAAAATGTTGAAATTAAAGCCAGAATCCCTTTATAAAAAGCTGACGTGACTTCATCGCCTGTGGTAATTGGCGATTATAGGGTAACATGACACTTCGGGTTCCCCAGGACATCGGGCACCAGGCGGAGGCAACGAAGTTTTCTGGGTATAAATGTCCTTGGCATGACTTCCTTCGGAAGGAAAGTAAAGCCCGTGGTCCCGTGTCACAACTTTACAGCATTTTCATGAAAAATCGAATCCTTAAATACTGTTGAATTTAAATGGGAAGTTGGTTTTTAACCGACTTTTCGCTCTTGAATTATTTGACACTGTCAGACAGGTACAGGCTAGACAGACGTACACTCAAGGACCTTATTCTAAAAATGCGTTTTTTGGAACCTTCAAAGCACATATTTGCTTTGAAATCTCGACATCGAAGTTCTGGGTTGAATAGAATACTTTCCCTACTTACTGCACGTATTAGAAAAAGTAAATATTACTTTATCTACGTGCTATCTTTTATTTTCGTACATTTTTTAATAAAATAATATTTTGTGTCCCTTAATATTAGTTTAGATAAGCTTATGTAGAAATATTTCACTGTAGTTCAAAGAGAATACCACAGTCTGATTTTTAAAAGAAGATACATGACAGCTGTCAAGCATGGAGGGTAAGAGGGGAAGATCGTTGCTATGGATACGTAAAAAACGCTGCCACATTAGTTAAATTGGTTATCATCACCTATTCCTCAGGTCAATTATCGTTAATTTTGTGGGGACACAAAGTTTGCTTGAGTATTCAGTTGCGCTGTGTTGATAGCCTACTTTGTTAAAATATTATTAAAATACGTCGTTATTGTAGCAAGACTTAGTGGCAGTAGTATTAGAGGTAGAACGAGGATTTATGGTGCAAGAATAACAAGCTTACGGTCGGGGTGTTACATTACACAACCAAGCTAGAGAATTTGTCTGTTTTCTTAGGAAATTCTTTGAACAGGAAGAGAAGAATTTATTTCTTCACGATGAAATGCTTATTTCTTTTAACCAAGTGAGAAAAAAGACCGAGCGTGTCCTTAAAATAAGTGAGGTGATCGTTTCTAAAATCTCTTAAGAGAAGCAGCTACAGCCAGGTCCATCAGGAATTGTAGCTCTTGGGAAACAAAGACCAAGAACATCTCCATAGTTTTCAATTATATGCACTATAATTATATGCAGTATGACTATCAAACCTGAAAGGAGCAGCCTTCCACATGTAAGCTTCTTTCTTCACTTAAAGAAGCACAGATATTTCAAGGAAGTCTTAGGTCTTTGAACAAAGTCGTCCATAATAGAGGATATAAGTTCGAAAAATAAATGACATAAAACTAATACCTACTCGAAAGTTCAGATATTGTAGCTCTAAGCGTTTTGTTTTTAAGAGAAATCTGAATAAGAAGTTGGATGAAATAGTACGGTTGGATGAAACCCTGGTAAACGCCGGCCATACTGAGTCAAAGGGCTGGACTGACGGCGCACTTGAAAGTACCTACTACAAAAGACCTATAGGAAAAGGTCGCCGCTTAATTATTGGTCAAGCCGGTACGTCGCCTGGTTTTGTTGTTGATGCCCTCTTACTCTTCAGATCGAAAGAAATGAAAAGCACATTTCTATATACACCACCGCTCAAAAGTTTTTGCACACACCTCACTTTTAGGATTTATTGAAACAATGGATTAAAAGAGACATAATATGGTAGTCACAATAGCATTTTTAATGAAAATCAGCAAAACATGTTAGATTTCGCTTTCTTCAATGTAACCTTCTTTTGCTTTAATTACGGCTTTGCAAACTCTGAGCATTCTTTCTATTAAGTGCGCCAGTGTATCCCTCCATACATTTTGCACATGACTACACATTACATTTACATTAGTGTGTTGTTTCTTTCTTACCTCTGTGTCCACATGATCCCAAAGTAGTTCAATAGAATTGCAGTCAGGACTTTGAGGGGGCCAAACCATGATCTTCAGGTCTTGTCTCTCTTCCAATCGTTCAACGTTTCTTCTACAGAGTAAAGAAATAAGCTTGGCGTCGTCCTGCTGCAGAGTGAGACACTTGCCAATTAACTGCATCCCAGATGGTTTGACATGGCGTTGGAGAATGTTGTGATAATGCTCTGTATTCATACTTCCTCCTATTTTTACAATATCGCGTGTCCTAATGCCACCAAAAACAGTCCTATATCACCACTTAACTACCTCCTTGCTTAGGTGCCATGCGTTCACCTGTTACACGCTGGACAAACTGGCGACATTTTGAAACAAATAGCTCAAACTTAGATTCATCAGTAATAACACCTTTTACCATTGATGAATCTCCAGCTTACATGTCGATTGGTCCACTGTAATCTATTCCGTTTATTGAAAGCTCACAATAGGAATTTATTTGCTGCAATGCAATCTTTCAGGTGCATTCTGAAGTCGTCTCTTCACTGTAGAAATATTCACAGATTCATCCCTCAACTGGTTCAGTTCCGCTGTCAGCATGGGTGCCCTTTTGAAATAATGGTCACTATTAAATACTTATGCTCACTTTTGGAGGTCACCCTGGGCCTCCCTTATCGATAACCATCCTTATTGATATTTATAGTTACACACTCTTTACAGTGTAATGGACACTTCCCAAGGAAACTTGTTCTCGTGTTGTAATTTGACGGATGGTATGGCCTGCTTTATGTAATCTGACTATTGCAGCATGCAGCATGCTGAAAGCTCCCTTTTTTATTTACCCAGTTCAGACTTTTGAGCTGCACAGTAACGATGTGTACCATTCACCTGCTTATGAAGCACTTAAGTGCTCTTTACAGCCCATACCTACGTATTTACATAACGTCTGTGAACGGTATCTAGGGAATAGCAGACATACTATGACATCCAAAACATTGGGGTAAGTGTTCGTATAAGGATCAAGAAAACCTACATTTTCAAAATCCACATAATTGACAAACAAAAGATGGCATAGTAAGCTGAAATTATGTTTCCATGGATTTCTACCATAGGTATATAATATGACAGTGGCTTTGTTTTAAAAATGCACTTGCTAACTGCAGAAATAAAGGATGTTCAAAAACTATTGAGCGGTAGTGTATATTTATTATTGGAAAAATTAATTTGTTATATTAGCTTCATTGAAACGAAATACATTGTCATGAAAACGTGTGACACTGGTTTTCGTGATTGGGCAGTGGATCCATAATAAGGTTGAGTTATCAAAATATTGCACAGTAAGAAGTTTACTTGAAGTTAGAAAACAGTAACAGCGATCGCGACGGACATTTTGATCGTGCAATAGATTTATGAAGGCAATGTTAATCGTCTTTAGTTACGCAAATGCGTAATCTTCACCAGCGATCTATGGCTGAGTTAGATGCATTGCAGAGAGAACAAACTTAGTTATGTTGTTTATTTATAGGAGCGTTCAACACATTCCAAAACAAGATTATGGAAGAAAATGTGACACAAAAGTACATATTTACATACTTATGCTCATGTAAGATAAGGCCGATCGATTGTTTGCACTAGATGAGAAAATCCATGAAACTTGAAAATAGTGGCAAAAATGAAGCTGCAAGCATGAAAAAGAGGAAGTCCACCGGAATAAGTTGCCAGAAATATAATGAAAGTGAAGTACGGAAAGATATTTCTACAAGATCAAATGCTTCTCACAGCGGCAGGTGCGATAGTAAATTATCGAAGTTGTCACCTGTAACATTTTCAAGGGATATTAAACAATGGCTAGCGCAATTTAAGCGAATTTAACTATGCAGCTTGAAGATGTTGATTCCGTATGTAACAGCCTATGATGTGCCTATTGTACTTATGATGTGAATGGGTTTCCTCTACTGCGATTTTTACAATCAAGCTACACAGTTGTTAGAGTGTCAACCTGACAGATACCGATCAAGATGTCCAGGCCGGAATGGAGCTGGGGACGTGTGAGCCCGTGGTCAGCGTAACCACAATCGACTAGGCAGAGGAGTCGGCGCCGACGCAACACCTGGGGCCCCGGCTGGAAGGCTTATTGGAGAGGGCGGCCGACCACCTGACCGCAGAACAGCTCGAGGAGGTTCGGCAATTGCTGAGGCGATACCAGCGCGTCTTCAGCCAAGGCGACAGCGACTACGGCCGCACGGACCGAGTGCTCCACTACATCGACACCGGAGACGCCCGGCCTATTCGGCGATCACCTAGACGCGTTCCGCTAGCGAAACAAACGGCGGTAAGGGACATGCTGGAGGACATGAGGTCCAGGGGAGTGATTGAAGAGTCTGACAGCCTTTGGTGTTCCCCTGTAGTTCTGGTGACGAACAAAAATGGCGAGCTACGCTTCTGCGTGGAATACAGGAAGCTGAACGCTGTCACCAGGAAGGACTGTTTCCCCTTACCCCGGATTGACGACACCCTGGACTCGCTTGCTGGTGCGCAGTGGTTCTCGACACTGGACCTGAAGTGGGGTTACTGGCAGGTAGCTCTAGACCCGAGAGACAAGGAGAAGACCACATTGTCGACAGGCCAAGGGCTTTGGCAAATCACAGTTATGCCATTTGGCCTCTGCAACGCACCAGCTACCTTCCAAAGCCTCATGGAGTCAGTGATGGGAGGACTGACTTATGACGCTTGCCTGATATACCTGGAGGACATGATCATCATCGGCAAGACCTTCGAAGACGATCTCGACAACCTGAGTAAGGTGCCACAGGGACTGCAGGCGACAAACCTGAAGCTGAACGCGAAGAAGTGCCAGCTCTTTCGCAAGGAAGCCAACTACTTGGACCACATAGTCTTACCAACCAGAGTGGCAATAGACACGAAAAGAACATCTGAGGAAGGTGGTGGCCAGCCATCAGCGAGACTGGAACGTCAAGGTGCCAATGTTTCTGCTGGCCTATCGCTCGTCGACACACGACACCACTGGGGTGACGCCAGCCAGCTTAATGTTCGACCGAGTGTTACGCCTTCCTTGTGACCTGGCTTTTGGGAGCCCCCGAAATCGAAACAGCCAGCAACCGAGTATGTGGACCGTCTCCACGACTTGTACGAGATGGCTCGTCAGAATATCCAGATGGGGAGTGACCGCATGAAGATCCGGTTCGACAGGCAAGCCAACAGCCAAGGGTCCCAGCAAGGTGACTTGGTCTGGTTGTACCGCCCTATTCGGACCAAGGGATGCTGCCCGAAACTTCAGCAACCATGGCAAGGTCCGTACCGGGTAGTAAAGGGGATTAACGACGTGGTCTACCGCATCCAGATGGTGCCCTGAGGAAAGATGTTGGTGGTACACCTGGATCGTCTGGCCCGCTACGGTGGTGCTGTTTGGAACGACCAGCCTTGAGGAGGGAGCAGTGTCGCGAACGCATTTTTGAGGCGAGGCGACGTGAGGGACGAGTTCAAAGAGATGGCAGTGCAGTGCGGAGATTAAAGCACGCCGAAACGGTGGGGGAAGGAGACGGATTTCTGGAGAGTTCGTCTTTCTTCTAGCGCCGTCTTGATTGTTTGAGAACATTCCGGATAATGAGTAAGCTATAAATAAGGAAGCCGCAGCATGTCGGGTGGGCAGTTATTAATTCAACTCGTGTGCACGAACAACTGTGTGAGCAGTTATTGTGGTCGATGACTTTGTAAGTTGTATTGTGTATGTGACGTAATTCTGAACTGTCAGGTTGACAAAAGTGTCATTCTACGGAAATAAAGAGCAATTTTTAGTGTTTGCAACCTGGACTTTTAATTTCACGAACCCACAAAGTCACATTAACTTTAATTTCTCAGTGCTAACCAATTAACAGTCTATAGAAAAACCTTGAATTATGCAACTAACTGAACAGTCGGTGAAAGCGATTAGGAATTTTATAGGGCAGTATCTGCATTGATTTTCAAATTAATTTAAAATCTTCAATACTAATAATAAATTAAGAATTTGTTAAATAGAACTTTTGGATTTTAAAGGTCTTCGAACACTAATCACTGAACAGTTCTGCAGAAGAAACGCTGGATGTTGCAATGCCAAAATAGTTTGTTGAAGGAAATTAAGATTTTATTTATGGTGGCGAAAATATCGCATTTGAGGTTTCAGCTGACATCAGCATGCTACATCTACGTGCCATTCTGTTTTAAGAATTATTATGACTTGATTATCACCAATAAGGTAGTTGATGCCGAATAAGACCGCTTTAAGCGTCGTTTCTCTTGCACCGTTTCAGAATGTGTATAAGCGTATACTGGGGGCCTCAAGTTCCACATTCCTACCCATCGCAGCTCTAAAGTGTTTTTCTGATGGAGAACATAGGGAAGGCAGGATTAACAGAGCTTGGGCTTCGTCACTTGCGGTCATGTACATTATAGTAAATGAATCCTGATGTCAAATTTGTAGTCATTTAAAGCAGACTATTAGACCTCAGACGTTAACTTTGAAGCGGAAACCATAGTTTTCCGATATATAAGAGGGGGATGATAAAACTATAGAAATTATTAATAAGCCAATTGGGAATATATGATAAAAATAACGTCAAAAGTAATATTTCAATAGGAGCAACGTGTAAACGAAATAAATATAGGGAAAGAGAACGGACAGACGGGGCTGGATGCGCAAACAATACAAACAAAATTTCACCGACAGCACGAAGATAGTAAAGAATGTCAAGCTTTAAGGAAAGGGTGAAGAGGCAGGATGCAGTACCGTTATGACGCCAAGGGGTCACACAAGCCTTGGGGAGTGGATCCATGACTGCTGCATAGCTGAAAGTGATTGGAAATAACCAATAAGGTGAAATTGAAGAATAAACCCTCCCAATAAAATGCAGCGTAAACCACGCGATAGGCGTGAAATAGAGTAGGATTAGAAAAGGGGTGGAAATAGACAAACAAACCTAGGAAAGAAGCCGAAGGCAGGACAGCAAGGAAAGTTTCACTCTGGTATTTACAACGAAGGGAGAAGACGTGTGATTTGAAAGAAGATGAGGAGTTTTGTTGTTGTAATTTACGTTCTCCAACGTAAGTCATATCGGACGGTGTATGAATTGGGTGAAATGATGCTCAAATGAGTCCAGGGTCCATGGAGCTTAGAGTTACCTGACATTCGTCTTAAAGATAAGGGAAAACCCCGGAAAAAACCTTATCCAGGTAATAAACCTGACCGAGATTTGAACTCGGGACCTCTTGAACGTGAGGCAGACACGCTACCATCTACGCTACCGAGGCGGGCATATGTAGAGTAGGTTTAGTATCTGATGGAGAGGTGTTGGCAGAGTTAGCTTTAGAACGTGGTGCGATTAAGTAAATATAATAATAGGAGAGACAAGGCGACGCAACGAGAGTGATAGCGAGTGAGGAAAACAGAGCTATATGACAAGCAATATAAGTGTGAATAAACAAGTTAGAAATTAAAACAGGGCTTTTCATTGGCTGGTGAGAACTGCCGGTACCTGAGAAAGAGAACTGCTCACCGATACATTCCCACACCACAACACAGCACTCGTTTTACCTCATCCTAAAAGGCAAACAATCCATCCTTCCATACCGCACCAGAAGGACCACCAACCAATAATCGCACACCCAAATTGGCGCGTAAGTTTTTCTAAACCAACTTATGACTAGAAGAATTAAAGTGGTTTTATAAATCCAACCAAACTACTGTAATAAAGTATAAAATCATTTTATTAATTCTAGTTTTGTAAAAACTGTATGAAGGCCAGATTGATGGATAAATTGACATTATAAAACATGCACGCCTTGAAGTTAACCGGAAACAACTTAACTGTTGAAATTATAGAATTTTTAACCGACTTAGTCTTAATTTACTGCAATAAAATAGATCCAGATCGAGGCATGAAAGCCTTAAATTGTTTAAGAGTAACTGTATTGTTACTGGATTCTCTGTCTTCGCCCATTCAGATCATCATATCTTGAGTGTATTTATAGGAGTCACATAGTCAGGTGCCGCTTTCCCCCAGCTACTACTTACATACGCGTGATTTTCGGTTGGTGATGTGGTTACGTTTTCATTAAGTAGTTGTGAAGACCTCACTAAGTCTGCCAACAGTGGAAAAACTCACATGTTCTTATTGAGAATCGAAACTGAGTGCTACTCACAAACACGTTGCTACTAAAATATCCACTGTAACATCACAACTTTGTTGTGTTCCTTTGATCCTATAGAGGTCTTCTAAATGGCATTCATGTTACTCAATGGGAAGTAGGTAAAGCTACCTGATGAACGTGCAGCTCCACAATGGAATATACGCGCGAATCATTCATCGAAATGTAGTCGGAGTGTGAGCTGTTATCCGTCGTGTTGAAGCTACACAGCTCGCCAAATATGTTCATCAAATACCAAGCCCTCGTGCATCCTAAAGAAAAACTAAATCGCGGCACCCATAAGGGAGTTGGAAGGGATGGTCTAACCATACTATTGTCTGCCATCTTTTCTGAAGTTCATGTTTTAGAGCAATTAAAGTAGAGCCACTCTAAAATCTGAGCTGGTAGCATTAAATCTCATATTTTTATTAAAAGATTATTCATCAACATAGGTTATGGCACATTAAAATAGAATGAATTTCTTTATGCTTACCTGCATAAACTGCGGCGTTGAGTACGCCCTTGTCAAAGTTGGATTTAGATCACATTCAGCTGAAGGTAAAACAAGAGACATCGTGGTGGTTTCGCAGATGATTGCCCAATGCCTAGAGCGCTTGACAGAATCAGAAAGTAGTTGAACTTACCATAACCTGTCAACTGTAACACAAATCTCTGTGTATAAACTGATGTTGAAAAATAGCTATTTATCACTTTTAATCATTTTCCATTTTAAAAAAGATACTTCCTGGTATTTAGGTCCAACATATTCGCACAACTTCAGGTTTACTTAAATGGTATGGCCTCCATTTCTAAAAGCTAACTGTAAAAATAATGAATTTAGCAGAGTGCTTCTCAGAATACAAGATCTGTTTTATTCTGTAATGTATACCAGGTAGCTCAACTGCCCCGTCTTTGGCGTAAGCAGATTATTAAAATAATCATGATTGTTGTTAGTTCAACAGTGCTAAAATATCCAGAATTTAGGACAACTCACAGGCTGGGTTGCCCTACCCCTAAGCAGTTTATGAATAGCTGGGCGAGATTTCTGCAAAAGGGAGTGGTAGAATGCAGAGCTTGGAGAGAGAGAGAGAGAGAGAGAGAGAGAGAGAGAGAGAGAGAGAGAGAGAGAGAGAGAGAGAGAGAGAGAGAGAGAGAGAGGAGAGAGAGAGAGAGAGAGAGAGAGAGAGAGAGAGAGAGAGAGAGAGAGAGGAGAGAGAGAGAGAGAGAGAGAGAGAGAGAGAGAGAGAGAGAGAGAGAGAGAGAGAGAGAGAGGAGAGAGAGAGAGAGAGAGAGATGAGAGAGAGAGAGAGAGAGAGGAGAGAGAGAGGAGAGAGAGAGAGAGAGAGAGAGAGAGGAGAGAGAGAGAGAGAGAGAGAGAGAGAGAGAGAGAGAGAGAGAGAGAGAGAGAGAGAGAGAGAGAGAGAGAGAGAGAGAGAGAGAGAGAGAGAGAGAGAGAGAGAGAGAGAGAGAGAGAGAGAGAGAGAGAGAGAGAGAGAGAGAGAGAGATGAGAGAGAGAGAGAGAGAGAGAGAGAGAGAGAGATGAGAGAGAGAGAGAGAGAGAGAGAGAGAGAGAGAGAGAGAGAGAGAGAGAGAGAGAGAGAGAGAGAGAGAGAGAGAGAGAGAGAGAGAGAGAGAGAGAGAGAGAGAGAGAGAGAGAGAGAGAGAGAGAGAGAGAGAGAGAGAGAGAGAGAGAGAGAGAGAGAGAGAGAGAGAGAGAGAGAGAGAGAGAGAGAGAGAGAGAGAGAGAGAGAGAGAGAGAGGAGAGAGAGAGAGAGAGAGAGAGAGAGAGAGAGAGAGAGAGAGAGAGAGAGAGAGAGAGAGAGAGAGAGAGAGAGAGAGAGAGAGGAGAGAAGAGAGAGAGAGAGAGAGAGAGAGAGAGAGAGAGAGGAGAGAGAGAGAGAGAGAGAGAGAGAAGAGAGAGAGAGAGAGAGAGAGAGAGAGAGAGAGAGAGAGAGGGAGTTAAACATTTCGATACCAATTAAATTATCCTGTTGTATGGACTACCTTTACCCAGTCACCTATTAGGTAATAATTATTTTGTGGGTATATAATTTCTCACGATCACTTTCTTATTCCTGCTTTAAAAGATATATAGAACTCTTTCTATTCTGCAACATCATTGAAACGATTATGGTGGCTCTGTGGATGGATTATGAAAGCATGGGCAGATGAGTAAGTGTTTATTATATTTTGTCCAACAGAGGTAGAAAGACACTTATGTGAAAATAAGTTAATAAAAGTCACTTTAATTATAAAATACTGATGTCTAAAATGCCCCTAAATATATTTAAGAGTTTCTAGATATGGCAATAATGAGTATGTTTATATAAGATAGTAATCATCATATAAGTACTTACCTGTTTCCGAAATTGCAGTTTCAAAGTCTGCCATTCTATTTCGTTCGGGGAACGACTTCTACCTTAAACACAGGAACAAAGTGGTTTGAATGAAATGGCTTGTACTGCTTTCACTCTGTTCGAATAGTGAAATCAGTTGACAACATCAGGACAATACCCATATTTTTATAACTTATTTTTGGTAGGACTACTTGCTTCTGTTTCGGTTGTTTGATTTATTTGGCCAGCACAGTAGATGAACTTGCTAATTCTTGTAAGGTCAAATATTAACGTATTAGCAGATGTTGACAAGTAAATGGTAAAATTTCGCTTTCACAGTAGTTAGGCAAGCTTGTTAATCCGTCAACAGTCGCGAATTAGGTTTATCCACAGAAAATTGAAAGTGATATTCTGTCACTTATTGTACTAAAGTCGCTAACGTATCCAATTCAGTGTAGGAAGTTGGACAAATCACAGAGGTGGATGCAAACATATTGGTGCTTTCAATCGGAAACAATAATTTTACAAATTTGTTCAGAAGAAATTGAAAGTTGAAGCACCTAAAAGTTGAAATTACCCAAAATTACTTTTTCTCCCTAATAGAGGCTTTCAAGCCATATTTGTCTTCACAACAGTCCAATTAAATCAGATTTGAAGAGATTTCAGAATATTTTGAGGTGAAGAAGACACAAACTCCTTGGTTCCAATCTTAACTATCTCCATGTAGTTTCCCGCAGGTTTTCCCAGGGCGAGCCCTTCTATATAAAGGACTCACCAGCGCCCTGTGGACCAGTTACGTCGAATGGGAGTCGAGTAAAGGTAGATTGAGAGAACATATTGACTCAGTTGTGCTTTTTCCTAACTGCATGCAACAGCTCGTTTAGAGTAATGTTTGCGCTATGCTAAATACCAAAGACAAGTAATAAAGTGTGTTTAGCACCAACTGGTATTGCCAACTGATATTATAAGGTCGTATTCATAGTCAGACTTGGTCCGGACCAACTTGCTACTTCCGGTGGACTAACGTGTGGACCTTATTCATAAACCGGGATTAGCGATAGTCCGGGTACCAAACACGTTGGTCCGGCTCTAATTTTGGTCCCGCCTCCAAGGGGTATATTAAGGGCGGGCTATCTTTGCCACATGGATGGCAGTGAAGTGATGAATGTAGCTGTGGCGCGTAGAATTTGTGAAATAGACGACGACTGTACGTCAGGGACGATAACCGACGCTCTGAGTATCTCAATTGACACTCAAATCCTAACAGCACTTGGTATTATGCAAGAGGAGGATATCAAGACAACATTGCTAACCTACACGATATTGTTATAGCATCAGTAAGTCGCATTATCAGCAAGCTCCGTATAAACTTCCGTCCATGCCTCCTCCTTTCTCACATTTGTATTCGTCGACACGAATTTATTTTCTATAGTGTTCATTCTTTTTGAACTAGAGAAAACATTGGTCTTCCTCTGACCAATTGATACCACGCATCTTAATATTATCCATATTCCCAGCACACCCAGCACACCGAACCTCAACAGCAGCAGCAACCCTAAGATTGATTAAAAACAGCTGTGAGATTTATAAACTTGTATTACTCGACAGAGCGTTGAGGCGTATCGACCTTTAGGTGACCAGCGCTGCCATCGTCCTTTATCGGGTCTTATCTGGTCAATTACAAGAGGTGAAATATTAGTAAGTTGATGTACAGTAAGTTACGAAACACAAATAGAGCGATTGGAAGCTGGCGTGTCTATATGATATGATTTCTCGCTCCTGCCGATGTATGACACATTGCTGTCCAGAACACATGAGTATATCTGACAGAGTATACAATACACTGGACTCGCCGTGTATGTGCGATAAGCTGAGGTAAACATGTTGCGAATTTTTTCCGATACGTCTTCTCACTTTATCATGTAGTACACCGTGGTTTGTTTAGCACTCTATGGGACTCGCACATGCGCAGAACCTTTCTACGTCGTGTAACACTTGCTCTGTGCTGGTCTATGGCTTTACTTGGTCCGAGGCTGTTTATCGTCTATGAATACTAAAAAAAGTTTAGACCGCCTTTGGTCCGGACTAAGTAGTCGGAAGTTAGTCTAGACCAAAGTAATAACTATGAATACGGCCCATACTGTTTATAACATCACTGTTAGTGTAAAGCTCCATAATATTTTACAATATGTTAATGATAATAACAATGATTGATGGTCATGGTAATAATAATAACAATAATAAATAGTAATAGTAATACTACTACTACTACTACTACTACTACTACTACTACTACTACTACTACTACTATTACTACTACTACTACTACTACTACTAATAATAATAATAATAATAATAATAATAATAATAATAATAATAATAATAGTAGTAGTAGTAGTAGTATAGTAGTAGTAGTAGTAGTAGTAGTAGTAGTAGTAGTAGTAGTAGTAGTAGTAGTAGTAGTAGTAGTAGTAGTAGAGTAGTAGTAGTGTAGTAGTAGTAGTAGTAGTAGTAGTAGTAGTAGTAGTAGTAGTAGTAGTAGTAGTAGTAGTAGTAATAGTAATAGTAATAGTAATAATAATAATAATAATAATAATAATAATAATAATAATAATAATAATAATAATAATAAAAATAATAATAATAATAATAATAATAATAATATAATAATAATAATAATAATAATAATAATAATAATAATAATAATAATAATAATAATAATAATAATAATAATAATAATAATAATTAATAATAATAATAATAATAATAATAATAACCCAACATTCATCTTAAATTGTTACATTTGTCACATCTCTACAATGTTCTGTACACTCAGCTAGCAGCTACACTCCGATATTCACAATAACTGCTTCGTTCCTGTTCCACAGTCCACCGATGCCTTACTTACGGTGCCACAGAATGACCCCCTGAACTGCTTCCTGCATTGTTCTACAGCCTGCCGACTTATTACTCGGAATTTAAACATACCAAACTTCTAACACTACTCAGTGACGATTGATCCACGGCACCGACTGCTTTCGCACGGAGCCCCACTCAACTTGAAGCTCTAAGACCACACTGTTCTCACTAATATTTTGTCTTACTAATCTCTCTACTCACTCTGACTAACTCCAGGACTCTCGTCGGCTTTATATACTGCCAACGCGATAGATCTTTCTGGAACTAGAAACATTTGGAAGGTCTTTCGTGTAGTCACAACACATTTCCGCCCCGGCCTCGTGACTTAAGGTCTTGACGTAAGCTATCTGTCCTTGAAGGCGTGTCTCTTCCGTTTCGCCAGGCAATAAACAAGTCTCCTACACCTGCTCATCCTTCGAGGTAGACCCACGATGTAGCAAAATTTCTCCGCTAGAGCTTCGTATTCGCCTATGTGACAACAATTGTGATGATAATGAAGATGATAATGATGATGATGATGACGACGACGAAAACACATCCCGACGGCATGCATATGAAAAAACCATGCTCTTTATTACGATTTATATATAATATTATAATATTTATATATAATATTATTATAATATTATAAATTAATGTATTTATTTAAATATGCTTATGTATTTTTATTGAAGGAAGGATTATTAGAATAAATTCCTGTTAGATAACGGCTTTGACCTGTTTAACTATGCAGCTTTTTATACATATGAATGGTTAACGAGGCAGGTTTTCTAACAGAGGTTCAGAGTTCGAATCCCACTACCAGATTCAGAAGAACTATATATATATATATTATATATAAATTATATTATATTATATGTGTGTGCACATAACTTATGTTTGTCACTGTTTTAAGGCGTTTGAGAACGATTATCGTATTATTCTAGATATGTTTCCAATATTCACTTTGGTATAAACGCACCGTTTCTCTTATACCAGGACACATTACAAAATTAAGTTAAAGAATAATAGCTACGTAGGTATGTGCGACTAATTGCTGAGGCTAAAGGAAATCTGTTGGTGCTCATATAATGCATCAACAATGGTTTGTAGGGGTTGTTTGCCTTCGTGTGCACTGCTGTGAGATTGAAGAACGGAACTTACAACTACTCCATGCAGCAAGGAAGATATATAATGAAGATATTTTGTCTATATTTGGCGAGGCCTCTCACATGAGCATCAGATAACCGCAGTCGATTTTCAACTTCTCTTCGAGGGAGAAGTAACCCATGCAAAGTACAGTTGGTTCAAGAGTTAACAGAGAATTACTTTCAAACCAAGGCTAGAATTTCTATATGTACTACGTTTTCTTTAACAAAGCTGTATGTCGTTCGGCAAGTTCCGTGGATATACTTGCAGCATAAAGTGGCACAATACGGCGCAATCCTCGACGGTTCCGTGGGGCATTGTGTGGAAGCTGAATGTATGTTGTGGTATTTTACTTCAACTTATTGGAGAGGGTTTAGTCAAAGGAGACATCAATGAAGAAGTTTCGTGAACTTTCTACAGACTAGAAAGTTTCAGTTAATAGTTAATTATAGTTAACGCTTAAAATGTGTAGTTTCCATTATTGATGTAATAACAGTCACATATCAAAAGTATATCAAAAGTACATCAAAAGTATAGCATGAGAAAATAAAATAGGCTTTTCAGCATGTTCAAACATTGATGATGGTCCCACCATTAGTTTTTATCCTTTAGCAAACCATTTATATTACCGTGGGTACTACATCATTGAATTCGACGCAAGTATTTTCATTATCTACTCTTTTAGTGTTATCGCTAGGCTTTGGATATTTAGGTCCTAAAAATGTCATATTAGGCGCCTAAATAGTCCTAAAATTATTTAAATAGCTCTTTAATAGGCACAATAATTAAAAAAATAGCTATGCAAAACACAATGATTAATATTTTATTTCAAAATGAGCTTAAATACAGTATGAAAGATAAAATAGTAATTGGACAATTATTCTATAAAAAATGTAAGCTAATTAAAATATAAAGGATAAAACTAAGTCTTACAATTTTAAAATTGAATTTAAAAATTAATGCAAAATTGCTATTTTGTAAATGACAGATTCTTGGTTCTACCTTTGGCCGTAATTTTGTCCGCAATAAATAACAAGAAACATTATCAGAGAGGTGGTGTAAGTTTGTCTTCTGTCGGTCAGAGTAGCTTAAATGCTGAAAAAGATCTCTCAGCGTGTGCGGTGGTTACTGAAACATATTTCAAAAGAGAAACCATGTGTAGATAGAAATCCTGTAGGGAGATCTTCCTCACGTCTGCATAAAATATCTGATACTCTTTTCAGAACCATATATTCAGAATTTTTGGCGAGCACCATTTGTAGTGGAAATTAACTGTTCTTTCACACTAGCCATACTTTCAATTGTTATTGAATGAATTCTTCAATTGTTCTTTCCACTAGTTGTAGTGTTTTGGAAACAAATTTTCCCAACCTCACCAGCAGCTTTCTTTAATTGACTATCTGCTCTTGTAAATACGTGATTGATTCAGTGAGAATGAGCGTTGATTATTCTAATTGCTCTATAGTATTCGATAAAATGTGAAATTAGCGCCAATATATGAAACATTCTGTCTCAAACCTTTCTCTCGTAGGCCATTCTGAGCAACCTTAATACAGCGCGACTCTTCTTCCAGAAACTATTTACAATCTTTTCAACACTGTCATTGTTTTCACTGTTATACTTTACAGCTTGCAGCCAGATACCCCATCTTTGCTAAAATAGCCACTGGTGGCAAAGGCAGATTGGGACATTTTCTTTGTAAGGTGCAATTGCAGTACTTGACTATAAGAATACTTACTTTATGAAGGAACATAATTGATTTTGCAGAACTGCTACTCCTCTACTCGGTGAAGTGCTGAGCCAGACAAGTAACGTGTATTTAAATTCCAGAAAGAATAGCTTCAAGTTTGGCAGCTGCTATCATATATGGTGTCGCATCAGGTGTACAGTAACAACACGCTTTCATCCTTTATAGTGTCACCTAATTATCAGAAGACACGGCCAGCTAGCAGCTGGGTGGGCGACAGGAGGCATTTAGGGCCACGCACACCCATTTATCTTGTGGGCGTTCACTGAAGGGGATGGTGAGAAAGTGTCACTGGTCGCTGGCCACCTCTTTCCCCTCCCCTGACGTCTAGAACAGTCAGGATATTTCATCTAACTCGGAACCTTCTAGATAGGTCAGTTGGTCTTATATAAGTGACGCACCGGGCTGGAGGTGGTTCAGTTCTTGGCGAGCAGCCCGTGAGGAACACCGTGCTAGCGAACGGACTGGAAGACTGTGTACGTGTATCGAGGAGTTGTACGTAATTGTGAGTGTATAGTGGACCTGTGGACAGACGAACTGGTGAATTGTAATTGTGTGTGCTACGTAATTCTATGTAATCGGCAAGTGTTCAACTGTAATTCGGTGGAAATGAAGAACATTTTGAGTTTGTGCAATTGGACTTTAATTTCACGAACCCCACAGTCACAATACCATTTGGATACAGTACATTTAGCCCGGAGTTTAGGAAGTAGGCAAATGATTGAACATTAGTTTTCTCTAACATTTCCAAACAAATCAATGCGAATTTCCATAATGTTTTTCATATAATTTCCCTACAATTAAATTTATATATTTCGCTCCAGGGTATCTGTGAATTATCTACGGAAATCCAGGTGTAAGAATTTCCTATTTCTGGCCTTATTTCATTCAGTTGTGATTTATACACCATCTCAAGATAATTTTTTTATAAATGTCAATTCGGAGAGTATTGTTTATTTTAATACTTTTCTAAAAATAACAATTGTTGCATTCTCAACTACATTCTAAGGAATGGTGCCTGCAGCAAACGTTTTTACACATATCAAAATGCAGCTGGGATTTTATTTTTGAGGGCATGGTCTGTGTAAGTAAAGCTTCCTCCTGAGAATCTTTATTTTTAGAATTTGCTTGATGTATTGAAGTTTTCTCGTGTTGTACCTAGTGACTTTATTTTAGGCAGAAATCCTAAATAGAAGAACGTAAATATACTTCAATGTCAGTAATGCTATTTTGCAAAAAATAATTAAAATTTTAACGAATAACCAACAAAATATACATTAAAATTAGTATATATTTTTTAGTATTTTACAAAATTAGTATTTTCTTGATCTGTTGTACTATTCGACCCCGATATTGGGCAAAATAAAATGCATAAAATTGTGAGATTATCTTCAGATGGAAGAAAATGTCATGCAGTACAATTAGTTGCGGTAGTTAACATACTTGGTTTCATGTAAATAATAAAAATAACAAAAAGTAGAGTAAAAAGACATCTTTATTGCAGACGTGACAGAAGATTACTTTCCCATCTGTTTTATAAGGCTGGAAATCCGAAATCTATTATCTTATTAATGTTAATTTTGGCAGCATTGGTTTTATGCATTTTGCAGCACTAGCACAAAAATTATCACAGTAAACCAAAGACTTTAATATGAATACTAACTCGCGCTTTGTCTAATTAAACTAGAAAGCTACAAAGGATTACAAAAATTTATTGTAAAGCTTTCCTCCTTCTAACAACTTTTTTGTGTTCTCTAAAGGAAAGTAGAACCTTACCACTTTTATTTCTTTCATACCATTAAACGCTGTAACAGTTCTGTAACATTTCCATTAGACATTTTTGATACACTGAAG
>CM060947.1:146054770-146315389 GCA_030765055.1 Mantis religiosa | reverse complement strand
AGAGAGAGAGAGAGAGAGAGAGAGAGAGAGAGAGAGAGAGTACACGCGAGGTAATTTCCATTTTTGATTACCCGGTAGCCGGTCGCCTAGCATTTTTGCACTTCAAGGAAAGTATTATTTCACCTACTCCCTTCCATTGTCCAGCGCCATGGCGCAACATGCCTTGGCTCCCTGCTACGGAAAGCGACCCGGGATCAATCCCACCCATGGGGTGCGGATTTTAAGTCCCGGGTAATAGGACCGGTACCCACTCAGCATCGTGAGGAAATTGAGGAGCTTACGATAGGTAAGCGGTCCTGGTCATAGAAGCCAACATTCCGGCTGGGGGATGCCGAGATGCTGATCACATCTCGTCCCCGTATCGGTTGGATGATCGCCCACCTCTACCTCGCGTATGTGGGCTTGAGGCCGGCAGTCGGGTTGGTAGGTCCTGGCCCTACATGGCGGTAGCACTCTGGGTGCCACCCTTCCATTGGGTGGCAAATCAGTACCACTCGTTGCCTAACGGACTGCTGTTACTGGACAGTAATATTTCCGTCACTGGAATTTCTTCCCTTACATCTTATGTTCCTATCTCTGCAATCGTATGTTCCTTTCGTGGGCAAGGTAAATAAATATTTTATTTCCAACTCTTCTTCTGTCTCCTGCTTTAAACATGGCGAAATGTGCTTTTAGGTGTTAAGTGCACAATACTTGCAACTTTTTAGATTGCTAAAGACTAGGTCTGTCTGAGGAATAAATCACGCACGTATAATGCCAACTCTTCAGTAGTACTAACAGGTAAGGAATTAGCCATTTGAAAGAGAAAAGCTCAGTAATTTACGTCCTCCAACGTTAACTCATATCGGACGAGGAATGAAACTGGTGAAATGATGCTCAAATGAGTCCGGGGTCCATGGAGCTTAGAGGTACCCGAATTCGTCTTCCAGGATAAGGGAAAACCCCGGAAAAATATTATCCAGATAACTTACCCTAACCGAGATTCGAACTCGGGACTTCTTGAACGTGAGGCAGACACGCTGCTATCTTACGCTACCGAGGCAGGCGGGATTATTCATTGTACAACGGGACTGCCACTACTCATTCGGGAATGGTTCCATGAAATATTCAAAGGTTTATAAGAAGGCAAAAGTTGTTGATAAACCTTTGTGGTCATTTTTGTAGCAGGAGTTATCAGCTTGGGATTATTAACTATGTGGTAAAATAAAAATGTCATATACAAGACGAAATAACAAACCATAGGGGTCGTCAGGAAGTTCAAATTCAACCACAGATGGCTAAATACATGAATAATGAAAATGGGTAGCTTCAGTCTTTTCTTTCATAGCTCTGATATTAAAATTGAAAACTAATTGTTAAATGGTTTACGTTCCCTCTTTAGTCCTCGATACGCACACCGCTAAAGAACGCGTGCTGCCCATATGAGAAACATCGGATGTCGCGAGCTAGGTACATATGCCTCACCGTTTATTACGCCGTTCGGATCAGTGGGTTATATAACATATTACGCCTTAGCTTAATATGACAGCAACGGAGCAAAAACCAATAATATAGTGTGTCGTAGGTTTTCCAAGAACCTCAAGTGGGTTTGTGATATGTTCATTGAAATCATAGAACATATCTTGTATTATGTTGTCAGTCACGTGCTGCTATCATTTGCAATCAACTGTGTTTATTGTGTTTTCAGAATTTTTTTTTATCTAAGATCCTAAATACATATGTTCTAAAAGAAGTATAAAACTATCTGTGAAACTTATTTATAGAAGATTTTAACTTAGTACAAAAATTTAAATTAAATGAAGAAAGTTGAGTAATAGTATATGGAATACTAGTGTGCATCTTAATATTTGTGCACAATTTGTATGAGTTCGGAATGGAAACATATCAACAAAGCAATCCATTTTGGTATAGTATTTTTAAATAAACGTCTTAGCTTTATTGTATATTTATAATACATTACAGTTGTGATCATATTTTATACAGATAACATGAAATGGTTACACGTTTCTGCCCAGTGGGAGTCCCGATTACATAGTAATTTAAGCTCTAGTTAATGCTACACAAGTGTTAAATCTGAGTGCCTTTTCCGTTTTAATCATCTGCTTTCTGGGTCTGGTGGGTAATTGGCAGGAGTTTGCTGAAACAAACTCTGCTGAGTTTGTTGTGATGGTCGAACGATTTGCAGAGCCTTTTATAAGGTGTATTGAGGACTGTTGTTACTTCTGGAATGTTGAGATCTGAGTGAACAGTGGAACTTCTGACACACCATGGGGCATTGGTGATTAAACGAAGACACCATTTTGAATCGTTTTTTAGTCTTTGTATTTGAGAAGCTGAAGCCGAACTCCAGATTAAGTACCTGTACGTCCATATAGGTTTAATCAGAGACGTGTATATTAGCCTTTTGTAGCGAAGAGATAGTGTAGATTTTGAAGACATGTGTTTCAGTTCATGCAGACGGTGACGAATTTCTTTCTTTTTTCGTTCCTTTTTTAATTTCATGTATATTTAAAATCAGTTAACAATAATAATTAGCCAGAAACAATTGAAATAAAAAGCTTACTAAGCTTTCGGAAAGATTCTACCTTTTCATCGCCAATGTTCAACCTTTTATTAAAATTATATTACGCTCTTCGAACGTATTTTGAGTTTTCGTTTTATATTTTCAGTTTAAGAAGGTCTATGGATATATTTGTAGATAGGTAGTTTCAAGTAAATTATTAACAATTTATTCTACGACTTAATGCAAAGGCGTATAGAAAACCCTTCAGCTGGGTAATTATTGCTCTACTTATGACTGAGAAGATTAAGGCAAATTTTGCCTTAAACTGTGCAACTGTTGTATATATACCAACGCTCAGAATTTGGATTTAAAAGGCTTTAATTCAACTTATCTTAAACGTAGTAATAAAGATAATTAAAATGTAATAAATATCTTCGCTATCCTGTATTTGCCGCATCATGTTGGATAAAAGCTCTACTATGACGCGGCAAAAATCGAATAGCTAATGTATTTATAAAGCTGGCCGCTAAAGTTAGAACATATAAAATTTAATGCCCTAGCTGGGATTTGAACTAGGATCTTTCGATATCCGCCCTGTTGCTCTAGCCACTGAGCTACCATAAGAACATGCAGCAGGACGATCATCTGTCCAACTGAGTCACATGTCTCCTGGTAAACCATAGATAAGTGATCTCCAATTTACATGAGATAATCTTAAGTCTCGGGCTTATAGTTTAATCCATAATTTGGTCAGTTGACATTTATTCATTCACACTTAGCCGTGTGTAAGACTTGGGTAGCCATGGTAGCTCACTGCTTAGAGAAACCGTATGGAGTCCGGAAATGCCATGGCTCAAATCTCCGCTATGGCGTTTAATTTTTCTGTCGATTCTGTCTTGTCCTACAGACATCTAAGTGTCCAATTTATTTGTTACGCTAACTTAAATAAATAAGGCAAACCTCTCATTTATCCTGTAATTTACGAAGAAATGAAGCAGAGAGAAAAATAAGCTTTTGTGGGAATAGTTTAAGAAACATATATAAGAACTTTGTCTTATTCATAAGACCTGCTTTATCACTTCTTGGTGAGTTTACAAATCATTCTTATGGAGGTATATACATCTACTTTAATTGCGATAAACCGTTATTGAAACAGCTGCATTACTTACGTAGTCATAAATACAAAGTCACAGTCGGATGTTTTAGAATTGGATACTACACGCTATAAACAAATTATATATTTTAAAGAAATTTACGTGCTTGTTGTACTACGTTTTCGGCAATCGCTTAATGTTCACAAATTATACAAGTGTATATAGAATTCCTTCCGAAAGAAGAAAACTTCATAGGATATTCCTAGAAAATCAAGATATAAATTTTATTTCTCAGACAAATTAAGGTATTTTATGAAAACTATTAGCGCTTTGTTTCAGAAACTCAAAATTTGAAAAATATTCCCATATAAAGAGTAGTTTGGGATTCAGGGATTATCTTCAAGAGTTTGTGTCGCATCTTTGAAATATACTAAACTTAAATACCAAGTTTGGTTTTCTGTATTACCTTTCCTTTTTGAGTTATGATGCGCACACACACGGTTCAGAATGTATTTACGTTAAAATGACGATATCGACTTTTTGGGTAGAATGCAATATCTCTTCCACCCACCACATACAGAAAGTAATAATCAACACTGCATAGAGCAAATTACATGAATGTAACGCATCAGATTTCTTTAAGATGGCCATACAAGTAGCATATATCAAAAGCAACAAATAAAGTTTTTTAACAAATCTGATTAATTACATTAACTTAGCCTTCTCCATTCATTTAACAAACCATGTTTTCAAACTTTTTTATATACGATTAACGTTCACTGAGATAAATATTGGTAAAATTCAATAGAAATTGGGGAATACAGTAGGTATAAAGGATAGCAAAATATTTTAAAGTTTGGTCACTATGTTAGTCGCTTTACACCTCTGCAATAAAGAAAAAAATCTTATCATTTGAGTTTACAGAAATTCCAATTAATAACAAGGAACGTCTCGGAAAATGTTAACCGTTCACTCATGCAAGTATTTGACATAAATGTTTGCTTTAACGAGATCTACAGTTTTATTTAGTAGACTTTCTACTACTGTTTACTAAATACGCAAATTCATTTAGAATGAAGTGTACTTCAGAGGTTATTTCGAGAAAGTTTAAAGCATGGAATCATTAATTAGTGACCAGTAAAATTATTAGTGTCATTAAGAAATGATAATCAAATAGATAAATAATCTAATAAATAATTTCTGTATTCTAAAATTAATGTATAATGTAAGATGAAAAGATTTCGTCCGGAGAGGAGGCTGTTACGTAACTTACATGTTAAGGATAAGCAATCAGCGTAAGTCATGATTAGGCTTCCACTGAACTTATTCAGCAGGAACCCTGTTAGTTTAAGACTCAGATAAGCAGTTTTGTTCATAAGTCAGATTTATATTCAAAACTGTACACAGACAAAGTTATGAAAATTAGGAAGTTGAAAGGGAATTCATAGAATTTAGCAAGTTACAGAGTAACAGTAGCGTTTCATGTCCGAGTGAAAGATTTAGCAATTTGGCTATGTAATACAGAATACTTAGCCTGGAGTTATTATTATTATTATTATTATTATTATTATTATTATTATTATTATTATTATTATTATTATTATTATTATTATTATTATTATTATTATTATTATTATTATTATTATTATTATTATTATTATTATTATTATTATTATTATTATTATTATTATTATTATTATTATTATTATTATTATTATTATTATTATTATTATTATTATTATTATTATTATTATTATTATTATTATTATTATTATTTGTAATTTACGTCCTCCAACGTTAAGTCATATCAGACGATGAGTGGAATGGGTGAAATGGTGCTCAAATGAGCACAGGGTTCATGGAGCTTAGAGCTACCCACATTCATCTTTTAGGATAAGGGAAAACCCCGGAAAAACCCGTATCCAAGTAACTCACGCTGACCGAGATTCGAACTCGGGACTTCTAGAACGTGAGGCAGACATAATACCATCTGCGCTACAGGCTGGCGATAGAGTGATTATACGAGCAGGACTAAAACAAAAGAGCTGGCACTTCTAAAGTTTGCGTCTTTTCCATCGTAGTTTACAGTCGTACAGAAGTATTGACTGAGGTCGGTTGTGGGAGTCAGTAGCGCCTAAAGAATACGTTTATTTTATACATTTTTGGCAGTCGCAGGAACAGAATTCTCCGATTAACTTTTCTGCGATTCACTGCAACTTCTGTTGCTCATTTTTATTAGGGAAATAGCTATTTAAGCCGTTAAGTGTTACACATCGGAAGTTGGAAAATAAAATATTTCGATAGTTTTAAGTCCTAGTATTGTGATTGAAAGAAAGCGAAACTGTATGAATAATTCGTCGACGAGTAACAATAAGTTGCTTCGGTTGTCTTACTCCACAGAGAAGACATTACACTTTCCGTTGCCATAACATCGATAAAATTTCGCATGCGACTGAAAGCAATTTGCAATTTGATCGTTATCTTGTAGCCAAGCTACAGGAATTGGGTACGTTGTTTGGATGGGAAATCCTTTGGACTTTCACTGAACAAACACGATTGGTGCAATGATTGGAACAATACGCATTATTGTTACTCGCAGGCAAATTCTTGATGCTAAGCTTCTGCACCTTAAGGGACTTTCAAGATATCGGCATGTATCGGGTGTCTGCTGTTACCCAAAGAGCTAATTTCATCTTTAAATTACATTGGTTTTTGCTATACTGCAAGACAACGAGTACATTTAAATGGTGATTGAGACGAACAACCGTATTCAAATGCTTCTTTAGTTGGACGTATTCACTCATGGCTTGTTACTTAGTTATTTTTAAAATTTCATTCCTGTTCTGTATGCCCTTTTAACAACATTTTTAATCAGTCAGGGAGCGCTCCGTCAATTACGCGTAAACTCGTGCGTGCGCTAAGGCCATTTAGTGGCGCGTGTCACATTATCAGCTGGCCAAAGTCCACTTTCAAACTCAATTAAGTTTCAGGTTGGAGATGTGCAGCATCCAACTGTAGAAAGTAGTACAAATATAAATATATACAACTATGGGTGTGTTTGGGTTTGCACTCTCAAAATTTCAATTAGTATGTAAATGCATTCATTGGCGTACATTTTACCTTGCGTTTGCTGCACCAGCGGCATGGATTTGGGCTAAAGGTAACAAGGAGATCAGGGGCACCAACCTCCATTCGCAGACTGTATACTATGCAGAACAGGGCGTTAAGACTGGTATACCATACTGGGTGCAGATTCCCATCTACATAACCATTCCGGACTTTCATACATTCTGGACAGCGTGCGAGAGAGATCTCGTACCACCCATAATGAGCTGGCATTTCACTCCAACCATCTGGTGAATACTCTTGGTCACTTCGACCATAAAATACCTCGTAGCAGAAAAAGCTTCACACTGCACAGGGACACCATGGATAAACTTGCGTGTGCAGGGTCTACTCCCAGCTACACATTCCTCCAGAAGTAGAAATGAGCGTGGAAACCCAAGAATCAACCCAGATTCTCATCCCCCCTGACTATCGGCGGTCTGCCTCCGGCTACCTTCAAGTGGGCGGCCGGGTACAGACAGCAATGGGCGTGGTTTCCGCTGTACGGGAACAATGCAGAAGGCTAGAGTAACATATGCCCACATACTGTATAAAGTCTAAGCGTCTAAGCCATAAGACAACCGCCCAGATAAAGTCGCACTAAACGGTAAGGTGCTGAGGCGTAAAGCACCCCACTTATGTGAATCAGAATGACACTCTCTTGATTGATGAATAGCTATTTTGGACAACAGCAGGTGTTTGAGGCATGGTGATGATGTAGCCTTGAAAGGCCTGGAGATGCTGAAGCTCAGATTCTAGAATTTGCTGAACGATTATCAGTAATATAAGTTGTTACAATTATGTTGCCAGCCATGGTTGTCGAGGAAAAGTCTAAATGCAAAGTACCCGTTTCTGTAGCTTGCCACAGATTTATGCAATAACGATCAGAGTGCAAGTTACTTACAGTGGCATGGATAACTGTGTCGATGTTGCGGCGACGAGACACGTAGTGTCTTCTCTGGAGGCATGATGTTAACTGAGGACGAATTTGTCTTTACATCTCGAAGCCGAAACGAGTTAATCCTTGAATGTGGACTTTGGCCAGCTGATAATGCGACACGCGTTTTACCAATGTGGCCTTAACACGTGTACACGAAATTGACGGCGGAGCACTACAGGTACTGAGTACGTGACCTTTTTGTCCTTCGTGAACATGGATAACATGCCAGCCTCTGGTTCTCGAGGTCGTGGGTTCAAATACGACGGAGAGTAATTGATTTTTTTTCGGCCGTTAGTATGGCTTCCTTCAAAAAGGAGTAAAGTCCCGTGTCGTAGACTTATGGCAAGTAAAAGCACCTCGAGACCGATAAAGAACCACTGAGCAGAATTAGGCGGTCTTTCACGCCCGATGTGGAATTGTGTCAAAGTAGTTAAAGAGTGTTCATAAAGGAACTTAATTTCCGTGATCTTTAATTATATATGTGGGAATATAGAACGCGAAGGGGGTTTTAAATACATCCTCAAGCAGTCAGCAATTTTCTTCTGTAATCTTATTGGTATTATTTGTCAGTGAACTTAGCTGGTATTGTTTATTCTCATACCCATTTAAATATACCCCCACAAAAGTATATCAACTTCACCCATGAAGCAGGTGGCAGAAATTAGAGACGACAAAAAAAAGTGGCAAAGTCATCAAAGTGGGAATGTCATCAGCATACGTTTCATATGTCATGAACATTTCGTAGACATATGATATTTTAATCCACGAAACATTTACCATACAAAGAGTAGTTTGGATGGGAAGATCTACTTGAAAGTCTTAGTGTTACAACATCCTTGCATTTAAATACCGAGTTTGGTATATAACCGACTATTCATTTTGGGTTATACTATTTCCTGTTCACACACACACACACACACACACACACACACACACACACACACACACACACACACACACACACACACACACACACACACACACACACGGCTCGCCTCGGTAGTGTAGATGGTAACATGTCTACCTCATGTTCAAGAGATCGCGAGTTCGAATCTCGGTCAGGGTGAATTATCTGCATAAGGTTTTACCAGGGTTTTCCCTTATCCTGAAAGACGAATGTCAGGTAACTCTAAGCTCTATGGAGGCTGGAATCATGTAAACATCATTTCACCCACTTCATTCATCGTCTTTTTATGACTTGGTGTTGGAGGACGTAAAATTAAAAAAAAAAAAAAACAACATACAACTCACATATGGCCTATTTCTAAACCTTCTCTATACCGATTCTCAAA
This sequence comes from Mantis religiosa, assembly GCA_030765055.1. Lineage (NCBI taxonomy): Eukaryota > Metazoa > Arthropoda > Insecta > Mantodea > Mantidae > Mantis > Mantis religiosa. Next base: position 146,306,455 of record CM060947.1, on the reverse strand, counting down.
ACACACATTTCCAATGCAGTCTAGACATCGAATTTTTCGGTGGTCGATGGAAAGCAATACTTTCTCTTTAGCTATTTAGTAGAAAAAGTAAAGAGTATAAACCGAGTATTTGAAAACCGAAGCCAGGCAAAAGGAATATCTCGGAGATAATGTCACAAAATACATTTATATATGTTTTATACTTTAACAATATCTATATTTCAACATGACTATGAGAGTGAAATAACACTAGAACAAATTACGGATACACTAAGTGAATGTAAATCTAAATCTTGTGGACCTGACGGAATACCTTATGAGATGTTGAAACATCTTCCTAACGACTGCATTCTATACTTACAAGACCTATACAATTTTATATGGAACAACAAAGTATTTCCATGGGCGCCGGGGTAGCGCGGTGGTTTCCTTCGCGGCTCCCGTTCTAAGGGTCCCGAGTTCGATTCCCGGCTCTGGGGTTGGCGATTTTAAGTCGGCCCTATCCACGCCTTCACCTCTGACTAGCACACGTGAAGTATCCCCTATGCCCAACGTGGTTCGGAGTCCACGGTAAAAACTGTAGGTCCTCTCACCTCACCGCCATCTTCACTATCACCCTATCATCGGAGGTAATGGACACCGCCCTCTGGGTGCCTCCACCATGAGAAATGGGTCCGGTCATCACTTGGTGGGGTGAGGTTACCCCGAAGGCCAAGGTTGCCATGTGGGGAGTGTTAGTAACTAACTAACTAACTAACAAAGTATTTCCTACTTGTTGGAGAAAAACAACGGCAATTACCATTCTTAAACCCAATGGTGACCCTTCTAAACCAGAGAGCTATCATCCAATTACTCTAATTTGTACGTTGAGTAAGTATTAGAAAATGTAATAAGTATACGACTTCGATGGACTCTTGAAACAAATAACTTCTTCAAAAATTCATCCATCATTCATCCATTCAACAATGGATAGTCTCATTACTACTGAAAAATAAATTATAGAGGGTTTTAAAAATTCCCAGCACTGTGTAACGATTAGGTTAGATATCGAAAAAAGCATACGACATGATTTGGAAAAAAAGAGTCTTAAAAATTCTATCTCAAAATCTAACCATTACCCAATAAATTCTTCAACCTATAATGAATACATTACAGGAATAGTCAGATTTTCAAGTTCTCACAAAAAAAAAAAAAAAAAAAAAAAAATGTATAGTGTCTCTAAAAAGAAAAAAATTAATCACGGAGTATCCTAAGATCTATATGGGAGGTAATCTTATTGAAGTTGTTAAGACAGCAAAAATCCTGGGATTACTTTTGGACAATAAGCTGACATGGATTCCTCATATTAAAAATCTAAAATCAGACTGTAGTAGAAGATTACGTGTCCTAAAAGTTTTAACAGCAAAAAACTGGGTGCAGACTCAAACGTTTTATTATCTGCTTACAAAACTACTATTAGATCTAAACTGGACTATACAGCCATAGTGTACAACTCAGCCTCTCCCACTGCTTTCAAAATGCTCGATTCAATACAGACTACAGCTCGACATCATAGTCATACTACTTTCTGTGAAGTAGTATCTACATATCTTCATTGCCTTAACTTTAAAGAACCTACAATTTCGGCAAGGAAAGTATTTCACCAAATACCGCCTTGGAAGTTTTCGTTACCAATCTTACGTTTACAGCTGCTCTCTCACAACAAATGTGAAACTTCTAATATTACCTATAATCAACTTTTCCTTGAGTTTCCAGAGCTTCATCGGAATGGTTTTCATATATACACCGATGGTTCTATTATTGATGGAAAATGCGGATGTGCAACTGTTTACCCTTAACACACAGTATTATACAAACTACCCGATCATTTCTATATTTTATCATGGGAGTTATTAGCCATAAAAAAGTTTTGCAAATCATTTTAGAATCCAAAAATCTGAACTCCTTTTAGATAATTACTGACTCACTAATTCTAAACATTAAGGATAAAAAATGTATTGGTTCAAGAAATAGAAATACAAACCTTATCCAATGAAGCTATCAACTTAGGCAAACAGATTAACATGCTGTGGATACCATCGCATAGACAAATTAATGGCAATGACCGAGCAGATGCAGCAGCCCACGAAGCAACCAATTTACCTCCAGATGAAACAATTACAAGCATAAAAAATTACATGAGAAGAAACTGGGAAAATCAGTGGTATAACAACACAAACAGCAAACTGATGATATGACAAACGGAATATTAAGACCTCCGCTTAAACAACTGAAACGTAAAGAACAAGTGGCTTTAACTAGACTAAGAATTAGTCGTTGCATAAACACGCATCTTATCCAAGGATCCAACCCCCTATATGTGAGAGTGTTAGACAGCTTTAACAACTTTACATATCATCACTAAATGTGCCAAATACACAAAGTGGCGGACGAAGAACAAGCTTCCATCTGACTGTTCTGCTGTACTTAATGATCCTAAAATGACCAGTAACATTCTACAATTTACAAAAGACGCTTCATTATTTAAATTGCAATTTTAGTGCATTAATATTCTCAATATTGCACTCTCGTCAATATTCCACTTTATTGTAAACCTACCAAAAATTTCTTACAATTTATACCAATGCTATATATTTTTTAGTGTTATATATTAAGCCAATGTTATATTCATATAACTTTTTGAACATTATATCAGGATGTATTATTGTCTTAACAAACATATTATGTAATTAATTTGTGTAAGGTCGCAATATGACCATGTAGTTAGCGACTATAAAGAAGGTTGAAATAAAAAAAACCTAGACTTGTACTGCAGTCAGATTTTGTCTTTATCCAATTATTAGGAAAATTATTTGGTATGAACAGGTTTTCACGGGTTATTCACAGAAATTCAAGTTATTCATTTTATGCGTCATTAAAATGTCCAAAGCATTGGCTAATCAAAGCCGGTGGAGCCCTTTTTGCGAAAAAAAGTAATGACTCCTTGCAAAGAGTAGCCTTAGTTTGTGGCATTTTATTGAAAACTTCATGTGATATAATGGAGTATAATGCGAACCAGGTTATGCTGTTCACAAACTGTATTTCTAAAAGTAAACTAAAAGTAAAAATAAATAAAAAGTAAATATAAAAGTAAACACTTTTTAAGCAAAACATGCATTTCATGTGAAACAGGTATGGAAAATTTTGATAGTTATAATATGTAATAATAATATTAGCCTTTATCATCGTTTAAATAGTTATTAGCAGTTAGTAATAAAACCCTTACAATATAGAAAAAAGTGAAAAGTGTTGGTTATAACAATTAGTTGCTAATTTACTGTTTCTGTTTCTCATTAATAAGAAAGTTAATTTTGAAGTGACTACTAGAGCAGTGGAACTATAAGAAGACCAAACTGATTGCTACTTCGCAACTCTTTTCCGAGATAAAACATATAAGCAAAGTTTTCTTACCTTCATTCACAGTTTCTACGCTGGATATATTAGCCATGTTGTCAGCGCTCTGCTTACGTCAACAGCGACACTCAACATGTGGCTCTGATGAATTCTGACACCGTTGTCTTACACAACTAGCGAAGGAGCTGTTTTGACTACTATTTAATCCACCAGATAAAATTTTATCTTGGATGGAAAGAAAAGAGTTTGATAACAGGATTTCGGCCTCTACCTCATCACAGCACTTACCACATGCTCCCTTTTCGAAGCTTTGCTAAGTTGTATGGTACTCCTGTACATATTTTCAGTTTTAATTTTATTTGTACAATGCCGAACGAGAAATCTACCAATATAGCAATGTATAAGCATATCACTATCAAAATAATAAAGCATTTGATTTTAGAGTCGTATTTGTGAGATACACGGATTCTAATGCTGTGTACCGACCAGTCTAATTCATGGTTTTTCCTTGTTTGCTTTGTTTCTGCCTGAATACTGAACTGAATATTCAATACAGTTCATTTCAATACTAACAGTATCTATAAATAAAATACATAATACAGGAAGACTTACAACAAAAACCAGAGGGTATTAATAACTACCTTCCCATCAAAGGGCATTCACATCAATCATATACGTATTTTCAAATTAAATAGCAATAAAATAATTGACAGTGGAAGGTGACTGTGTAACTGAAACAAACATATCAATAGACTGTTTAAATAGAAGGCGACTACTGAGCGAAGACCATTAAGTTCACTAGAATTCAATAATTAGAGCCAAACAATCTACAATTAGTGGTCGCGAAATAATCTAAAATTGCACAAAAGGTTGCTTATTAGACATTTTTAAAAGTTTCCCCCCTAATGATGTCTAGATAAGTAACATATTTTTCAATTCAGTGAATATCATTCATGGACTTCTTCATGACCATCGATAAAATCAGGGCAGATATCTCAGTTGTAGTCACCAGTCATTATTAAAGTCACAACAATATAATCAAACAGTTACTGCTGCTTTGCATATCATATAAATCGACTGATATTTTAAGGAAATTCTTGTTAAGCTTGGAATTGCACCGCGCTTAACGGTGGTTAATATCTTAGTTTTCTTTTTCTGGCATAGAACTGCCCGAAAAAGAATAATTACACTGCCAAAAATGTCCTAAAATTCAAAATTCATTTTGGATGGGTTCACGAAATGTAAGAAACGGCCGAGCTGACCCCAGCAGCGGGTGGGAGGCTCTTGCCCTTATGGGATGTTGTGGGTTATTTATTTATTTTATTTATTCATAGACTATTTCCAGAAAATTCAAGATACAAATTTGATTTCTTAAATATGTGTTTAAGTAAAAGTCGTTAGATCCACTGAGAAAATGTTAAACCATAACTTTCTACGTAAAGTAGGGAAGGGGAGATTTTCTTTAAAATTTTCGATCTTGAACACGGTACGCCATGTAATCTAATTTTCGTTTCTGGCTTATGTTATTCACATACACACCTATTCTAAAATTGTTCTTTTTTGGAATTAAGGAGTTTCAACAGCCTATATTTCTAGCGAAATCACGGTTTCAAAATGTCGGGTGCAATTTTACTTAGTACTACTAGTAGGCAGTAAAAGACAAGTAATAATTGGTATTTGGTAGAGAACATAATGTGAATGTAACAATCAATATTTATTTTCTCTATTACGTGGGTAGACTAAGAATTACATTCCACTCTTAATGTTGAGATTTCGACTGAAATACATGAACCCAAAAAAGCATTTCCCAAAAGGATCCTCCTGTGTGTGTGTGTGTGTGTGTGTGTGTGTGTGTGTGTGTGTGTGTGTGTGTGTGTGTGTGTGTGTGTGTGTGTGTGTGAACAATGCAATACAAGAAAAAGACCGATAAATATCGAATTGGTATTTAAGTTCAGTATCTTCCAAGATGTGACACACACAACATTAAAATAGGGAAAAAAGAAAGAAAAGAAAGAAAGAAAAAAGTTCCAGTCCAAACCTACTGGAAGTTTTCTCGATTTTTAATTTTCTGGAAAAGGCCACTAACGGTTTTGATTAAAATACTGTATATTTATGACACCTCCATGAATAATCAAATGTATATGTGAATGCTCTGGGAATAGACATTTAAGATGTTTTAATTTGAAATATTTTTGTTGTAACTTTACACAACAGATAAACCATTTAGATTTAAACAAATGCTAGATAAAAGGAAAATATCGCACATTTACAAAGACACTGTTTAAAACAACTTTTGTTGTAGAACCAATATTAAGCAAAATGTTCGTTATTGGCTTTCAATGCTTTTTATATTTAAAGTGCAATCGGTATTTAGTTTAGCAATATCAAGGCGAGCGTATAGCGCCTATTTTTAAATATTTTACTCTTGTACTCGCAACGAAACGTATAATTAAACTACTTTTGTAAAGTTTATTTTGGTTAACATGAGTAGTATCTACTAAAACTGCGATTTAGTAAGAAGAATCTGTAGAAGTTACATGAAAACAAACGATAATAGATGGGTCAAACCATGTCAATGTAACATATCAAGTTTTTAAATTTGCCGCACTGAGGTTGTAAAGTTGGGAATCTACAATGTGGATCAGAAGTAACAACGAATCTGCAACCTGGGTTCTAGATAACAATGAAACTACGACGTAGGTTCGAGATAACAATGAAACTATAACCAGGATTTGAGATTGCATTGAAACAACAGGTTACCTCTGGATAATGTTCAGATGCAACAATAACAATGCATATTGCATTTATTTTAAATTTTACTTCTAGTCCTGTGCGCAGTTTGTGCATTACATGGTAATGCGAAGTGAAATATCACAAAAGTACCAGTATAAATTTCCAAAACCATTTTTAATTCCCATATTGTGGATATTAAACATATTTTTCCAATCATATTCCTCTAATGTAGAATTCTTCCCCCTCCCCCCAGAACTTACAAATCAGCGCCTGGAGCTCGTGGAGCCGAGCTCTGGATCTGAGAAGTAGCCAGGATGATGATCAGCCCGATGTGAATGAGAAAGATGGTAATGTATGAAAGGAAAGCTCTGTATGAAGCAGTTGGCGGAATGATAGGTGGAAGATACCTTCGGTATTCCACAGAAACCCCCGTCGTTTTGTGTCCAACAAATCGCAGATACAGTGCCCTGGAATAGAACCGGAGCCACCTTGCTGAGAAACGAGCAGTGTAACCTACTTCTCCCCGGTGCCACTAAATATGTTATTTAAAGACGGGAAATTTAAGTTTTGATGTTAATGGTACTACATAAAATTTCCTTTGTTATGGAATGTTAAATATTTTAAGCGTATTAAAATATAGTGTAATTATAAGAGTTAAGCAGGAAGTTATGAATAAACAGCCAGAAAAGTATGTGTAGAAAAAAGGAAACTACGTTCTTAATCTTGCCTTTAAAACTAGATTTAGATATTAGGACTTTCAAAACTACTTTAATTTCCTCCCTCCGGGCATTTGGACATTCGTTTGTCCGGATCATAACACAAACCCTTTTGTTTTTTCGGCCTAACATGAGTTTATGAAGTAGATGTCAACCTTTTCGTAGAGAAATTTAAGTAAATATACCAGCGATGTGTGGCGACCATTCAAGAATAGCCGAAACGATCTGGGTATGCTATAACTTTTAAGTAAAGAAGAGAAAAACAAGGAAGAAGTTTGTCTTTCTAAAAACTACAGGTGGGTAATACGAGTAGTTTAAAGGAAAGGAACAGAATTATGGATAACAATCAGAACGGTAAAGATTGACAAAGTCTCCTCTGCAAGAACTGAATTAATATTCCATTTCTTCTCTTCGGGGAAGCAGAGCTGGTACAGTCTTTTCAAAGAACTATTCCTATCCTTCTCAGTTCTCCTAGAAGAGGAGTTTCAATTGAAACAGACAGTTCCGTGTTGAGAATGGAGAATTTTCATTAGAATTTCCACGGGAACATCTGATTCTCTTCAACGCCAAATATTACCTTGCTACTGAAGATGTAAGGAACTAAGTATGTATATAGTACTGTGTAGTCTGTAAAATGTTAATCTCCTGAGACTGAAGTTTAGTAGTACTCAGTAGTGTTATAAATTTTCTTTTTAAAATCTTCTGTTCTTACACTAGTCAGATCAAATGCATCATGGGGTCATTGTGGCATTGATGTACCATACTCAGTTGCGATTTTTTATAGTGGGAATAACTTTGAAAACAAGAATGCCGATTTCTTGTATCTCTGTCATTATAAATTTTCTCCTATTCCCAAAGAAAGAATTATAAAGTTTTAAGTTGTAGCAGCTATCAGTAACGGTTTTCCCTCAACGGTTAGTGGAAACGGATAAAACTTTGCCCCGTACCTAGGCTAAAAAATATTACCAGAAATAACTGTAGAGAAACCAGACCAAAGTTTTTGTTTCCTGTTGTCCCAGTGAGTGTTTTTAAAGCAGAAAGAAAAAACAGAAAAAAAAAGAAAAACAGAAAAAAGAAAGAAAATAAAAGAAAACAAGCCAAATTAGAATAAAAGAATTAACTTATTCATTTAAGGGGAAAACAACTAAAATTTTGAAGTGCTGTACCACATGTGTGAACTTTTGTTTTCATTAAAAGCAGCTCCTTCGCCCCTTTCATTATTAAAATTGGTACAATTTTTTAATGTGTTTCATTTAAACATAAGAGACCATTTAAACATAAGGATGCACGGAATTAAAATATTCATTAACCAAGGTCTTTTTTCATTTCTCAAAACTACATTTTTCTTTACATGCAACGCAGTTTTAGTCAGATTATTATAAATTTTTAAATAAAATCACTTAGTGTATTTTATAATTTAGTCTGGGTTTTGTTGACATATAGTTTGTTGAGCATATAATTGTCAATTAGTAGTGAAATTATACTGATATTCTGAAATTATAAAAATTACAAATAGCAAATACATTTTGATTTTATTAAACAGCAAAATTTAGAGACAAAATAGCTGCTACACGACAGAGTGTTGAGGCGTGTTGACCTTCATTGACCAACGCTGCGTTCGTTTCTTATCTTGTTGATTAGAAGAGTGAAATATTAGTGACTTGGTGTACACGAAGTAATGAAACACAAATGGAGTACTTTAAAGACGCCTGTGTAACACGAAAGGTTAGCCAATTGTTAATCACAACATGAGTGCATAATAATAAATAATAACTTTAAATATTATAAATGCATTAAATATGTATATACGTAATTATTTACTGTAATCTTTTTCAAGGAATAAAAATGAGGCTAAAGAGCCCCATCTTCTGCAATTTCCATGTCTAAAGAAAAGAAAGAAAGAGAAAACCACTAAGTACAATTTTGATATTGAATGACTACTGCAACTGTAGAATAATTTCTATAAAGGTGATTTACTCAACTGGTAAAGGCGTAATGTCAAACATCTCATCAACACTGTTCCGTTACTGAAATATGTCTCACTCATTGTCACTATTACTGTATTCAAATCGTCAAACTCGCACTTCTTGTTTCAGGAATATGAGTCTAGGGTCCATAGACCTTAAGGTTACCAGACATTCATCTTTTATAATAAGGTAAAAAACCGAAAAAGTAAAAATCCGCATAACTCACCCTAATCGAGATTCGTTCGTTATCCCAAAAGTGAATTTGTCTAAAAAGCATTATCACGCTTTGAGCTTTTTCAACTTTAAATCATCATTAACGTCTAAACAATGCGAAGATCGGCTTAGAAATGTGTTTGAAGAAGGAGCTCCACCTAAGGCAACAATTTATGTATAAGTGGTAATCAGTTTTAAAAGAAATTAGTTTCATGAAGTTCGTGAGGAACGCCGAAGGATTTTGTCAACAGTTAGACGTAAGAAAACTTTCCTATAGATAAACTGACACCCGACGAAAACATCGCATTGTTTGGAGCAGAAAAACTCCGGAAAAAATCTAAGGTGGCAGCACAAATTTAATTTTGAATATCTTTGATTACAAATCTTGGATTCATTGTTGTGAAGTTGAAAGGAACAAAAGTTAAGCGTAAGTCCGAGGAATTTTCAAAGCTGGTAAGAAGATGGCTGCAATTGTTTTACGCATCATGTTGCTACTATAACATTAGAGAGATAAACGTATAGTTACTGCCAATTTGTGCTCAAATATCTGTTTACAGCAAAAGTGTGAAAGAGTTCGTAAAAATGTCCAAAAAGAAAATTAATTTTTTAACACATAGTTGCATACAGCAAAACCACCAGCTGAGTACCTGAATGCCCTTAGAGGTAACCATGCGCCGTACAACATCGACCTAGAGCCTTAAGAATTGTTTTCCCAAACGTTAAAGATAAAATGCGTAGAATCACTGTATTTCAACAGATGCAGCAGTGGAAAACGTTTCAAAACCCACATCGGAGGTACCTTAGGAAGAGTGGTACATTTACTTTATGGACTTGATTTATTGAATGCCAAAACGGTCGGACATTATTAAGTGAAAAAAAAAAACCAACAAAAACAGACAAACAAAGCAATTAAAATTTTTAGAACTTATAGTTTTTTTTAATTTCTAAACGTTTTCAATGCCGTCTTGTATAATATTAGTACCTGTAGATTAGCTTGGTATGACTGAATGAAGCGCGATGAGAGTTCAATTTTTGGGGTTAATTTTTAAAATTGTGGCTATATTATCAGGACTTGCTCATACCTGCTAGTCATTAACATAAAGTAAATGGACACGATTTTGTTGCACTAATGGAAGTATACTTATTTCCCTCTGACGCCGATAAATGTCTTGACGCCGCTGTCTGTATGGTACATATTCCTGATCTCATAATGCTAAATGAACACTTGAATACTGTTATGGCAGGCGTTCATTATGTAATTCATGATATCTGGAACCATTGTTCTACCACGTATTTGTTTAACGGCTTCATTTGGAATGCTTCCAGACACACAAGAAGATTAACTACAAGTAGTTAGGGCAAAGGGTAAAATTATACAGAGTGTTCATTTACTTGTCGTGGGCAAGCAATTGAGACAGCAAGAGATTCATCGTGACTAGTGCCGCCTGTGATAGGTTTGGGCCGCCTATAAGATACATTCATCTCATCCTTCCTCCTAGAATCTGACGCAAGTAGATAAGGCTTCGGATGCAGTGCCACCATGTTATACAGAGGTTCATAGAGAATGCCAATAATACAACTGTTAATTATTTAGGGCCACCTTTGCTCTAAGTAAGATGCAGGACTTCCATCATTGCTCTCTTTCGCAAACGCCCTAATAGTACGTCGTTACTGGATTATGTAATTTATTCCAAGGTTCACCTGACAATGGTAGAACCGGAAAAGTCGGGAAGTAGTATTTCTTGATCCGGCCAACGTTAACAGGCAAGAGAATCAAAACGAAAAGGCACGATAGACTTCATACAAAGGAAGGAAAAGAAACAAATAAAGAAAACATCAGACTTATTTCTGTAATGTGTCGTCTTTATACAATTAGGAGGAATAGTTCCCGAGGCAGACTGATGAAGAAGACGGAACACCTTCGAAAGATACTCCCTGCAGCATATATATAATAGATAGATACTGTCTGACCACCAGATTGGATTGAATTGAATTGGATTGGAATTTGGCACCTCGACCAGACTGGTCTTTTGTACCTATGCCCCATGTAGGGCACCCCCGGGAGGGAGGATGAGGTGAAAGGAGACAGAGGGTGGCCGAACCCAAATGAGGCACTACAGTACAGAGGGCGAGGTTCCTACACTTTACCAGATAGAAACTCTCCGGCGGTGGGTTTAGGCCAATCGTCATCCCATCTATCGTGGCCCCGAAACAGTCACGAGGCCGGCTCGCAGACCGGAGGCCTCCTTCCCAGAGCAGATAGTCCAAGCAGGCTTGCACAAACAGCATCCCGCCTGCCACGTTGCTAAATCGGCCCGCTAAGCCGGCTCGGAGACCGAAGTCCGTTCCACCGGAGGAGAAAGAATTTTTCCTGCCATGCACCGCTGAGACTCCTGCCGACACTCCTTCCCTGAAAGAAACCACCAGATGAGAGATGATATGAAGTCATAATGGAGGTGAAATGGAGGGACAGGTGATTAACCACCCAGCATTTGTCTAGTGACCCGGGAAAACACCTGAAATAAATCTGGGTGAGGTAGGTCGGCCACGGGAATTGAACCCGAGCCTCTCGAATGCGGGCCTCAGACGAAACCACCTGAGCCATCCCGCTCGGTCTGACCAGCACAACTACGTGAGCCTCAGGAATGTGTTAATTAAACATTTTCTAACTGTCCCCATCCTGTTAACGCACGTTTGTATCATACGTAATAAATAGCGTTGTCAGCGTTGCTATACCTATTATAGCAGTTATATGCAAGTATTTTTATCTGGCGCTATGGGTATTCACATACTCAGATTTGGCGGTACACAAGTTGACTAGGTGAGCAGATTAATAGTTGAATTCCCTAATCATATTTCAGGCCCCGGTGGTCTTCTTCCGGTGGCCAGAGAGTATTAGAGTGCATATAAAATAAGAAGGCACATGTGTTCCTCTAATCCATAAGCAACTATGATGTGATGTCGGAGCATGCGAAAGAAAGATAGCGGAGACTCACACGTGTGCGATACACATAGATAGCAGCGAGGACCATGTAATTGGCCTTTAGAAGATTAAACGACTTTTCCTGGAAGTATGTCTACATCCTTGAGAAGAAAGTAATTTTAAGATATAATAAACAAACATAATGCAAGGCATGTGGCGTTTGGTATCGCTGACACCCGTGGTTGTAGGGCTACAGAATGCCTACAAAATTGCTTCTTGTACAGTTTCAAGAGAATAGTGAAAAACAACCATTTCACCAGACCGCGGTTACCAATAGCCAAAGTCCAGGATTAACCCAGCTCCGCCCCCTGTGACGTCTCATTTCGTACGCACCTTAAACATGTATAATAAGTGTTATGATGAAAAGCCGCTTCAGTTCATCCTCTAATGCTATTCCCTTTGCAGGAGAACAGCAGTACAAGGCCTGCTTGACAATTACTATGATGTATCTTTTAATTTTCAAGATTAAAGAGCGCACTATCTCAGTTTAAGGAGGGGAAATAGGACTGATTTTAAAGTTAAAGTACTGGAACTGTCGTCTTTCAATAAGACCTTAAGAAAGATGAACTTTTCTATGAAAGGTCGTCAGTGAAAGTATCGCTTTTAAATATAAGCCCAAGTAATAAGCTGATGATAATAATAGCAGCAACAAATGGGCTCATTTCGCATTATGGTGTAATAAGATTTTGTCTCTTAAGGTTGACAAATTTTGTGCGCGGAACATTATCGCATTTCATAAGAGGAACCTCGGGCCGAACATTCGAGCCCCTCCCTGATAGGGAGTTGTTCGGATTGGGTTGGACTCGAGGGGGCAGTGGTTCCCGATACCCGTGGGAGATCGGGTACGTCTCCGGACGGGGTTGAGGGTAGCCATTAATATTCCCGCGTACTAGCGAGCATAGCTAGTAGAAGGTGGCCCCACCAGGCGGCCCCACCGAGGTCATATCGGTAGCCTTTTCATTTTGGTGTTGGCGCGCGTAAGTGGCGTATCCAATTCCATCCCGTCTTGAGTCCACAGGACCAGATGGGGGGAGGCCTTGTTAGTCTCTAGGTCTTGCCCTATGGAAAGAGCCTCGGAGGCGCCGGGCGCCCTTTTGGGACAGTTCGGTTACTCCCGGGTAGAAAGAGGCCCGGGTTCTTGGTCCTACGGCTCCAGGACTAATGGGAGTAGATCCTATGGCATATTGAATTGTTCCCAGAGACCCAGAAAGCTGCCAAGTGTTATTCTAATTGGTTTTAAACTAAAATTTTGAATATATTCCGCTTCGTTTTGTTGATACTATCTGCAAATCGTTTTTATCTTCCTATTGATGAGATGGACAGAATTGGTTTGATTATATCCAAATTATTTTCATTATTTTCATTTTGAAGCTCTGCTTTCATTACTTTTATTTTCATTTAAATTTATGTGCACAAAGTTTTTATAGTTATTGCTTTACCCTCTCTTGGCGTTTTATATTGAATTGATGAAAATTAAAGATAAACTTATGTTTCTTAAAACCATGTTTTATTCACTCTTGTACTCCAAGGAGTACAAGGAAACTATAGCACTTATTTTGTTCTATTTTGTTTTGTGTTTTCTTGTAATTCAAAATTATGGAAAACAATCAAATAAAGGACACTTCATGTACATTTCAAGATGAGCATTTTATTTCTCATATCGTAAGACATTTTAATCACCATTGCTAGAGTGTTTTTGGAAAATGCAGACTAATTTTTTTTTCGATTTAAACATTGGTAGTTTGGGAAGAGGGGAGCGGGATCATCCTGAAAATTTTAGTGCCTTATCTTTGGAAGACCTGAATAAAATTATCAGGTTTGTATTTAACCGATCTTTCATTTTTTAAGTTGGACCAGTTGTTAAAAAGGTTGGCCTAGGTCCTGGTTTAAACCAATGCGCTCCAGGACATGTGATAGGGGAGTGAATACATATGTCGTTAAAACCTGCCTGATGTGGCCCTACGTGTAGGACATGGTATTTATTTTACGTTTGAGAACACCATAGAGGAACAAGAACAAACACCGAACATCTGCATAAGAGAAACACGTGATAAATATTGCACTGAGCTTAGTATTATGTTTCAATCTGTAGTAGGTTATGATTCAGATTATTCTTTGTTAGATTATTCTTAGATTGTTCTTTCTGAATTTGCAATACTAAAGAGAAACAAAGTTTTATGTTATTTGCTATGTATGGTCCTTGAAATCACCTTTGGCAAACATCGCAGTTGAACATTTCCCGATTTGGAAAGGCGAGTCAGACTGAAAAATTCAATGCCATAGCCGGGATTTGAATCACGGATCTTCCAGTCTCCGTCCGGCTGCTCTTAACCATTGAACTAGCATGGCCAGTGTGCCAGCACGACATTATATTCTTAAACTGACTCGTGTTTTTCCCGGTAAACCACTAGGAGTTCTCATAAACACATGAGACAGCTCCTTATTGGCGACTTACTATACTTTAAGCACTTAAGCTCCGGGCTTCATAGTTCGGACCACTATTAGATTAATTAATGAAAATTAATTTCTCTTTCACACTAGCCGTGTGTAAGACGAAATATGGAAAGGTTGAGTCAGACTGAAAAATTGAATGCGATAGCCGGGATTTTAAAACCACGGATCTTTCGGTTTCCGTCCCTTTAAGATCCTATGCAACCAACCTAACCGGCACACCATGCGTGTTTACGACGTATGACTTCAGGACGGGGGTTCGGAAATAACCTGTATGTTAAAGGAGGTGAAGTACGGAATCTTATCCAAATGTGGTGCATGTGACATATAGAGTGCCAGGAATTATAAAGAGCCTATTATCCTGATACTTTCATAAGTGGAGTTAAGAACAGATATTTCTACAATTCCCTTCAAGGTTAAGTGTATTCCGGGAGAGACCTCCGGATATAACTTCACCTCCAAGATCGATCTGGGAAACATGGCATGAAGCTGCATTCTGTTGTGCCACACAGTTGGGTAATATTGTGGCTGATAAATGTATCTACTGGGCAATAAAATATTTGTCTACATTAGACAGATAAGGAAACATGTTTCAGAACAGCTACTATAACATTCAAAATAATAATAAATACTTTCTGGACCTGTTACTATGGAAAACTAGAACGGCGGATATCGTTCCCGAACAGAGAAACCGTGTAAAGAAGGTTGTAAAAAAAAAAAAAAAAAAAAAAAAAAAAACGAACCGTAAACTGGCCAGTTCTTACTAAAAGAAACTGGAAGAAATTGGGAACGTTTATAACAGTCTCCTCGTAATCGCTGACAGCGTACACAGTAAACGGGCATTTCAACGAGCTCAGCATGACGAGGTACCATACTCCTAAATTGAAACTACACAGGCTCGCTATGGTTCAACAATGACTGCCACGTGTTTTTAATAACAAAAACAATGTTTATAGTAAGGTAGGAAAGCGGTAAAGAATGGCAGTTATCTCCTGCCAGTTGTGGAGTCCCGCATTAGCGACTCCGATATTAACGTATATTTAAATGTTGCCGCACAATGTGCGGGAGCGCGTAGGAGTTAAATTCCTTGGCCATGACCATGACCGAAGTCCTGAGCATGGCACGAAGGGGATTATGCGTGCTTTATGCCACGTGATTATCAGAGTTGGGTAAATCTCAGTAATTGTATAGTTTAGTGTCAATAGATTCACTGAGGCACGTTTAGTATTATTCTCTGATGAAGTATGGTTCCAATTGCAATGTTTATGTTCCGTTACAAAATAACAGATTTTGGGGCACAAACCCAAGAGTTCTCATTGCTAACAAAAACTGGAGTATACTGTGCAGTAAATGCATAAGTACAAAACAATATGGCGTATATGTTTGAACAAATAGTTTCAGATAGGTACGGTAATGTCATACTCATACCATTTTTGTAGAGCTGAACGATGTTAAGTGTCAAACACATTTTTTTCTACAACGTCTACATACCACTGATGGGTTAAATTTAATTCAGAATTGTTGTTTAAAGATAGAGCAATTAATGCTATTCCCTTATTTAACAGTATTCGATTTTTGTCTATGTCTATTGTCATGAACAATAAAGTGTATACAACAAATTACCATACATTGTGAAGAACTAAAAGAGAAGTTAACTGAGTTTAGGGTATTAAACTCCGATGTAACAAGATGCCGGAAATTTGTGGATAGTGGAGGATATTTCCAACTTCTGCTACGATAATGTGTCTGTTTATAAACATTGGAATTTTTACTGCAACTATGAGAATTGGAAGCGACTGCGGGAGTGTTATACGTCAGGGGTGCTCAACCGTGGAGCTTGTGTTAACTTCCCCTACAGATGCATTTTGCCCGAACCAGTGGCCAAGGCAAAGAGATAGATACCCAGTATTCAGAGGTGGATAAATGTGTACACCTTTGATTTTCTTATATAAGAATGTCACCTCAGTACCGTCACTGGAACTAGTAACCACGGGTAATTAGATCATTCTGTCATAGTGGGTGGAAACAGGCAATTTCAACTTCCAATCTCTTGCTTCACTTGAACACCCCTGTTACACCCATCTCAGCGGTAGACCAAGTCGAAGCGATCGGCGCGCGGAACCAGTATCAGTGGTCACAGTGTGAGCGAAAAGTACTATACAGCTTCTCTTTACAATTAGTTCAAGAACATGAAGTTAGTAGTAGATGCATCTCAGTCCTTCTTTTTAGCTTCTTCTGGAAAAAGACGCTCAAAATTATGCAGAAGCGTTTCCTGCATAATAGTTATCAGTTACCTCTTTCATATCTCTGTAAAATTAAAAGCATGGCATAAATGAAACAACTTGCTGATCTTCAGCTAAGTGAGCTTAAGTTCTTTGTGTTCTGCCTATCCTTAGGTACAATATGCAGGTATGTACCTTTTGAATGTAGTTGACTTCCTCGCTAGTAGGCAATCAAGAAACAAAATGCTCACATTTCAAGTTTAATCAAGTGCTGAGTAAATAAGATCTTTCCTAATATTAAGATATTTTGACGTTAAGCTTTCTTAAATGTTAGTTCTTATTTTACTACTTTAAAGTATCCTTTCAAAACTCTTACGTTTTCTATAATAGAAGTACCTATTAGTGACGTAGTTGAATATATTACATATTTTAGCTTTATAAAAACTTTCATTTAATCGTCTAAAACCCAAGTGAATTACATTTTGAAGAGCGTATTTCAGTTTCGCAGTCTCCTAAGTCCATAATAACACTGTTTTGACTTTATTGATCTTAAAATATTTTAATACATGTTAGATAAACCAAAACTAATCTAACAATGTCATATCTTGGTGACATTAATCATCAAATTTGTGAAACCAAACACTAGATATGCACAGTAATTATTTAGGTGTGGTTAAATCTAATTCTGTATACGTTTTGTTTAAGTGAGATTTAAGACTCCTGAATTTAGGTACCCAAAACTATGTTTCAGTAAAAATCTTTGAACTATTAACAGCAACTGGTTTAACTACAGACGAATTTTTTAAATTATGCAGGTGTAATACTGGAAAGGGCCAGAGAAGGAAAAGTGTGCTTAAATACAGTTACTTAAGCATTTAGTATATTGTCTGTGCTTGCAGAAATAGAAATGCTTTCCAAAAAGAAATTGTTAAATACACATATAGGATTATATTGGTTTAAAAATTGTATTTTTGGTTTCTTCCTATAAACAAATGGGATTGCAAATTACAGGTTTTGTTGTATATAAAATGTTTACAAATTTTATATTTCTCATATAAAAGGAGGCATTGAAATTTTTCCTCCCTCGATTATAATTTTATGCTAGGGTCTAACGATTGTTGCTGAAAAATCCACACTTATAGAAAGAATAACAAATTGCTTTTATGACACACAGCGTGCATATAAATGCTGCTTGGGGTATAAAAGCAGTCTGTTTATCGTTTAAACATTAAGCTTGACTTAATCACCACCACCACCACCATCGCCGCCGCCACCACGCCATTTGTTTCCGATTAACAGGTAGCGATGAAAGTGTGTGGGAGGACACTATTTATCAACAATTATGTTGATTAACAGGAAGTAGCTACAAAACAGGCTTTCGTACGACTTAATAATAAATTAAAAACAAGCATGGTTGTCTAAACTCTTGTGTTTGTAAAACCTTGCCTTAGTCAGTTTGCAGTTTTACACGGCAAAAGTATAAATCTTCACGTTTTAAGTATGGACCTTACATGTGGAACACAGAATCGTATGCAAATGTTAACAAAATACAGGGTGTATGTAAATGAATATCGGAGTTTCAACTCTTTGTAATATTTATTACATTAAACTTATAAACGATGTCAAATGAAAAAGCAACTCTGTTCTTTTAGTTAATTGATGGAAATTAATCATTTCTTCACACTAGCCGTATATTGGCTAAGATCTTTGATAGATAGAGCCAACATGAAAAATTCAATGTCATGGCCGGGATTTGAACCACGGATATCCTGGTTTCCGTCCAGTCACTCTAACCCATTGAGCTACCATGGCCAACGTGCCGTCGTGACATTAAATTCTCCATTTGACTCGTATATTTCTCCAGTAGACCACTAGGGGTTCTCGCATTCGAGATACACCGTTTGTGGCGACTTACAATTGTAAGTACTTGAGTCCCAGGCTTCATCATTTAACTCTTATTTTAGTTAATTGATGGAAATTGATCATTTCTTCACACTAGCCGTATATAGGCTAAGATCTTTGATAGATAGAGCCAACATGAAAAATTCAGTGCCATGGCCGGGATTTGAACCACGGAGAATTTAATGTCATGACGGCACGTTGGCCATGGTAGCTCAATGGGTTAGAGCGACTGGATGGAAACTAGGAGATCCGTGGTTCAAACCCCGGCCATGGCATTGAACTTTTCATGTTGGCTCTCTGTTTTGTTTGTTGGCACCAGTGCGCATGTGCGTGCAATGTTTCTGCCGCAATCCGCTAGACTGCTGTAGTAGCAAAGATGGCGACTAGTAAACAGAAAGAATTTTGTGTTTCGCAGTTTGCAAAGACAAAATCTGTAGTTACTGTGCAACGTGCGTTCCACATTAAGTTCGGCTGTGATCCTCCTAGTGATAACATTCGTAGATGGTATCATCAGTTTGAAGATACCGGCTACCTTTGTAAAGGGAAGAGCACGGGGCGACCAAGAGTAAGTGAAGAGACTGTTGAGCGAGTGTGAGCGTCGTTCACTAGTAGCCCAAAGGAATCAGTCCGGAATTCTGGTCGTGAATTACAAGGTCCTGTGTCGGCTGTTAGGAAAGTTGTAAGAAAACGCTTACGTCTACGTCCTTACCGTTTACAGATATTACAGGCTCCAAAGCCGACGACCACGAATTACGTGCCAACTTCGCAAACATGTTTCATGAAGATAACGATTTTATGGATTGCGCTGTCTTCAGTGATGAATCGACCTTTCGCCTTAGCGGACATGTTAACACTCAATGTGCGCATCTGGGGCTCAGAAAATCATCACGAGATGGTACAAATGCAACGAGATTCCCCTAAAGTGAATGTTTTTTGTGCCATATCCCGGCGAAAAGTTTATGGGCCTTTCGTTTTTGGCGAACCTACTGGAACCGGCAGACTTACTTTGCTACACTAGAACAATGGCTCTTTCCTCAGTTGGAAGAAAATGAGCCAGAGAACTTCATTGTCCAGCAAGATGGTGCACCACCTCACTGGCATAACGAAGTACGTGATTGCTTGAACTTCACTGTACCGAGCGCTTGATAGCTGCAAGGACCCCAATGACAGGACTTCCTAGGCATGACCTCCACATTCTCCTGATCTAACGCCACGCGATTTTTACCTTTAGGGCTTCATCAAGGATTGTGTCTACGTTCCACCGCTACAGCTGACCTCCGTGAATTAAGGAACCGGATGGAAGCAGCTGTTGCTACACTTACTGAATAAACACTTATCAACGTTTGGGAAAAACTGCGCTATAGATTTGATGTGTGCCGTGTGACAAAGGGTAGTCACATTGAACATTTATAAGGTTCGTGGTAAAACTGTTTGAGTTGCTTTTTCATTTGAAATAGCATTTATAACTAAGTTGAATGTAATAAATATTATAAAGAGTTAAAACCCCGGTATTCATTTATGTATAACCTGTATTTTAAAATAGTTACGGAACCATCAGAACAATGGAAATAAAGCATATCTTTTGCGATGAAGTTCCACATACTTAGAATTAAGTTTCCTGGTTTTATAAGTTCTAAAATTCCCATAGTCTGTGGCAGTATTCCTCCAACATTTTTATTCGATCCAAAAATGAATAATAAACACGCATTTACAATTTTGAGTTGTATCTAGCGTAAAGTCAGTACTAAGTATGCTGTATTAGGTAACTATTGAAATGTAGCATATCTTAGGATGGTGATTTACCTCTACCATTGCCTCCACCTTTCGGCAGTACCCCTCACCACGGTTACCACTGAAAAAGTTATAATTTCTTAAGCACCTCCCATTTATATATTTATAGTAAAAATTATAATGATAAATATATGCCTTATCATAATATATTTGAAAAGTTGTCCTGTATACATGTATTTCTATTATTTACTCAGCAAATATGCCTTCACATTAAAGAGCTACATATCCGAAATTGAATGGATTTCTCACTCGACAGTCTCTTTTAATGTCCCAATATATGCGAATTTGTTTCATACACTTTCTTTTTCAAGATACTTCATAGATAAAAATGACAACGCTATATCACGAGATCGCGAGGGCCATAATCTTGTAATAATAGTACTATCTTAACTGATTTAAATTCAACGCCACATAAGCGATATGATGGTACTAGGGTCTTCAACATAAATATGTCTTTTATATATACAAAAATGGAGCCAGTTCTCCTATACTCTTCCGCAAATCTTCACAGTTTCCTACTTTGGATAGATAGGTCGGGAAATTGTGTTTAAAGTCGTCTTCTAAATGTTCCATAAAAGGTATTCAGTATCACAAATGTATCATTAAAGCAAGGCTACACTGAAAATTCCAAATTCTATAATAGTAAACCTAACGTTATGAAAAATTAACGTCATAATTAGAGTATCATTTTAAACGTGCATGCATATTTTTATGTTTCTACACCAAATAGTTCATTATTAATTTTTTTTTGTGAAAATATTGTAAAAATTAAAAATATTCTAAGGGTAAAAAATTTTGAGATTTTAATTTGAATCTTTGTTTTTGGCTAGTACAGAGCAATTTTAAAAGACCCACATTCATATTGTTTGGAATACTCTTGTGGCATTTGTTCTAAAATATTTTCCGCGTGTTAGCTCTCAAAATTTTGAAAATATTAACTTATTTTATTACTTAACACCATATAATTTTCAAAACATGAGCATTAACAAGAAAAAAAGAAAAAAAAAAAAAAAAAAGAAAAGGGGGAATGTGAAGTTTCTTATTTACATATTATGGAGCTATCCTGTAAGTTTCACCAAGTTAAATGGAAAACTATGATGCGTGGGGCATTTTGTATACTGAAACGTGTTAGAAAAAAAGTTTCTCAGAAAATCAATTTTAAAGTCATGATTGTTACTTTTAACGATTGTTAAAGGTCTCTTTAAATTGTTACGTGATGGCCTAAAGAGGTGCAAATGATAAAAATAGCATGCCATCTATTACTACATACTCTAAGCTACCAAAATGCCAAAAAAAAAGAAAATTCCATGATTATCAACATTTTCGGCGAATTTTCAGTGTAGCCTTGCCTTAATAAAGATCGTTAGTGGTAATTGTAGTACGTTTCGAGACATGCAAAACTATGCAATCGCCAACAACACTCCTAACCTACTTATCACTTAAATCTCGAAAATTATTTTACACAGGACTCAATTACACGTAACTCAATTAGCACCTCTAAAAACTTGTAAATTTGTGATGGAACAGCCGAAACAAACCAGACAGGGCTTCAGTAAGATTGATATTCTCTTTAAATCATGCCGTTGCGTGCCACAGACAAGCGCAATGCATTGTGTGAGGGCGTCGGCAGTTTCCGGTATATCTGCTGATATACCGACTGACTATTTGGGGGACGATAAATTTATATTATTCAGCTGTGTTAAAACATACCTGGGCCGAGCTATAAATATAGTTGGGTGTTTCATCTCAGACACTTTTTTCGTAATCACTTTTTATCTTTATCGAAAAGCTTTAACACAGAGCTTATGTGGTGACAAATAGTTGAACATTCTTTCATCATTTTGGTAAAACAGTTGAATGGATAGGACATGGATACAAATAAACAGTTTGATTTATTACAGTGAAAAATATAGAAATATAAATAGCATTTAAAATCCATATAAATATATTTTATATAACTATTTTTAATTATAGATAAATAGGCTAACAAATTTTGCTGAAGTGAAATGGCAGACGATCACAGTTAACTACTGCAGAGGTTTGCCCATAGCTTTCGGAAGGGCAAGTCCAATGATTGCACAACCTGAAAAAAATGAAGAATGAAAAAGTCAGTATAAGATGTGTTGTACTTAGAGATAAAAATATCCGGCATATTACTTGCAGAAATAACCCTTATATAAGTATGCTTGTCAGCCGCTGATAGAATAGAGATATCACATCGGAATTTTCCTAAACTATAAAATATATACCTTTATTCAACCCAAGGTTTGTAGTCTTTCTTTGTTTAAAATGTAATTATTTTCCTGGCTGTATTCATGAAATAGTACACCTAATGAAATGCGATTATTAAACTCACCAAAAGACATGGCAGAAGTGAGGAAGAAAGGGAGTCCGCAGTGGATACCTAAGAAGACTGGAAACGTGAGATTCCCTATCAGCGCTCCAATACGACCAATCATAATTGTCAGGCTCACAGACGTAGTTCTGGAAATAAATAAAAGACCTCATGTTCACTTGAAGAGAATTATTTTATTTATTGTTAATGAAAAGACAAAATGCCCATTGATGATGTACGATCTAGCATTTTAGGTAGCAAATACACTATTTACAAAGGGGACAGTTATTGAAGATATAGGTCGAAAACATAATATTCACGTTAAAGATGTTGAAACCGAATGTTGAAACTGAGGACGATTTCTTACTAAAACAGATATAACTATTAGACGCTGGTATAAAGAGTAGGGCGATTAGCTCGTATAAATCGTACCTTTGAAACTAAATCTGGTTCTGGAATTGCAGTAAAATATTTTAGCGAAAACACCCGAATTTAATCAAATATTTGTAATGCAGTGAAATAAAAGCAATTTCATTATATGTATATAAAACTACGGATAAAAAATTAAAGAAATATTATGCTAAAATATCAAATTATCTTAAAATTAACATAAGTTAAAGTAAAAGTCAAGCAGCTTTTTATAAATGACACCTTAGTAAATACGCTTTGTTACCAAATGTTAATCTTTGTTAGCTCTTCGATCCATTAATTTATGATACATCATAATGATACAGTATGACAAGTGAATGTAGGGATGAAAATCAGGTGAATAACATTCACATGAGTTTCTCTTTCATACTTGAAAGGAATTCTTTGAATTATTGCTCCATTTAATTCATGTTAGTCGAGAAAAACACTTGCAGAAGTGATTGTATTACATATATCCTTGTAGGTTCAATGGAAAGGAGAATTCAATAGGCATAGGTGATAATCAAATATTTTAAGAGTTTTTCGCTATGTGAAGAATTTGGAATTTCGTTCTCATTGCATAACCAAGGAAGAAAATGTAATTTTCATTTGCACAACCAAATGAAAGTATATTTGTCTCTTATGCAGTAGAGTTTGTCTATGTAACGTCTATGTCTCACGGTTTAGAAATTTTGCAAAAGTCATTCAGTATAAATAGGAATTCAGATACTATTCTCATAAAACTCAATTATGAAATATCTCAAATATGTGATCTTTTAATCAAAATAATTAAGACACATTCTTGACCAAATAAGAAACAACGACCATGTTCAATGCAAAAGTAGTTTGGCTTGAAGAGTTGCTTGATAATCTCTGTTTCATATTTTTGGAAGATGAACTTAAATATCAGGTTTGGAGCTTTCCGGATAATTTGCTGCTCAGTTTCGCTTGTCCCTACCTCTCTCTCACCTTCAATGAAACTGCTTTCCTTGGATTCCGGAACCTTAAATGATAATCGAAATAATATTGATCATAATTAAACCTTGCACAATGTTTCCATAATAATAATCAAATGCAGTCTTATTACGTCTAAATGTAATGAACAATGTCATAAACCATTTAAATGATTTTTCACATAAGCTTAATAGGATATTTTGAAGTACTGACGGCCTTATCTTACTTATATTAGAATTCATTTTGTTTGTGGTACATACAAAAAACAATAGTGATAATCAGTAATTTTATAAGGGAAGAAAATATAGATGGGACAGAGAGAAAATAGAAAAAGAGAGAAACATTGGGAGTGAGTAGGAAGTAGGAAAAGAAATCGAAATGAAAAATTTTCAATTAAAAGTTAACACAGTAGTAGTAGGTGGCTAGTTCAATAAGAGGCCAATAATGTATTTCTTACGCAGTAAAAGCTATTGAAAAGGTTCATGAAGCTCAAAAATCTAAGTATTTACCTGAGATTCGTCGGATAAAACTCCACCACAATGCTTGTTAAGGCATTGATGCACATCGAGGCGGAGCCCACAAATATTGATGCCACTACTAGTAGAATTACCATGCTGGTGCTCCAGTACATGCTCATAACGCTAGCACAAGCAAGCAGATAACCACATGCTAAAAATAAGAGAAACTTACATTACTTCTTATTGATAGAAAAGAATTAAAGATCCTAAATCGCGTTTTAAAGCAGGCTAGGGAATAGTACTCTTATGCCCGATTTCACCAACAAATGTTAAGACTTAACACGAGTTTAGCAATAGTTAAAACAAAAATTGCATTTCACCAACAAGTGTTAGCGTAACACAAGTGTTAAATCTCATGTTAAATTAACACGCCGAATTTCTAATGTTAAGTTCTTAACAATCGTAAATAGTCAAGATGGCGAGCATGAACTCAGCTGTTGATGTCGATTTGCTATATTTAAGACCGTCTAAATGGCATTCATAATAGAGTACGGCATATGAGGAGAAATCTGAAGAAAACTGTTTTACGGAGGTATAGACTGTCGAAACATGTTGCTATGAAGGTTACTGCGGAAGTACAAGAGAGGTTAGAACATGCATCGAAAGGAATATGGCGATCTCGCCTTTGCTTCAAGTATCAATAACCTTGCGATTTTATAATTCACTGAATTATGTGGATAATACACTGTCCACCTGCCATCTTGAAACGTTCAAGTCACTTGTCCTTCTTCGCACCTCGTTTTAAATTTACCTAATAATGAGTTAGAATATACATCGAAAGGAATATGCCGATCTCGCCATAGGCTTCAAGTTATTAATAACTTTGCGATTTTATAATTCACTGAATTATATGGATAATGCATTGTTCACCTCTCGTCTTGAAACGTTTAAGGTACTTGTTCTTCGCACCTCGTTTTAAATTTACGTAATACTGACAAGTTGTTTGGTGCTTGTAGTAGTGTCACATGCATTTGAATTAAATTCGTTTGCAATATTTTCCCCGCGACATCTTTCTCTTTTACATTCACTGCATCCGCCCTCTTATTTTCCACGATATCCTTACACTTCGTCACCATTTCAATTAACAATTCTTTCTCCGTCGATGAGAAATTTGTCTCACGGCTTTATTTATGATTTTGTTCATCCGCCATTTGTGCAGACGAAAATGAAGACAAAAGCGCATCGGAGTACGTTCAGAAAATCATCCATGGGCTTCTATAGCTGTGATATTTACAAGTTTCTTGGCGTTAACACAGGTTTGTTAACATTTTAAGAAAACAGGTTGGTGAAATGCAAGAAATTTAACAGTTTTAGCTCTGTGACAATTGTTACGTTACATTTGTTAACGTCGAATTTAACATCTGTTGGTGAAATCGGGCATTAGGATGTGAAGCCGTTCTTCCACTTTCCTTCCATCCACCCCGCCTCCCCAAACCGCTGCCGCCAAAGCGTAGTAACCGTTTCGGTTTTTGAGTTGCAGTAGGGTGTACTGTCCTTTTAAAAGAAGCAGTTGATAGTTTCATCTACAACTACATCACTTAATTAGAATACAAGTACTTTTTTGATCCTAAGAATGACAAATTGTTTATCTGCTATGTTCAAGCAATGTAATTTCTTACATTCTATATCAGAAGACACTTTGTATCCCAGCATAATTGTATAAGGAAGTTTTATTATCGAGAATAGATCAACGAAAATATATCGACGAACTGAAGGCAAAAGTAAAACTTATTTAAGATGATGCATATTAAAAATTGTGCACATTAGGTACAGAATTGGAACCAGGGGTGTCTTATAAAAAATTGCGAGAAAATATCAAACAGAAGTCAATTTCTTTTTTGGAGGGGAAGGTGCCAAAGATCAAAGCAAAGTGTACATATATTCCAGTATCAAGAAACAGAACATTTGTGTTACATTTTAAGTGCATATAATTGTAACTGTTTAGTAAAAGCCAAAACCTTCGGTTTACTGCCAAATCAATTGTAACAGTGGAAAAAAAAAAAAAAAAAAAAAAAAAAAAAAAAAAAAAAAAAAAAAAAAAAAAAACAGTTACATCTAGTATGTGTGTGCGTATGTGAGTGCTGTTTGCTGCAGTTAAGAAGTTTACGTCTTCGGAGTACTGTTACCCAGGCCTACTCTAAAACCTTAAAGATAGGTAATCTCGGTCCGACTTACTATTGTAAGTACTTAAGTCCCAGGCTTCATCATTTAACTCTTATTATTTTAGTTAATTGATGTAAATTAAACATTTCTCTACACTAGCCGTATATAGGCTAAGATATTTGATGGATAGAGTCGCCACAAACGGTGTATCTCGGATGCTAAAGCCCCTAGTGGTCTACCGGGGAAATATGAGTCAACTGGAGAATTTAATATCAGGAGGGCACGTTGACCATGGTAGCTCAAAGGTTAAGAGCGACTGGACGGAAACCAGGAGATCCGTGGTTCAAATCCCGGCCATGGCATTGAATTTTTCATGTTGACTCTATCCACCATACATATTAGTGTTATAGAAGTACTTAATTGCAAAGAAGGCCTTGATTTTCACTCGAGAATGCAATAAAGTAGAAAACATGTAGTTATCCTAGAGAATGTACGTCTAAAATAGGACAAATGTCTAATAACCCCAAGTAAGAATGTTTTGTTCTATTTTCTGTCTGTTTATAATGAAGATTGTTATTAAGATACGTGAAATGACTATATAAAGGGGGGGGGGGAGGACGAAAGAGGTCATCTGACCTAAGGAATCAGTGAATCTATATTTTATAATTAATTTACAATATTACTTCCTATCCCTTGATGATCACTGACTGTATATCTTATACAAAAGTCTTGAAGTTGGAATTCTCATATTCGCCGGCTTCACCTCCATTTCGCTGTGCAGCGTTGGAAGTCTATGTATCACTTATGTAGTGAATGTATTGTTATATAACTTTAGGGCAGAGAGATAGTTCAGAGGTTTAAAATATTGTAACGTTCACCTATTGTAATTCTCATACTTTTGCATGTATATCAGAGGATTTTCACAGTCTTTATTATATATAGCCAGGGCTATTAAAATTACAGGCTTTAAAGGAGGAGGATTAATCATAAAAATCTTGGAAGGATAGAGTCAAACTGAAAAAATTAATGCGCCATTGCCGGGATTTGAACCACAGGTCTTTCAGTCTCCGCCCGGCTACTCTTAACCATTGAGCTACCATGGCCAACAAGGCAGCATGAGTCAGTTTGAACATTTAATGTCATCCATGGTTCAAATCTTGTCTATGGCAGTGGATTTTTAAGTCTGACTATATCCTTCCATACTTTGTCCTATGTACGGCTAGTGTGAAAGAACAATTCATTTCCATAAGTGTCTTCTATATCATTCCTATGCAATACTTTCATAAAAAGCGAGGGCAGAAGTGAATGAAATTTAATCGCCATTACTGTACACAAATTCACCTTACAATTTGGGCGGCTAGTGTGCCATAAAGAACATAATTGCTTTCCGAATACCAATGAATACGATTAGGACACGTGATAATACCTTGCACTAATCTATGTCTATTTCAGCGAAATTGTTGTGGTTACGTAGCATAAATGTTAAACAATGAATCGTTAAAAATTGATAAAGAATCATTTTATGTGAACTTTGTGTTTTAGAGTTAATAGCTGCGTAGTATGCTTCTTTTTGTATTAAAATGTTATTTGTTTAACTGAGCATTTCTTTCCAATTGACTAATTTTCTTTATACATTTGAGAACATTCTACATTTAATATAACACAAAGCAAAATGTTTTGATAGTTACGTATACAAGTGATTACCGGCTTTTAAATTTTGCGTCTTTGAAATATAATTGCTGATTCCTGTACAGGAACTTTCGTGAACAAAAGGCTGACAATTAGTCGGCGAAAGACTTGCTTTACTTTCCTTATTCGTGTGTTGACCAATGAAAACTAGTCTACTATTAAAATTAACTGTTAGTCAGTGACCAGTTTCTTTTTAATTTATATTTTTGCCACCTTGACGATAATTTATTGTACAAAGCAGAAATAACATGGTGTTTGGAAAGTAGCTTTTGTGGTTTGAATATGGTGAAAAATAGCAGGGACTGTACTATAGTTAAACTTAACAAATAAGTTTTTATGAGTTAAGATATAAACAGTTAAAGTTTTAAGTTTTGATTTTAAATTAAGAATGGTACAACAAATTACAAAACTTCTATAGAAGTTACCTTGGCACAGATAATTCGATTTCATCTCCTAATTAATACATTGCTTCTAGAAATAAAGTACACTTGTTTCCCACAACATTTCTCGTCAGCAACCTATGATTTAGCTTTCACTAACTCTTGCATGTGTTTCAGCTTTTTGTATTGTTTGCTTTTCCTGGTCTTAATCGCGCATTTCCCATTCATTTCATAGATTCCTTTCTCATTTTCTCAAGCTTTATCATCACTCATTTATGCTTGTCTTGTAAACCATAGATAAATAAGTTGCTTAATCACGTTCAAGCTCCATCATTAGAAGCTAATTATTCTCTATCATTAGAAGATAATGGACAGGCAATTATTGACATGGAGATTGTTTTGGATTTGCTTTAAAGCTTAAGGGTTAGATTTGGATTATATTTTCGACTTTTGCTCTGTTCTGAATGGCAAGAAAGTTGGTTAATTTTTCAATTGTTGCTGCAACTGCACGGATTCATTCATACAGTTCCTAAGGGAGCTACACAAATTCTGAGCGATCGTATTCCCACTGCTTGATAGATTAACAGCAGTTGGCCCGCCTCGGAGTCGTAGATGGTAGCATGTCTGCCTCACGTTCCAGAGGTCCCGAGTTCGAATCTCGGTCAGGGTGAGTTACTGGGATAAGGTTTTTTCCGGGGTTTTCCCTTATCCTGAAAGACGAATGTCAAGTAACTAAGCTCCATGGACCCCGGACACATTTGAGCATCATTTCACCCATTTCATTCATCGTCCGATATGACTTAAAGTTGGTGTACGTAAAATTACAAAAAAAAAAAAAAAAAAAAAAAAAAAGAAAGAAAGCAAAGTTGGACTACTTGGAAATGTACACCTGGGTCACCTGAAGTTCTTATTTGTCCTGCCCTGTTACACACCGCTATTAAATGCAAGTGTGCAATAAGGCACAACTCATGGATGTATAAACTTAGCAACGTGATGAGAGTAAACTAAAACTACTGAGTAAGCAATGTTCACATACATTTACGCATTTTTCTCTGGCATACATTATTACAATACGTTATCAAATTGGGTTGAAGATGTGGCATTATTAATATCTATTGCATGAATATTAAATTTTGGTACATGAAATTATATTTATTATTTAGATTGTATAATAAATTAATTTGAATTATGTTTAATTTCATTATTCAGTTTAAGGATATAGAGTATTCTCAAAGAAATCCATGAATCATTTTATGTTGGGCGACTTTTGTCGGAATTCTGGCAGTGCCTAATTTAGTGTTGATGCTAGTGAATGTTTGGTTAAACACTGAAGGAACCAAGAAAGCCCCTTAAGTTATGTATTGGGAAAATTAAACGTTGATTTTGAAACTTCTGTTTTACATTATAATGTTAACTGGAAAGTAAATAGACCTATAACATTGTCATTCACTGCGTGAAAATAATTGATGCTTTATACTTACTGAGTATTTTTTTCTTCCCAAGTAAATTGACTGCAAAACTGGAAATTGAGTTACAGAATAATGCTGACGTTCCCACGATGATAGAATATAGGTAGGTGGCGTCATGTACGACTATCTGAAGTGAAACAAATATTTTTTTTGTTTTACTTCTTGCAGCACATTATACAGTTAAAACAATGAGTAGAAATAGACTAAATTAGGTACTACACTCTCAATAGTTATACACAGTTAAAACAACTATTTTATAGATAAAATAACTTCGGCTCTGTGGTTCGGTTGGAAGAAATCTTAATATCTCTGGGCAATGGGGAGCATAAACCATCATATGTTGATAATGACGGAAAATAATAATCCCTCCAACTTGCCTACCCTTTTCATATTATGCCCCCCGCAACCCTATAGTAATATGCACTGAAAATTTATTTATGAACTCTTCTCATAGCAATGGTAGAGAAATGTCGATACAGAATTTATATTAAATTTGGACCCATGAGTACAACTCCACTCAGTATGTAAGTGTTTTTGTTTGTTGTAATTTACGTCCTCCAACGTTAAGTCATATCGGATGATGAATGGAATGGGTGAAATGATGCTCAAATGAGCCCGGGGTCCATAGAGCTTAGAGTTACCTCACATTCGCCTTAGACAAAACGTTGAATTTATATTATAGGGAACACATTTTTGACAATACTGGGTGAAACTTATTGCACAATTAGATGATCACAGAATATTAGGATATATGCGTTAGTAATATTTACCATCTCACCTTCATGATTTCCCCTTCGGCTCACTAGATGGCAGCAACATGAAATAACACATTTTAGGAAATTAAGAGTATTGGGCAGGGTATACCGATTCGGTTCACGTAAGCATTAAATGTTTGGTAGGAGATAGGTGCCTAACCGCGGGGAGAAAGGCGCACAAGACCATTTGTTATTGAGAATTTACGCTGTTTTAGTATAGCATCGACTTTTGAAGAGGCTTAGCTGATACACACTGTACATTGAGCGACGTAATGTATTTCTAGTTTTAAAGAAATGTAATTCTAATACATTTTTCTTAAATTTGGTCGTAAGAAAATCACAGTATAAAGAAAACAACAACGCTTTAATGTAGAAACAAACTCGTAGCGACTTAAGCAAGTATGGAAACTAAAATAAACGTTTGGGTGTAAAGCATAGTAAAGCATGAGTTAAAACTAAAAGTAGTTCCACTTATGAGTGAGAGTGACGAAAACTTCCAAAGATAACCATACAAAATTCAAGAATGCAAGCATGTATTATGACAATACTTCAAGTATATTCGTCACAAGTATTTTGACAAAATAATAATGAAAATTTTTTACGGATGGGGGGGGGGGGGCGTCGAAATATCGACATAGAAAGTTTGTGTGGAATGCAATTCCTCCTTTTACCTGCTGTGGTAGATGACAGAAAGCGACCCTACTATGATCCTAGCAATAGACCGATTTGTTAACAAACAAAATGTTTACTTATTTTTGGTGTAATACATTTTATTTTTATGTAATCGTGGAATGGAATTTTGAAAAATTAAATATTAAGTTCCTTTTTAACGTAGTGCCATAAGCTGTAGGCGCTACCCTGTAGCCGCACCTGTTCATAGTGTTGATGGAAGAAAGGGAAAGGAAAAGGGCAAATGGCGATAAAGCGAAATTTAAGTCCTTAAGATTTATGGAAAAGAAGATAGATGCCGTTATTAGTTCTTATTGCTTTTTCTTTTACTTTGATTCTGTTCGGGATGTGTTTTCTGTTACTTCCCAATCATTGCTCTGATTAATGATAGTGAACTTAAGCTTCCGATTGTCTCCTGGTTATCTATCTTCTTCGCTGTACTCCGTTAGATCGAACGCCATTTTTTCCACAATTTCAGGCATTGTACCACAACTATTGTTTTAAAAATACACAAAACATTTTATAAACTTCATACAAAAATAAATGAAATTGAAGAATTAGTACAACTGAAATAATCAGAATTGCAACATTTTAAGAAAAGAAAAGAAAATCGAAGTGCAAATAGTAACAGTGTTTTGCTGCTAATTGAATAATACAATTTCCAATCCGTTAATTCGGCTGCTAGAATATTTCTAAGTGAGAATAACACTTCTTTGGGTAGAAGTGAGTATAAGTGACGGTTATAACTTTTGATGGAGTCTATAAACTCTGGCCTTTACCGAAGCTAAAGTTATCGTCAAAGTGACTTCGTCGAAACACTTTAATGACTAATGCCTTACCTCTTCACACATGTATGTAGCAACAGCAGTCACGTCAGTGCTAATTACACGTGCAGCTGTGCGCTGCTCCAACATCTCGCAGAGTTTCGGAGATTCAGTAGCGTTTGTCTGAATGGGATGTGTCTTCTCGTACTCTTCAACAATAGCAAACAGTTGGGGCATCCATAATCTTATTGTGTTGAGCCTGTAGCAGAGAACATATCATGAGCTGACGAAACAAGCACACGTAGTAGGCCGTAATTATCAGCAAGTAAATAAATGACCCCGATCCACCTACACATACACACTATTGTACTTATTTCCTTCTTCAGCTCTTCCCCATGTATGCCAATATCTACATTGCTACCAACATTTATGTAGTTTTTATGATAAAAAATTAAATCTGAGTCGCCATAGGTATTTATAAACCACTTGTACCTTTTTACTTATTTGCCCTCATTGAATACTTCTTTAGGCACCTCAGTCCTTGTAGCTAATAGTAAAGGTACTAAACTTATTTGTTTTTTGCGTTAAGTGCGTAATAAGTAGTCTTAAAGTTTTTTTCTTCCTTCATTCAAACCTAAGTAAATTGTGTTGACGTTTTAGATGCCTTCGTTATCGATAACAAATTTGAAATTGCATAGAATTGTTTTAGGGTTCGCTTGCCTTTAGTGATGGATGGTAACATCTGATTTAACTTTTGCGCTGTGCTAAAAGCATGAGAATTTTAAGGTTTTTTTTTTTTTTTTTTTTTTTTTTTTTTTTTTTTTTTTTTTTTTTTTTTTTGCAGATTTATGCGGTAACTTGTACTTTCGGGAATGAACAAAATAAATCCTTTTAAGATACAGTACAGCATCAGTTCGCAAGTAACTCGCAAATCCATCAAGGAAAGAGTTTTCATGCGTTAGTTAAAGGAATGAAGTGTGAGACACGTTCTTAGGTCGGAGAGCGTGTTATTTATTACCTAAAGAAGGTATGGTTATTACTGGGAATCACTGAACACATGTATTAATTTTTTATCATAAAAATCATTTATCTTTATTTTGAAAATTTCTGACTTTACTTTTTGAAAAGAAAATAACAGAAAAAAACGTAAGGTATTCTTATATGGTGCAGGTATATAGGTTTACGTAAAAGTATACCTTTACACTTCAGGTTCATTCCTAACCTGAACTAAATCTTGGTGTAGTAAACAATCCTGAAATTGTTAGGTTTTTAGTGGACTGCATAAATCAACTATCTTTAAAAGATTTATTGGTTTCAAGCTTTATTATTTTATAGACGGGAGTGCAAGTATATGTTTAAAGAATGCAAAGGAGCACCTGAAGGAAACCCTGTGCAGTGCTCCAATTTTGGGTCTCCCACAACCAGGTGGCGCCTTCATTGTGGACACCGACGCTAGCGACCATTACATTGGAGGTGTCCTATCGCAGATCCAGGACGGCCATGAGCGCACAAGAGTGGAAGAGAAGGAGCGTGTCGCAGCAGTCCGAGTAGTTGTGGCAGTGCCTGCTGAAGGCTGGGATAGCGCAGGCCTGAGGAGGGAGCAGCTGGCGGACGCAGACTTGGGGCCACTCTTGAGGGAAGTGGACGCAGGGACGAGACCAACCTGGGAGGACATCGCACCGAGGAGCGCCACCTACAAGTCGTACTGGGCCCAATGGGACTCGTTGAAGACCAGAGAGGGCGTGCTGTTCCGGGTATGGGAGTCACCCGATGGGAAGGCGCAGAGAGAACAGTTGGTACTTCCCCGGAGGAAGGTCCCGGAAGTCTTGGAGGAAGAGCACGCCGGTACTTCAGGAGGACACCTGGGAGCGAACCGAACGATTCACAAACTACGGCAGCGCTACTTCTGGCTGAGACTCCGAGCGGATGCTGGTGGTACACCTGGACCGCCTCGCACGCTACGATGGTGCTGTTCGGGGCGAACAGCTTTGAGGAGGGAGCAGTGTCGCGCGAGCGCTGGAACACCCTGTTGAAGCAGCTGGGAGCGGGAGACAGGGGAGGACCGTGTTAGCCACACCTCC
This sequence comes from Mantis religiosa, assembly GCA_030765055.1. Taxonomy (NCBI): domain Eukaryota; kingdom Metazoa; phylum Arthropoda; class Insecta; order Mantodea; family Mantidae; genus Mantis; species Mantis religiosa. The sequence goes on along the minus strand of CM060947.1, from coordinate 146,271,980 downwards.
CCCTCGTCTGTCTTATAGTGGTGACAGGCAGTGGTCGGGAGAAAAACATGACTGTGCCGTCTGTTTCTCTTACACCTGGTTCTCGATCATTCTTTTACTGGAACATTCCCGCGGACACTGGAAGGCGGCGATATTCCTATATAAAGGGGGGGTTGCAGACAGACGGAGTTAGTCAGTCAGTTGGTTAGTGAGTGTGAGTGAGGAGACAGTCGCAGTTCTTGGTGTAAGAGTTAGTCAGTGACGTGTTAATGAACGAAAAGATTGTGCAACGGAAGACTGTACGAACTGTGTATGTGTATCGGAGTTTATGTAATCGCGAGTACAAGTGAAGTTGTAACGGACGAACTGGTAAATTGTAATTGTGTGCAGTACGCAATTCTGTGTAATTGGCAAGTGTTAAACTGTAAGTCGGTGGAAATAAAGAACATTTTTGAGTGGTGTAATTGGACTTTTCATTTCACGAACCCACAAAGTCACAATATAAACTCCTGGTATACGTGTGCCTTTTACATTTTCACTAATAGTCCTTAAGTACTCTGCAAGTTTTGCAACAATTTGTGGTTTCTCCATTAGCACAGATTGTTTGTTTTTGCATTTCTTACATTGAAATCCCATTTTTCTTACTAGTTTTCTAAATGTTTCTTTGCCACCATGAATTTATTCTTTAGCGAAGTTCAGGAGTTTCCCCAAAGTAGGAATTTCCTTTTTCTGTTCATAGTACTCCAAAAATTTTCTACGCACAACTCACTTATCAAACTCATCAAGAGATATAATTGTGCTCTCCCAAACTTTCCCACTAATTTTGTTGTCCTAACTGTTGCTTTCTCAAGGAGTAGGAATAACATTTTCTCCTTTTCTTGTTTTTAATTTTGTAGATGCCTCCGTAATTAAAACTCTTCACAAGCACACGTCAGAGCGAGCACTGCAACTGCCACTATACTATTAGAATTTTAACCGCACAAGAAAATGCTCAAAGAAACCCCGTGTTGAACTGCACTACATCTGCGCGTCACATTGGAAGCATCTCGGCATTGTTGATGTTTGCGTTATCCGCACTGTACCTGAGGTACTCCGCCCACTTGTGAAGTAACTATTTAGTAACGCTTCTCGCCGAGTGCATTCATATAGTGGCCGACTAGTACATGTCTTACAACAACAACTCTTGTTTCACAACTTGCAACTCGCAACTCTTGGGCAATCGTCGCCTCTTTAAATACTTCACTGATAATTTCTAGACTATTCGAAAATAAACCGAACCCGAACAGTCCCATCAGTCAAGAAGTAACTAGAAATTTCCGTTTATCTCAGTTTGTTTCGGCAGAACTTTATCTGCATGTTATCTTCGCCTGCCGGCTCTTGGTTTTCACATTGCCCGCCTATGAGTTCCTTTTGTGTAAACAAGCCGCGCGATCGTAGATACGGGTTCGCGACACTACGTACCCTCGAATAGCTTAAAAGAAAACCACTCGGCCCCTTGTTACTAGCAGCAGCTGTTAAACACAGAGGCACGCGGCGAACCAGCTTTCAAGAGTTGGCCTAGTTTAGACTTTCATACCTACAGGTATGAATGCATGCCTGTTTGCAAATTGAAACCCAAACTTCCATTCTGAAATCCTACTTTGTTGCCAGACTATGTAGATAACGTATTCAATAATGTTGATTTATCTCCAATATTTTTATAGATGAAATTATTATGGGACTTTATTATTCGTCATATTTGGGTCTCCCAGCTGGCAAAATCAGTGCACTCATACCCCTAATACTTGAGCAGGCACCAGACAGAACTTGAAAGGCTACAAACGATCCTGCTTTTAATGATGCGAATTTTAACCATGTTGTATTCATAATTGACGTATATGTAATTAAACTGTCAAAACTCCTGACATACCTTTATTATAATTCTGTGGGTATATGCATTGTGGTCTTTGGCACAGAAACTTTCTAATAACTCTTAAGAAAGTTTTAGTTCATTTCTTATTACTTAAATCATAATTTAGCGTGTTAGCCCTCCACGCTAAGTAATTGTAACATTAAAGAAGAAGAGAACTGATATTTTATAATTAACTAAGGAGACTGTATTTCTCGACGTCACAAATTAAGTATATATTAAGTAGCAGAAGCATTGTATTTCATATGTCCACCCTCCAAAACACACAATGCGCCTTTTTCTACAACAGGTATCTTTTTAGGTTCAGGAGATCCTAAAACATGCATTTCTGGTGAAATCTTGTTAGTGAAATTTTGGTTTCAATGTATTACAACTTCCCCTACTTGCTAAACGTAGTAGAGAAAGTAAAAAAAACATCTTTAGACAAAAGTCCGTGCGTGAGTGCGCGCGCACGTGAATTCAATAACGGACATTGGCATTTCAGTTCAGCATCTTCTAAGGATGCAACGAAGACTTTCAAGAAAACCTTCTTACCCCCGACATGCAAAACTTTTCGAAACTTTATTTTCTCAAAACTGGCTCTAACGATTTTGGTTAAAATACCACAGGTTTAAGATACCTTCGCGACAAACGAAATACATCTTTAATTTCCTGGGAATGTCCTCAGGAGTCCTTTTTATTGCATGACACTTGCATAACCGTTAAACCGTAATAAATAGACAGAATATAAATAGGCATAACTAATTCAAACTGTTAGAACAAAATGTATGTCAAATAGGTCTTTTCTATTTGGAGTGAAGTATATCAGAAACATTCCTCGTTATTTGTTTGAATTTCCTAATATTTATTTGAATTATTCAATATATCTATTTTAGCAAATGTGATGTAGTTATTCTTTTCTTTTCCCTCTTGATATACTTAGAGAACGGAATTCCAAGGACATCATATAGCGATCAGGTGTACTCTTGTGGGAGTGTGTGCATGGAAGTTTCAAGCGTGATAGTTGATTACTTTGTAGCTTTTATATCAAATAATTATGTGCCAAAAGGAAGGTACGACGATGTAATATTTTAATCCACTAATTATCAAAACAATTACTCAATTATTCCTAAGATATTTGTTTGAATACCAAAGGGTATGTGTAAGCTATGCGTCATTTCTAAAATTTAAAAAGACTATCGGGACAGTGACGCTGCATGCTCCACCAATGTTGCACATATATTTGCGTAATTTATCAGGGAAATTGTCATTGGTTGTTACAAAATGTCAATTATAAGGGGTAAATTAGACGATAAATCATAAACTAAATAACTGCACAATAATTCATCATTTAAGTTACACTGTTAAGCTTGAACTGCAAGGTACCTAGGAATGCTCACCCCCATGCAGTTCCAAACTGCACTGCCAAAATCAGCAATGTTTTAGAGAGCAGTGGTGGCGTGAAGAAAGGTTTTATCTGGTTGTATGCTCTTTTAAGAAGTGCCATTGCGCCTTTTGGCGAAGATGCTGAAGATAGCGATTCCTCTGAACTCCTAGTTTCCTCGGCCAGACTCTTCACCTGCAATGTGGATAGTGACAAATTCATATTGTTGTTCAAGATGTCTGTGCTTTCTTTATATTCTTGGAATAGACAGAATAAAATATACATCATAATATTGTGCCTTTCATGGATTTAAATAATAATCATGGGGGAATGTAATTTAAAGGCCATCTTTTGCCAGAGATATTTAATATACTTCTGATATCTCTCAGTTACGTATGCATTAAGTACAATGTAATTTCCACTAATGTAAACTATTATCCTTATATATGTATCCAAGTTGTGCAATTATGTGTTATCACATGCCTACGTATGCTTTAGTTTCGCGTATGCTGTTGACAATGAATTTATGGAGAATTCCACAAGTAATTCTGGCTATTTGTTAATCTGGTACTTAAGTTATTCACAGATTTTTACGGCGTACGGATTAACTAGATGATAACTCGTTTATTTATACTTCTGCAGAAAAATTGAAGAAAACCACTGTCGTGGCCAAATAATTAAAGGGCCCATGCCATGCCATGTGGTGCTGGCTGACTGTATATAGCCAGAAGGTTTTTGCTGCGTGCCCACCCGTTAAGGGTTTTACCGCAGGTAAGGTATTGAATTTGGGATGTTGTAGGGTGAGATGTAGGTTTTTAGATTTGTGTTATTTTATAAGGTTACAGTTTTGTACCTAGGCGTTGAAGGAATTAAAGGACCCTCAAAATCCGACATGCTTTTATAGATTAATTTTTATGAAATGCGCATTCCTCTTTTCTTTCAGGGAGTTGAAAGTTAAAAATCTAAGTTTTTAAGTTCTCCAAGAGTAGGCTATAATGCAATTGCATGCGCATACGAAACTTTTATTCCCGTTCCCTTGAAGAGTTTAAATTGACTAGTCCAAGCATTCTATCTTACTTCTCTATCTTCAGGGAGCTCCCCATATTACTGCAGCGAGTGTGAGTGTGTGGTGTTTTAGGGCCCGTCGACAAGGTCATTTGGGCCGCATATTACTGCATGATTCGTGCGTTTTTCAGTCACCTTGAGAACTTTTCAAAGAACTCTGGTCACGCTTATAATAAAGTTTTACGTTAAAGGAAAAATAGGAGTTGTGACAATTATTAATCCACTGCAACTTGAACATTCCACAACAGAAAACATTCTGTGAAGTGCTCTTGTTTCTGAAGGAATCTATGTAATGTTAAATCATGAACAAATATACTGAAATGAGCTACCAAAAAACGTGTCTTTTTCGAGATATTCGTGTTTATTGGTTTGAATTTTCCAACATTTTGCCACCGTTCAAAGGTTTCGTGATATCGTGGAAAGATTATGGATTTTCAAGTGCAAGGATGTAGCGTTCAGTTTTAAATGTTTGCTTTTCACTATCTGCTTTGTTTCTATAACACAATGAGTAATGAAGCTCATTTATTCAGCGTTTATCCCAAATAACTTGAAATAGATGGGAATACGATTTTCCAAGTAGAGCTTATAAACACTAGGTATATAAAAGTAAAAGATGGTTGGTAGAGAAAGTGTCGTGAATACAGCACCTTTTTTTAAATTGGCATTTTGGTTAATTAATTTATTGTATTGAATTTTTAATAGTTATAATTTGAAGTTATATCTTATACATTTTTTCTCGTGATGTCCTGGAAAGAGTATGTAATTAATCAGTGCCATCATAAAGCGATCCACTTTTAAACATTTGCTCTCGCTTCGATCTCTTGGATACATGTTTTACCTACAACAAAATCTTTAATGAAAACTGCTTTTATAAACGCTTATCTGCATAAAAACGAAATAGAAAAATAAGAGTTTAAATGAACGGTTCCTAAACACCTTATAAAACAGAAGGAAAATTCATGTAAATGTAACTTCGAATGTTTCTCAATTATTTAAAATTATTTAGAGATACTGAAAAAAATTGTAAATTGTATCATTACAGATATTGGTTTCAATGGGCAATAATAACTTTTATAAAAATCCACTAAATGTTGTTATATAAATGTGGCATAATTTCGTAATGCAGTTTGGCAAATTAGATAGAAATAGCCAAAGTTTACTAGCATTTTTACTGTAGCTCTGTATAATTGCAGTTGTTAACTTTGGAAATGAAGCTTTACTTCTTTAATTAAAAAATTAAAATATCCTATAATTACCCTTAATGTAGCAGCATAATGTTGCAATCTTCCTATAATTATCCATATCTTTCAGGGATTTGCTCCTGACCCCACCAGTGGTTGGAAGACCCTTGCCCTTAGGAGGGTTATGGACTATTTATGTATTTATAATTACCCTAGTTGGATGTATAGTGCTGAAATACCATTCATTCATTGGCAAGCTTAGCAGCGATTTAAGATAGGAAGACAAACGTTTGCTTACCGGGTATGTCTCTGGGGGAAGTCCAGTGTTGATGCTGTATATCCTTCTGAAAACCTGGAGAGCTTCATCCTTGCGTCCCATAACCATCAGGAACTTGGGAGACTCATCGAAGTAGAGTATTATTAAACCCGCAAGAAACGAGGGTAGGGAGGTCACCATGATAAATAGGCGCCAGGAGTTAAATGCGATTCCCAGAAAATTCCATGACCAAGGATTAGGAATCAACAACCATGCCAAAGCTGAAACATAATTTTGTGAATTAAATAAGATTAAACATAGACATAGTTCGTGAGCGCCATTGAGTTAGAATCTATTCTGTAGTGAAACCGATTGATTGTTGTGCATTTTGCACTGTTTTGCTTTATAAAACAGGCTAAATAGATTTTTTACCCCAAAATCCGCAATGAGGGGTAACAGCTGAAGAATGTTATTTGTATTTACAAACTGTTGCCGTCTTCTTGCATAGCGGCTACTCTGTTGAACTATTTTCTCGTCATATTCACTTATGTTTTTACGGTTATTTTTTATGGTTTCATAAAATAATTGTTAAGTTTAACGATGCAATTCTTATATTTTTAAAGTAAGCATATAGTTTTAAAGTAATAAGTTTCAAATTTAATTTAATAGCAGTTCAAGGGTTCAATAGTATATTATGCAACGAGACTATAATGGTAGTAATTAAAACGGAAGTATTATTATTAATCGAGCAAGCGACGCGTTAATAATTATGATACGAGCGTTTTAATTACCATTATAGTCAAGTTTCATACGACTGTTTATGCTCGATTATATATCTAAATTAAAGGTTTAATTTCAAAGTATTCATTTCTGGTTTGAGTGATATGTTATAATCCTGAGACGTAGTACGCAGGCGCAGAAATTGATTACTTCCCTATAAAGAGCTGTTAACGTGTGACACAGTTTAACCTAAAACAAAGTAACTGGAACAAATTCAATAAATAAATGTTGAGTGTTGATTTCAAACAAGAATAGCGGGTCCACAAGGTCGATGATTTCATATTTTGAAACAATCCTTCGAAATACACTAGGAATATATTTTCTGAGAGGGAATTTATACTTTTTGATATTCTCCAATCTATGAATTTTGAATAGAACTTCTCGTACATCTTTCTTGACTTTTGTGGCAACAAGTTAATGGTAACATTGAGTGTTTTTGCCGTAATTTCTGGTGGTGTAAGTTCAATATCTCTGTTACTAGTGTCAGACATTTTGACCTTCTTCTAATCTGGCGCTAGTACCGTTGTCGATCGAAACGAAAATAATCGATACTTACGCTTTCACAATGTTACGTGGTCACTTTTGATTGATCGAATACCCATAGTTTAAAGAACAGGTGTAATTTAATGAGACCCATTAAAGTACTACTACCAGTCGTATAAATACTAGTTTGGCATGGTCGAGCATAAAATAATTTAAGTGTTACATTGAAGTAAACGGGAATCCACAGTTTGGTCTGTGCATCACAGTGCATTAACTAGTTCCTCTGTATCATTACACTAGCATTTTAAAGGATAAGTAAGTGTATGCATACCTGGTAACGAGACGATACCCGTTGCGTGGTATATGCCCACTATCATCGTGGCACGGGCGCGATGTTTCATCGAATTCATTTCTGTGATGTACGTCACAACCACCGCGAAGGGACAGCACGCCCTGTGAAGAGACAGCATACTTCATTTCTATACTGAGTTAATGGGAGGGATGGTTTGTATATTCCAAAACCAATTGGGTTGATTTAGGTGCAGTAGTGTATACATTTCTAATATGGAAAGAAGTTTTAGCACGGCAGGAATTCTGGGACATCAGGCGATGACTTATTGTGCGTGAAATCCCGGGTTGAAGGATGAGATAAAAATACTCTACAAGTGGCCAAAATTTACTACAGGGTATAGCCAGGGTTGGTCCCTAACACGAGCAGACCGGTTCTTCAACCTGAGGGAAAGGAAAGAATGCAAAGTACACAGATCTCGTAAGTGAAGGCGTTGGTAATTCTGAACTAAACGCAATCAGACCGCAACAGTGCTAGCTAATGCATATGGGATACTTGAAACATACATAATGTTAAAATACCTGATCGTATGAATTCGACCCCATTGTGCCACAGATTTATTACGCACATCTGTAGATCACTTGGACCATTGCAAGTTCAACAACACTGAGGAATTCTTTTAGCCCCTTTTGCTTCAGTCACAATTATTTTGCAGGGTAAAATACATGAGTATTAAACAGCTAGGGTGATATGTTTATACTGAAGAAGCATTTTGTATGTTTAGCGGCCGGTGCTTACGAGCATATCTTGAGAACATCGTGAGGAAGCACAGACTTCTAACAACAAATCCAAAGTTGCAGTCCACATTTCTAGTTCGAAAAATTTAAAACTTATACACTTTTAGATATAGAGACAAAGGTCTTTGCCTGTTTGTCGTGCCAAACAGCTGCGTGCCTGTTTGTGTGAATGTGTGCATACGCGTGTTCGTGTGCGGGGGTGTGTTGGGTGATCTCCATACTTCCAGATGCCATAGACTATATGCAGAGACGAAACGTGTATCAAGGTTGTAAGGCTGGGCTTATCCTAAAATATTAATTCCATTTTTTACATTTTAATATGTTAACATAGTCTTTTTCTCCTACTTTAACTTCTGATTCAGTGTTCAGTTTCATGCAATTCACTCTGTTGGCAGGGAACAGAGCTTGTCAAGCAAACCAAGACAAATCACAGTTTGCCTTGTTCACACTTGCGCCCAAATGTTCGAAGTGTGAGATGGGTGTGATTGTTTCAGAGCTTCTCTCTGCTGCCCTGAAGGCAAACCTGAGCAATCGTTCGGACTAACAGTAGCATTGTGCTTGACTTATTAGTGACAATAGTGAAGTGCACTTGTATGTTATAATTGTATTATCATAATGAATCATTGAATCAGACATGCAACTTATTGTTTTCCAGACTAGCATATATATTGCACATTAAAGGTAACACCTAATTTCAGTATGGAACAAAAAGATGAGAAGTACGTGAGATATTCGTACACAATGAAAACTTGGTTAACCGACACCTCGAAGTAAAATATGATATTGTTTCATTGCTTATCTTTTTGGAAACAACTCCCTTTCAGATTCATGTGAGTTAGAGATAAGAGAGGAAAGCTTGAAAAATATGTCTACAGAAATAAACACGTCAACCGCAAAACACGTTACAGTAACTTATCGCAACAGATGTACAATAAGGAACCTAATTTCCGTAGTTTGCTTTATGACGTAACGAAAACTTTGTGAGCAAGATGAATCCCAATCGTCTATGAACAATTAAAATTATTTGAACACCAGAGGTTTTAGTTAAGGAAGAAAATTACTTAAAGGGATCACTTCAATATTAGGATTACTACGGAGGGGATTCGTCACCGAAGCCTGTTTATTGTACCTAAGCCCCAAATGGGGCATCCCCGGGAGGAAGGATGATGCGAGAGGAGACAGAGGGCGACCGACCCAGGCGCCGAGACACTCGCCGGCACTTCTATCCTAAGAGAGGCCACCGGATGAGAGATGATGTGAAATGATAATGGAGATAAAATGGAGGGACAGGAAATTCGGGGGATGTAATTAACCTACCCAACATTCACTTGGCCTCCCAGGAAAACCCCGAAAAACCCCATGGGTCAGGTACATCTGCCACGAGAATCGAATGAGTGCCTCCCGGACGCGGACCACAAACGAAACCGCTCGGTACTTCCATATTACTTGTACTACATTATTTAAGGGCATTTCTTCTGAGATACAGAATGAGCTGATTCAATGTGTTATTGATATAATTATTGAATATATTTTCTTCAAAATTGAAAGCAAACTTTGTATCACTTCAAGCAGATGAAACAATTGACATGTCTACCAAGAGTCAAATGAGTCATTTTGAGCTGTGCTAATGTTTGAACTGATCAGGCCTAAGAAAGTTTTGTTGATTTTTATATATTTCAAAAGACAACAGCAAATGTTTAGCAAATATGCTCTTGAAACCACTAAACATTTGGAAAATAGAAAAAAAAACTAATATCACAAACCTTTGACGGATAAACAATACTAGGAAAGCCTAGAAGCATTCACACCATTAAAGAACTATCTCACTGTTTGGTTTATACATTGTTATGATATTGAGCGGAATATGATCTGCTTCATTATTAAAAACAAATTATGCAAGTAGAGTTGTTATTCATGCTATTCTTAATGGAATAGGTTATTTTTCAGCCGATCATCTAAAAGAAGTGAACTGCTTAAAGAAAAGGGGGTTAAATTATCTAGTCCCAGTGTAAGAAGATGGAACTGCCATTCACAAGATGTCATGGCAGTTCTGGTATACTACCCTGAATTAAAGACAGCTTTGAAAGATTTAATCGAATTGAAAGCTGGAATTCCAATTGGAATACGGCTTTTGGAAACATGAAATTTGAATGACCGTACACATGTATTTTTGCTATATTTATTGAACAGAATATTGGATATTCAAGTGCTATATTCATATGCTGCAGATGAAAAACGCAATTATTAGTGGCTGCCAAATTTAAATGAAAAATTATCTTCAACTGTTAGACATACAGGTGCGAGGAAACAATTCTTGGCCATACAGAAATATCTGCTAATCTTCTGTGCTGTGAAAACGAAGGTGAAGTTAAGTTCACTAGAATTATATAAGCAGATTAAGTTACTGTTCAAATGAAAGCAATATTTACAAATGTCCAAAAAAATGAACTTTATTGAACTTTCGAGCAAAGGAAAATTCGCTTAATACGGTCATCAAAAGAGCTTTATAAAAATTATCTTCAGAAGTTTAATAAGTATAAATTTGTCTTAAAACATAACTTAGAAAGAGTTAAACATTGCAATAGTGAGGATAAAGATCACTACCCAAGTATCTACTTGATATTCAGCACGAAGTTCTGTGAGAAATAGTGAAATTATCTACCCTGATTTTGAGTATTCTAGCAATGGCAGCTTCATGTGAAAGAAGTACGAGTACTTTGAATCCTGTGAAAACTCACATTCGAAACACAATGTACAATGCAAGACTGTCCAGTTTATCAAGTTTAGCAACTTGAAAAAAAAATTAACTCTTCATCTGAAATATTTAGTGGAAAGTGTCATTGAAGTCTTCGCGGAGAAAAAGCATCCAAGGATTGAACTCATATACAGAAATTGTAGTTTAGTGTTCATAACAGTAATTATTGTATTTATCTTTAAACTTATTTCAGTTGTACAGCACCATTAAACAAAGATCATTTAACAGTAATACATTTTTCTGAATATATTTGTAATATTAGGGTACCGATCAAAAACAAAAGTGCGGTTTGGTTAGACAGGTCTTGGAAACAGACTATCAGATTTCGGAGTACCTACATACATGGCGACAGAGCTCGGTTTACTCGTCACTATACTTTATGCTCCACGTGTTTAATTGGTCTGGGTGGTTCAGTTTATTAGGCGCTGACTTACAGATTTAAAGCTTAAATGTTCAAACCCAGCCCAAATCGATAGTTTTTAAGTTGTGGTTAAAAAGGACATCTGTATGTCAGTAGATTAAATGGCGTGCAAACGAACTTCTGAGGGACGAAATTCCGGCACACCGGTAGCACTGATATGATGCTCGCAATTGACAACGTGGTTAACAAACGAAATTACATATATTAAAAGTTATGCATTAAATTTCTTACAGCTGAGAAATTGTGATATTATAATTTTTAAAAAAGAATTGTAGTCCTAGTGTGGCTTCTACATATTTTTAGTTTGTCAATATGGTGTTTTATTTGGTTAGCACAAATCAGCACACGGGGTACAGATGTTTTGGAATAGTTGTTAGACATCGAACTTTAATGGAGTATGTAAAAAAAAAAAAAAAAAAAAAAAAAAAAAAAAAAAAAAAAAAAAAAAAACATGCAACACAAATCTCACAAGATTTTAACTAATACACCTCTATAAATCCACAATTTCCATTTTAGCGATTTAGATTGAAATTTTGTATATGATCGCTATATTACATTACCATCAGTAATAAAGAAAGATCACAAATTGCTGGTTTTTAATTTTACATTTATAAGAAAAAGGCTGCCAATTACACAAATCCACCCTTTGGTTCAGGATATATATTGGTAGAAAACTAGGGGGCGTTTCGGGGCTTTCTCTTCATATTCATGTTACTAAATTTTGATCCTTTTTAATTGAATATGAATATCAAGTATTAATGTAAATTCGTTATTGCAAATATGGCAGATTTGTAATAATAACGACCTGTTAATGGAAAGTTTAAAATATTTTAACGATGAGCTACTTTAAAGGATTTGGGGCGCAGGAACATTGCTACTGTCATCACTATTTCCGTATATCTCATCAGAAGTTTAGTATGCCAACTTTTGGGGACGATTAACAAAACTGGGTAATTTGGCTTTTAGAAACTAACAAAACTGACAAGGTATTTGCATTAATCCCTTGCCTAATACAAAAATCAACATTTTAGATGAAATTATTGTATGCTTATGGTATAGAACCCAAAAAAGTTATAAGATACCTTAAAGCTCATAAAAGCATCCCATCATACATTCAGCCCCTTAGTTGGAAATCTGCACATTTAAAACAATTGGTTTGGTATGTTCAAAATACTGCATTACATTATGAGTTGATCAAATAGAGCTTATGTTGCAACATCCAAAAACAATTTTGAATCATATAATACCCAACATTTAAAAACATTTACAATACCCTGTAAATAAAATTGGCAATCACGTGACAAATATGTATAGTTGGAGTGATACAGTCTTGTAAAATTATAGGTATTTAAAAAGCTCCATTAATTCCTTATATCAAATTGTCACTGTGTGATCAATCTGGATAAAACTTTGGACAAAGCTTTAGGCACAAGTACAAATTATAGATTACTTTTAAAATCACCCCTATGTTTATTTCCTTAGCCTTTACATTTCCAAACCTGTAGTTGGCAGTAACAAACCAATGACGGGTGAGATATCTAGTCATGAAAGAAGGGAAATCACCCATATTTTAAATATTTTAAAACTGTACTTACATGAAACCTCCGAAGTACTTGAAGATGGCCAGGACCCAGAAAAACGGAGATAAGCTAGAAAGAAATGTTGACGTTGCTTCTATGAAGAACCCATAGGCAAGCAATTTTCTTCGTCCAATCGTGTCTGAGAGATATCCCCAGAGAAAAGCACTGGAAATCATACCTACAAATAAGATACAATTATCACACAACAAATGCGAAACATTTACCCCTCTTTTCCCACATTATACCCGTATAGTGGGCCATTTTGAGAGTTTAATCTCTTGAATGTTTTGGAAATAGTTGATGAACTCTTGCTTTATTTAATTCAATTCTTGTTGTAATTTTTGTTTTTAGTCTGTCTTCAACGCCCAATTAAGTATTATAATTTGCATAATCTATTTCTTCAAGTACATCGTAATTCTCATTTTTAACAATTATTTTGCCGCTTTCAATCTAATTATGTAATCATTAGGCATATATACTTTGCCGTCCTAAGAAGTACACTTTCCTGTGAGCAATTCCGCGAACAAAAACCTACAAAACAAAACCTGCTGGTAAGCTACTGTTGTGCATACAACTTGTTTGAATGTAATATGGCGTAAAACATGGGCGAAAGTGTCACTGTCGTCTGTCACGCTTGTGCACGTGGGCGCGAGGGAACACAAAAAGTGTGTTTCTTAAGACGTATGCAGTAGAGATGTTGTAACTAACACAACATTATTGGCTTCTGTTTACAGCACCTGTAAGTCTGCGAAGAAAGTTTGAGTTGTTCTCAGTAGTCTTCTAATAAAGACTTAATTTTTATTGCTCGGACCGCAGGTGCATACGAGATTGAGATAAAATTACATGATGACGTATCATTATCCTTTTCAAAGATAATTTCAGACCTTTTTTGTGATGCTATTATTGCAACTACCGGACTGACAACTACCGCCAAATACGACTTGTAATAAACTGACAGTAATTTGAGTAACATCAGTCAGTGTTAACCACAGCACCCTGGATCTCCCAATTGCCACTACTTTTTTCATCTTCATTCCCTTCCTTCTTTGTGTTTTACGTTTACAAAAATTCATAACATGGTTCTCAGTTACAAATCCTCATGTTACCTATTTATAAATACTGCCATTATATGCATGTTAAATCGTCATTAATTTTTCATTAATCGTCTAAAACTGTAATGTTGTAACGCGAACATCCACAGCAGTACTCGCACATAGTTAACAAAGCAAACTTGACTTCCTGCATTCACAATTTCCTATCCAACAGCTGGCAAGCTATTGACTAATCATTTCTGGAATTGTATGTATACTCTGGGGTATGTGTTGACATATCTTGGTTGTTGGTGGTAATGTTTTCAGGTCCAAGATTTACTGCAAATTTGTTTTTGTGCCATACATGAATCCAAAGTATTACACTTCGTTCAAGTATACATTTTTTTAGTATATCTAAATATAATTCTTCATCCAATAATTAGATGTTATTATTTTGATATATTTTTATACAAGATATTGAAGCTTATTGCTCAACTTCCGCCAAGGCCTTCACCATTTCAACTACTTTTATGTTTTCTAAGACTTAAAGGTATGTTGTATTATCGCATTCGGTCATTGCATGCACAAACAAAAGACTTCTGTTTTCACCGTAAAACTATAGCAAAATGCCAACGTTTTGCTTGCAAAACTTAACTGACTTTTTCTCCGAAAATAATCACTAAAAGTCAATATCGTATCCGACTCCTGTCTGTAGCAAGTATGTTAAAGAACTGTTTGAATTTTCGACATCAATATCCATTAGCAGCATCAACTTCAAACCTATATTTTTCTTTCACACGCTTCTGAAACCAATGCATGCAATAATTTTTCCTTTTTTGTTTCTTCAATTTTCAAACATTTTTTATTTCAAATTATGTGTACGTTCTATTTTTGTACAAGAGTGCAGCAAGTGATTTTTTTCTACTTTGCACTTCGATTATAATGGTTGGGTTTTTGGGATATCTTTTAAAGACAGCAGAGGATTGCTTGTAAGTCATATTTACAACTTCTGTAAAAGTTTTTCACAAATAGGTCCCACTCATCCATGTAAAAAATGCACTCTCTAGCACGCGTCGAACTTCCGCCAAATCATTTTCATTGGACACATACAGCATTCCCAGTACACATATTTCTCTAAGTGCTTGACTTATTCCTTAATCACTCTGTAAATATTGCATTTATTCATATATCTCTTTCTCCCTCTCCCTCTTTCTGGTTCCAAATGTCCGCTCTCAACGAGCCCTTACACGCGCGCGCACACACACACACACACACACACACACAGAGAGAGAGAGAGAGACACACACACACACAGAGACACACACACAGAGACAGAGGCACACACAGAGACAGAGACACACACAGAGACACACACACACACAGACACACACACACACAGAGACACACACACACACACTTTCCCTCCCCATGTCACACGCAGATTCGATTTGTATTTGCTTTACTTATAAATAAATATGTGTATTCTGTACTATATGCGCACGATAAGATGAGCGCTCGGTTCCAAGGTTCGAAGTCCTCATTCGGTAAGTTTCGTCTAACTCCGTAAACACAGATGACAACTTTGAAACTTGAAGTACGCTATACACCGCCATATTTCGTTTAGAGCAATTTCGAGATTAATTAGCCAATCAGTTCACAACAAACCTATGTTGTCGATGTTATGGCTCTCGAAAGGGGACATATTTGTCCCCTTTGTATAACTGTGATCTGAATGCAATTGAACTGGCGTGGGCAAAAATAAAGAATTTTTCAGAGGATGCAACGTTAGTGGTGATATGTCGGCCACAAATCTGCGGAAACTTGCTATAGAAGCATTATCTTCCCTAACCGCAACGCATTGCAAGAAGGTCCAAGAGCTGGAACTGAAATATTGGAGAAACGATGGTGCAATATAAAATACAATTGATGAAATTATCGTCAACACATCAGAGGATACTAGCGCTGAAAGTGATGCATCGGAGTCAAAGAATCACAAAATGAATGAGTATTTATAACTGTCATAATATTTATTTTCTACTTTTATGTGTTGTATAAATAGTAAGTATATAAATATACAGCTTATCAAATTGAGTTCAATTTACTGTTTGTCAACATCTCTCATTCTACGATATGCCAAATCTAGTGCATACATGAAATGCTATAATAGGTATTGTACTTCTGTCTAATAAAATGTGATTGTATGTATGATGCACAAATATGATATGCACGATATAGAATGTTTATACATATAGTAGGTACATTCTCCTAGCTCGCATGGTCGGAGAGTACTCTTGTTAGTACGGCGCGATAACCTCAGAGCTCCTAAATTCTAGTTATTCTGTATTGCATTTATTCATCTGTTATAATTATTTCAGGAGAACTGCATTATTGCTGTAAACATTGTTTCTTAATGATTAATCTTTTTATAGATATTAAATAGCAGTAGTTTTTACTTATTTTCACATAATAGTGAATCCTTATACATTAAAATATTACCTGTGAACTAAGCTTCTTTGACTTACCTGCATATACAGCAGCATTGAGTACGCCCTTGTCAAAGTTGGTGAGGTGTAGATCACATTCTGCTGAGGGTAAAACATATGACATTGTGGTTGTTTCGTATACTATCGTCCATGTACCTAGCGCACCTGACAGAAACAACAAATAGTTGAACTTGCCATAACCTGTAACAAGGACGATAAACGATGTGGAAACCTGTGTTTGAATTACATAAAAGAATAAACTACTGCTGTAACATCTTAATTTGCTTCCAGTCTGAGACAAGGTCTCAGAAGAAAGATGCTTATTGATCTACATATTTCTATACATACTGTCGAAATCATGTTCGCATGTAACTTAAGTTTCATGGTTAATGTTGCTAATTTCAAACATTTTATTAAAATATGTAGAGACTGCAAATATTTTTGTACATTTAAATGGATTACAGCACGATGTTACACTTTGTAGTCACCTGTAATAAGATTCATATAGGAGTGGCATGAGGCGAGAGTTGAGTTATTGTGTTTGAATAGAGCAATACTGTTGAGTTTATCAGCGCCACGGTCTGGCTGTATACTCATTCATATTTGATTCAAAACACATTAAAACCAAATGCAGGAACAAACAACTGAGATTATAAAAGCGGCAATATTCAACCAAAACAAAATAAAAACATAAATCAAAAGAAAAAAATGTAATTCATGATAAACCCAGTCCTCAGCAAGCAGAATCACTTATAATCTTCGCAAAAGTTAAAGGCATATGGAGGAGGGCCGTACTGCGAACTCCAGCGAATCCTGAGCGTGTCCCTCTTACCAGCGCTACTGAATGTGGTACATGCAGCTTACGCGCCTGAACTGAGAACATTATCTTCATTAATTACGCTCGGATAAATATCTGAAAACGACTGATGCCAATCTTATTATAGGAAAGATTTTTATTTTCTGATCATGACAGTATAAAAATCATATCTCTACACTATTTAGAACGTGAAAGATGCACGTTTTACCTTCACTTGGTTATGGCTATCCAACATCCATCCATTCAACACAGATAAGAATAAAAACGACGCCATTCCTTGCTCACAACACTTATCTCAAGCACAAATAAACGGTGCACCTACTATGAAAATAGAATACAGACTGAGTTAACATTCAGTTCTTTTTCAGAGTAGTAGTGTGTTATTTTGTTAAAGTGAACGGCATCGTTAAGTCGTATGTCGAATTTGAGCTGAAATAATGTTAATATTACGTTAAATTATTATTATACACATATCTTTCCTCCATGATTCGAGTGTGTGAATATGTTCCTCGAAGCTGCGGCAAGTGATTTTTCTATCAACAAACGTGAAGTGATTAATTCCGAATTAACTGCCCTCGAAGACGAAAAGGAAACTGTGCCACTGCTGTGACGTGTGTCAAGGTAGGATTTTAATGTTTTAGGAACGTTTAACGTGTTATTTAACTACGGGAAAATAGGCAGAACCTTTGCTGACGTGTAAAACGTGCTCTTATTTACGGAACTTTGGCCGGTACACGCACTACGTTTGGCAACAGCGCTCCTCTTGAGCATTGGCCAGCGTTCACATACCTTTAACTTTTGCGAGTGGTATAATGCAGTTTGAAAGCCAATAAAATACGAGAAACTACACGAGTTAGTTATTGTAACAAATTAACTACGTAATTTAACATATTGGAAGAGCGTGGAAACAGAAGCACACTCCTAAAATAGAATGCAGTTTGAAAGCCAATAAACCACTAGAAACTGCACGAGTTAGTTTTTTTATAAGTAAACCATGTAATTTAACATATCAGAAGAGCATGGAAACAGAATCACACTCCTAAACTAGTAATTAAATCGTTAAATGCAACGGCCTTGACAACTGAAATGATGTTTACTAGATATGAATGTACAGATAGACCGCGAACAAAGTGCGGTCGGTGTGTGCATGCGCGGACACAGATGTCTCCACTCCTCAACATCCAAGCATTACATGACTCCCTGCCCCCAATACGTTGACCAGTGGGACCAGTGCAGTGCAGCTTGCGTTATGGAGGAGAGGCAGCCTAAAATAACGGTAGAGGGGGAAAGCTGGAGAGCTTCAGTTTTGGTAAATCACGCCTCCAGCTGCATTTTGGTCGCGGTTTGCATTTAGAAAAGCCACAGTGATCTGTGGCTTACTTGCAACTTACTTGCTGCAGGACAGGAATCCGATACGATGTTGAGTTTTAGTGGTCCTGATTCGGAGACAAATTCAGTGAATGTTTGTAAGCAAAAAGATAGAAGCATATCCAACTAAACTACCTTAGACGTCGAGTAGTAACGAAACTGGCCGAGGAAGTGCTTCACCGTGAAAGCACTTCACATTTTAGTGGACACACCGTGATGGGAGTGACCGACGAGTAGATAAGCCATGATTACAACAGTCAATACAAAGCGAGAAGGCATGGTCTCCTTGCGACGTGATGGAAGAGAAAATAGCGCAAAGGAAGTGTTGTAGTTTTCACCTCTCGGAATTTGGAGGTGGATATAAACTACTCCTGTTTCTATTGAGATAGTGTTTCTGCGTAAAAAAGGAAATCCTTTATATCGGCAGATAAGCAGCGGAGAATCAATTCATCGGGATATAGAATTACATCCTTTTCTTCTGATTTGCTTGTTTGTTTCCTGCAATGTGACAATGTCTAGGCACATAAAGACCACTCGAAAGCCATCAAGATGTAAACAGTGCAACTGATCATGAATTTTCTGAACAAGTGGTTGGACACTAAGAAGATTTTGTAAACTAAGTAAAGCAATGAGACAATCAGATCAAATGTCACTAGATGTCAGGGAAAGGAGCCGATTGAGGCTTTAAATACAGTATAAGGTCGGTAGTGTAAACGAAAGTATAAGGTGGAAGTAAATCTTGTAATGAACATGTGAATAACTGTAGGACAGCTGACACCTTGATCTATTCAAGAACCAGCGGTGTAAAGTTTAAACTTACCCCAATCTTGTTTAAACTATTCCTACAAATCGTTATTCCTCTACCTGTTTCATTTTAACCGATAAAGACATTAAAATAGAAAGTTTTATATCTAACCGAATTTCCGATTTGACTTATGCTGTTTACGGACATACACAAACACACACACACACACACACACACACACACACACACACACACACACACACACCTTTATTTAAAATGCTCTTTATTCAACGGTTCTCAAAACATACATTTCCAGTAACATTTGATACATATCAAATTGTAGAAGGCATTTTTTCCCATACTTAGTATAGTAGTAGAGAAAGTAAAAATTATATCCAGCTAAGCAATTTCTTAAAGCTTATATAGGTATTGTAACTATTTCCTTCGGCATCTAAGGCAAATAAAGATAACATTTGCAGTATACATGGAAAATAACGATGAAATCCCCTAGGGAGGGGCGATGGAAGGGCGTGTACAATTTGGAAAATAAGTTCCGAAACCTACATTTGTAAGAAGCAGCGCTGTCGGATAGTTGCGATAGTGATAATCTATATCGGCACGAAAGAACTGTTAGGAGGGTTATCTCCACGTTTCATCGGATTCCACGTAAAGACTACAGGTGGTTTAAGTACAAAAAAAAAAAAAAAAAAAAAAACGGCCTATCTAAGGTCCCGGTGGAAAGAATCTAATCTACGCAGAATATTCGGCCGAGTAGAAGAATAGACAATATAACCATAGTGTAGTTTCGAACGTATTAATGCCTAGTAGAGTTGCAGCGACTGAGTCTTAGAATACGCGATTGACACAAAAGATACGAAAGAATTATAGTGAGCGAGCAAAGTGATGTTACCATCGTCATCGTCCTCGTCCTCGTCCTCGTCCTCGTCCTCGTCCTCGTCCTCGTCCTCGTCCTCGTCCTCGTCATCGTCATCGTCATCGTCATCGTCATCGTCATCGTCATCGTCATCGTCATCGTCATCGTCATCGTCATCGTCATCGTCATCGTCATCGTCATCGTCATCGTCATCGTCATCGTCATCGTCATCGTCATCGTCATCGTCATCGTCCTCGTCCTCGTCCTCGTCCTCGTCCTCGTCCTCGTCCTCGTCCTCGTCCTCGTCCTCGTCATCATCAGCAGCAGCAGCAGCAGCAAATACATCCGAATTTATTACACTCCGAAGAACTGAATCGTGACAACGTGGTGATTTCTGTTCCCAAAAAGATCTCTTGCAGCGAGTCATTGTTTTCCAAAACTGACTGTAGGATCCTGAGTATAACCTCACCAGAAATATCCTCACTCAAGTTTCTCCTTCGCCTCTCTTAAGCCAATTTTATCCTTCGGGTTCTTGAATGGCGTGCTGTTTTGTATAAATAAGGTAGCTATGAGAATATGCAGGGTGGGTCCATTACAGTTCACACATTTGAAAATGAAGGTACAAGGGGGTCAGTCGTTTCGATTTGTTCCACAGCGAGGAACATGCGACTGCTTGTATACAGGTTAGGGCTTACAGGAGAAAACTAAAGGGTGGGGATCGTATTGGTGCATTAGATGGCATCAGTAAATATTCATTGCGTTGCCGGGTATACAGGATCAATGATCTTGTTCACTTAAATGAACGACAAAGAGGTTCCAAGAGCTTAGAGGGGGCTGTTCTGGTGTAGCTGAAGGCATGAATAACTACAGAGACTGATGCGGTAGCAGTTCCTTCCAAAATAAGATCAACCGCATATCTCTTCAGAGGGATTATAATACGAAAACCTTTAGCAGTTTCGATCGCTGTAGCGGATTCAATGTACGGAAAGACAACATTAGCTCTCGTGCCTGCCCAGCTATTCTCCAAAGGATGGAGTGTTCTTAACCCTACTCCTAATTCCCGTTACCTTGAGGACCGGCTTGCTCGAGATTCTGGGAGAGCCATTCATGTACTTACCAAAGTAAGCTCCCGGGGGCGAGAAAGCTCGTAGTATGAAAGTCAGTAAATTTGTTACAGAACTTGAAATTTGCTGGAGTTTATTTGCATTTCAGAGAGTGGATAGTTTAGCAAACTTATAAATATAAAACTGCAGAATGTATGAACGTTATAGTTCCCATTGTTTTTGTTTAAGTAAACTAACTTGTAACACTAAGAAAAAATGTAGCAATGTGACCTGTGACATTGTGGGGATAAATTAAAGTATGTTTACGTATGTATACTCACCCGTTTGGTCTATAGCAGTCTCAAAATCCGCCAATTCCAGGACCGAGGAACGTCTTTCATCTGAAAAAAATAAAACGCAATCTTAAAAAACACTATGTAAATTCTCATGAGTGCTAGCGTTATAGTTTCTATGTAGGAACGATATTCTTACACTTTGTAGTATATTCCTGTCAAAAGGAGTTATAAAAGTATACTGATAATTAAACCAATTAATTATGGCCTTTGTACAAATTTAGTGCAGTTAATTTTGGCCTTTGTACAAATACTTTATAGTTGATAGATAGTCAACATGAAAAGTTCAATGCCATGGCCGGAATTGAAACCACGGATCTCCTGGTTTCCATCCAGTCGCTCTAACCCATTAAGCTACCATGGCCAACATGCCGTCATGATATTAAATTCTCCATCTGACTTGTATATTTCCCCTGTAAACCACCAGGGGCTCTCGCATTCGAGATACACCGTTTGTGGCGACTTGCTATCGTAAGCACTTGAGTCCCAGGCTTTTTCATTTAACTCTTATTATTTTAGTTAATTGATGGAAATTAAACATTTCTTCACACTTGCCGTAAATAGGCTAAGGTAATCGCCACAAACGGTGTATCTCGAATGCGAGAGCCTCTAATGGTTCACCGGGGAAATATACCTACGAGTATACTGTGGTTCAAATCCCGGCCATGGCATTGAATTTTTCATGTTGACTATCAAAAACCTTAGCCTATTTACGGCTAGTGTGACAAAAATCGTTAATTTCCATCAATTAACTAAAATATACTTTATAGTTGACCTTAAAGAAATAGCAACTCAAGACCTACCTAAGGTCACCTGTAACTACAATTTATAGAATCCTTATTACATCTGATAAGCCGTTCCACGGGTTTTCGTACTATCAATGGCGCATTAAAAGCAGTAGATTAAAAGCATTAAAAGCCTTGCAGTAGATCTTAGAAATGTTAAGTCTCTGGTCTTAAAAATTCGGCAAAGCTCTTAAAATGTTCTAGTTCACTTACCAAGATCAGCAGCAGGAATCCTTGTTCTAATCCTCGTACACCAAGGAAATTATAGATATCTTGCAAAAAGGTCACAATCCTTGTTCTAATCCTCGTATACTAAGGGAATTAATAATATGCAGAAAAGTCACAAGGATTCCTGCTCCTGGACTTCAGCGAGTAAGCGGGAACATTTTTACGAGATACTGCCTGTTAGTAAGCAGAAGGCCAACATTTCCAGTATCTACAAGGAACTATCGTTATGCTCATACCTGTATTCTCTTGAGAGTTTGATGGCATCATATTTGCTCTGCGTGGGGCCTGTGTGCCAAAAATCAGGCACGGAATGCAGCTGAAAGTACCCGAAAATGAGTTCAGAATACGTGGGAACATAATAGGCATAATAACACAGGTATTCTAAGGGAAGCACTGTTTATCCCTGCGGGAGTGGTCTACACACAGGCATACCTAGGAGCGCTGGCACAGAGCTCACGAAGGATGTATCTTGTGTTTTCAACGCTGGTTTATATATTTTGAGCTTAACCTACGGAAGGGGAATGAACAGTGAAGAAAAGTTATCTACCTCAGAGACATCGTTCTGTATAACGAAACTCGTTCCCAGATATTATAACGTTCTTGCTATGTCTGTCATTATTGAGAACAGCTATCTATATGTGATGTGGGGATAGCGTATCTGCCTCACATTCAAGAGGTTCCGAGTATGGAGTATGGCCATGTCTCTGGCTTGGCACTTAATGCTGATAAATCATGTATATTGCCCATAGGTCCATGGAGAGAACCGCCTATACTACCACCCTTGAAGACTGTGTTGCAGATAAGAATTTTAGGTGTACTATATTCCGCCTATATAAACGAAATGTAGTCGATAAATTGAGCACCAATGGTACAGTCAATCAAAGTACACTGCAAAACTATGTATCACCGAGAACTTTGCTTATATGAAAGAATGTGGGTCATACACACTTATGTGCTTTCTCGGCTGTGGTACTTGGCACAAATACTTCCCATACCGAAGCAACATCATCGGCAAATAACGGCAGCGGTTGGTTGGTATATATGGCAGGAGAATATTTTCAAAGTGCCTGTGACAACCCTCTATCAGCAACCGAAAGAAGGTGGTATTGGTCTTTGGAATATAGAGCTAAGATGTAGAGCGCTTCTCTTCAGCCGGAATTATATACTACAACACAAAGACTGTACATTCTCCAGCAAGTGGATACAACATTGGGTTACTGCCGTCGAACTAGACGCCCCACTAGATGTTAGACGGATTCCAACAACCCTAGACTATATGCGAAGCTATGTGCATGACCGAAGTTATCTTCGGACTGCAACTGACTACACCTCGAAGAAAATCTATGAGCTATTGATGCTTCCCTGTAAGGCTCCTGCTATGCGCATATCCAGGAATTGGAGAGCGGACACTCAACATACGGCTATGTTCTCTAACATCTCATCGAAGCATCTGTCGGCAAGACTCCGATCCCTATGGTTCATGGTGGTACATGATATCCTGACCACCCGCAGTCGTTTACATAGGATATGGCTCTCAGATTCAAGTAAGTGTATGCAATGTGATGGAGAGGATACCATACAGCATAGACTTTATGAATGCGCAGTTGTGGCGCCGATTAAGGGACGCCTTTTGAAGTATTTACAGCAACTCCGTTTGACCCGATATGACTGGTGTACCCCACACATTCTTCTCGAACCGAACTTTGTGATCACTCCGTCTGCCAGACATCGGTTTTGTGTGTGGTTACTAGCTCATACAGTGTATTATGTACTGCAATATTCGGAGTATGTAAATCCTTTTGAATATGTGAGTTATCTGAAAACAGAGCATGCTAAGCTCTTTGGAGTTAGAAAATCTGCCAAGTTTTATAAGGCATATCAATTCTTTTTTGAACGAAGGTAATTGTTTCTGTAGCTATTTAGTGTTTAGTAATTTTGTTTCATTGTCAAACAAAATTGTTGTCTCATTTGTTCTTGTCCAAATTGTAAATATCAGAATGATGAAACAAATGTAAATATCAGGATGTGAAATAAATTTAAAAAAAAAGTTAGAATCTTGGTCAAAGTGAGTTATCCACAAACTTTTTTCCAGGGTTTTCCCTTATCCTGAAAAATGAATATCGGGTGACAGCTCTGTGGACACTGGTCTCATCTTACCCTTTTCACTCATATCATTCATTGTCTGATATGATCTACGTGTAGGGCGTTAATTTAGAAGAAAGTTAGGTCCCGCAAAACTTGGCCAAAAAAACAGACACGATATCGGAAATTAAGTTATCTCATATTCCCCTTCAGCAAACGCCACACCTTTTCCGCCGGCTGAAGTTCAATCGATTACCTAGATACTTAGCCACGGGAGTGTTCTGTTTTGTAAATATAATTATTTACTACCGTAGTGAACACAATTTTGTGACAATATCCATCCAGATGTTTAACAAAACTAATTTAGAGGTTAATCGAAATACTTTATTAATGAGGCACAACTTTAAAAATAGTAGTTAAATCACTTAACAGATATATTTATTGTGGTTATTCTTAGCTGCCGGAGAAGGCCGAGTCCTTTTGTGGTTTGTTGCCGACATTTCCCCCATCTTATCGTATATATGCAACAGTAAACCGATAGCCAGAGTACTTGAGCCTTGGAGAAGCCCAACAGTAAGGTGGGGAAAACGTCGGCAAAGAGCCACAAGACGATGCGGCCTTCTTGGGGACCTAGCAAGAATAACCATGACGATGCAGACCACGAAAGCATACACATTCAAATATTATTTGAATACGCAGCACTCAACGCCAATTATCATCTTGCAAAGCACATTTAAGGCAATTATAATACAGGTTGAGTCTTTACGTTCTGAAACAAAAACTTGCATGAAATTAAGCACAACTTTTATGTGAATTCCAACTTCTATGGGTCTGCATTTATTTGGAAGTATTTTTCTTCTTCACACAGCAACAGCTTTAGAATCATGAGAGCTGGAGCTTAATTCCTCTTTCGAAAGAAACAATCATATTAATGAACTGAAATTCTGATCAGCAAATACCGCAGGAAGTTTATATGTAGGCAACTTGTCACAAAAATGGGTTATTACAGAACACGAAGGCTTCCAAAATAATACACCCGTTATTTCGTGCGTTATTTTTATGCTGTTCAACATGTTTGCAGGCACCTAAAGCGAAGTCATAAAGCAGAGATAATTTGCGAGGCATGTCCGTAAAATAAGGTCTCCAATTTTATTTAATATAGAAAACAAGTTTATTGTCAATGAATGTTTCATCAATGGAAAGGCGGAACTTGCAGCTATTTTTCAACGTAATCACCATTGCGATCGATGCACTTTTGCATGCGCTGTGGCAGTTTTTGTATCCCCTTGTCATAGCAGTCTACCGCCAAGTTGCGCAGGTAGCGCTCAACCTCGTTTGTCAAATCATCGTCGGTTTGGAAATGTGTTCCACCCAGGTGTGACTTCAACTCAGGAAACAGATGATAATCACTAAGTGCAAGTCTGGACTGTAGGAGAGATGGGTGAGGATGTCCCATCTGAACTGGGCCAGGAGATCAGCCGTTGCATGTGCAGTATGGAGACGAGCGTTGTTGTGATGAAAAAATCACTCCCTTCGTCAGCATTCCCCTCCTTCGATTTTAAATGGCACTTCGAAATTTTTTTAAAGTCTCACAGTAGCTATCGGCGTTTATTGTTGTGCCGGTAGCCATAAACTCGCACAACAATATACCTTTTCTGTCCCAGAACACACTGGCTATCACTTTGCCGTCAGAAAATGTCTGCTAAACTTTCGCGGCTTTGGCGAATTCGAATGCCGCCACTGACGAGAACGTTCTTTAGTTTCTGGTGTTGTGTAGTGCATCCAGGTTTCATCGCCAGTGACAACTGAATCCAACAATTCCTCGCCCTGTTCTGCATAGTGCTCCAGTAATGGGTGGGTCACTTCAATACGTCGCCGCTTATTGTCTTCGGCGAGCACTTTGGGGGCCCACCTCGCACACACCTTGCGATAATGCAAATGTTCGTTCAGAATCTTGTCAATCGTAGTCTTATTGACTTCAGGGATATGTTCGCACATCTCGCGAACTGTCACACGCCGATCTTTAAGCATTTCTTGCTCCACTTTTGCACTTGTTTCGGCTGAACGCTGTACGTTATGGACGTCTGTACGTTCGTCTTTGAACTCTCTGACCCATTTTCGCATGTTTTTGACATCCATAAACTGTGGCCCATAGACTTCGCATAACTGACGATGAATTTCAGTGGGGGTAGTGCCCTTGGCACTCAAAAAACGGATCACTGCAGGCAACTCGCACTTGGCGGCGGAAGTGATAGGAAGCTCCATCGCAAACGGCTGCCCAGCCAAGACTAATGGTTGCAACGGGTTCGTTGTGGTGGGGATTTGAAGGGGTGAAAGCAAGCTACACGCCAGTGTTACCGGATCTCGCGTAATAGCGTTCATCACGGCTCCAGCGCCTTGGAGACCTTATTTTAAGGACAAGCCTGTACCTCTACTTATGTTAATAAGGTATGCATCATCACACACGTGTTTATTAAATATTATTTGCAGATATTACATTTGCATTCACCTTGAACATCTCTGCATATATAAAGAAATCTTGACTCGTATATAAGATTGCATAAGTAAAGTATGTGTTTCTTTTTCATGTTTCTAAATATTATAGTTTCCCTCTAAAATTTCACTGGAAAACTTCACTTGCCCATTTCTTGCTGAAGAAATCCTAAGAGACTTGTGTCTGCCTTGATAGCGTAAATGGTAGCCTTGTCTGCCTCATGTTCCAGAGCACCCGAGTTCGAATCTCGGTCAGGTTGAGTTACCTGGATAGGAAACTGAAGGTTCTTTTCCGGAGTTTTCCTTCATTCTGAAAGTCAAATGTGGGGTAACTAAGCTCTATGGACTCTGAGCTCATTTGAGCATCGTTTCGCCCATTTCGCACATTCATCGTCCGATATGACTTAACTTTGGAGGAAGTAAATTAAAAAAAAAAAAAAAGAATAAGAAACTTGTTAACAGTTTTTTTTAACGTTTAATATTTCTGTCACATATTATAATTACCACCTGCTAGTTGTATGCATTGTCCTGCGCCGTGGCATAGTGGACTAAGTCTGCATGCCTTGGTCCCTGGCCACGGGTTCGATCCCTCCCATGTGGTGGAGATTTTAGGTCCCGGGTATAGGACCGGTGCTCACTCAACATCGTGAGGAAAGTGAGGAACATACGCTACGTAAGCGGCCCTGGTCATGGAAACCAACATTCCGGCTGGGGGATGCCGAGATGCTGACCACATCTCCTCCCCGTAACGGTTGGATGATCGTCCACCTCTGCCGTGCGTAAGTGGGCGTGAGGCCGGCAGTCAGGTTGGTAGGCCTTGGCCCTCTAAGGGCTGTCGCGCCATGGGTAAAGTTGTATGTATGGATCAAATCTATGTTTGGGTTTACCTGCCTATAATTTAGTAGTTAAAACATATTTGAACACCTAAATTATTTTGTAAAAGTAATTTTTTGTTTGTTTACGTCCTCCAACGTTAAGTCATAATGGATGCTGAATGAAGTGGGTGAAATGATGCTTAAATGTGTCCAGAGTCCATGGAGCTTAGAGCTACCCGACATTCGTCTGTGAGGATAAGGGAAAACCCCGGGAAACCCTTATCCAGGTAACTCACCCTGACCGAGATTCGAACTCGGGACCTCTTGAACGTGAGGCAGACATGCTACCATCTACGCTAACGAGGCGGGAATTTTAAACATTACAAGAATTATTTTTTACCTTTCTCTGTGGTCGAGAGGTTAACGGCTGTGTCTTCTCAAATAGGAGATCTTGGTTTCGGTTGCAGCGGGGAAGGTTTCTTTAATTAAAATCATCCTTACCCTCCAGAAAGACTGAACTACGAATTGTGAGGGAATGTGAGCATATCTTATGGTTAAATGTAATAAAAGCAAGATTTAAAAGTATACAATTTCACAACTCATTATACCATGAATTATTTCCCAAATAAAAATGAACGATGTGAAGTCGAATGAGGCTATACAAATAGCACTAGCAATAGCACTAGCAGCAAGAGCAAGAGTAATAGTAATCGAAATACTTTCCAGATAGCGAAGGCAGTACTGTAATGTTAATACGAATAATTTCTTACGTAGTGATTAAATTCTACTCCAATTTTATGACCAAAATTGTTTATTACTTACCACCTGCTTCTACCATCTCTGAAGAACCGGCTTCACCATTGACCCCTAAAATAAAAGGCGAATATCAGTAAATCTAGGAATATAAAATGAAAACATGATTTAAAAAGCTTTTAATGTTTGTGAGAATGTTCATACCTTCATTTGGAGATCCTGTACTGGGCCCATTAGCCATTTTAGGCATGCGGGTTCTGTTTGGCAGTATCACAGAAAATGGTATTATGACGCATGCTGCAACACTTGCTAGCTTATAGTAAACATTACTACTAATTTGACTTTATCAGTCCCAGAAGGTGCTGTTGTTTGCTGAGGAAAGGTGAATGTCATCCATTAAATCTAACTACCTAAGTGAAAAAAGCGTCTAACTGCACAGGTTCTCTTAAAACAACGATTGTGTGGCGTATGCTTTAGTTTTTAAGTTACATTATTCTCCTTGTTGAATGTTGAATTTAAGGATATACCAGTGAGCAGAATAAATATTTTATTCTACTCAACATTTAAATTACAGGTTCCATCCGAAATACACATCTTAATACTCGTTGAATCTATACAAATATTTTAGAATAATTTCGTTTATATGTATAGCTGTGCGAACAGCATTATATAAAAAAGGAGAAGTGGTATAAATATCCAAATTGATATTTATTTCAGCATCTTCAGTGCGTCTGACAACAGGAGCTTTAAGAAAACCCTGGCATTCACATTCATACATTAATTTTTCCATTAATATATCATTTAGTTTACTAAACTTTTATCATTTATTGCTGTAGATATTATTTTGAAACTTATGATTTAAACACGCGTGTTTGGTACACAATTATTATATCTGGTGAATAATCAACAAAGTTACAATGTAGTGTATGGATATTATTGAAATTAAGAAACTGAATGAGAATTGCAAGAACAAAATATCTATGACTTCGCAATCATCAAACTCAGTGAAGGCAAGAACTCCTAATTTCAACTTTTCCTGATCTAACTCTTCTGCTTTCTTTAGAAGGCGGTGCCCATTCTTTTTCTTTTAGTCGATTGCCAGGATTATGTATCGTCGCAGGAGTGCCGAAATTTCATCGCACATGAATTCTTTTAGTTTGAAATAAATCTACTGATATGGGGCTGTCACTTTGAAGCACAGTTAAAAACCATCGGTTTGGGCTGGGTTTCAACCCGAGACCTAGGGGATCACTAGACCATTGCCTAATCAGTTGAGCCATCCAGATCGTCAGGTCCTTTCGCAGCTTCCCATTCTTCTTCTACGGGCTGCTTTCGGTACCTGCTATAAATTCAGGCAGCTTTGGGTCTGAGAGTGCAACTTTCGATTGTGATTTCGATCAAAGGACAATTTTCAGGTATTGAAAATTATGCTTGTGCAGGTTATCCGAATTGGCGTCATGCTGTGTTTCTACTTTATTTACTAGTTACCTATAGTAAGTAGAGCCACTATTATTTATCTTTAGTCAATGGAGGCTTTATCGTATTGCTAATGTATCTTTTGAGATGTGTGTTTTAACAGCATAACTGGAAAACTTTCAGTGGAGAGCACTATCGGTATATATTATATATCATATATATATTATATAGAGTATATAAACACTTGTTTTCAAAGGTTCTTTAGGCTGTTGGCTGTTTAATGTGCCATCAAAGTGCCACGACACTTGGACAATCTCGTGACATCCAACCCTCAACACAACACTGATACACAACCTTGGCAATCTATTTATGTGGCATGGTTTGTGCCATAGCGTTTTCGTTTGGGGTGATAGACAATCACTTTCTCGCCATTTGTGTGTGAACATAACTATTTCAGTCAACTTTGACAGTTCTTAAAATACGAGGTCACAACTTTACGATCGTCCATAGGATTGCTTCTTCGCCTCCGCCTGTGCTAAGGGCTCTTCTTTAGTCAAACGAGATGGTTTGACTCATGAAAATTGCTAGTTTAATTGTAGACATACGATGTCTGCCTCTTCTAGAAGTGCAAGTTTCTGCTGAGGAGCGAACAAACATTTTTGACCCGAACCAGGTGCGCAAGAAAAGTTTTCTTGATAACGGCATCTACACTACCGCTCAAAGGTTGAATAGTCCTTAATATTAGCATTTATTGGGAAAATATTACAGAAAGTTCTTTTATGTTCACCATTTCAGTGATATAAAACAGAAATAATCACTATATACTAAATTTCAGTTTCTTCAAAGTAATCTCCTCTTGCTTCGCAAATTGTTATCTAGTCTAATTGTGTTTCTTCAGAAATTTCCTTCAATTGAGTTTTTAAATGGCTCATGGTTCATTTAAATTATTCACGGGCCCCTTTCTGACCTCTCAGTCCAAACGACCCCAAAGAAATTCAATGAGGTGTAACAGGGGCTTTGAGAAGGCCATAACATGATTGTCAGTTCCCGCCTCTTTTCTAATCGTTCCAGATATTTTCTGCATTGCAAAAAATAATGTTTCGGATCATTATCTTGTTGCTATGTCAAACCCTTGGCATTCCATATGTTTTTGCATGGTATTGCAGACTGTTGTAGTACTGTTCTTTTCCCATTATTCCTTCTATTTTTACAAAGTCACTTGCTTTACTACCTCCAAAACAATTCCGATCATTATTGGTCAGTGAAGTATGTAGCGGATGTCACACTTATCGT
The DNA here is from genome assembly GCA_030765055.1 of Mantis religiosa. Taxonomy (NCBI): domain Eukaryota; kingdom Metazoa; phylum Arthropoda; class Insecta; order Mantodea; family Mantidae; genus Mantis; species Mantis religiosa. The sequence continues at coordinate 146,240,543 of CM060947.1, read as the reverse complement.
ACATTCTCCTTTCGCCTGACAAATTTGCGGCCAAAGAGTGTTCATAAGCGAATCAAATTCTGAGACTGATCAACAGTATACGTCACATGCTCTTCTGGCCACTGCAGTTTCTTGTTATTGGGAGGCCTCAGTAATGGTTTCTTAGCAGCAATATATTACTTCAAACTTACATCCGAAAGTCTTCTTACTCTCGAAGGCACTCAGAGGTTGGTTCCTCATCTGTGGATTTCCACTGTCAGCATGGGTGCTGTTGAAGTGATTGCGCTTACTAATTATTAGTCTTTATTTTCAGAATTCCAAGTCACGTTAGATTTTACCTTGCGATCATTGTTACTATTAGCATGAAAACATCTCACCAAGTATAGTAAACGTTCCAAGGAAACATGTTATTGTTTCGCTATTTCACACATGCTAAGACCTGTTTTGCGTGAACTACAGAGCATGCTTTTCTGTCGATAGTTTTTTACCTATTTTAAAGTTGTCAAAATTGTTCTTACTCATGACCCTCTAACTTGCTTCTGACTACTTAAATCAGAGTTTGTTAGCTTACATAAAGGACATCTGGTGCATTAAACAACGATATGTTCAAAACAAAACTAAAAGGGAAGTCTCTCGATAAGGGTCATCAAGCTTTGACCAAAATGTACTTCTTTCAGGAAATGAATTGAATTAATGTTTCTGTATGTTCGTTTATTAAATATCTAAAACTGAGTGGTGCCATTACACCTATCTTAGGAAACTAAAGATGTACAAAAAGCTTTTGGGCAGTAGTGTACCTTGTAGCAATAGGTAGCACAGTGACTGTATTGTTCTGAGACTCAGAACTCACAATGCAAAGAGAAAACTCTTGTCTTTGTGTGTGTGTGTGTGTGTGTGTGTGTGTGTGTGTGTGTGTGTGCGTGTGCGCGCGCGCGCGCGTATTTTCAGTCAAAGAGAAAGTATAATTATTATGCAGAACTTCAAGGTGGTGAGGTGTGCGCGCATGTTAAGACCACTGCTGTTCATAATTGAAGAATGAGATAGTTTGCACATCCATAATTAATTTGGTTTACTTTTTAACTTTGGAATTCTTACTAATATGGTATTTATTTTGAAAACGAAAACATTAATTTGTTGTTTCAATAACGGGATATGTGTTTCGCTACTCGGATACCATGCATGCCACAAAACTGAAAGCCATCACAAAACTTGTAATGAACGCAGCGTTAGCGAATGCTTCCGATGATTTCAGAATCAAACTTCCTCTCTGGTTATCGATCATGCTGTAATTACTTAGGTAGGAGAAAAGTGACCAGGTGTGTGTGTAGTATGTATAGTTAAGGACGCGGTTGTAACGTGCTCTTTTGCGTGGTATAAAGGTTTTTAACCTAATTCCATCTAGTTTATTGCTGTTTGCCTTTGTATTTTTCATTTAAGGCTAATTTCAGAGCAAGAAAGTACATAAGAAAGGTTGTCATAGCATATTCGGTATAATAGGTGTGTTGCAGTATATTTGCAGATAATATGATTTATGATCATTATTCATCGATTCACTTTTATGAGATGTTTTCATGACAAAAAGTAACGTTGACCAGGAATGATGAAAATTCCATTTAGTGTTACTTATGCCACTGCGTGTTCTCTCACGTAATTCATATCTTATGTATATAAATAAACAAATCATAAACTTGTCTTAAACATCTTAATGTTGCAAGTGACTAATTGTTTTTATGATATCAGATTAAGTGACGTCATATCAGACGCCAAATTTCCTCCATGTCCTAGTTTCAGAAAGCAACATTCTTTATTTATACATTGCAATATCACAGACTCCATCAGAGAAAAAGAAAAAGAAAAGCTTTTCTCTTAAATGCTATCCAAAGCACAAAATTAGTAGCGTAAAGTTCATTATGCCAATTGTTAGGATTGTGCTTCTCTAATGAAAAGTTTATTCGCGGCTGTAACATTTAGGTTAGGTTGTGAGATATTAATATAAGCAGGACTTTTGAATGGGCAATGAGCTCTGGATCTCTATCTGTACAAGTGTAAACTCCTGGTAATTCGATAATTAATGTCGGAACTGGATAGATCTCAGTTTATTGTTAACTATACATTCATTACTCACGACACGCTACCGAATTCCACTCGTTCGAATTAAAGCATCCTATTAATCATATTATATAACGAGAGAAAGCGCCTTCCGCCTCTTATATACATTGTTCAACAATATATAGTTTTTTTTCTGGAAGTGTTCCTCGTGTGATGTTAACACGCAACCACTTTACTATATGCCTTGCACTATCCCTCACATATCTTCACTTCTCTGCTCTCCCAGAAAATGATACATTTCAGGCTAATGTATTTTCTGTAACACTTTTGCATTTTATGTTTGATTGCCCTATAATTTTGTGATATCTTGTGATTCGGGAAACATTAAAGCTAGTTCCACCCTACGTTACTGTTAATGTCCCTTAGTATTTCTTTTTTTTTCTGAGAAAATAATTTCAGACTATTTGAACTTGAATGCACGTGAAGAGGTACTTTCCTGCTCATGGCTATGTTCTGTTTCTTCTTTGCAGTTGCGTACATGAACTATAGGCATACTTAAGGTTTTAGCTTGGTCCTCTTATCCGGTAATATCTGTGTGCAAAGGAAGACTTCTCAGCTGCCTGGATTTTCGGTATGTTCTGTTTATTGCCTTGAATATTTCTCATGCATTTGTTTTCCTTCTTTGATATGCTACAGAGTTTAAACCATTTGACTTTGTTTATCACCTCTTACCGATTATCTCCCCCATAAACACAGGACAGTTTTTTGAATTATGTGTTACATTTGTTTCTCTTATTACACGCATTTAATTTATTAGTACAATAACAGTTCCATAGCATACTTTTGAAAAATTTGTAGAAAACAATGGTTTGGAAAATGTGCCACTCACATTGTTCTCATTTCTCTTTGTTATATTCATCCTTGACAAAAAGTATTTTACCTCAATGTGTCTACTTGACTTAATTTTACCGGTTTTAATTAACTTTATACATTGTAGTATTCACTTTCTCACCTCTAAGCTCCTTCCACAAATTTATCAGATACTTGGAGCATTCACAAGTAGCGATGAGCTCAGCCTCTGTTGTAGATTGCGCTATAACAGTTTGTCGCCTAGAACACCACGAAATAGATGTACCATTAAACATTATGACAAAACCCAAAGTGCTCCTGCCCCAAATGTCTTTTTAATGTCTTTTTCCCTCGTTGTGACATCACCTGCACAATCTCAGTCACAATATACCACTAACTCACCGTTGTAAAGAATAGCAGCATTAGTTTTATACCCTTTAGATGTATCAGGATTTTCTTGACGTTCACATAGTCTTGTTTCTTTGGATTTTCCACTGACCTACTTTCGTAATTCACTGCGAAACTTAAATCAGGCCGTGTCTTGCAGGACAGACAGACTTCCAATTGCTTCTCTGTATTTAAACTTGAGGTTCTTTTCAGGGCGTTTATCTTCTTCTTTTTTCATCTATCTTGATATTAGGAGTAATTGGTGTCTTCATTGATTTTGAATGTTCCATGCCATATCTCTTCAGTATGTGGTTTGCATATTTTTCCTGAGAGATGACGATTCCTTTATCAGTCTTGACTATGTCCATACCTAAGTATGCTTTTGGTTATTTTTCGATTGTTATTTCAAATTCATCCTTCAGTTTATCTTGCAGTTGTTTGATCTTTTCTTTTTCCTTTCCAATGATGGTTCCATCATAAACATGTATTGGCAAATATATATCTCCATCTTGAGATTTGAAGATACACTGGTCTGTTTTTAATGGAATCATATTTAATTCTTTAAGTGATGCAATAAATTTCTTATTCCATTGAAATGGTGCTTGTCGAAGCCCATACAAGGAGTTTTGCAATAGATAGATTTTTTCTGGCTGGTAAAAACTTTCCGATACTTGCATGTAGATTGGTTCTACTACATCACATCTAGGGTTTTAATGTCCCAGTTTTTCTTGACTGCTACGGCAAGCAAGTCTCAAGGAGATGGTGTCCACCACAGGAGTAAACATATTTGCATAGTCTATATTTTTCTTGCTATATAGCATCCTCTTGCTATTAATCTAACTTTATATTTTCCTTTACTCTAAATATCCATTTGCTTGTAAGGATCTCTTTCCCTTGTGCTTCATCTTCATCAACGTAAGTCCACGTTTTATTCTTCACAAATGAATCTATTTCATCTTTTATGGCTTTCATCCATTCTTGTTTCTCTTCACAATTTACAGCTTCATCAAAGGTCAAGAGTGTTTCATCTTCACTTGTGTCGAGATCAATGATGTAGTCTTGAAATTTCATAGATATTCTCTTTTTCTAATTGGTCTTATTATCCTGGTTTTCATTTTCTTTTCTTGGTTTTCATTCTCTTGATTTTCTTCATAAAATTCAATGTTGATTTCTTTACCTGGTTTGTATTCAGAGGAAGGAAAGAATGTGTTTGTAAATATAACATCTCTGCTTACAAAAAGTTTCTTTACATTTTCATGCCACAAGCTGTAACCGTTTGGAACATACACTACAAGCACACCTTCTTCACTTCTACTATCTAATTTCTTCAGACGTTTTAACACTTTTGCATACACCTTCTGTCCGAAAATTTGTAAGTTACTTAGTTCAGGTTTCTTTTCATACCAGTTTTCAGCTGACGTGTGAGTCATTCCTTTGGTTGGACTTCGATTTGTGAAATAGTCTGTAGTTTGCACTGCTTAACTCCACAGGCGTTTTTTACATTTAGCATCAACGATAAGTGCGCTGGCCTTATTCATTAGTGTCAGGTTTAAACGTATACTTTTTTCCATTTAGTTGAGGGGTATGAGTTAAGTCCAATACAATACCATTTTCATGACACCATGTGATAAGTTGTTCATTTTTAAATTCTCCAACGTTGTCAGGCCTTATTTTGCAGGATTTCACATTAAAACGCCTTTCTCCTTCCTTTACAAATCTTTTGATGCGAGGAAAAAGTTCATTTGCTGTTTTTGTTTCTAGAAGATACATCTTGCAGAAATGAGTGTAATCATCCAGAAATGTGATGAAACAATTCTTCTTGTGATATGTTGGGGGATCTATTGGCCCACAGATGTCAGTGTTTATAATTTTGAGGGGACGACTGGCTCTTTCTCTCACTGTTTTAAAAGGTAGTCTTACCTGCTTAGCATTTGCACAATCAGCACAATTTGAAGTCTTGCATTTACCAGTTTTGAAAGGTACTCCATTATACGTTCAGGAATCTATCAGCTTATTATAACTGAGGTGGCCTAGTTTCTTGTGCCATTCTTCTAATTCTGTTTCTTTTTCAGCAATTAAAGCATTTTCAGCGGTTTTCTTCAAGTTCACAACAAAGTCCATTTTCTGTTCTTTTCTCCTTGTATTACAACACTGTCCTTTAATATTTTTTTAGGATGCATACTTTTTATCGTCAAAGTACACTGTGCTATTACTTTTTGTCGCACAATTTACTGATAACAAGTTTCGTGTCAAATCAGGCACATAATACACTTCATTTAATGTACAGTTGACAAGCTCTACAGTTCCTAACCCCTTTATTGACATGGATTGTCCTTTCTTTGCAATTGTAACATTGAGTATTATTTTTTATCTGATAGAATATCTTCTTCTTTAGTCAAAATTTTATTGCATTCATTACCAACCACCATATTAAAAACATCGCTTGATCCTGATTCATTTGTTGACTCACTGTGATGAGCAAAGAATGCAATTTAACTTGTTTTGATTTGTTGATCATTGCATATACTGTTCTTATTTTTATTTTCATGGTGATCTTTAAAGAAACAGTCTTCTGATTTGTGATTTAATTTCTTGCAGTATACACAGGCTGTACCTATAAGGAAGCAGTCTTGTTCATCATGATTGGCTTTCTTGCAAATTATGCAAGATCTTTTCTTACATTGTTTACTTACATGTCCTTGCTGACCACATCCGTAGCATTTGACATCACAGTTTCGTTTTTCTTTGGTTTCTGCTTTGAAACATACTGGCATTTATTCTTTAAATTTTAGCTTTTCTTTCTCCAACGATAATCTTAACATAAAATTTTCAATGGTTTTGTCCTTTTGTGATGTGGAATCCCATGCACTATTAAAGTGCTTGAATTTTTCAGGTAAGATGGTCAATATTTTTGAGATGAGCATAGTTTCTGAAATTTCTTCATTTAGAACTTTTATCTTAAACACCAAGTTTTGAACTTGACTAATGTTTGTATGAACATATTTGCTTTTATCACATTTGTAATTATAAAATTCCTGAAGTAGCAGGCACTTTTCTTGATCTGTATCTTTCTTGTAGATGCGAAGTGTGTCATACATATCGTTTGCACTCTCACATGTCATTAGATGTACCTCCACTGTATTATCCACCGTTCTTAGGATCGCATGTTGGGCTGCAGCATCCTTTGCTTTCCACTTGGCTTTCTTTTCTTCGTCAAGTCCACATGGCACGAATAGCGTTGATCCATCTATGATATCCATCAGTTGCTTTACTTGGCATAGAATTTTAGCCTCAAAATGACACCTAGGAAAAGTACTGCTGTCTTTTAATTTTTGAATATTAGCAAGGTCACCACTTTTAACTTTATTTGCAGACGCCATGGTTTCGTTTGTATATGTTTCTTCGGTTTTCTCTTGCGAGCACCTTATTTTACGTCATCCGCTGTATTCACACTGTTCATAGTTATTTAGGTCCAGCATGTTCTGGGCCCATAATCTGTTGTAAAATGTCGTAAAATGTTTTAAAATTGTTAATAAAGTTCTAAATTACTAATTAACACACAATTTATTCGCACCTAAGAAATACACATATTGTTAATTATATTGATAACAAAAAAACTGTCTGGGTTTAACAGTGTTACCAACTTTCTCAAAACAAAATGAGCTTAAATCACTGTCAATATTTGCACGCAATATATATGTGTAAAGAGTGATATTGCTTTGCTGTCCTGTTTTTCTATTGTCATAAAGATACAGCCTGATAATAAATCTCATGAAAAAGAAATTTAAATATTTAAAAATGGTTTCGTGGATGTCGAAACAAGCTTCAACATTTTCAAACGTAAACAACAATCCATATTTATCTGTTAATAACTTCTACGAACTGTTTGCGTTTTTAGTGACTTTTATAAACATAGGAGGCGCAGATCCATAATAGTCCACCTATTTGGTATTTGTCGTTCTGTGGTTTCAAGTTCGAATTTCGATTAGGGGAGTTATATTGGTTAAGTTTGTCTTGGGGTTTTCCCTTATCCTGTTTTTTTTTTTTATATATTTATTAGATCGGTCAGCAATAATATATGCTTTACAGATCTGAGAGAACAGATACAAAATAATCACAGAGTAATAACATTGTAGAGGTAGGACAATGTGCCTCCTCTGAACTAAAACAAATGTGTTATTGCACTAATATAAATGTGACACTGAACTAATAAAATGGTATACAGACTTCCATAGTGAGAATTTACATAGTAGAACAGAATAATGGAAACGACAAATTGAAACAGTAGATTATTCAGAAGTGGACGTGTCATTACTGTAAAACAGGTCCTGTGGTAGTCGTCGCTTCAGTCGCGTTGGCCGGCGACTTCGGACGCCGATGTTATACGTCACAGCTCCTGGGACGTGGCGTAGACTGTAGAAGAAGCGTCGAGCAGTCTGTCGGATGAAATGATGGAGAGGAGGAAGTCCCAGCTCGTGATGCAGCTGCTGGTTGCGGACAAACCAAGGAGCATTGGTGGCGATTCGCAAGAATCGACTCTGGATGACCTGTAAACGCCTCAGGTGACAAGTACTGGCAGCCCCCAGACCTGGCAGGCATAAGTAATAAGAGGTCGAACCAGAGATTTGTATAGGAGCAGTGAAGATTCTAAAGCAAGTGAAGTATATTTGTGAAATAATGGAGACAGTTGTGAAGGACGAGCGGATGCCAGGGTAATGGTGCGGTCAATATGAGGCTTCCATGTAAGCCGAGTGTCCAGTAACACTCCAAGGTACTTGACTGGTGTAGGTGAAGGGAGCCTCGGCACATGATCAGTCAGAAGGCGTATAGGCGGAGGGGGATTATAGCGGCGTAAAGTAAAAATCTTGGCTTCAGTTTTCTGGGTATTAAGGGAGATGCACCACTGTTGACACCATTGAACGAGGCGATCAAGAGAGTGCTGTAAGGTTCGTACAGCAGAATGTAGATCGGAGTGAGAGTAAAATAAAACAGTGTCGTCAGCATACAGGGCAATTGAGGTTGGAGCCATGTCTGGAATATCAGAGGTGTAAATACTAAACAGCGTTGGTGCCAGTATTGAACCTTGTGGAACGCCTGCTGCAATACGACGCTCAGTTGAAAGAGTGCCTCCAATGCGCACCGCAAAAGTGCGATCAGTGAGAAAACTGGTAATAATGTGGATTAAGTAGTCCGGGAGACCAATGCGATAGAGTTTAAGTAGCAAGCCAGAATGCCATACCTTATCAAATGCCTGTGCTACATCAAGGAAAATAGCTAGGGTATGTTGACGATGTTCGAATCCAGTGACAATGTGTTGAGTTAACCTCAATAGTTGATGAGCAGTAGAGTGTTTCGGGCGAAACCCGAATTGAAAAGAAGGAATAATGTGATTATTGTTGAGGTACTGCACGAGATGGCGATGGATGACCTTCTCAAAGAGTTTAGACAGTGTGGGTAGAAGACTGATAGGACGATAGCTTCCTGGCAGATGTTTAGGCTTATGAGGTTTGTGGAACACAATGATATGAGCAAATTTCCACGTGGAACGGAAGTAACCTGTTTGGAGACAGAAATTCAGAACAGAAGATAAGTAGGCAAGCGCTTTCCTTGTGAGGTTTCTCAAAACTATGTTGGGTAGGAGATCGTGTCCAGGCGACTTTTTGTTAGGAATACGGCGAATCAGATGGAATAGTTTCCGAGGACTAGTGAAAGAAATTCGGTGTGGAACTGTAGCTCGTTGGCGTTGGGCACAGAGTTCATTTTCTACAGCTGCAGAACAGGGTGATGTGATAGGAAGAGCAAACGTTTGTTCGTAATGTGCAGCCAGTATGTCACACTTAGCTGTTACGTCCGTAACAAGATTGGTCCCATTGGAGAGTGCACGAATCACTGTTGGTTCGCGAAGAATCCGTCTGCTGGCATCCCACAGGGTGTGGTCTCGTGGAGAAATAGTCGCCAGATGATGTTGGTAGGTTTGTAGACGATGCCGCTCCAGCTGAAGCTTCACAAGACGTATCAAATTGTTAAGTCTCCTTCGTAACAAGGGTTGGCGTTCTCGCTGCCATCGTCAACGAATAGCATTTTTCTCCTGAATAAGACGGAGAATGGATATTGGCAAAGATCGTGGAGAGTTGCGCCCTGTAGAGCGTGACGTAGAAAGCCGTACACAGTGGCACACAGTAGTGGTGAAGTGCTCTATTGCAGTATCAATGTCCTTAATAGTCGCCAGAGAATAAGAAGAAGTTAAGGTAGCATCTAGCCGAGATTGAAAAGATTCCCAGTTAACTGTACCATTGATGAGTATAGGAACTGGGGACAACGAGGCAGGTGAGAGTTGAAAAGTAGTCACAACAGGACAGTGGTCAGAATCAAGCTCGGCTAAAGCAGACACGTGTGTTGGAAGAGAAAGATTCCTATGAAGACCAATATCAAGTATGTCAGGAGTGTGCAGAGGATTATTAGGGTAATAAGTAGGGTCCGATGGAGCTGAGACAGTAAGCCCATGAATATCTAACATATTAAAGAGAAGGCGACCAATGGGATTCGTAGACCTACACCCCCAGGAAGAATGTTTGCAATTAAGGTCTCCTAAAAGGAGAGTGCTACAATCTGGAAGGAATAAAAACGAAAGATATCGCGTATTTAACCTATGATTGGGAGGTTTATAAGCACTCATAACAATAAGATCAGTACCATCCGTACCAGAGAGTTTGAGACCTACTACTTCAAGTGAAGGAACAGCTGGTAGAAGTATAGCACTGTGACTAAGAGTGCGTTTTATCATAATGGCAACACCTCCGGAAGCTGTTTCAGATACACGGTCTTGGCGATAGATTTTATAGCCAGGAACTGAGAAGGTCTCATTCGGAAGAAAATGCGCAAGCAATATCTATGTTATGTATGGTAAGAAAAGTGACGAAAGATGCGCGTTTTGCACGGAGACCATTGGCATTCCAGTTAAGGAGGATTAGCTTTTTCAGATTGATCAGATTACGCGTTGCCATTGGGAAATGTGGAAAGAAGAAGAGAACTAAGTAGCTGCGTTAGTTGTGGTAGTATGGGGGTGAGCAAAGTGCGAAAATAGGAGAAAACTAAGACCAGATCAGAGAGAGAATTTAGAGATGGCGTCGAAGCAGAATCCATCGGCTGAGCAGCAGAGCGACCATTCGGAGGAGGAGAAGGAGAAGAAGACGTTACCTGAGAATAGGTCCGCTGCTGCGCACCAGGAGCTGTCGTTTGGTGAAAGACTGATGTATGCTGATGTTGAGGTTGCTGCTGTGGACGTCGCTCTGGTGTAGGCACTGTACGTGTCGACGGTGTCGGTGCTGGTGAGAAGCTTGTTTGCTGAGGTCGTCGAGAGAGGCGCTCCTTCAGCGCCACATAGTGAGGACAACCGCGATAATTGGCCGGATGTTCTTGTTCACAGTTAACACATTTGGCTGGTGTGGTGGAAGGTTTCTTGCATTCAGAATAATGGTGTGCACCTAAACATCTCACATCGAGGACCCAGCTTGCAGTAGATTTTGGTGTGTCCAAAGTTTTGGCAGCGTATACACTGCGGTATATTAGTATTGCGGCGGCGATGTTCGACCTTCACGACACTATATAACAGTCGAGTAAGATTTAGAATGTTTTTGCCATCATCGTTATTTGCTAATTCGACTGCACACAAGAGTATGGGCTGTTTCTGCCAAGTAAACGTGTGACCCGTTTAACAGGATATTGCAGTGCACAAAGCTCATCATACACTTCTTGATCGGTAAGAGAGCAAGCAAGATTGCGGATAACTACAGAAAATAGTTTATCAGCCGGATTTCGGTAGGTATAATATTCTTGATTAATGGAGGTGAAGTAAGATGTAAGACATCGGAAATCAGAAGAAGTAGTGGCATAAATTTTAAGAATAGAGTCCCTAAGCTCAGTGCGAAAATCGGATTGTACACATTTTTTCACATCTTGCAATAGTAGCTGGTAATTTTGAATGTTACGTAGACATATAGGTGGAATTTTTTCTTTGTCGGCAACAGAAGTTGTATCTGAAATATCAGCATCAGGGTTATCACCTAAAGGCTGGAAACGGTTGGATGTAGGGGTCGTATACGCATAACGTGGCATGTTAGGTGATGACGAAGGTGGAGCAGTACAGAGCCGTTTGGTATGACCGGCTGACTGAGCGGTTGAATGGCGCACATTGGAAGCCCCATTAGATTGATCCATTGGGACAGAGTATCTCATGTTGTCATCATCATGATGTATAACAGAATTATTAATTGTGTGTGATACCTGAGTTGTAGATAGCTGGGAGGGTCGAAGAATAGATTTATTTACTGTAGTATCAGTAGACGAACCAGAATTGTTCATTAATACTGGTGGAGAAGCGAACCTAGGTTGTTGTGGTGATAGTATAGAATGGCTTTGATGACCAGTAGGCATCGTTGAATTACAATTAGCTTGTGAAATAGAATCATTTTGATATACAGTTAGCATTGCTGATCGAACAACTTGGCCGGTAGTTTCCGCCTGTTGAGCCATTGTAGAATAAGTGTTACGTAGTGGTAAATAATCCACTACACACACAAAGTACAATCACTATATATGTATGTGAACACTAAATATGCTGAAATAAAGTAACACGAACGTAGCACTCGTAAACACACGCAGAGGGTGGAAGGATCACAACCGTCCCGCTCGGCGACTACTCACAAAGTTCCCCCTTACCCTGTGAGATGGATGCCAGAATGTCGGGTAACTAAACTCTATACACCTGAGCTCATTCTTCTCTCAATATAACCTACTTTGGAGAGTGTTAAGTAAAAAGAATTAGATATATAACTGTTTTAATCTCTGTGTAACTATCATACAGTGAATTGAGATGTAATACACCATTATAGTTATTCAGAGGTATTTGAGCTAATCAAACCTGCTTTATGTGTCATAACAACATCGTGGAATCTATAACATAATTTAGATAATTGTTACACAACTTTCTTACTCTCTAGGTAATTACCAGAATGGCTTATTAGGTTAGGATCAAAAATAAACATTGAGCTGTTACCTTATAGGTTAATGCAGAGAGACGATTCGTTTAAAACTTCTTTGTATGTTTAAAAACAATGGTATATAACTGCAGCATCCTATAGTCTAACAAATAAACGTTAATTTACCTTATGCAGCATGACTGCCACAGAATGCCTTTAGATTAAGCAAATGAGAAGCAAATAGTGCACCATTATGGGTAGTTTCAGAAACATTATTTCGTGTAAAACTATTTTTTGTTTCATAACTAGGCACATAACCTCAGCAACCGTGCAGTCTCTTAGCTCAAATGGTAGATGTTCCGTGCAACTTTCACAATGGTTTGTGTAGGCTAAGTTAACTTGCATTAGCTTATGGGCAGTTGGAGAGGTATTGTAAAACAGCTTATATTTTGTATGAAACCTGCCAAGAAAGCTTAAAAGCCGCATCATCCAAATTACATCACATTATCTTAACGTGGAAATGCCCAAATATCAAATCAGATTTCTCTAGGTTAGGTAAATATTACAACGAGAACTATATTGTAATTACGGAAAAGTATCATGAAAATCTTATTTAATTTTAAATTATTTATCATAACATGATATAACTTTGGAAATTTTTTAATTTCTAAATCACGGTTTCTTCAATGGAAGCATGTAAATACAAGCTACTTTACTTAAGCCCGGTCGACAACATTTTCTCATGCAACTATTGATGTGAAACGTTATGTATTTCGCTCACACCAATGCTCAATGCCCACTCAAATGCATTCATAAGATTGACAGTATTTTCATCATTTCTCGGCGTCCTTTACGAAATTTATCATAATTTCATTACTATTTTTCAGGTAAAAACAGATGTTTTCAATTCGGTATAGCAATTATAAATTATGTTAAAATGGCTCATCAAATACCGATATTCACATTGTTTATACATTAATGACACTGAAAATTTGTTAAAAAGCTAAAGTATGGTAATGTTCTCTCTCCAAATTCAGTTTTGGGCGAACAGAAATTATTTTAAATAATCACATTAACAAACTGTTAGAACAAATCGAATTAAGTACACGGTAATCAGCTCGCAAAACTTTAGAAAGTAACTGTCAAAGATAAACAGTAGCATATGCGTAACTGACTCTCGTCCATCGCATCCCAGGCGGCGTCAAAAGCTTTCCCTTCTAACCACGCCTCCTCGCATGTAAGCAATTATATGGGTCTTCCACCCTTAAACATATGGGTGGTCCTTCTTAATACGTTCACCAAGTTAAAGCGCTGTTGTAATATTTCTCTTGTGTCCTCAGAAATTAGCTTAGACTGTCCAAACGTGCTTCCTATGAGTGTTAATTAAACTTATATTTATAGAAGTTACATAGTGTTTTACTTGGTATAGTTTTATAAATTTATTAGTGTTTAATAGTTATTAGCGTTTGGCACTTGCGTAATTTAATTAAGATGTGGAGATCGTGGGTATCGAACCTAACATGGATATGCTAACGTGGATTTCCATTCATACTTGTAATATATACCTAACAGTATTTCTAAACTTTCTCGAGTTCTAAAGCGTTTATGACATATTTAATTATTATGCGAAATGTACGTGATAATTTATTTAAATTGTGTTTAGCAGAAGGACACCCCCCCCCCCAAAAAAAATATACTGCTTAACCTTATTCAAATTTGTAAAATTAGCAGACATCCTTGTAAAAAGCTTCGAAAATTTAAAAAGAGTTAATAGAGTTTCCTTACTAGGTTCTCTTTAATACATAGGTTCATCTTTTTTACCTCTTTTTTACTTTTTACGTATTTATTGCTTCGTTAAATCAATAGAAATTCACCACCTGCAGCTGCCATAGAATAAAGGAAAATGTTTTAGGATAGATCGGCTCACGATTGGAATAAACAAAGCTCTAACGTGCAATCTTTGCTTATAAATGATTATTAACTACCAGAATATCTAAAGTGTTTCTTTAATTCGCAAGTAAATATCCCTCGCAAATTCATGCACACTGATGCAATTTAACCCCTTTAAGATTGTAATGATGTTTTACTAAACTTTCCTTGGATATTATGCTAATAATACGCATTTAGTTCTTGTACGTAATAGAAGTACTAATAGCATAACAACATAGGTCATATCTCTTTTCAGTTATGCTATAAAGAGTTATAACATTATGTATTAATTATAGGAAACATTAATCATTTAAATCATTAATCATTGCTTTATTTATTTATATTTTGCCTGTAAACGTTATTTTAAACAACGGCAACCCTGGAAATTCTCAGCTGTAAGCACGTGCCTAACATTCTTCACTTCTGACCCCGCTTGGTGTTTCCTAAGATGTTTATGACATTGTGGTTAGGGGGAGGAACAGTTTTTCCCTACAAAGAGGGCCGGTTGGGGATGGTTTAAACGCGGCCACTATACTAAGTAACGTGATACTTAAGTGAAGAATGCTTATTAAGAATACGAGGCCCGCAGGACCAAGGATTTCCAAGCATTTGAGATCTGATAAGTAACTTCAGTTCGTGGTTAGTCAATTACTTTTTGCAACATTTGAAAAAACTGTAAAAAACAATAAATCTAAATTTATTTTCCAAATTTTATTGGACATTAAGGAAAAATAATGAATTGAAATGTGAACAGATGAAAAGCTGCATATAAATTATATGGGCAAAGCCTTCTTATCTAGTCTTTTGTTAATGAATTAATTGAAGTAACACATGTCTCGGTTAGGTTATTGTTTATGTAGTCATATTGAATCATTAGATTTTTGATGGTTAATGTAAAGCAGTAATTTTTTTTTATAAATGGGCGTCATTGCTATTCAAGATCTAGCATGTGCATCTCTTTTACCAACGAAGTCAAAGTTATGTGGCAGAATCATTAGCAGCTAAATAGATTCGGTGGTCCATCTCAGCAAGCATCTCCTATTACTGTTGTCTCAGATAGGTCTAAATTTCTATAATTCATGTGAAAATCTGGGTTCAGTTTCAACATGTACTGAAAAAATAAAATGAATTGAATCGCTTTTTGGTGTTCACAACATGTCCAATTGTATACTTAATATTTCAATCAAATACACAATTCACACGATTGTATATTTTGTTAAGGATTCATTTCTTAGGTTACTCTGGTGTTGGATATTACGTCACTTCCTACTGGTACCGTAAGTATTGATAGCCAATAAAACTGCAGCTGTAATATTAAATGACGTATTTCATTGTTGTCGCCATGGCAGTGACAATTGAATTGTAAATTTAGCTTACACAACCAAATACATGTTAACTTAGGAATGAATTATTGCAAACATATATTATTTTTATATAACATGGTATTTTAAATTTGTTACAGTCGCTCTCTTAGATACACTCGACATCTTTACAAATGTACAAACACCCATAACCTACGCATGACTCGAACCCACGATTCCCTGTCCATGTAGTACCAAGCTAAGCAGTTTAGGGAGCGTGGCTCTGGGGACCGGCTTTCCTTTATTCCGTTTCCTTTTTATATGTGTGCTTCCAGGTTAGGACAGATGGTGAGGATACTTGCTCCAAAGATATATTATTTTCAGTGGAACTCGAGAGGGTTGCCTTGTTACACGGATCATTCATTGTTATTTCTGGGTAGGTGTTGTGGTTGGTCGGATCTTCATACCCCGAAATGTTAGGGATTTCCACGGCTCTGTCTGCCTTTTGTGGTTCCTTCACTTCATTCCGTCGTCTTGAGTGACTTAGCCACAATAGTGCGTAATCTTTATCTCGACTTAAATCAAAACCAGAATAAACTGTCACAAGGGGGGAAAAATGCAATTTTTGTAACATATAAACCGCACGAGATGGAGCCGCGGTAAAGCGTACGACTTGGGAGCTCGCGGGTTTGATACTCGTCGACCGCACACTGATTTTCGTGGTTTCGCCATGTCACTTAGGCGAATGATAAGATACTTTTCTCATACCTTGATTTCCTTCTCGTCATTTCTCTTCATTCCATTTGCTTATCATTTCTCAGGTGTACTTTTAGACTTGCGCTGTATGGTGGTGCCGGTCAAATGGCACGGATGCTTACGCATTTTAACTGCGCCAGGTGGCGTTGTGTGGTCACCTTCTTCACATGGGAGGGACGTTTGTCGACACCAGACGCAGTGTTGGTGGCTCCGCAGCGGGACTGTCCGCGGGAAGAATAAATATCTGCACTTGTTGGCGGATTGCCACGCGTCTTTGTGGCCTTTCTGCTTGTGACCCTATGTCCTCCTGCGGCTTCCTCACATCATTCCTTCTGGGGATGTTAGCTGGAATAGATCTGTGTAGTTCGCAGTGCGCGACGTGTTCCCTTCGTAGTCTACCCTTTGCTCTTTAAATTATAAAGATTTTTGGACACTTTCAGAAAAATGAAAACTAAATTTTAAGAACACATCCTGAGGTAATGAAATGTGCATTCTTTGACATTTCGTTTCATATATGTTACAAGAGGGTTAATATCTCAGGGGGCACCCTTCCTACTAAGCCCTTAAATCACTAGTTCCTTTGTGTAATAATATAGAAACAGCTGAACCTGTAAAGCAGTACATTTCTATGTTGAAAGACAACGCACATCGATTTCCAATGGGTCTGCACATGACCTGCGCATGCACGGAATCCTGACCTTGGTTCTGGTTTGGTGTATTTGGAAGGATCCAGTAGTGAGTAGAGGTCTGCACCTCTTCAGACAAACTTCGGCCTATTTTTTAAAGTTTTTGGGTTGTGCGCACATAACGTTGAACGAGCGTTGTGAATTTAGAAGAGCTATTTCACTTTATGATGCGTTGTTTAGCGATACGTAGTCATGATGTAATTTCGCAAAGAAACGGACGAAATTAAGCGAGCTCTGAATGGTGTCATGTATTTTGAAACAACACAGACCTTAACAATTATAGCTGTGAAAAATAACAATATCCGTCCAAAGGTAATCTCATAAGCGGACGACACTACACAGTAAGTGTTCACAATGTATGGGCAATGCTTTCCTTTTTTTAAAAAAATTAATGAATACATTTGATAGGGATGACTGTGATATATATAAATACTGTCTCAAAGCATAGCGCCGCTATGTGAATATATTTGTGATTTATTCGTTACAATTTTAAATGTTTTCTTCAAATACAACAAAAATTATATGTATGCGAAGAAGTCTGCATACACACTAGCTTATATATATGTTATCATACTCGTTAGTTTTCCATACTTGCAGCAAAATATTTATTGTTTACCGGCCAACTTTAGAGTCTCTGAAAAAAAAAAAACCGCGTGTGAAGTGTGAAGATGACCAGTTTTAAAAGTAATTTTAAGTTCAGAAAAAATAATAAAATTCTAATTTTCAGTAACAACCTACATTTTGAAATTCTTTTGTTATTGTAACATTCGTCTGCTGTAGGTAAGGAAGTTCAATAAGTTCGAAGTGAACAAGTGAACAATATGAGCAGAATCTTTCCTGGCGGCGTATATGTTCTAGACGTTCTCGGGCTTCGAGCCAGGTACGCAGATGTTGAGAGATCGACTAGAACATATACGCCGCCAGGAAAGATTCAGCCCGAGAACGTCTAGAACAAGTGAACAATATTTTATGTCCTGGCACCTTATTTAACGAAATTCATTTCTTTCTTTCTATACTTGAAATATCTGTAGCCCTTTTTGGATTCCGCAATTTATTTTTATGTTACTTGTATAAGAATTTGTTTACGTGGTTTTCTTTTATATTAAAAACACATACGGGCTAAACCAAAAATCGTATGATTCCGTATAATTTGAGTCATTACTTATCGACCAGTGTCATCTGCCACTTAAAGCCCCCGGTAATTTAAATACGGAATAACCATTTAGCATGATTAAATAGTTTCAAATCCGAGCTCAGATTTTCACTTTATCCACAAGTTTTAGTAAGTAGATGAAATATTGCATTCCACTAAATAGCGATTTCACCTGAAATGCATGTTTTGGGACCCCTTAATCTAAAAGTAAACATGCTTAGAGAAAATATTTGTGCTGTGTATATGTGTGTGTGTGTGTGCGTGCGTGCGTGCGTGTGTGTGTCCGTCTAAGATTAGCATAGTTCAAAAACGCAAATTTGGTTATATACCAAAATTGGTATTTAAGTTCAGCATATTCCAAGAATACTTCACGAAGGTTTTCAAGGAAATCCCCTACTCCATGGAATATTTTTCAAAAATGTTGGTTTTCTTGGAAATGACCAACGATTTTAGTTAAAATCCATATGCTTAGGATGCTTTTATAACAAATGAAATATATATGTTAGATTTTCTGCGAATGTTCTCGGTAATCTTCTTTCTGGATGAATTTTGCCCAATTTGTAGACCATAAATATCAGATTCTTACTACATAAAATTGTAAAGCTCATTAAAACCAACAATTTATGTCAGTACAGTTTCCCGTCGCGTGAACTATTTCAGACCATTCCTTGTTATTTGTCTCAATTTTCTAATACCTATACTTCTCTCAAATGCGGGGAGTCATTCATGTTTTCATCTCTATCACATAACCAGCTCTACTACCCCTTTAAGGTCTACTCAGCTACTGTATTCCCATATTATCTTGCACCAGAACAAATAAACATGAAGTAGACAGAGAAATAAATGTTTTTAAGAACAGTTTGTATGAAGTAGATATAGTTCTCAGAATTTTCAAATTCGGTATGTTAAACAGGAACTTTTTTTTCAAGACACACTGTGAAATTAAATGTGTAGTGTTTAACGTCCGCTTTTACTACATACGGCACCGCAGGCGGTGACACTGATGATGCATGAGATGAAGATGGAGCACCGGTGGAATGAGATGGCGGGGGAAACCGGAGGTCCCGGAGAAAACCCGCCCCAACGCCGTGTTGTCCACCCCAAATCTCACTTTGCGGTCGCCTGGGATCGAACGCGGGCCGCCTTGGTGAGAGCCAAGCGGTCTAACCACTGAGCCACGGCGTGGCCTCAAGACACACTGTGTATGCTACTTATTTGTTTAGGCTCTTTACAAATACTAAACTTAAATTTTGCACTATACACATTTTCTTTTTGATTTTGCAGAACCTTCGTAGTCTTTTATGAAATTATCTTCCGTCCCACAGGAGTTCTTTCATATATCAATAGATCTACTCACACTGGCCTGTCGCTTTTAAACACCATAAAACCATCGATGTAGTTTGAACCCGCGAGCTCGGGATCAATAGGTCAGCTCCTAACCCAGACCGACATGTTTAAAATCTAATTTACTTTAAACAAATTCCCAATATTCTTATATTTTAAGTGATTACAGTGCACAATACTTTAAACCCATATACCTTACTGTTTAATATCTTGAGGCTAAACAATTCAAAATCATAATGGTCCCCTACTTCTGGCCTACCAAATTGTAACCTTGGAAATAGAATACAGTGTGCCACGTCAACAAAAATAATCTTCTATATTTTTTATTATAAAATATCGATTGAAAAATTTATTCATTTTATTCAATTATTTGGCTTACTTTGGTAGCGAACTGATTACGAGACAAAATTATGGCAGAGGTTTCTTGTAAAAGAGTCATTGAAATGCATTGATGTAATTATCCAGGAGACACCGGACCGTTAGAAAAAAATCCAGTTGACTTTTATTTTTCTAAAACTCCTATTTTCTAGCTGTTATATTAAACCTAAACCGTGCCCTGTATAACAAAAACTAGAAAAACGGAAAGGTAAACAAACATCGTAACGAAGTTATTTCCACTATAAAAGAATACTCTAAATCGGAAAACAGCCTAACATGGAATCAGAACAATTTCTTGGAATCGTTTGCGTAAATAACCCAGCACGAATGATACACTAATATACATAATGCATATCTACAGTTTATTTTTTTTAAGTGCTAGCCATTAATTTTAAAAAGGCTCTACCTGCACGGACGTTTCAAGTGTCGCTCTGTGATATCTAACCATGCACATGTTACGTGGAAACAGAGAAACTATCGGAGAAATTGCATTTATCATATGCAGTTGAAAATAGAGTAAAATATATTTGTATCTGCTTTTATCCCCATCCATTTATTTTCTTAAAAATTTATTTGGAGTAAAATACCATATATTTATTTTCATAAATGAAATGTGTACCCTAAATTTTCTGGGAATAGTCTCTGAAGTCCACTTCATTCTGAAATATTTTGTATAACTGTTAAACTGCAACACTTAATACACAAAAACTTACTACACAATGAATACAAATCTCACTATGTTTATGTGGAATATCAGAGATATTCCTTGTTCTATTTTGAATTTTTAATAGTTATTCATTTCTCAAATCGGAAGTCATCATCCGGTTTCTTCATCCTGATCATACAAATACAACGGAATTTCAAAACCATCACACAGCAACCATAATTTTCAATTTTTTAGATATCGCTTATGCCTCCTGTATTCTCGTATGGTCTATATAAAATGATAAAACCATTTCTCTCGATTAACATGAAGATAACGGTTTGTTGGAATAGTTTGCGGAGTGGTTAGAGAGTCATGTGAGTGCAACACTTCTTTTTTTAACGTGGATAAGGGTTTTCCGGAGTTTTTCGTTATCCTGAAAGATAACTAAGCTCTATGAACTGGTAATTGATTGAGCATCAACTCACCCATTTTATTAATCGTCCTATATGACTTACGTTATAGGACGTTAACGGAGGCGGGGGGGGGGGGGGATGGAGAGAATCGAAATCTACTTCAGCAAATGAAGGATACACATCCACACAATCTCTCTCCCTCTCTCTCTCCCCCCATAAAACACAATTTAATTTTCTTTATATATTTTTAGCATACGCTTTATAATATTAATGAACACCTCCAACAGCATCCTAATTTAATCCTACATCACCTAAATTCACCTCCTTAAAATGCGCAGATTATTTTCATATGTGTTTTAAAACTTTAAATAATTTGACGATTCTTATTATTTTAAGTTTGGAAACTGTTTGTTCACCAGTAGGTATTCAACCATGTCCGATATATACCAGGAAGTTTCAGGTCTATTGTAATATTGGTATCGAAATTTCCATAAGAACTGCAGATAGTGGAATGAAGAACACATGTTGCTTACTCTATAAACTGCTAACTTAGATTTCAAACATAGCAATATGATAATGATTATTTTCACATTTGCGCATATTAGAACGCACATATTAGAATCTGGAACGTTCTAAAATAACACTGCCCTTTATGTCTTTTTAAAAATGTTTATGGATTACTCTGCATTAAAATATACGTATTTATAACAATAAAACCACACAGAATAAATTTATAATGTAAACTGTGAGAAAAACAGATTTTTCAAATTTTTTTCAAATTAATATTAAATGTCTTTATGACCTCTAGAAAACGGTTGCCGCTCGTGCGTTTTTGTGTATTTGTCTATCTGCGAACATTGTGACTTGAAAATGAAAAAAAAAGTCGGTTAAATACCAAACTTGGTGTTTAAATGCGACATTTTCTAAGGATTCGGTTTTCAAGAAAACCTTCCCACCACAAACTGCTCCTTATATGGAAAATGTTCAAATATTTGATTTTCTCCGAACTGTCTCTAATTATTTTGATTCAAATACCATAAAGTCAAGTTGTTTTCATGACAAATGAAATGTATAACTTTGATTTTTTTTGGACTTCCTCGCAGTCTTCATAAATCATGAATTTTGCATAACTGGTAAACAGGATAGACAAAATCTTAATGCATAAAAGTTTTAGATCCCTATAAAGCTTTCAGTTTATGTAAAATAAATGGTTTTGTAAAAATAAAACATTTTAGAGATATCTAGGTTATTGGTTTAAATTTTTCAAACTTATACTTTTCTATTTGCTTATTTGCTTTTGTATATCTTTGTTAGGCAAAGGGAATGCACTTCCAAAGCCATCACACAGTGACCATCTCTTGAAAGAGTTGATTAGCCATTAAAGTTTCTGCATTCTGTTATTCTTATTGTGTCTATAAGAAAATCTGTAACAAAACCATTTCTACAAACAATTAACATAAAGCAGAGAGAAGATTATAGTGGTTTCCAAGAATTGTTTTTAGAAGTGAGTAGAGAAAGTCATGTGAATGCAACATAGAAGTTTCATCTCTTGAAAGAATCCTACTTGAGCTACGATATAAACTGTACACAACTATTTTAGTATTACCCATGTACACAACTACTGAGTTCAACAAACGCTCCTGGTATATAATGCAGACTATAAATTTTAGAGCTAAGAGAAACAAATTTTAATTCCCTTGGAGATGCAAAGCCTTAAAATATTTTCTTAAAGTATATATATAACATATGTTGTCCGGTTTCAGTTAAGTACGTGTTCGCTTTGGAACTGTTTCAAAGTGCCAACTGTATAGTGGTGATGATTATTTTTACCTGGAAGTTAAGCAGCCAATGAAAACAATGTCCCGTTTGACTAAAGAAAGAATTCTGAAAACTTAAGTTATTCTGTAGTGCCAACATTAAATTTACTCATATTTATGCAGATTTTCTGCTTTGATTCATGAACAATTCTGAAAATGCTAATCTCCGTAGCGTACGTGGTAGCGTGTCTGCCTCACGTTGAAGAGGTCCCGGATTCGACTCTTGGTCAGAGCGAGTTAAATGGATAAGGTTTTTACGGGTTTTTCCCTTATTCTAAAAGATAAATATCAGGTAAGCTCTATGGATCCTGGGATCATTTGAACATCTTTTCACCCATTTTATTCATTGTCCACTATGACCTAACCGCTTAAAGGACGTTACTTAAAAAAAGTTATGCTTTGTTCATATACTATGAAATTAATAATTTCAATTTTAACATCAGTTTCCAGTAAACCAGGCAAGCCAGTAAAATAAAATAAAAAATGAAAAGAATAGATCCCAAGCTTAGTATGTCAGATATGGTAATAAATGAATAAGTTATAATTTCAGGCATTGGGTGGGTTCATTGTTTAGTTGATGTTTTTTCTTTTGATTTATAGGGATTAGTTTAAAGCTTGTTCCATTCTTTAAAATCATTACTCTCTCTAACGTTTCACATATTTACCGATACTTTTTCTTGTTAGCTTGTAGTTTATGGCTGATTTTGGGATTATTGTTGGTTTCATTTTGTATATGCATAATTCGTATTTTATCTCTTTGTTCAGAAATAGTTTTTCTCGTAGAACCTTTACACGTTTCAGGTAATTCATCTCCATTGCTTGAATTTTCGGTTGGCGTCTATTGTTAAAACCTATAACTCGCTCGATACTCGAAATTTACATTTTATAATGACAGTTGATTTGTAAAACTTTATTCTGATACACTTCCTGTCTGAATTTCTTTTTTAAATTCCTTGGAATTGTTCCAAACAAGTTGTACCATTACATTTTGTCTCTCTGATAACTGACATTGCAACCTAAACATTTGAAATCGAAGACCTGCTGTGCTTTGCCATTTTGCATAAAAATTGAAGATCGAACTGGATGTTTCGCTTTGAATATTCAGTTTTAGTTTAATTGAATTGATATTTTAAAACCATATGCCTTAGCCATTTTATTCATTCATCCATGTCTTTGTAAATCGTATTCACTATTTTAAAATAATTATTCATTTGGTAATTATAATTTACTTGATAATTATTAAGTTACCCTAACACAAATGACGTAGCTGTTGTCATCCGTTAAAACATTAATTCAACCACCTACCACTCACTCTTGTAAGCCCGCCTCGGTAGCGTAGATGGTAGCGTATCTGCCTCACGTTCAGGAGGTCACGAGTTCGAATCTCGGTTAGGGTGAATTACCTGAATAAGGTTTTTACGAGGTTTTCTTTATCCTGATAGACGAATGTCAGGTAACTCTAAGTTCCATGGACCCCGGACTCATTTGAGCATCATTTCATTCATCGTCCGATATTACTTACCGTTGGAGGACGTAAATTACAAAAAGAAACAAATCACTCCTGTAACTCATCTGCACATAAAAGTACATTACACTCAGCATGTTAAGTTTGATACTGTGGTTTAGCATCTGTTTCCACCATTTAATGATGTCTATACAAATATAACGGTGGACGGGATACCACACCCTTGTCGAACCCCTCTATTAATTTCAGTTTGGTTAAGTTTCTTTGTACCTATATTTCCAATTATATATGTCTTTATATATTTATATTGTGATATTGTAATTAAACACCTATCTGTTGTTTGCATAAGTATCATAACCTATATCTGTTCACAGAATCGAATACATGATTCAAGATTCATGATTTCAATATTCATGACAGGGAAGGTAGTTTCTAAGGTGAACTCTCTGCAGTGCTATATTTATCTGTTTATCTTATTTAAGCTGGGTAATGTATATGTACTGTCGAACACCTTTAGAACACATTAGACTTGCTTTCGCCGTGAAACAAATAATTCAGGACGAAGACAGCGGTATTTTCAAAAATATTTAAAAATTCTTCACAAGGAAACAGTTTAAAGTCGTATATGCACTTATTTCTCTACTGCTTATGTAAGCCAGAGAAAGTATCACTCAACACAAAATTCGTATTTCATTGGAAATATGAGTCTTTGAGGTAGTGCTTGAAGAACGGTAAAATATTGTAAAATAAGATAAACATAAAATAGAAAGAGCATGTCTGTGAGAACTCTGCATGAAAAGTCGAATAAATATGCACTACGTTTCTGAAAATTGCAGCACCATGAAAGAATTCCTCTAATGAATCCCAACATGGTAGTTGAGTGGAAGAATGTGGAGGAAATAAGAAATTAGGTTTGCAGAGAGATGGAGTACACGAAGACCGAGCACAGCTCTGTTGTCTTAGTTCAACAAGGCCATTGTTGCAGCAAGTTATTCAGAGAAGAGCTGTCAAATAAAGCAGAAACTTTAAGGTCAGTGCCAGTAAGCCTCGTCGATCTCAAAAGCAGCCATATCAGCACGTGAGCGAGTTCGAACTGGTTAGAATGACTGGTTTCCGAGAAGTCAGTTTGTCATACTGCGCCATTTCAGCTTGTACAGGATATGCTTCAATGACAGTGATATAAGTATTCAAGATGCTGATAGCAGGGCGTCATATGGAGCAAAGAGCGAGTGGTAGACTACGCAAGATGATCACAGGACGGGATGACCGTCATCTTGTCCGCATAGCCATAACGGACCGCACAGCTTCATCTGCAGTGTTAGCTCGACACTGCAGCACTGCAGCAAATCTGAACCTGTCATCGTCTGCTGCAGACTGGACTGGTTACGTCTGGTTCATTTGTCTAGAAACCACAAGTACTTCCAACTGCAACAGGCACATGAATGCCATTACTGATCTGCTGAGTGGCAAATGTAGTATTTTTGGACGAGTGCTGTGATGGCCGCTTGCGTGGTACCTTGGTGAGCCCAATCTGGAAGCACCATTGTTGAGCCACTTGAGCGGATAAACACCAGGTGTGATGACTTGAAGAGCTATTGACTTCAACAATCGATCTCACCTCCTACTAATTGAGGGCACTTTGAACAATAACCGGTACTTGAGAGAAATTGTAGAGCCTGAAGTTCTCCTCCTGCTTCAGGCCACATTTCAGTATGACAATGCCCGGCCACATATTCTGAGGAAAGCATAGGCTTTCTACGAAGAGCAATAGGTATCATTCCCTGCCCTGCATGTTCGCCTGTCGTCCATCGAACATGGCTGTAATATACGACAACTTGTTCGTCACAGTCCTCCAATAACTAGCGTCACCGATTTCTAGGCTCACACACAAACTGCGTGGTGGGAGATCCCCAAGAACATACTCAGAAGCTTTTGGATGCCATGCCATGACGTATAGCAACTCTAATTGCAGTGTGTGAAGGCTACAACAAATGCTGAATGTTCAGACTCAGCGGCCATGTACAGATTTAAAAAGTTAACATTTGTTTATTGTTATGTACATATTCTGTAGTATGAAATGCACTGCATTTAAGCGTTTCCTTCTTGGTGTTGCAATTTTCACAGAAGGGTGTATTTTTGCTTTCTCTATTTCTTAGGTAGGGGAAGCGCTTATTCCAGTAAAATTATTTACCGAGGTTTCACGGGAATATAGGTTTTGAAATCCTTTAAACTAAGTACAGAATTTTTAGAAAACATAACGTGTGAGCAAGCGTGCCTCCACATACGCACGCACTCCACCACC
This sequence comes from Mantis religiosa, assembly GCA_030765055.1. Classification (NCBI taxonomy): domain Eukaryota; kingdom Metazoa; phylum Arthropoda; class Insecta; order Mantodea; family Mantidae; genus Mantis; species Mantis religiosa. The sequence continues at coordinate 146,214,111 of CM060947.1, read as the reverse complement.
TGGTAAACAAGTTAATAGCAATGTAGCCAAATAAAAGGCGGTAGACTCCTTTAATGGTACTGGTCTCTTAAAAACGAAGTTTCCGGAGTACTTTTAATTTTGAGATTTGACGTATCAAAATATTAAAGGTTTTATAAAATAAACAGTTTTAAAACAATAAAATAAAAGCGTAAGATTTTATTGGCATAGCAAGTGCCGTGTCATTTTAATCAGAAAATCATTACGAACTACATTTTAGAAACTGTCCTGTCATATTTTTGATAATTTTTCGGGATGGTACAGATGCAAACGAGAACTTTCATGGAAGTCCACTATCTTAAGCAGGCATGTACTGTATGAAAAGCTTGGATGTAGTTAAACTGTGACATATCATTTGTTAAACATCGTTTTTCTTAGAATTTATCATTTCCGAAGTATTTGTTGCTACATATGAACTCTTTAACTTATTTGCATCTATTTAGCAAACTATATGTAGCCAATTTCAAAATGAGAAATACGTCCTTTTATCCCCTCTAAAATCAATATGCGATATGAAGAGTAAATGTTATTACCGCATTCTCCGTATTACACGATTAAAATAATTTATAGTTAACATTTATCGTGTTTAAGTGGCTGCAACGATGTGCTTTTTGTATATGTAGATAGTTACGGGGTATCTGCCTGTGTATTAATGGTTTAAAACCACATAGCATACTGTGAGTCGCAGTATAAGAAAGCACTAATTGATAGTAAATTGCTCTTCTAGTCACATATGTTCAATTTTCTGATATATGAAAACTCACCCACTCAATCGCGGGTCCTGTAATCCCCTGTAAATAAAAACGTTAAAAGGATTTAGGTACTAACTTCGGGATGGGTTTTAATGCACGCTATATTGTATTGACATTACAAAATTGACGCTCTATTGAACGGATTTTAAACTAAAGTAGGATTCGGAAACAACAGATAAAACGTTTTAAAAGTAACGAAGGCTGAAATTGTTCATCCAGATCACGTCAGTTTCAATACTACAAATGTTTAATTATTTACTCCTGGCAGCACATTAAGTTCTTGATACATGATCTGCTTGTGATCTAGAGTTATTTCTGATCTTAACATTGCCTCTTGTTTTCTCATAATATGTATATAGTGTATAGTAGTTGTCCCGTAGTCTAAAGGTAACATGCTACACTATGGTTCTCGAGGTCCCGGGCTCAGGTGTTTAGCACTCCATTCTCACAACATATGACATCCCGATGGTAGAAACTGATGATCTGGGCCCGGATTGTTAGGTTTTAACCTAATTTTTTCTGGATATTTATTTAGCAAATTTCATTGTACTTAAATATAACCTAAATGAGAGATTGATACACAAAATAACTCAAACTATTGTTTTGTCTTCAATTGAAAGTTACTATACCATTGGAATTCATTATAAAATCACTTCTAGAAGCAGTAAGATGGAGTTAGCTCAGATTACTATCGTTAAATGTAACCCTTGCATGTAGGAGGACATTTTGTTTTATGCCAGAAGTTTTTCTCAGTCTGAATATAGCGATATATTCATAAAATAGATACTATCATGTGAGTTCATATTCGTTTAAGCTGCAGAAAATTCTCCAACATAATTGGCTCTTGAAGAGGTGAAATTCACAAATTCGTATTTCAGGGTAACAGCATACAGAAAAATTACATTAGCATATAAGTATCTATACCGTACCCACAGTGACGTCATATTCCATTTAAAGAATTTTTCCTTCATACAAGAATAATTTACGTGAAACATTTACTGCAATGCTCTACAAAATAAACAAATATATAAATAAAGAAAACAGAAAATAAACAGAACAAAAACAAAACCAATAAAATAAACAGGAAATTCTATTCTCCGTGTGTTTTTATGGATATCTTTGATGATGTAGACTTTTTTAAATTGAAGTTCCTAAGCAAATCTCATAAAACGGAAGAAAAGAAAAACCTAAAATTATTGCTGCCTATACTGATCCATAAAACAAAACCTAAAAAAGAGCCTATTTTAAGCACATAAGAAACCTATAATAAGGTTTATTACACCTAAAACATCCGAGCACTACATGAAATGAAATAATTTGGGCTAGGAACCTGTGGGAGGGAAGCATTCCAGAGTAACCCCCCGGTAAACCTGTCAGACGGGACGGTCCTGGGGTGACTTGAACCGCTAATCTGCTGCATGTAAACCCCACGCTTTACCATGGTACCATGGAGCTATCTGGTTTGCTATACAGTGTCTTTGTCAGCCTGCTAGATGCATTTTATTATATAATTAACTTAATGAAATGAAGTTCTGAGGACATCTATCATGATTAAATGGAAACTGGTAAAAAAAACTTAAATTACATTTTAATGAAAAAATTGAATTTTACTGTTTTTTTGGGGGGGGGGATATTTCAAAATTTTATAAAATATATTAGCAAGAAGAATGGTCATTGTTTTAATAAATTGTGAAATCTCCTCCATTCCCTTGGAATTTTGTGTGAGTGAGAAAGCTTATTAATTCAAAACTAATTTGAATTATGTAAGAGCGTGCTGTGATTGTCACAGGATTTCTGTCTTCAAATAGCCTTTTATTTCACGTAACACTTAAGGATTTTGTCCTCAAAAGTTTCGAGATAAAACAGTTGTTAATGTTTTTGACGTGTAAGTAAGTTTACTCCATAAATGACTTAACTACAGAGATTGTGGCCTAATAGCACTTTATTGCTCCTGCATTTCGACAAATGACCGGCTATCTATACTACTGTACCAAACAGATGTCCGCTTAATTGACATCCGTTTCCAGCGTAGCCTTGCATCAGAATTCTACACTCTGACCTCAGACGTCGTGTTTGTTTGCTGGATTAAACTCTAAGTCTTCTACGAGTTGTGTCACTGCTCTCAAGTGAGATAGTCATAAAACGCAGGATAGAAGAAAGCTGGTAGCATCACTCGTTCCTACTCCGTGTTCCGTCGTGTTTCAAATACCTGGCAGTATATCAAAGAGAGCTCGTAATTCAGAGATATTCACCAGATGTCAGCATGGCCAATAAATATGAAGCAGGTAAAGGATTATTTATTTACATTATATAGTCAATGTCATTCTACAAATAAAAGCAAAGCATAGCTAGAAGCCTTTTAATTAAATGCATGAATGTTTGATTGCTAGTGATAACAAACTTTATTATAATTACGACAGTCTGTTCATCGAAAACCATAACAAAAGATTATACAAATTTTTGTGGTAATTTTAAGTTTTTTTTGTTGTTGTAGATTAATGTAGTTGGGCATCAACGCACTTACTAAGAAAATTTTTAAGTTTAAACCAGAATTTTTTAAAATTGCATACGAAAATATATACATACTTCAAACATATACATAAAATAACGGAACACCAGAATTAAAAACAAAAAATACTTTATAACTTCTTAAGACTAAACTGTTGAACATAGTAAAAGTACATTCATATGGAAACTGATTTGATAAGTAAAATGCATTTTCTAGAAGTAGCAACCCGTAAGCAGTGACGCAGTGTGAAAAGTTTGCAGTGGAATGCGTAGTGAAACATAGAAAGTAAATACATTTATGAATATCCCCTGGCTTTACCGTTTTAAGGAGATTTATCTTTCCCGAGCAACAAATACAGCCAGTAGAAGAGCTTTACACAAAGCATCAGCACTGCATCACCAAACTATAGTACTATAAAGTTCAGCTTTCCACAATGTTAAGTCTTTTAAATCGGAAGTAGGCTTCCCTTTTTTATCGGCTCTAACTTATTGAATAAAGTTGACTGCAAAGGTTCATTAAATACGCTTAATATAACATTTTCAGAATCATCCAAATTTTTATATTCAGCAGAAAAGCAATGAAATGCCTTGGACAAATATTATTCGCACCTTGAATGGTGTATGCATTTCTCCTATCTCCCAAGTTGTAATGTCATGTAAGCAGGCTGTGTGGAGAGAGTATCTCGGCACCTCGCCTGCTGTTCGAACAATTAATAAGCAATCGCCACTATTCTGCCTACTAAACGCTTCCTTGAAAGTGAATTCGTGATTTTTTCTCTTAGTTTGTGAATAATTGTTGATTCCTCTATCTATTTATGCTATTTTAATTATTATTGATGACATTTCATTATTCAACAACGCATTGATTCAAAGAGAATACGTCACTGCTCGCCAACAAAAACTATATTGTAAACGTCGAAAGGATCTACCGGGTGATCCTTGACATTGATGGAGCAAAATGAAAATAAAAAGATGCCAAGCGTGTCAGGTACTGAGGGAAACACAAGAAGTCTAGTAGGTAACTTGGTTCCCCTACTTATTGATTAATGTAACATTTGATTAGAGAAGTTTAGAAGTTGCCATATTCTTGGGCCGTGGAGACGTTTTGGAATAAAGGAGACGTGATGACTTTAGGAGTAATTGGCGGTGTTGAAATGCACCAACACAAACTGAAGTGTAATTTTATTGCACATCTCATTGATCGGAATCTCTCCATAATGAGCTGCCAATACTCGTCATAAGAGGTTTCTCTGAGTAGCATTTCATTGACTCACGACAAATTACACTACTCAGTTATTAGACATTTTATCTTTGAACCGTCAAGTAATGTCAAGTTAGTTAATTGTTACAGTTTCTCTTACAAAGATTCTGAAACAGTCAACAACGCACCTTTAATATCTCCAGTTATTAGCATTCATTAAATTTATTCATTCTTGTACACATCCACGTTTACTCTGAGAAAAAGATCTCAGTTCAACACTGCAGCAGCTGTCAGTAATTCATTGAAGACCAAGATTCAATTTGGGACGGCATAGAAAGGTGCTTCACTAAGCTACTTACGTATCAAAAATCATAACAGAATGTATATTTTCATATCTTCTCTCTCTCGTTCTGCCCCCTGCTCTCTCTCTCTCTCTCTCTCTCTCTCTCTCTCTCTCTCTCTCTCTCTCTCTCTCTCCAAAATGTTAATTTTTATCGAATTTTTTTTTGTAATTTACGTCCTCCAACGTTAAATCATATCGGACGATGAATGGAATGGGTGAAATGATGCTCAAATGAACCCAGGGTCCATAGAGCTTAAGAGTTACCTGACATTCGTCTTTCAGGATAAGGGAAAACCCCGGAAAAACCTTACCCAGGTAACTCACCCTGACCGAGATTCGAACTCGGGACCTCTTGAACGTGAGGCAGACACGCTACCACCACGCTACCGAGGCGGGCTCGGAAAAAAGATTTCACATATTTAACGCATATGACACTTTATTCAGAGCTTTCCTATTTTAAGGACATTTATATGAGGATATTTATTTGCTAGAGAATATCCGACCCAGATGATATCCGTGGTCGCTAGAGCGTGTCTTCTGCCGCACATGGGGTCGCTGATTGTATTTCGGCCTTGGGCATGGGTGTTTATAAGGGTCCGGAAGTTTAGCCAAAAATTCGTGGTTAGTTGTGCACGAGGTATAGATCGTCAACTGAGTTCGTCATCAGAAACAGAGGTAAACAGAGAAACAGAGAGGAAAATGTGCCTTCAGCGTCTAGCGTTATTGCAGATAGACACAGTAGATTTTGTCATGATCTATAGAGCATGATGGTGGGATCAAGCATCCCCTTCTGGAAACTAAAAAACAGTTATTTCAAGCAGTTTTTGGAAAAATGCGCGGGAAAAATATTGCCATCGGAGTCCACAGTACGCAAGGAATACCTAAAGCTATGCTACGAAGATTTCAAGATGTATCACTATTCCAGAAGTCAGAATATGGAAATGGTAAAAGCGATCAGACTCACAGAGGAATTATCCATTGCGAAAGGTCGATTTGAAGACCATACTTCTACAAGTACATCAGAAACTAAGACGCATTATTCAGAAAAATATAGGGTATTCCACTCAGTGTAAAATTCGGAATGAACTACAAGGTTCTAGAGAAAATTGTAATGCATAAAAAGGAAACAGTAGCACCTCCTTTTGATTGAAATTTGCCTGGAGAACCGAGGAAACCTTCAAAATGTAATTATATTGTTGCTAACGATATCAAGGCATATGCACAGGCATAATGTATTATTGTCACAACGAATTAGCTTTTCATTTACTGTACACATTGTAAATATTAGTAGTTTTTTGTTTATATTCATATATCTGGAAGAGGTAAGTTTGTTTTGTATAATTTATGAATAAATGTGCAACATTTCCACTGTGTTCGTATTGTCAATACGTTTGCCCATGACCTTGGTTGCAGAATACGTAAGTACTCTCTCAACCCCCTCCCCTATGTTTACGTGACGCAGGTAGCATAGAACCCCGTCACTACTGTTTTGCTTTTTTGGCTAAACTTCCGGGCCCTAATGTTTATGTATAATATATTGTGTATATATGAAAAAAAAAAACAGTAAAGCTACGGAAGCGTAGAAGCGGCGAAAAAATGTATTTTACTTTTTTTATATAAAAATGTGATTTATTCAACTGGCAAAGGCGTAATGTCAATCATATCATCAGCAATGTTCTTTTACTGAAAGTCTCGCTGTCATTGTCCCTATTATCAACCTCGAGTTTCTTGTTTCAGTAATCCATTCCCTTTTCCAATAATTTTTCAATAATTTTCTTTTAGTGTTCTAGTTAAAAAAAACCGGCATTGATGGAATGCCTTCCTTATGAAATAATTTCAGGAAGTATGTGGTCCAATTTTCTGAAGCGCAATCAACCTGTACACGTACAAATAGGTCATTGCTGTAACAAACAATAAACAAATCACAATATGAAGGGATACAAAGTTATGTGTATATAATTTTAGATATCATTATGAAATACAGTCTCTTGTTAGCTCAATAATGACGAATCGGAATGAAAATATGAATAAAAATAACGACGATTTTAATTCCCTCTTCTTTCTGCTTGTCACAATATTAAATCGGGTTATAAATGATTTCTCGCACCTGCCGATGTGTGACACGTTGCTTTCCGGAAGATAAGATTTCATCTGAACAGAGTGTATACACACTGGACTTGCTGTGTATGTGCGACAAGCTGAGGTATAGTCGCGCTGTTCGAACGGTTACCATGGATTTATCTTTGGTAATAGATACCTCTCAGTTAACGCACTGATTACTCCACGTGGAGTAAACATTTATCTGTCATTTGTGAGTCCTGAGAATTCCGTTGGCTGAAGTGATGCGTTCATTGGTGCTTAGCACACGACCGGGAGGCGCATCAGTATCTTTCTCACTCTTACAAGAATAATCAGTGCGTTATCTTGTTAACAAAGATAAATCCATGGTAACCGTTCCAGCAGCGCGACTATAAATATCTGAGTTTGGAATTGTTCCCGGTACTCCTTCTCGCTTTACCATGCACTACATACAGACAAGACGCACCCAAATGTCTTCCACATACATAAGTAACTATACCACATACATGGATCTTTTTTTAAAAAATGTGGGAGTTTCAAATCATGTATTTCCAGTGAAATTTCGGTGTTACAGTTTTGACTGCAATACAATACCTCCTTCAGTTACCGCAGAAAATGCAATAAGTACACTTAAATTAGTATTACTCTTAGGATAAAAGATCAGTCAATTTAACGTGCGGTATATTTCATGAAGAAAGTACAGCAACGAGTAGGGTGAATACATTGCGAAGGACTAGAAGGAATAGTAACGGGGTACATTTAGTTACGTGGGAGGGACATTGGTTTTAGGGGATAAATGATCATTCAGAGATAACTTAATGATGTTGACTGGCAAAAATTGGAGTACCAGTGTGTTTTAAAATGCCACTTAACTTACTGTCAAGTTGATAGTAAGGGGTTGGGGGAAGGAGATGTTTGATTTATGTACCAAAGTACCAAAATACCAATTAGTGTGGTGAGATGGGTGTCGTAGGATAATTAGTAATTACGATAGGTACCTGACGTTACACAGTACTTGTACATCTGTAAATAACATATCCCGAAAACGATAACACGTTATATATATATATATATATATATATATACACACACACACACACACACACACACACACACACACACACACACACACACACACACACACACACACACACACACACACGGTGCTTTCCAAACGCGCGGCACGGCAAGCGATAACATTGAAGATACATGAAGATGGAGTACTGTGGAGTGAGATGGCGGGGGAAACCGGAGATCTCGGAGAAAACCTACCCCAATGCCATGTTTTCCACCACAAATCTCACATGCGGTCGCCTGGGATTGAACCCGTGTCGCCTCTGTGAAAGTCAAACGGCCTAACCACTCGGCCACGCCGCGGCCAATAGAACATGAGGATTTTCAAGAAATACCTCTAAGCAATTTCGCTTTACATAGAACATTTTTGGAATATTTTAATTTGCTCAAAACGGCTATATGAATTTTGGTTAAAATACCCAAATACCACATACATTAGATAGTTATATAGTAATAGTTATAAATTTTGTGGTAATAGTCGTTGAAATCCTCTTCATTTGGAAATAATTTGGCACAACTGGTTAAGTAAAGGAATATGCATATTAAGTACACAAGAAATGCATATTTATTTAAATCACAGTCATTTCATATAACTCTCTTGTAACGAATAATTGTTTAAATACTAAATGCAGCATTTAAATGGAATATCTTTCAAAGATTCGGCACGAATATTGTAAAGAAAATCTCACCCCCAAACTACACTTTGTATGGAAGATTATTTTTCTATATTTTATAGCTTCTCAAATATGGCTTCAACGCTCTAGATTAAAATACCATATACCGAACATATGTATATTATGAATAAAATGTGTATCTTGAATTTTCTGGGAAAATCTTGTGAAGGTCTCCCCTCGTTCGAAAGGAATTTTGTATAATTGGCAGATAAGTGATTAACGAAAATATACTTGTACTCCACAAAACGAGTAATTTATTTTAAATAAAGTTTATATTGTAAGCCATCAGATATTTATGATTTGTGATTCTTTTTCCGATATTTAGTTGTTTCTCATGGCTACATGGAAAGTACGTTTCTCTTCAACTTCCACCAACAGCTCATATCGGGCGATAAATGAAATGGGTGAAATGATGTTCAAATGCGCCAGGGTCCATAAAACTTAGAACTACTCTACGTTCATCTTTCAGGATAAGGGAAAACTCGGAAAAAGTTATCCACATGACTCACTCTGACCGAGATTTAGTTGTTTGCTGTTCATTATGTTACATTGCGTTGGTAGATCTAAGCACGATCGCAGGGTTTTCACTTTAATTTCAACATTTCATTTGTATTTAAGGCCACAAGTGAAAATCAACTTACTATTTTACTAAAATTACATTCAATCATATGTCTTATACTGTTATGTTATTATACAGGGCATTAAAAACTTTTATTGTTATAAGGTTATGGCTAAATATTTGGTTGTGGCCTGCTCAATGTTATGTATAATATTTTCAAATGGTAATTCCATTAACAAAAATCTCAATTCCAAACATCTCATTCAATTCACAAGCAAATGTGAAGATGCACATCTTTGACGTCCGTTTGCATGGACATCAGTATTTGAATCATTGGAAATACTGCTAAATAGCATTTTATGTAATGCTCAATATTTTGCTTTATTCTTTCTCAGAATTGTATGCTCAAATGCTACTAGCCAAAAACAAATTATTATAATGTATATTATTAAGTATAGAACTTCTTTTACACACGTTAAGCAATTTTTATTCAAATGGCAAGTACACATAAATACTGATTGAAAAACAAACCACTTGTAAATTATATCAAATTATATTTGTAAATAGTTAAGCTTGATTGTAAAGTTACATTTCACGAACTTCCATTGTTAACAGGTTTATATAAAAATTACGATGACCGTACAGCATTGTGATACAGCCCCTTGATAGTCCACTTCAACCGAATTTACATATTTTCATCACAAAAGAGCAGTATTATGCATTATGCTAACTGAAAATACCTACTGACGCAACCTAGTAATGCACAGTACTTAGAACAGGGGTGTCAATTCTGGCCTCAAAGCCATGCAGCAGGTCATTTGTCATGCCCAGGGCATAACGGGACAAGATGTTAGGAACCTGTTGTGATGCACACAGTGCTAGGTCTTCGTCGGAGAGTGCAAGTATGAGTCCTCCGGGCTCAGCTATTCCGTTTAGGTAGTTAAACCCGATTGGGAAAAACAATTTCTTTGCAGAAGTGTCGGCAGCGGTATACAGTTCTATTATGCGGTCAGTATATTGTGTTGGAAAAAATCGACATACAAAAACACTAAATTGAATTGGGGAGCATACATTGAGTTTGTTAAAGAGCGAGATACGATGGTAAAGCTGTTCAAAGTGAGTGAGTGAGTGGTGTTTAAGGGCCCGTCGACAACAAGGTCATTTGGGCCCCAAGTCAACACTAAAACCTAAAAACTATAAAAATTTAGTTAAAAAGGTAAAATGTAATAAAACCACTCAACTGTTAAAAGGACATAAAAACCATCTAAAATTTATAATTTAAAATCGCTAAAATTAACAAATATAAAACCCAGGTCACACTTGTATATTAAAACCAATCTCGGTAACATACCGCAGTGCCTTAATCACGGCCACTGGGTCATCCCCTAAAATACTGGGCAAGTTAGCTCCCAAGCCTATTGACTGCCGAACGCGGGCGTACTGCGGGCAATCAATCAGTACGTGCCGCACCGTGAGGCGTACTGCACACGGGGCACACACAGGGGCCGGTTCCCCTCTTAATAGATGGCCATGTGTCGCTCGTGTGTGCCCAATTCTCAGCCGGGTGAGTATCACCTCGGCTCGCCGGTTATCCCTGCAGGAAGTTAACCAGGGTTGTACGCTCTCCTTTATTCCCCGGAGTTGTGTGCCTTTCAAAGCTGTCCAGGATTGCTGCCAAGCAGATAGGAGCTGGCGACGGAAAAAACGTTGCACATCCTGGTATGGCACCTTAGTTGTTAAACTCCGGGGCAAACGACAAGCGGACTTAGCAGCCGCGTCCGCCTCCTCGTTCCCGGAAATGCCCACATGTCCTGGGATCCAAGTGAAAACAAAATGGTATCCGCGACTGAGCATTTGCGAGATCTGGGCCTGTATTTTTACAACAAGGGTGTGAGCGGCAGTGTGCTGTTGCAAGGCCTGAAGAGCACTCAGAGAGTCAGTGCAGACAATAAAAGAGCCAGGAGCTAACTTGCAAATAAAAAGGAGCATATAAAAGATGGCATATAGCTCTGCTGAGAAGACCGAAGTGGAGTCCAGAAGTCGAAATTTATGAGCCTCACCGTTAATGAAAAACGCGCAACCCGTTGTGCTACCTAGCTGAGAACCGTCCGTAAAGACCGGAACATATTTAGGGTAACGGCCCAGTAGTTCGGCAAAAAGTTGTTGGAACACCGAATGTGGAGTAGCGAGTTTAGAGTTGCTGGAAAGAGCGAGATCGAACCGCGCACGATCCAGTTGCCAAGCAGGATAAGGGCTGATGGACGACCTCTCCACGCGAGGCATTCGGAGGCCATGGGAATGTAGGAGATCCTGAAATCTTATTCCCATGGGGCGTGTCCGAGAACCAGGGCGCGTATAACGGTGGACTAAATCTGGACACAGAACTGGTTTAAAACAAGGATGATTGGGATAACTTGCCAACTTCGAGACGTATGAGCAGAGTAACAGCGAGCGACGAATATGGAGTGGAGGTTCTCCCGAGTCTGCATACAGGCAGTCGACTCGACTGGTGCGGAAAGCTCCTGTGGCAAGACGGATGCCAGTGTGATGCACGGTGTCTAAAAGGCGAAGTTTAGAGGCGGTCGCTGCGCCATAAATAAAACTGCCATAGTCCAGCTTGGACCGAACCAGAGAGCGGTACAGCCTCAACATTACCGTGCGATCGCCCCCCCCCCAAGATGCTCCAGATAATACCTTCAGCACCCGAAGAGAACGATCGCAAGAGGCTCGAAGGTGACGAATGTGGTGCTCCCAATTGAGTTGTCGAGCTGTTCAAAGTGGTTACAATGGGTACAAGTATAACCATCAATCATAGTTGAGAGTGTAAATGTACGAGTAATAAAATATACAGTAAAATTATGCTGCAGTGAAATGTATTCCATGTGTATAACAGATCCCCGTGTTTCCAGGCTTGCAAGAGGAAAGTCTAACGTTTAAAGTGCACCGTGATGGTAGCAAAATTTGCAGGTGTAGCTGAGAAGCGAGGGTAACTAAAGCTGGGTGGACCCTAATGCCTGGGAATCGGTCAGACCAGTACAGAGAGAGGATTTGCCCTCCGCGTATTAGACAATCTTAATACATTCAGTTCATATGCTTTAATCCATTATTACTAATAGTCACAAATATGCACATCACTGAAGGTTAACGGTACATTGGCCCCGCAAAGTGTAGAGACTGGCGCGATCCAGAACACGTTTGGTCTGTATTTAGATTATTTACATCCAAATCAGGAGTATCTATTCTCAAAGCCCCAAAAGCCGCCCAGGCAAAACCACTGTGCTAAAATACCTTTAAGGAAAACAAAACAAAATAGCCCCCATAAACTCAGGAAGCGCGCACTCTGGAGACCAGCACACTCCCCCGAGCCTAAACCAGCGAAGTCAGGCAGATATCGAGTGCGCCTAAAGCGCTGTGTGTGTCGGACGTGCAACTAATAGAATACGTAAGGCACAATCTGGTGAATGCTTACTAACTTAGCGTAAACAAAGGTAACTATAGAGATACCTATATATGCGACCAGCACAATCACACCGCTCCCCCTTTTGTACACCTCCTCACTACGGAAAAAGAAATCGAACAGTGAAAGCATATAAGTAAACGGGTGAAGGGACACCTCCAAAACGCACCGTGTAACACATGGTCTTCTGTCACTGTGGGACTATTTTCAAAAACTTCACTGGCACTGAACACCACTCGTGTATAGGTCAGAGAGCTACTAGGGAGAGTTAGTTCACTAACACCAAGACGACATTTGCTTAAGTACATTGAAGCGTTCCACGGCGAAACTTTACTATGATGGAAACTTCGGGTCCTAGAAGGCTCACAGAAAAAGGACACCAATCACCTCGTTGGGACTGCCGAGTAGATGAAGGGACTCTGGTAGATTAAGTCCAGTGAGGAGGCCCTTCTGGCAACTGAACTGAGTGGGTAAGCCGTAACTCGATAGCGACCTGCCACTCTGATCCCAGAACACCATACATGCATCTCAGAGCTTGCAGAATCCTCTAGTCCCGCAGATCATGCCGTAGTGGTCGCGACTGATAGGAAGAAACGTAGTGAGGCTAAAATAAAATAAAATAACAACCAGCAGAAAACGAGCCAAACTGTTTTGAAAATACAAGATAAACGTTTACCATTGAGATAAATGAAGGGGCTTCAACAATTAAATATAGTAACAAGTATGTATCAATTACAATACCTTTAAAATTATGGGCCAAGGGCCATAAACTAACTTGGAACATCTTAATATAAAACTCTTCTTTGTATTTTAAATTGAATAATAAGTGTAACAGTACAAATAAAACAAAATTGGCAAGAAAACACAACGACATAGACAACACCTAACACAAAGTAACAGAACACATGCACACATAAGCCGAAACACAGAAACAAAGTGCGAAGGTGAGACGACCAGTACTAACATAGGGAACGCCGGGAGAGGTATACTTCCTGCGGGACGCTGAGCGCACGCCAGCTAGACTCGAAACGAATTCCTATGCCATAACAAACAGAAAAGCAAAACAACAAATCACAAATAATGTACACAACTGAAAACGCCATTTCTTACAGAAATATAAATTATCACCCAAAGGGTTTCAATTGAGTGATCTGTGCTCGTTTCTCTCTCCCAGTGCGGACATCTCTTAATTTCACGGAAACATTCTTATAAATATCGATGATTTCATAAAGGCCAGCGTATAGTAGGGCTAGCTTTGCCGCATAGGAGTGACGTGTTTGAGTGAACATTTGCATAATACTTCCTGGCCAACAGCAAAAAGTAAAGGTCGTTTGTTAGCTCATACCGCTGCTTAACCTGGGCATGCGACTTTTTTAAATTACGAAAGGCAGTCTGCTACGATTTAGGGATCTCTACCGGAGTTGCCTTCTGTGGGAGCAAATCATCGAGGTGCCAAAGGTTACACAAAGGCGAATTAGGGATAAAGACTAACATGAGTTGATATGGTATGGTTTGGTGTCACTCCATGACCTTCGGAATTAAGCGCTGGTTGCAAACAAGCTAAATTGGGATCCCAATTGTTATGGTTATGATATATGCATTAAGAGCGGACTTCAAATTCTTATTGAAGATGGCCGAGCATAATACGGTGCGGTAGTAAAATCCTTAATTCCCACATGCGAAACAAAAGTTGCGATATTCTGCTGAAGTAAATTGTGTGTCATTATCCGACACCAAATACCGTGAAGTTCCAAAGGACGCTAAGATGGAGAGTAATTACTCAACACGCTATTGCATTATGGAACGCATTTAGCCACAAGAATTTACTAAAGGAATCGACTACCCTAGAGCATGTGTATTTCCGTGAACTGATGAGGGAAATAGCCTCTTGAAATAAACGTAAAGCTTCTCCATTTGTTTAGTGTCCAACTCCGACGCTAAGCCTTTCTACATTGTACATTGAGCTGGCTTGGAAATGGCGCATACACGACAGGAGTTCACTCTGGTGATTATATCCTTGTTCATTCCATGCCAAGTAAACTGTTCACGTATTTTATATTTGGTTTTAGCTATTCCTAAATGACCTCCCACAGCTAAATCATGGCAGTACTCGAAAATAATAGGGATTAAAATTAGCGGTAAAAGTAAGAAGTGCGCGTTAACAAAACACCGTCTTTCACACGAGTGTGTCTACCTCTTCGCCTTTTTAAGCTTGGAAATAATTTCCTTCTGTTTAGGGTTTCGTCGCTGATCTCCGATACTAGAATATAATTCGGGAAATGAAGTGTAAACATCAAGGTCTGCTTGGGAAAGTGGGCGGCAGTAGCGACAAAACACAAGTTAAAGCATCGATTATGCAATTACCTACGCTTTTGAGAGTACAGGGGTAAATTTAAAGCCAGATAGCCTCACGCCCCAGCAGGTTAACCTATCCATCGATCTAGAGGTACCAAGAAACAATGTGAGAGCTTGGTTGTCGCATTCCATGGTAAATTCGACGTGTTTCAGGTACTGGCGGCACTTTTCTAAGCCAAACAAAACCGCTAGTCTCGAGCTCATACACGAATATTTCCGCTAGGCATCATTCAAAGTTCTAGAGCTATAATAAATAGGGTGATGAGCTGAAGGAAATCCCTAAGCACTACTGCAGCTAGGGCTCCCTTGCTACCGTCTGTCTGCAAAACAAACCACAAACCAAAATCCGCAAAGGCAAGAATGCTAGCTTCTTTTAAATCTTCGAAGGCAGGTTGTTGCTTTTTTGTCCATAGAAGTGGAACATATTTCCGCCGTAGCCGATTAAGCAGACTTGAGCTCTGCTCTAACTGCATGATGGGTGTGAATTTGCTAAAGTTTCGACAAAATTTTTACGTTCTTGGGCGGGGGAAACTCTCTAATAGGTTTAGTCCTGTCAGAGTCAATTGTAATGCCAGCAGCAGATACTTTGTGATATATAGGTAGAAATGAAATTTTAGTAGCGGCGAACACACTCTTCTTTCTTAAGGCTCCAACCGCCAGTTCAAAACATGTAAACACCTCCCGCAAATGATTACAATGGCGTTAAAAATCCGAGTAGTAATTACAGCATCAAGATAATTATAAACACACTTACAGTTCATATCAGAGAACAGATTACCTAGCAATCCAGTTAAGTCCTAATCTCCGGTAGCAACTCAGTAGGGCACCCTTTGAAATTCGTACAAACGCCCTGGTGTTGCAAATGCAGTTACGCGTTTAGACGATTCTGTTAATGGGTTCTGGAAATAAGCGTTATTTAAGTCTAAAGTAGCAAAGACATTAGCTCTCTAAAGTATCGAGCAGTGGTATGAAAGTGGGTAGTCAGTTGAGATTCTATGAATTTTCCTATTTAAAAATGTAATCTACAATTGGTCTGAAATCAGCGTCACCTTTGGAACTAGGAAAATGGAGCTATTATAGGAAGAAATGAATGGACGAATGTCCTCTAAAATATATGCGACCTTTTCTTTCAGTGTGGCCATTTTCGGAGGAGTGAGTTTTATCGGCGTATTATCCGAAAGCTCTATTCTAAATTAAATTATTAACCCTAGGTTTCTCAGAAAACAATTTCTAGTGTTGCAAAGAAAGTATTTCCAGTTTCTGGGCTTGGTCCGAAGTCAAATGGGAAAAGTTGCCCCTCCCACACTCAGCTCTGAAACCGAACTCCGGGGCCCCTCCGACGATTTAACTTGTACCAGGCGCTTCGGATGGAATGGAATCTTCGCACGTGAAGCAAAGTCAAAAGGTATTTCACGCTCCGCAAAATCGAAACGCAACCCTACCGGAGCCATGAAATCCGCACCATAAATGGGATTATGGGGCAAACCAGATAAAATAAAGATGTTATCACCTAAAACGTGGAAAATGTACGGTTAAGAAGCAACCTAGAGTTTACTTCAAAACACTGCCCATTCACAGAAATACACTGCAATGGATGAGCCTGAACCTCAGGTACAAATTCACATAGTACGCCTTTGAAAAATGTTTCCTGAATTAGACAACAAGCACTGTCAGAATCCAATAACGTGCTAACCGGCACTTTTCCTATGGCATGTACCAACGGCAAACAAACAAACCCCTGTACCTGCCCAAAAATCCTGGCGTCAAGTGGGACGGCATGGCAAAGGCGTACTTCGAGTAGACTTACTCTTGTCGGGACGATAACCACGCGGCAAAGGACAATACTTAACTACGTGTCCCTACTTACTACACCTGTGATAGGAACTACTATGCGGAACGGCACTTGGCTGAAACACGTTCCACTTTTACAATGCATGGGTGGCTGTGAAACCAGTGGAGGAAACCAGAGAGTAGCCACTCTCCGCGTTTTATCTGCCACGCACTGTTCGACCAGTAGTGGCATAAGAAAATTCAATTCAACAAAGTTCGTGAGCCGAGTAGCAAAAGCTAAGGACCAGCGTATATCGGGATTCAATTCTGACTGTCACGTCTCATATTTGCTGACCCGACCGGGAAGCAATAACACCCGCGCAAACAGTTTAACTCAGCTCATATATTCAAAAAATGGCTCGTTCATTGCCTGAAGTTTGAAATAACTATGTTGAACTAAGGCTGACTGCGCGCTACCAGGAATAAAACATCGCAAAACTTGCTCGTGAGATGCTCGTAATAGGCGTGTGTATTCTTTCACCTTGTAAAGAGTATTTAGAATAATGCCTTTGGGTTTAGTTGCGATTACTTCCAGAAATGGTGTATCTGGCACATTCAACACATGTGCTATTTCGTCAGCGGTTTGCACGTCGGTCACTTCAAAATCCGCGCACGATTCCACAAACCTCTTTAGCGGAAGCAATAGTTTCAGCCATGGGTAGGACATTTGGCTGCTTGGGCACAGTAATCTAAGAATGTAACCACGTGCATAATTTGTTGGAACGCCAGAAATTTATCACGCAACTGTGATGAAATCATACAAAATGTGATATTAGGAAAGTATTTAGCAAAATATGTATGTAGTGCGTTAAATGCACCGAAAACCTTCTAACTTACTATTTTAGGCAGCCCCACACTTGATTCTGAATCGGGAAGAAGTTCAAAATCAACTAAAGCCTTCTCACATTCTACTGGCGGGTCCTTTACTTTCGCATGATCTGTACATAATTTTAAAATAGCATTGTTTTTTAGTCGGCGAAAGTCATCGAAATGGTTGCAACGTCCGCAGACGAATTTGGAATGCCACCACGTACAGCGAATTGAAATAGGAACTCGCTCTTAAGTAAAAAGGCCGCATGCACCACCGTGGTCATGTTATACGAATGCCCAGCCCTTTCTGTACTTATTGAAATCAACCCATCTGTGCTACTAGACCTTAGCACCATAATGGTAGCAAAATTCACAGGTTAAGCTGAGAGGCGAGGGAAACTAAGTGGGCGGCACCTAATGCCTTGGAATCGGTCAGACGAATACAGAGTAAGGATTTGCCCTCCAAGTATTAATCAATACCTAATACATTCATTTCAGATACTTTAATTCACTCTTGCTAATAATCACAAATATGCCCATTACGCAAGGTTAACAATACATTGCCCATATACAGTTTCGACGTTGGCGTGATCCAGAATACGTTTGATTCGTATTTACATTACCCCAAAATCAGGCATGTCTGTTCTCAAAACACCAAAAGCCGCCCAGGCCAAGCCACAGTGCGCAAATATCGTTAAGGAAAACCGAAAACAAAATAGCTACTACGAACTCACCAAGCTCCGGTGTCGCTCCTAGTAGATCAACATACTCCCCCGAGTCTAGACCAAAAAGTGTGAAGCAGGCAACCACAGCGGCTCAAGCGCTGTGAGTGTCAGACATTGCAACTAATAGAATACGTAAGACAGTCTGGCGAGTGCTTACAAACTTAACATAAAGATAGCTCTAAAGATATATGTGCGATTAACGTAAAAGTAACTGTTTCAATTATCTGATTAGTTTTGAATTTATATTTTTACTGTCACCATTTGCAGTGACAATTAACAGAGCTTCCCTAGTAACTGAAAACATACACATTATGAACTGTCAAATTGGATGTGATCAAGCTTACTAACACTACGAAGTTAGAGCCCCATTTTGAATAAAAGTAAATTGCACTCGCATTACTTATTTTAGAAACATCCGTTTTTATTTAAGGGAAGTTTGAAATATGGTTTTCCCAATTTCGTCAAATTAAATAAATTAAACAAGAATAGAATGATAATGAAGACAATCTATGATTTTTATTTCACGTGGCAACATTATTCAGTTCATTAAAACATGCAATAGACGCTATGCTCGTATTATCTTTAAAGATCCAATAAATCCTAAGGTTACTATGTTTTAAGAGATTAATGCTGTTTTCTCCCTTCCTTTCTTTCTCAGAATTTTCACGCCTATAATATACTCCTTGCCAAAAAAACTTTTAAGGGATTGTTTTGAAAACAGTAGGACATCATTTTATTAATATAAACATCTGACATTGCAAGTATTTTATATAACTTTGGTAATAATGCAGATTTTCATATTCAGTTGATGATGAAGACTTTAGAGGAAATTAAAATCCTAAATGAACGCTTTAAAATGTTTTAATATACTAAAGCACCTATTGCTATAAAATTATAATCCAAAGGAATAATACATTTTATATGTGTAAAATATCAAGAGTACGAAATTTCATGACAAACGTTAATAGCATTGTAACGCAAGTAGTAAGTTTTATTCGGACAATTTTAAAAATCAATTAAAAGGTTTGGGAAGCTGGAGTCAGACTGAAAAATTCAATGCCACTGCTGGGATTTGAATTTCGAATCTGCGTATGTCCGGCTGGGTTGTTCTAACCACTGTGCTACCATGACAAACAGCCCGCACATCATTAAATACTCCAACTGCCTGAAATTTTTTGTGGTAAATTACAAGGTGATATCCTATGAGATAACACATATTAATGATGATTTACAGTATTGTAATATAATTGTATGTAAAGTAAGGCGTAAGATTGTAATTTTTATATCATTGAGATTGAGTTCAAAATTTAGGTAAAAAAGACCTAAATGTTATTAAGAGACGAGAAGAACATAAAGAGTTTAATAAATCCCATGTTATTTTATTTATATTCAAATAATTAGTAAATATTCTCTTATTTGCTTAGTTCCAAAATCTACAATATCCACTACTGGGATAACAGGATTTCCAAGCTGCCATACTGCTTATATATATCTGATACACGTATATAATATAAAAACCACCGTTATTAATACTGTGTAAACATGCTTTCATTATTTATTTGTTTTAATATTTGATCTTGACCTTTTTACGTCCCGGATAACTAAGTCGTAAAGCGTCTCTCTTTAGAAAGCATATAAGACCGTAAATGGTTGTGCTTCACGGTTTGAGAACCGCTAACTTAAAGGCAAAAGACGGTTTAATGCTCTGTATAAGGTGGGACAAATCATCGGGAAGTTGCAGTAATATTTCACTGTTTTAATGAACTGATCTATGTAAAGTATGTTCTATTTGTGGCTGAAACACTGTTCTCTTCTTACATCAAAATGTATCTATATATCCTCCTGTTAGTGCGAAGCAATTCTGACGGAAAACATTACATAAGGGATACACAATTGAATGTTTTACCTATGGACTCAGCTAAGCTCAGGTAAAAACAGAAGGTTGATAACGCTGCTACCATGCCTGACGTCGTTCCGTTTACGCGCTGCGTTGACCCAGTTGTGCTCTAAACTACGTGTAACTTGACACAACAGCACTAAGAACGAAGAGCACAGTGAACTGTAACGTTACTATCTATGCAGTCTATCCCTTGGTCGCCTAACCATTTACCTCCACTTTCTCAGCATCTCAATCGCTGATTAGAATAGACAAGTTGTATTAGTGCTTAATATATAAGCGTTAATTCATGCTTATAATAATTATAATAATCAACCCCTGTAAAGGCATCTGGAGTTACATTAACAAAAAAAATAATAGTAATAATAATAATAATAATAATAATAATAATAATAATAATAATAATAATAATAATAATAATAATAATAATAATAATAATAATAATAATAATAATAATAATAATAATAATAATAATAATAATAATAATAATAATAATAATAATAATAATAATAATAATAATAATAATAATAATAATAATAATAATAATAATAATAATAATAATAATAATAATAATAATAATAATAATAATAATAATAATAATAATAATAATAATAATAATAATAATAATAATAATAATAATAATAATAATAATAATAATAATAATAATAATAATAATAATAATAATAATAATAATAATAATAATAATAATAATAATAATAATAATAATAATAATAATAATAATAATAATAATAATAATAATAATAATAATAATAATAATAATAATAATAATAATAATAATAATAATAATAATAATAATAATAATAATAATAATAATAATAATAATAATAATAATAATAATAATAATAATAATAATAATAATAATAATAATAATAATAATAATAATAATAATAATATGAAATAGTAGTGAACATGATATGAATCACACCTAGAAGCGAATTGAAAAGTTTTTATTAAGTAAGTTTTTAAGGCAAACTTAAACATTCTAAACGTAAAAATTAAATTCGATAAAAGCAGATGGGTAATAATAATTCTCAAAATGGAAAATAGACTACTAAAAGGCACTGGTACCAGACACTTAGTACATATTCAGCTCGGCCGTCCAAACATATTCACTAAATCAAATGAACAAAGCAGGAGGTGAAAGACGTTAGGAGGTAGAGTCATAAGTACTAACTCACACTGCACTGATTTTGAACTATGTGTAAAGTAAAACGCTGATAAATGAAAAACATTAGATCTCATCAAAAAGCTAACTGTAATCCATATTGTTCATTGCTGTTGCTGACGACTTAATACTTTTCTCAAAAGGAGATATTTATAGTGACGTTGAGGCAGAAAATTATTCAACATCAAAAAATGGAGCTATTGTTGGAAAACAACAAAAGCATATTCATTGAATCCAATCGCATAGTCTCATGTAAACGCAGGAATATAAGTAAATACAAGAAAATTATAAAACAATGACGTGAAATAAGAATGTCTTAAAATAGCAAAAGGCATAAAATGACCAAAGGCCTAATAAACATGCATTTTCAAAGTCCAGGGCTTAGGTATCCGGTACCTGTGTTCGAATCCATCAATTAAAAGAAGACATTTACTAACGAATAATAAGATTCATGTAACTCTTACGTATCTGTTCGCGCGCGCCACAAACACACACACACACACACACACACACACACACACACACACACACACACACACACACACACACACACACACACACACACACATACACACACCACTTACAGGGTTGGGGCATATGTAATTATACAGTAATAACGCATTATATATACACGAATGCAAAGAAAATCACTGCAATACAAACAATAACAAAAATACTAACATACTAACATTGGCGTATAACTATAAAACTGCAACGCCGGATTGATTGATCTGTTCCTCAACTGCCCAATTTTAGATGTAACATCATACGACTCAAAGATCTTCGTGAGAGTGCAGTTCCATGCTTGCTCTTTGCTTTGATTTTTGAGGATTTTGGACAAACATCTGAGCAACTACAGTACGGCTGCTGGATCTCCGGTCCTGACTTTTGCGATGCAAGAGGTTAATAGTACCAACATACAGTAATGAGTAATTGAAAACATATCCTCAAAATTATCTTTGGAATGAAAGTATAGAACTATATTAGCTTTAAAACATTGAAATCCAACTTGCAATTTCATTATCATGCAAGATATTCATTACATCACTGTATTCGAATATTTCTTTCACACCTTTTACTCGCGCTAACTGCTTCTGTTGGTAGTACTGGTAGTCTCTACATCCGGTGTCGTGGTCAGGAAGTTAAAACTGTCTGCTAGCGCCAATCAGCATTGTCGCTGCTAGGCGTGGCTTCCGAATACAAAATCGTGTTGCCAGTTTAATTTTGCCTGGACTACGTGGCTTTAGTTGCTTGCGCTGGTGGTTTCTTTTCAATTTTGTACGTACGTGAATTCCGATTTTTAGTGTCCGTAAGCCCTATTATTATAGCTATTATAATAATATGGCTACTGGTTCCTGAAATATGTAAATGCGTGAAATATTTAAAATACACATGTTTCTCTGCTTGAAATTCCCGCTAAAGAACTGGCAAAGGTCCGCTTACCCCTCTCGAGAAATGTCAGAGTCGGAGAACAGCTGGCCAAACAGTAGCATTTTATTTTCATGATTTGTAACGATGACTAGTCCACTTTTTGGTGCATTACCGACAGACCCTGTCTGAAGAAATTTGTAGCGTAGCCTGTAAATTGTGAGCCTGGATGGAGGAGTTTTTTTTTTTTTTTTTTTTTTTTTTTTTTTTTTTTTTTTAAATTTACGTCCTCCAACGTTAAGTCATATCGGACGATGAGTGGAATGGATGGAATGATGCTCAAATGAGCCCAGGGTCCATGGAGCTTAGAGTTACACGAAATTCGTCTTTCAGGATAAGGGAGAACCCCGGAAAACCCCTTATCCAGGTAACTCACGCTGACCGAGATTCGAACTCGGGACCTGTTGAACGTGAGGCAGACATGTTACCGAGGCGGGCATGGAGGAGGTGTTTCAGAATTTTCACGTGTCTCCTGAGTCCGTTCACAATTTCTTGCCTTCCAGTAATGTTCCAAAATCCAGATTGGCTGATCTTTAGTTAAATTAACCATCATTCTGACACAAGATTGAAAATAATAAAAAAATGCAAAAGACACACTCAACAATGATGCGAAATTTAATAATTCAATAACTAGACATACAAATCAAAATTACTCATCTTAATCCATCAATTTTACTAATTACACAACTGTATACATACATATGTCCATCCTTGTATATTGTCGTTTACATTTGTCCTGTACAGCGAAACAGAAATTTACACAGAAAGAAAAGTATCTAAAGAATTTCTGCCACACTGAATCGGTTTGCATTGGTTCCAGCTAGTTACAGCTGCGCTGCCATCGCATGCTCCATTAATAAGCTGTATTGCGAATCGTATAAATAGCTTCAATTGCAAAATGAGAGCAGTATATCATTCCACTAAATTATCTCTGTGTTCGTTAAAAAGATATTGCATTTCTTTAACTAGACTTGAACTGCCTGGTACAAACTTTTAGAAAAATAAGTATTCCTCTGATCGATGTACATAAACAAAGCTAAAGACACGAACAGAAAGTTTCTGCAAAATGTGATCGATCAAAACAGATTTAATTGGGGTGTTTAGAACAATAAGGGCTGAAGAAAAATATAATGTAATTATTCAACTTGACATGCATTACGTTTGTTTCTGATATTATGTAGATCATAATTGTGTTACAATGCAGTAGCAATGTACAGATAAATGAACATTTAACATATGCTTTGTGTAAAACCAGTTGCCACAGTTTTTCTGTGTAATTTATGGTAGGTACTTCATGTTCATCCTTGTTTGCTTATTAATGTTCAGATAAGGTCAAGAAATACAGTAACCTGAACAACCTCTTTAACTAAAAGTAATTGCTAGAAATGGTAAGTAGCCATAAAATAATATATACCTAGATATCCCTTACGAGGTGCCAGAAACCTTCGTTTACAGCATTTCACAGGTGATAAAGACTTGATAATACATAACCAAGGTGGTCTTAAACGGTACCTTCCTCGAGTGCATGATGTTACGGAAGTTCTTCAACGACGTTTCTGAGATTGCGGGTTCAAACCCGGCGGAGGGTGATGGATATTTTTCGGACGTAAACATCCTTATAATGCTTTCTTTAGGAAGGGAAGTAAAATCAGTGGTTCCTGTCGTAGATTTATGTTACGTACAAGAACCTCAAGCCTGATAAAGAGGCGTCTGGGCAAAATTAAACAGCCTTTCACGCCCAATATAGAATTGGACGCTAAGAACCACATCAATCAGTTAGAGAGAGAGAGAGAGAGAGAGAGAGAGAGAGAGAGAGAGAGAGAGAGAGAGAGAGAGAGAGAGAGAGAGAGAGAGAGAGTCTAAAAACAAAATATCAACGTTTTACAGCGTTTCTGAAGCGATAGAGCATGTAAGAAACAAATAGTATGTTTTTCCGTAATTGACAAAAACACATAAGCGCCAGTTAAAGGTATGTGCTCCGCTCTCGTTTACACCATGCGAACAAATGCAATGTAGAATGTGACTGTACTGTAGCAGGACTCATTTGGATATATGTAATCTTTGTATCGGTAGAGTGTAAATTTGTATCTTGGGGACTCACTATAGGGTTAACAATAAGGTAGGCCAAAAATTTGAGAAAACGTTTCTTGTGGACAAAGGATGTGGACATATTATACAACCATTAGATCCTGAAACTATTTATTTTCTGTTTAGTGCACATTTTCTACAGCTGAACTCCATACAACACTCAATGACAGGGGGAACTCCATCTTGTATTAACTAAGTGCCGGTGCCTAACAAGCATAGTGTGGCACAACGACAACAACGGTGAAATACATCATCTCCACCCAATTTAACCAGATGTAAAAGCGAATGTTTACTACTGCACTATTTTTTATAATTAATACTAAATGCATTACATTCATACAACTAAGTAAGAACTTATCTAGCAGCTTCACGCTCATAATTAAATTACTGTTTGGCAGTAATTTATTCCAATGAGTAAATTCTGCTATTTGCCCTTTTCATGCAAAACACACATCACTGTCCTCTTTAATATTCTTGATACAGCACTGGTATCCAGTAATTGAAGCACAACAGAGTTTGAATGGCTGTGAAGTCGCTTTTTATACTCTATTGCAATAGTTCTTATTTCTTAACCGAGAGTGTCCATTTTTAAATCCTTAAGGATGTTGTCATTCCTTATGTACCATGGTGCATTAACAATATCACGTAGTACTTTGTTTTGAAAGTTTTGTGTAATTTTAATATTAGATTTCTTGGCGCAGCCTCAGATCTGCAAGCCATACATCTGAATTGGTTTTAATATCTGCTTATACAACAATATTGGCTATTAGAAAGACATTATCAAATGTGTATTAAACCACTGTTTTGTTGTGGGGTTATGACCACAACTACGCATTACACATCTGACCCTTTAGCAGAGTGTAGAAATGGTGCTACACCAGGGAAAGAACTTCTGGACCTATGTTCATATAATATTTTAACCTCTATATGCAAGAAATGTTTTCCGAAAGCTTTGAGACACCTTTTTCTTACATCCTGTATAATTGACTGAAATATAATATCTAAGCGTTAACACTATATTTTGCTTACTGCGATTTTGTTACAAGAACATAAGGAAAATGTCCCGTGATCAGCAGCCTATGTTAAACGAACCTCTTTTGTCATTTCTATGTAGAGAATGTTGAATTCGGAGGACGTAGCACCTATATACATGTACATAAAAGTCGGCGCATGTGTGTGCAAATGTTTGTTAACCTTCTAAACCATTGAACCTATTTCGGTTAAACTTGGTACAAATATCCTTTGAGAGGCTGCGCCGTGGCTGAATGGTTAGACCGCTTGGCTCTCATCAAAGCGGCCGGGTTCGATCCCAGGTGACCACAAAGTGAAATTTGTCGTGGACAAATGGGGAGGGTTTTCTCCGGCATCTCTGGTTTCCCCGCTATCTCATTTCACCGGTCCTCCATCTTCATCCCATATATCATCAGTGTCACTGCCTGCGGTGCCATATGTAATAAAAAACGGGGGCTAAGCTCTGCACATTTAATTTTAAATAAGCTTTGACAGAAGGCAAAAATTTATGTATAGCTTAGAATTCGAAATTCCACACTATTTTACTGAATGATTTTAAATCAATTCCAGATAACCCACCAGATAATTCCAGATAATTCAACTTCGAACACAGAACCACCGAGGCGGGCTAAGAGGTAGTTTAGTGTAGTTTATTTTCAATCATACAATATACACAGTTGGTGTTATTGAAGATCACGTCAAAAGCAATTATAATGGATAAGATACAACTGTCTTTTTGGGTGTAAAAATGTTTATTTATATTTGATAAAGCATATAAATTATTTCTGAAGATGAAGGAAATAACCCACCAAGATAAGTGCGCACTGAATACTACTCACTTTATATTGAAATATTTCGAAGCGTGAGGTAGCACGGGAAATGTTGAATCGCATTCCTATTGGTTTGTTTTGACTTACTGCCTCCTCCCCCTTACTGAACTGTGGCAGCTAAAGCACAATAAATAAACTCCCACTTATGACATAGCTACACTTAACCTGTTTCATCGGTATAGAAATTTCGCCCTCTGTTTAACGTTCACATGGTAGGTTTTACCTCTATTAAACATGTTGTAATGGGATTTCGAAACGTTTATACGCTGTGAATGATTGTTTAAGCACTGTTACCCAGAATGAGTGCATGTATAAATGAACTACATTCACCTTAATTTATGATGGCGGGTTTAACCTAAGCTACAGTATGGTATGGTACTAGTCGGGAGACACCATTCCAAGTGACACCACCTACCAGCGCTATCCGTTTCTGATTGGAGCGTAAAGTTTGCAGATTATATGATATTATCACGTGGCCTCCACCAAAACTCCAAAAAGCTTCCGTAATGGACAGTGGCCGTGTAGGTCTACATGCTTAATCATGACTAGAGTAATTACTTGACACAAATATTCAGTAATATGTAAACACGATGTCATATAATAGCCTGAAAATAAATTGGAAATGTCATATCCATCTTAAATAACAAAGTGTGGAACAACGGCAACGTTTCAAGTAGATCATGATAGTCAAGGGTTTATCAGAAGGGTGACTACAGGTTGTGATTTCCATATGCACTTCAACCGGAATAAATACGGCTAAAGGATATCACATTTGAACTGTACCCGGAGGCTAAGGTACAATTACACAACTTACTTGGATAATTTAAAAGCTTTAATAAATCTCTTATTCACACTGACAATTATACTTAACTTAAACTGCCTCGAAGTGCACATTAAAAACTTAACTCTAACACCTGCCATTACAAGATTTTGAACTGCACTCGGGAGCTAAGACAGTTATAATCACCCTGCGCGCGCTATGAAAGGAGAACCCCGACTGCCTTGTCTCGTCAGCCCAGAGAGCCGTGGAGCCGTCCGAGAGAGGAAACTAAGCGACCTTCACAAGCTCACACGGAGAAAAGGGAAACACAAAAACTGAGGCACACGCCTCGTAAGGGAATGGTACAACCAGCACACATTGACGAATAAACGAAAAGCAAATGGCGAAGTATTGTTCTAAGCAATAGCGAGAGTTGCCATCAGCTCTCGATAAGCATTCACCTGTCTCGCTTAAAGGTCGCTGCTGAAGAGTGTTCCAGTAATTTGTTAACTAGACGAGATGCCAGAGTTTTTCTTATCTTGAATGCTGTAATATGCTATTGTAATGCAGCAGTAGGCCATTGGATTTTATCTCCGAAAGCTACCAGACTCATGAAGCCATGGAAGCAGGAGCATGTGCTCCTAATGATTGTGTTCTACCTCGTAAATCTAATCATGTTTCCTTATAGGTTGCAAGATCGCCGGAGCTGAATTCTTTTAACCTTTTATTCTGATAGGTATGGAAATCACTGTCTATAAGTGACCACTGTTTATAAGCGTTGGAAGTCGTTGCTGATATTGAGCCTCTGAGATAATATATTTTTCAGACTATGGAAGAAATACCTTAACAACAAAAGAGTAATTAGCAGACAACTTAATAGGATAAAGAAGTATGACACTTGTGGTAGCGTAAATGAGTGACATTTTTAGCAATATCTGTAGAACAAGTGAATCACTGGATATATTGCTTTTATGTTCAGTGTTAGCGATGTTCTGTGGTAGACTTCGTAAATTCATACTGTTATGATTTAGTTACTTTAGTTTCAACTGCGTAAAGTAATGGAACATTTCATTAAACAAACACTGATATATTACTAAGTACTGTATTTTATAAGTAACTCATGGCGTAACAGCCCAAAGTGGGCCTGAGCCTGCCAAACCGACGGTCGCCCTCATACGCAAGGTAGAGTTGGGCGAACATCCAACCGATACGAGGAGATGTGGTCAGCATCTCGGCACCCCCAGCCTGAAAGTTGGCTTTATAGACTAGGGTTCGCTGTCTAGCGTAGCTCCTCAATTTCCTCATGATGCTGAGTGAGTACCGGAACTTAAAATCCGCAACCACCATGGGTGGTATTTTACAGTTACGTACTTCAATTTCCAGAGTAGCCAATGAATAAAAATGCAAATAGATTGGGTTTTTAAGTTACTCAGTGTATCATAGGAAGATTCGAATTGCAATAATAATAATGATAAATTGTAATAATGTTTTAATTACATTATTGATTATAGTACCGTATGAAAGTGAACGTTGAACATGTTTATACGCAATCCTCAGCTGGTTTGAAGGCGAAAGTGAAATCCACGTCCATTGTCTTTGTAGACAGCATTTCTATCCTATATTATTGGAAAACCAAAAATAACTTACCAGATATTGGTTGCCACATGTGCTCAGAATAGAAAGATCTCCTACTGATTTAAATTATTGTAATATCTCGCGTTCTACCGTAATGCAGTTAAACTTCCTTTACCGGCCCACAAGACTATAAGTATTAGTTTAGTATTAGTTTAGTACTAGTTTAGTTTAGTATTAGTTTAGTACATAAAATAGCATGTCTTCTTTCTACTAATATAAATTTATTGTTTGATTTCTAGAGTCACCCAAGCATCAAGATGTGGAGGGTGCAGACTTCGAAACCGCCATGTTATACACAGGTAACATTTATTCTTAATCCACTTAAACTTATTTGTAAAAGTTAAACTTAGTTTAGAAAATATTTATTAACCTAACAGTAACAATGTTTTTGAGATAGCTCTAAAACAGATATTGGTTGGGGTTAAAATATCTACAGAAGGTAGATAATTCTAAAGAGAAATAGAGAATGACTAAAATAAAAAGTGATAAAGAGAACATTTACAATTAAACAGGAATCTAATGCGATGCTTTGTGTAAAAGTCACTGTTTCTTGCTCTATATAGAATTACAGGGCTCAGAACAATGTGGTATATTCTGCTGCAGTGTTCAGCTGAATGCTATACTTGATGATTACTTTGTGATTATATTTCGTCATCGATATCACTGATTTATCTCATAGCAAGGGATGGACGGCATTTTAGGAGTTTTTGTGCTACTAGTCATTAACGGCTTTATTGTTTGTTGGAGAGAAGGTTGAAGTTTATAAAACGCGTTGAACAGAAAGTTCTAGAGCACTATACCGAGGGTGCTTTCATTGGAAGGTACTGGAAATTAAGATCTTGAAAATATAAAATCACTAAAATGGATGTGCTTCAGTTCGTCTTGTTCGAAAAAGTTCTCAAGTTTACTCCACTGATAATATGGGAACAGATAAAAGCAGTCAAAACTTAAAATTTACGATATTGAAGAGCATTTTGTCACAGCAACCGAGTTAGTACTGCAAAATTTACGTACCGGTATGTAGAAAGGAAGCTCTTAAGATAGCTATAGAACGCGTATATAAAATTAAATGTACCTTGGTGTTTGTTAACATATTTTTCCATCGTTTCAGTGCTGTAGTTGGGCCGGTACGGGCAGGTACGCCGTGCCACCTAAAATTTGAACACGTAACCGTACCGTCTAAATTCGTGAAGCGATAGTTAGAATTAAAGAAGAAAATAATGTTTGTTCTTAGTACTAAACTGGAATGGAAACAGTTTTTATATTAGCCATAAAGCTTCTTGGTATAACAATGAAGAGTCAGACCGTGCGAATCGCAATTCTTAAGTGACCTTTAGAGAGTACCACATAAACTTTATTTCCAGTTTGGTGAGTACCGCCTAAACAATTTTTCCAACTACAGCACTGCATCGTTTATATAGAAAATTAAATCACATAATGGCCCCCAGTTAGAACAGAGAAGCTGCCACTTGAGTATCATACATAACATTCAGAGGAATGAATATTTTGCCGGTACACATTTCTTTACGACAGCAGTTTGTTCACCAGTTTTGGTAGACAGCTTCGTTTTCATTTTGGATATTTCTGTTTTCATTTTTCCGTCGCACCTTTTATTTCTGCCTGCATATTCTCAATTTCAGAAATTACCGTTGTTATTTCATTCCTCAGAAGAGAATCCGTTTTCGCTCCACTTTATCTTCTCCAACCCGAATTTCATCTTCTCCATTTCGGCCAGTGCGTTTTAATTAGGTATTTATCTTGGCATTTAGATTCCACTTCCCATCTGTATAGTAAATGTAAACAACAGTTTTACTACAAAATAAATTGTATTTGTTACATAAGCAGTCAGCGTACTTAAGTCCTTGTCGACACCCTCTCTGAACAGAACACTGCTGGTCCTTTGTATTACTCGCAAATAAACTCCATTCTGCAATTTTACTTTTAACTGTCGAAATTTTTCAATTTCTTTTTAAAATTTAGTAAAGTTCTTAACTTCTAATCGGTGCTCGTTAGAGCCTTATATTAGCAACACATTCTCAAAGGGGAAGCTTTTTGAACCTGTCGAAAGAAATATTTTGGAGCAGTAATCAACGAAGATGAACACAGACTGCACAGAGTTCGTTGCGGGCCGTTGTCCTGAAAGGCGGGCCGGAAGCCACATTGGTGGCCATGTAAAAGGGCCAGGATATATCCTACTGGCGGTCCAGGGTAACTTCGTGCCGCGGTCACATAGTTATACTCGAAACAAATGATAAGCGTAAAGAGAAATGTGTTTAAAGTCATTTCTCCACAGTACCTGAAGGTGTAAAATCATCTGAGATCTGGACCAACATTTTGAAGCCCGAATACTGGCATATATTTTGAACAATATAAATACATAAAACGCTTTAATAAACATCACAGTGTTGTAATTTTATCTAACTGGGAATTGGAAACTGCACTCGCATCAGACAGTTTATACATAAAAAATAAAATATGTTCCTAGATGCCAACAACTGTTAATCTAAACTATGTAAATCTTAATAGAGGAGGGGAGAATCTAGTGATCACTGGTAGATTACACAGAGCACTTCGATCTCATTTTCTCTATTCTTTAAATAATTAGTTTTACTGTCCAGAGTAGGTCACATGTCAATGGTATGAGTTAAATTTAATGTAATATAATGACTTTATGCTTCGCCGAGGTATTTGACTCTATATGAATTATATATGGTCAGAATTATATTTCTTAATAATAACTTAAGTTGCTGCTTCTTATAGAATTAGGACTATATAACTTAAACATTACTGTTTTATTAGGTTTTGGGAAATTCAACTATATGTTGATGCTGGTGGCCATACCTGTAACATGGGCTAAGGTTTTCGATACCTCAGCCATGTCCTTCATTCTACCGTCCGCGGAATGTGATCTCCAACTCACTAATCTAGATAAAGGGGCCTTAAATGGAATGGTGTATGCAGGTAAGTGGACATATGTACGTAAATAATTTATTTTGTCAGCTACCGTACAAGTACAGATGAACAACGTCAAATATACACAAATATTAACAATTATAAAATTCTTGAGGAGACTATAAGTATTGTTTTGTAAGATAATTCTCTAAACAGCTTTCCAACTTTCTTAAAATTTAATGTACATTATGTCCTTACGCAGATTATTTACTTCTTTACTTATAGGCAATTGGGGACTTTATAAATTTAGATGCCCAATATGTGCTATATGTATGTCATTTTTAATTCTAGTGTCATATTTATGTACGTCATTATTTAGAATAAATAGTTCAGGATTATTCTCGTTATATAGAGCAAACTATAAATAAAAATAGATGTAAGCGTCAAAATTCCAAAATTTCTAAAAAATCTGTAAGGGAATTTTCTTTAATTTCCGTCCTGCTAAGCAGTATAGTGTATTTTCTTATAGCATCTACAAGGCTAGTAGTCTGGCTGGCTTAGTTGGTTACTGCTGGCCTTTAGAAGTATACGGTCGTGGATTCAAACAAGGCCCGGACTATGTCAGTAGATGAAATGGGATGTAAAAGAACTGCAGGACAGAAGTGAAATACCGGCGGCATTGATACGATCCTGGCAATTGCCAGCGTTAACACATTACTTCTTTTTCTACAAGCTATTATTAGACAACCTTTCTGTTTTCTATCTCCTTCATGTTAATTGAGATAAATCTTACCAAAGTATATCAAAACCATTTCATTGTAGGTACAAATAAATAAATATATAAATAGGTAAATAGATAAACAAATAAATAAATAAATAATAAATAAATAAATAAATAAATAAATAAATAAATAAATAAATAAATAAATAAATAAATAAATAAATAAATAAATAAATAAATAAATAAATAAATAAATAAATAAATAAATAAATAAATAAATAAATAAATAAATAAATAAATAAATAAATAAATAAATAAATAAATAAATAAATAAATAAATAAATAAATAAATAAATAAATAAATAAATAAATAAATAAATAAATAAATAAATAAATAAATAAATAAATAAATAAATAAATAAATAAATAAATAAATAAATAAATAAATAAATAAATAAATAAATAAATAAATAAATAAATAAATAAATAAATAAATAAATAAATAAGTAAATAAATAAATAAATAAATAAATAAACAAACACAAACAAACAAACAAACAAACAAATAAATAAATAAATAAATAAATAAATAAATAAATAAATAAATAAATAAATAAATAAATAAATAAATAAATAAATAAATAAATAAATAAATAAATAAATAAATAAATAAATAAATAAATAAATAAATAAATAAATAAATAAATAAATAAATAAATAAATAAATAAATAAATAAATAAATAAATAAATAAATAAATAAATAAATAAATAAATAAATAAATAAATAAATAAATAAATAAATAAATAAATAAATAAATAAATAAATAAATAAATAAATAAATAAATAAATAAATAAATAAATATACCTGTTCACATGTATAATGGAAGATATATTTCGAAAAATGAAGTGCAAAAAAAAAAAACTTTGGAATAAATATAAATGGAAGTAGAATAAGAAATCTAAGATTTGCTGACGATGTTGTGCTATTCGCCAAAACCCCGGGAGAACTGCAAGCAATGTTGGAGCAGCTATGCGAACATAGCCAAACTGCAGGATTCTCGGTAAACAAACAAAAAACGAAGTTAATGTTAAACGGATTAGCGACACCAATATTAGAGAGAGATAGATAAACAGATTCTGACACAAACATGGAATATCCTACACATGTAAATAAAACATTACATTTTTACCCTTTAGGTGTTACCTCAGAATTTTGTGTAGACTGAGAGCGAGATCCTTTTCATAACCACTCTTCTGCCTAGAACTTATTTGGGCAGCGTTTGGCTTACTAAAATCTCTAGCCATATCGTATATATTTAAATTCCCGAAAATGGTAATGTAGACCTAAATAAGATATTTGCCCGACTGCTACGTGACTGTGTCAGCGAAGAACAATGCATCCCTTCCTCGTAATTTTTTGCCGATATATCGCACAAATCTATGTAGCAAATTAAACACTTCGGGCATCATTCACAATGTAGTTTATGTTGAATATAAGATGTTAATACACGAACTGAATTGGTTCCTGTTCTGAACTAATTTGCCACCATAAATTATCTGAATAAACATTTTAATAATCTTGTTTCACCATCTTTTCTATTCAAATTTTATTAATTTAGAAATAAAATATCATGTAAACTCATACCCTTAGACTAGCTTTTTCTTTTTTATTCCCAAGTTGTAAGAGATGTTGCACATGGTCTTTTACAGTGTGAAGACAGAAATTGTTTTCTGTTCCAACGCAAAATTTCCTTCTGTATTTCACACCATTTACTGCCATCTTTGAACGAATTAGCTGCCAATGCTTCACGAAGAAGACATATCGTCAGTAATTGAAAATAGTAATCTTGAAGCCATTTGTTACAAATTATAAGAATAACAAGTCGGTAGAGCACCTGCCTGCCGTGCTAGGGGTCCCGGGTTCGATTCCCGGCGGGAGTGGGGATTTTTCTCCGACCGAGATAATTCTCCATCTACCCCAGGGTCTGGAAGTATGAATGAGAGTGTGAATGTGTGCGTGATCTAATGATTAAAAACCAAAGAAAACGAGTTAACATCTTCAGTATGTTCCAAAGGAGAACGGCCGCCGATATGACCAT
Organism: Mantis religiosa; assembly: GCA_030765055.1. Taxonomy (NCBI): domain Eukaryota; kingdom Metazoa; phylum Arthropoda; class Insecta; order Mantodea; family Mantidae; genus Mantis; species Mantis religiosa. The sequence goes on along the minus strand of CM060947.1, from coordinate 146,179,178 downwards.
AGCAGTTAAAGGCGGGGTATAAATGGAACAAGTAAAAAAAAAAAAAAAGAATAACAACTTCGCATTATTTAGCACTTTATTTGCACTGCACCTGGCGAAAGCTAACAGAGACAAATTAATAGACGGAATTCCGCTTACATATGTAGACGAGTATACATACCTGGGGCAACTTATCTCCTTTCAGGACAAAATGGAGAAGGAAATACAACGAAGAATCTCTCTAGCCTGGAAGGCATTCCGGGGTCTTACTTTTATACTCTTAGACAGAAACCTAAGTAGGCGAATAAAATTCCACGTATTTGAAACCTGTGTCTACCATGTTTTACTCTATGTATGTCAAACATGGTCACTACCAGCAAAGCAGAAGAACAAAATCCAAATATGTTAACGGAAGATGCAATGCAAAGTCCTGGCGGTAACTCCGAAAGACGGAATCTCAAATGCAGGGTTGAACCATCAATCACAGACCAGACACGACACAATGAGGAAGTCACGTGGCGAGACTACAAGACAACAGGCGTACGTACAAGGCCACCACGTAGGACCTCGAATAGGAAAACGACTACAAGGAAGGCCGAGACGCAGATGGGTAGACACCTTCAAGAAGCATGCAGGTCAGTAGGCGTCAAGGATCGCAAGAGAAAGAAGAAACTGGAAACCCCTGGAGATGCATCTGTGTAGGGACTAATTGTGAATAGTGTAAATATAGAACAGTGTGGTCAAATAGTGAATAGTGTAAATATTTTCAGAGTAGCAGCGACTAAATAGTGAAAAGTGTACATATAGAATAATGGCTAAATAGAGAATAGTGCAAATACTGGAGAGGAAATAGTATAACCACTAAATAGCGTTATTACTAGGCAATGACTAAATAGTGCACCGCATAATCAGGCAAAAGTGACAATAAGCATGTCCAAAGCCCAACGTTAGAATAGATGAGCTTTGCCTCTCTGATAGGAGGCCTTTGCTCTTCACGGGACTTTTAGGCTATTTTCATTCACACACACACACACACACACACACACACACACACACACACACACACACACACATATATATATATATATATATATATATATATATATATATATACAGGGGCGGCCGGTGAGGTATTGTATTGATGGTGCCATAAATAAATAAGGGTTGTTAAAATATAAATATGTGCATCAATTACGAACGATTTAGGTAATCTTATCAATAATCCAAACTATTTTATAATATACTGTACCATACAGAGCGTACAGGGAAACGGAAATAGATATTTATTACATTCGTACTCTTGTTACGCACAGGTGTAACGAGTACAGTAACAGTTTGATAATGCAGTTCATGGAGAATGTGATCCGAAGCGTTCGTGTACGATTTCGTGATACAGAGACAGTTATTGTTATTGCTTTAGCCATAAATTTCCTCGCACTGAAATCAAACGAAACGAACTCGAGAAATCTTTGTCTCACACTCACAAACACATACGAGCGAGCACACACGCACGCACGCACACGCAAGACGCAATTTTTCACTGCAAAATGAGTAATCTGAATTTTTAAAAATGGTTTAATGAAATTACTAACTTTTAAAAATTAAAAGCATTGTATTCGCCGAAAGCAGCAACTCCATGACTTTATGAAGACAGCTTCAAATGAATTAGTAGGAACGGTATTGAAAATCCATTCGTCGCTCCTTCTTGTTGGCAAATAAATCTATCACCTTTGAATTGAAATTGTCAATTTTGCACACGAACAGCTTTTCACAGGGCAGCATTCCTAAGGCATTCAATCGCTCTTCTTTCATTGTGTTTCGTAGAAAAGTTTTAATCCTCTTGAGCATTGAAAAACACCGCCCAGCTTCTGATGTCGAGATAGGCATAGTGATTAACAGTTTCAAAACTTTAACAGTCTCTTCAAAATTAGCACAGAGTTCATCCTCTAGAGTCAGCGAAAGAAACGGAACCGCACCGAAAACTGCTCTCAACTCAGGCCTAGCATAGAACACTTGAAGCTCTCCCTTCAACTTTCTTTTCTCCAGAAATGTATATGTGTCCGTAATTTCAAGATATTTGTCTGGGAAATGCGTTACATAATTGTCAAACTGGCTTACATCAAATAACTTGGTTGCAATTAGGTGCTTAGTGAACTGAAAACGTGATTTTATTTCACAAAATATGGCATCACACACCTCCAAAGCATTTTGCTTTTTGTTATTATCATCAACCCTTGCTCTCTTGTAAGGCATTGTTTCGTCATTTTCAAAACTAACCTGACTGATGGAGTCAATGTCATCTCTGATGTTTTGCAGTATTGTTTCAAAGTTATGAATGTCTTGTTTTACCTTGGTTGGTTCAGTTGTCTTCTTTTGAAATTGATTAAAAAGTATGTCTAGATGAGGCATTATCTTGAAAAACGATAGCCAGAAAATGAAGTCTCTATCTTGCAGTCTTTGTTTGTATGAACCAGCTTTTTCAATAGTAGAGGGTAATTTCACTCACTCGTTTCAATTGTTTCCATGACAGTAATAAGCTCCTTCCTGTTTTCATAAATATCCTTTACTACTCGCGAATGGTAATTCCATCTTGTGAGAGACACACGGGGTAAGCTTTTCTGAATTATGCTATGCAACACTTTCGATCTTTGTGGCGAATTTGAAAAGGAAGTAGAAATTCCTGAAAGATGTGCAAAGAAGATGCGGGCTTTGCGATTAATTGAGGCTGCAGTAGACATTATAAGGTTTAACTGGAGCGCATAGCAATGAATGTAGTGCGCATTTGGGTACTTGTCTTTTATTAATCTCTGTACTCCGTTTGACTCGCCACTCATAACGTTTGCACCATCGTAACTCTGAGCTATTAGTTTTGCTCGGTCATCTCCAATTAAGGGTTCGATTTCTTTCAGAATACACTCCGAGATAGACTGAGCATTCTGACTTTCTGGATTAACAAAATTCCAAAATCTTTCAATGGGGGTTCCATAAACAATGTATCGCAAAACAATAATCAACTGAAATTCGTAAGACGCATCAGTGGTTTCATCCGCGATTATTGCAACATAATCCGCACGCTTTATTTGTTTGCGAACTTCCTCGTGATACACTTCCAACATGCACTGCAGGAGTTCGTTTTGAACAGTCCTAAAAATGCCTTTGAATACTGATGACTGACTGAGATGCACTTGAAGTTCTTTATCCAACTCCGCACTAAACTGAATGAGCTCACGAAAACCCCCCTTATTTTGAGAGGCGTCAGATTCGTCGTACCCCTAAGAGCCAGCTGAAGTTCCTCAGAATTAACTGCAGTAGGATGGTGACACTGCATTAAAGGAAGGTATAGCGCGAAATGTATTCTTACCATTGTCTTTCGCTAGGTGGCAGGATCGTGGTTCTCTGAAGGCCCGTGTTTTACTGCACTCTAACGGGCAAAGCGTAAGTTATGCGCCAGAGAAATCCCGGCACTACCTTCTCTGACTTTCTTCCATAAGAAGCCGTGTATAAGCAGACATCTTAGCCCCTAGCCCTAACACAGGCGTTTATGAGCGTAGACGGTGCCGTTCTGGAATCGGCACCAAGCTACGGAAAACAACCAAGAGAGAGCGCTGGCATTCAACGCGCCTATTCAAACGAGGGAGCAACTACTCATAAACAATTCCTTTTGCGCAATTCTTATACACTTCTCTTTCTTTCGCTTTCATACAGATGGTGCCATGGCACAGCGGCACTACCTCAGAAGCCGCCCCTGTATATATATATATATATATATATATATATATATATATATATATATATATATATATTGACGTTTGTTAGTCTCACAAAAACTCGATAACGGCTAGCCAATTTGCCTAATTTTGGTTTTGAAATATTTGTATAAGTCCAAGGAAGGTTAAAAAGCGTAGAAAGAAATCCTGAAGTGATAATAGACCGGGGAATTAACTAAATATAAAAGTACACACGCAAATTTTTACGGAACACATACATACACCTTTTATTTTCGACAAAGAAAAGCATAACAAAGTAGAAAGATATTCCACTCCTTGCGAAAGCCTTCAAAGCTATTTTTACTTACCATATTTTATTAAATAACGTTTATCGTTTGTTAGCTTGCAGAAGTCAGTCAAATGTGCGACGATCTATATCACGTGCTGACCGCACTGATGAACCGTGCAATACAGATAGTGTCGTGTTGGTATGTCAGAATTGGATTCTAGAGTGCACGTTTCTTCCGGGGGAGTTGCCTCTTACAAATCAGTTGATATAGTTATAAGCTAGGATGGCGTAGCCAACTATCCCACAGAGTTTTTAAAGTCATTAGAATTGCCTGGATATCTACCTCACAATTTTAACATTAAAAGTAGGATAAGTGGTGATCATGCTGCGTAACATTAACCAACTGTGACTGTGTAGTGGAACGAGACTGTTAAAAGGCTACTGAATAACGTCATCGAGGCAGCAATCATCAAGAAAAAGTACAAAGGAGAAGATACCTTGATCCCGCGTATTCCGATGATTCTAACGGATTTACCTTTTGATTTTAAGCATCTCAATTTCTCGTGCGTTTGGCCTTTACGTTGACCATAAATAAATCGCAAGGGCAGTCGTTGGAGGTTTGCAGAATCAACTTGGAGTTTCCTTGTTTCTCTCATGGGGTTCTACGTTGCGTGTTCGAGCGTCCGAAAACCATCATCTTTGTATATTTACGCACCACAAAAAATACCAAATATATATATTGTTTATCAGAAAGCTTTAATTGTAGCTGTGTTGTATTTAAACTTCACTCCCAATAGCAGAATAAATAACTAATCGAATTTGTTTTATTTATATAGATAAGTTCAGACAACTTTTACTGGCAGTACAAAGTTCGCCGAGTCAGTTGGTACATATATATACACATATATGTATATATACAAACAATTGACAGAACTAATTTATCCAGTATCAAATAGATATGAACCGTATATGGCTATTTATCCTTTACTTTTTTTGACAGGAATTTTTAATTTTCAAATTCGGTAGAAGCAGTGAGGTGAACAAGATCTCATATTTTACAGAAATTAAAAGTTTTCTTTTTTAAAGTAGAAAACAAATAGTATGAAAGGAATAAAAGGGGTAAAACACACTCTGTCCTGATGCTCATATATTATACCGCAGCTATAGATTTTGAACATTATCTTTACTTCATCTTTATGGGAGGAAAATCCTATTCCATACTCTGTGGGAATGAAGGTGAAAAGAGGATGGAAAATTTCAGTAAGAGTTTGACATTTAATCATTATCCTTCTTTAATGCGCTTCATTAGGAACCTTCTAACATCCTTAGCTAATGTTAGGTAAGGTCCTAACGAAACACATTCTAGGTTAGGGGTGCTCAATTGTGCAGCACACGCTTCCTTCCGCTACACATGTTGTTTTCCCCACACCAGTGACCACGGCAGCGAGAGACAGAGGTAGCCGTCAGTAGCGTTACTACTAACGTTTAGCTTATCTTTGTTCTAGGCGAAGAACTGGAAGAAATGAAAGCACCTGTTAAATATGACCCTAATGTTGAAAATGTGGTACAGGTTTCTTATAAATTGGCGGAACTTATTGGGAAAAATATGAAACCATTTGGTGAAGGCGAATTTATGAAGCAAAGCTAGCTAGTTGCTGCGAAGGAATTTTGTCCGATTTAGTCGATTTATTTGCATCAGTCTCTCTCGAGATACAGTAACGATACGCATAGAAGAAATGTATTGTGATTTGGAAGGGCAATTAAAGAACACAATAAGGTCATTGACATGTTTTTTCTCTTGCCCTGCACGAATTGGTGTACAGATCTGACGAGGCACGGTTAATTGTATTTCTGAGGGGAGTTGATAATGAATTAAATATCTTATTTATGGCACAATTGCGACTTTGGAAGGACAACTATTAGTTGCGGATTTATATAATTTCTCTTGCTTGCGTTCCGTGTTCACAATAAACATAATACTTCTGGAAAAGTACGCGGAACTACTAAAGCAACTTATATGACATATTCCCTTCGCAATTTGAAGATATAAAAAATTTAGAACAAATATCTAATTATTTTGCACTCTTTTGGAGTTTCCATGTAGTGAAGCCCCACAAGAGCTACAAATGGAACTACTTTTACTGCAAAATTCCACGACAGTAAAATGTTCTGAGAAGGAAGGATGGGAATTATTTAAATCTTTGCACTGCAGTGATTATCAGAGATTACGTTTGTTTGCATATAATTTAATGGCAGACAGTCTTTGGCTCTACATATATATGCGAACAAACCTTTTCAAAGATGAACTATAGATCAGAGACGATCACTTGCTTATCTTTTGAGACTGTACACCACATTTTTGCACCACATATTGCAGACATTATAAAACATAACTTGTGCCACAGAAGTCATCCTAAGAAACATTAGTAAGGAGTAAACTATGAGTGCGAACACTTATGATTTCCTATATGTACGTCAGAATGATAGTGATGTTCCGCCACTGGAACTCGGTAACCACAGGTAAACACGCGATTCTATCGCAGCGGGTGGAATGAGGTGTTTTCAACCTCCCCTTTCCTGCTTTAATTGAGCACCCCAGTTCTAGGTAAACACTAGCAATATATAGAGCATAGAGTACCAGTTTGATTCAGAATTATATTAATTTTTGCTTCATTGCATCTTAGTCTTTACTCATTAAGAATTTGAAATGGTTCGCTGGCAGCCAGCCAGTAACATAAATGGGTGATGCACATGCATTCAAAACCTTGGCAAATAAATGTTTCCCAAATGCCTTTCCTCTCTGCTCAGAGGCACTATGATGTCAACTATACACAAAATTATGTGGTATCTCTTTGTTCTAACTTGTTCATTCTTCATACCTTTAACAGTGGAACCTTATTGTTTCATCTGCTGTATTATTATTCCATTGAATTACTTGCATTACAGTAATATACATATAATAATTTGTTACAAACTTCACTTATCATTACAAGAAATTAAAATTGCTCACAGTACTCAGTATAATATACATTATTGTAGTAGGTATTTATATTGTAGTATTACTCATTTTTGTTAGCTTCAGTTTTTACATATTATTTACCTACATATTTATTTTATTCTGTTTCCTATTTATAAAATTAATGCTTGCCATTTTTATTGCAGTTTTATGCAGCCATCACAGGTTAAGAAGATTCTTTCCATTTCATAATAAATTATTTTCAATAAAAAATATATATTTATTGTTAGGTTGTCTTCTTTCCTTATAGTGAAGTTATATAAATGTAGCAATTCTTTGCCATTTTCTTTTGTAAATTGTACATAAGATAGTATTTATGACCTTTTAAGTACAGAATTATACAATTAAGCTTATACCTGTTGAATTCCTACTTCATCCAAAAAATCAATTAGCAACATTCACCAAATGTCAGCTTTTCTGAAAATGAATTGAAACTTTCTTTGTGCAGGTAGGCTGAAAACTTACTTTCTTTTGTTTTTGTTACTCATCAAGCTGCTACTGAAACACAACTTTTCTTTGTATAATATTAGTATGAATAGAGGTGTCCAAACAGTAGTGTGCTCAGACTAAACTCCTAGAATAAATCAATATTAAAGAAATATGTCTTTCATCTTAAATTACAGTTTTATTGTTTCCTTATAGTTTTAACAGTTCCTGAACAGGATGCTTGTTACTAAATATGTTGCAGTTTTTCATCACATAAAAGCTTATTTTCTGATTACATTTGCAGGAATGATAATGAGTGCCTTCATTTGGGGATATCTATCAGATACACTGGGACGCCGAAAGATCCTTGTGTATGGTCTTCTTCTGTTAGCTATAGTAGGTGTGATTTCCAGCTTCTCCCAAGTTTTCTGGGTCCTTGCTTTGTTCAAATTCATTGGGGGATTTATGTAAGTATAATATTTAACTGTTCACTGATAAACTGAAAAAAACTATATGTAGTAGTTTTTCTCAATTAATTTAGATGCCAGTTCCTCCAATCATACATAAAGCACTGATACCTTATATTTTACACTAAGTCAAAACAAACAACAAATTCAGAATTTATCTGTGTAATAACGATCTTAAGTGGCAAATATTCTATTCCAGTTGAAATTAGTCTACCTCTACCATAAGCATTTGAGTGCAACTCTCTTTTCTCCTTCCCTCATACCAGTCATAATGCCTTTTAGCATTGTAAGATGGATTTAGAAATTCAACAGATCATTTTAAACCTGGACTCTGGTAACTAATGAAACTGTGTATCCAACATTAATAACATAAACATTTTGGCAACTCCATAAAAAACACACTAAATTAATTTCTTTTTGCAAATTGAAACAAAATATCAATGCAACCTCTTCCCAACAGTCCTTCAAACTCTGTAAATGTTGTGTAGCCTGTATGCATCCATTTAGTGGTGAAATAATTTTGCAATGGTTGGGTGACTTTTAATCATAGCAGATGAGATTCAAACATCTGTAACTTCCTTTGTAGTTATTTAAAATCATAAAGGACTCCAGTGTCTATATACTACAGAAACTCCTGATATCAATGTTCAATTAAATAAAAGGGAAAGTACTGAATATGAATATTCCTCGATTTCAGACCATGGATTGACAAATTATTAATGACACATATAGTAAGCATCCAGAAAAAAAAAAAAAAAAAAAACCTCCCAGCGCTAATAGTGATTTCTGTTATAATGAAAGTTTTAGTGTACTATATAAACTAAACAATAAAGATTAAACATATTGGTTGAATAGTTTCTGATGTTATACTTGAGACACTGAATACACAGCTTTCAAAAAATTATTACTTAGAGATGTTACTGGCATATGATTTCAATATGTTTATTGTTTAAGTTATAGGTATGGTTGATGCAAATGTTATCTATTTCTGGAGCATCTATATGTTGACATATGCATTTGTCCGGAAATGTAGAAAAAAAAAAAAAAATCTTAAAATTTCAAAATTTCTATGACAAACATACATAATAGCTGATAAAGTGAAAAACCTTATTCATTTATCATAGGTAATGTCACAAGTGTTTTTGAAATTACCGATAGACCAAAGTTGTTGTTTTTTTTATTTACATCCGCCCCAACGTTAAGTTATATCGGACGGTGAATGAATTGGGTGAAATGATGCTCAAATGAGTCCAGGGTCCATTGAGCTTAGAGTTACCCGACATTCGTCTTGAAGGATAAGGGAAAACCCCGGAAAAAGCCTCATCTAGGTAACTCACCCTGACCGAGATTCGAACTCGGGACCTCTTGAACGTGAGGCAGACATGCTACCATCTAGGCTACCGAGGCGGGCCGATAGACCAAGTCTCGAGGGAATTTATCTAGCGAAGTTCAAAACCACGAGTTGCACTTGTAGAGCATATTTTAGGGAAAAAAATTCTTGAAAGCAATAAAACAAGTTGATTCCCTAAATCACACAGCCCATGAATGAATTAGCACATGAATGAAACCTAACCTCACAAGTCATGGCATACAAGATTAATAGTTCTAACAGGGCATGCACAAGTTAACACTGGTGAAAGCAACTTTGATCTTAAGGCCGTCAGGTGGCGCTGATTGATTATAAGAAAATAATAAAGCGACATAACCTCAATTTGCAAACAACAAACTTAGTAATTTATTTTAAACTACAATAATGTTATAATTATTTAAGTAGATTACTCGTTTTATAGGAGAACAACAAACTTGATTTAATTATTTAAAGTCACAATTATAACATTGGTAATTAATGAAGTTGAATGTTGCACTCAACAGTAAAGGAATATGTGATAATTGCTGAGCGATAATTGTGAGTGGTATACAATTATCGATTTAGAGATCAGCGATTGGTCGGTATTTGATGAAGTGTGTACAGATGTCAACATTGTGCCGTAACACAACTTTTAGAGCGAGTGACACAGTGAAGCGCTAATGGAAATATTTCGTTACTACATTGTATACATTATCACTTATTTTATACATTCAAGGAACAAACGGGGTGAATACTTACCGTAATCCAAGTTATAAAACATTTAAACATGGGCTTATATATTTTATAATTTTACTTACATTTATTGTCACGTGGTATTCTGTACTTTCCCTATTCCCTTGTGTACACTCTGTTGCTTTGCCACTTGCTGCGTGCTCGTGCTTTGAGTGACAATGGCGGAGTGCTCAGTTCCTCAGAGTAGTGTACAGAAGCATAAAAGTGGAAAGCCTCTAAAAAGTGTGAAAAGTTTGTTGTATTAAATATGTTAACTTTTGTTCACTCTGGTTGCAAAAGACTAATTAAACTAACGTCTGAAGAAGATGGCGTATCTTCTGTAAACACTGTTTCAAATGTGAGAACCGAAATTAAACAAACAGGAAATGTAAAACCCCTAAAACGAAAACGGAAAGGCCATGTAATGATTCAGGGTAAGTGGGTGATTTTATTAAGAGCGATATTCGCTTTCAAGTGAGTTTCTTTTTAAACAACGGACCTCGTACCATAGATAATAGTATCTTCCAAATTTTAATAAAACGACATTCCTCATTACTGAAAGACATCGGATTTCAGTTTTCAAAGAGAAACATTAACGAGCCGCAGTGTTTATGTGCGTTCTCACTTTAAGCTTGGAGGGACTATAGTATGTACTTGATTAGTCTATACCACATCACCTTATCTAAGATAGCAAGATGAACGAAATGAAATATCCCACACAAACTTGTTTGTTCGGAAATCCTCTCTGTCAATATTTTGTCAAATGAAATGGAAGAAATTTAGGTTTACGTCCAAATAAAAGTTTACAGTTACATTCTTACTATGTTCTAGTTACATTGCTCACCACGTGTTTGAGATGTACATATAGGTATATACCACATGTAGATACACATAGCCAATAGATTGGATTCGCTGCCACAAACTCTTCAACAGTTTCACAATGGTGTGATTATTGCATGCTCCTCCTATGACTGTATTTTACAACAAAAAACGTATTTCAGTCAGATTAAAGATACTTGAAGATCCTCAGACCTTTTTTATTTTTTATTTTTTTTTTATTTACGTCCTCCAATGTTAAGTCATATCGGACGGTGAATGAAATGGGTGAAATGATGCTCAAATGAGTCCAGAGTCCATTGAGCTTAGAGTTATCCGACATTCGTCTTGAAGGATAAGGGAAAACCCCGTAAAAACCTTATCCAGGTAACTCACCCTGACCGAGATTCGAACTCGCGACCTCTTGAAAGTGAGGCAGGCACGCTACCATCTACGCTACCGAGGCGGGCATCCTCAGAGCTGTCTGATAGTATCTAGTAGAGATGGTTGTTTTATTAGAGGACTGGGATGATCATGAATGCTGCTAGAAATATCGTCAGCTTTCATATTTTCAATGTAGAAGCAAGTATTACCGCCTTATTTTCCGGGTCTCTTATTTTTAGACTTATTTTGGTATGCTAGGAAACCAAAATTCATAGTTAAAGATTCAATCTAAAAAAAGAAATTGCATGTAAAAAATGAATGTAAAATAAAGGAAAAAATAATGGAAATAAAACAAATTTTGGTGAAATTAAGAGCTAAATGGCTGAGGTTAATTAGTGGCAAGACAATAAATAGAAGGTGAAAGAGTAGTATGTCCTAAGTTTAAGCTAAAAGAAAGGCTAAATAGCTTGAGCCTGTAGTATCCAGGAACTCAGTGTAATGATTATAAATTGAATTATAGGGTGGATTGTTCTATAAGTTAAAATGTGTGCTGTTTTTATTAAATGATATGCACATGCATATTATTTTAGAGGAGAAAATAAGTTTGCTTACTCACGGGCGTTAAACACTACACTTCCCTCACCTGTCTTTCACTCACTCACTCACTCACTCACTCACTCACTCACTCACTCACTCACTCACTCACTCACTCACTCACTCACTCACTCACTGACTCAGTCACTCACTCACTGACTCACTGACTCACCCACTCTCTTGATCTCTCATTCACTCACTCACCCACCCACCCACTCACTCATTCACTCACTTACTCACTCTCTCATTCTGTTCCTTACTTAATTCAATTACTTTTACCTATTCACTTGCTCACTTATTTACTTTAATATTTATGGCAGCAATGTTTCCTTAGGTGTCTTTCCTGCACAGCAGGCTCATTAGGATGGTTAAATCCAAATCATAAAAGTGCACTTATTGTTTGTCAATATGTTTCTTGTACAAGGTTTGGGGTTGAATTCAAAGTTACTTAATTTTAGCAGGCAAAGTTGATGCTTCTATTGTAATCTACATTTGACACTGTTTCTGAGTACGTCGCCATGTATAGCTCTCGAGTAATAGCTGTAAGGACCCTAAAGCTTTTATAATTCCACTATAGTTTTATTATTATGACAGTGAAATTACATGTACTGTATGAGTTTAGTATTAGTACTTTGTAATATCTACTGTCAAACTGAAAAGGTACACAGATTAGATGCATCTACTTTAATCTGAGAGCTGATTGTGGTTGTATGTACAGATCCAGTGGACCTTTTGCAGTATTCATGGCATATCTGTCAGAAACTAGTGGAAAGGGAATGAGAGCCAGTGCTGTGCAAATTTTGGGTGTTTACACTGCATTAGCTACTGTAGCAATGCCGGGTACGTATCTAATGGTATTTCACACACTTCTAAATATTTTGAAGAACTAGAAAGATGATCTATTGAGAAAGATATAAAGCAAGTTGCAGTCATTGCTAAAGAGTTATGAGTCATTGCTAAAGAGTTAAAATTGAAAGTGCAAGGCTTTTAGAGCCTGCAAATGATTGCTTGAAAACAAAACAGCAAAGCGAGCAACCTCTTCATTCCATCAATTACATTCATAATGGTAGTGGAAGAAAATGTTTTTCAATTATTAACTGAAATGTTAGAAGAGAAAATCTCAAATGTTAGAACTTGAAATTAATGCTCTCAGATATAACCTACAAACTGAACTTAGTTGCTGCTTCCTTTACTGTAGGAGTGGCGTGGCTTATGATTCCACAAGACTGGTCCTGGAACCTAAAGGGCTTCAAGATTAACTCCTGGCAACTCTTCCTAGTTGTATGTGCCCTGCCCAGCTTCATGGCAGGAGCAGCAATGTTCTTCTTTGATGAATCACCAAAGTTCCTCATGATAACTGGTCGACGTGAGGAAGCTCTTCGTGTTTTCCAGAGAATTTATTCAATTAATACTGGCAAAGCACCAGAAACATATCCTGTGAGTAACTAATACATTCAACTGATTAAAGCTTTTTATATAAATATTCCTTAATGTTGTTTTGCTTTAGGTGTAAGTTAGAAGGGAATAGAGAACATTAAAGGATGTTTTCTTGCAACTAAATGAATAAAATAGCATATAGCCACTTTGTTGCATTAGGTTCAAACATTAAAATTTAAATATTCATATAATATTTGTGTTCATACTTTAAACATGTGCAACAGTTAAACAGTGTTGATTGCTCTGGCTTAATACAATTTTGCTTTGCTCTTACTGTTTACTCAGAAATTAATATAATGATTAGAATAATTAAGGTAAGTGCATAGCAATACTGATGAAAATATTCTGTATGGAACAGGATGTAATTACTTGCTATATAAGCGTATTGCAGTTCAAACTTCTGAGCTTTAAATTGGCAGCTTAATGTAACAACTTTGCTCTTAATAACATAAAAAGTCATAAAACTACTGTAAAACTATAAAGAAAGAACAAATTAAACAATAGCATTCTGTTCTGAATATAGATTTTACACCTGTTAATGTAGTGCACATCTGCTAATTCTTTTCATTGTTCATCATTTTATATAATAATTTTTTGCTAAAAATTGATATTAGAAACCTTTTCTGTTGGCATTCCGGGTATTAAGCTAATTTTTTTGTACTATTTCTGTTCTTATTATTTTATTTTGATTTTTGATTTCTTTTATTTTTCTTATTTATTTTTGTACTATTTCTTCACATCTATGGTACATAGAGGGAGTACTTTATTTCCACAAAAAGTGTATATTTTATACCCCTGAAAGAGTAAAAAAACAGCACAATTCAGGAAAAAAGCTTGATATTGAAATACCTCATTTCCTATGAATAACATGTGAGGTTCTGCTCATTCTCTTCATAATGCTACTTAGAATCCCTAAAAGGTTATCAAAATTTTACTTCTGTAAAAAGAAGTACAGACCTTGTTAAAATACATTATTTATATCAAGTATATTTTGTTATACTAACAATTTCTAAAGTGTTCCTGTTTATTGGATTAACTTTTGCAATACTTTGTTACACTTTTTAAAGTGCTTAGGTAAAATTCATTTACTGAGTGAGATGGCTCCAGAGTAACATAAGATTCATTTGCAAGATCCTGGGTTTGATTCCTTCGATTACCTACTCTGAGCTTGACTTTTTTGCAGTTTCCCATGGTTGATAGGCGAATGCCAGAGTGGTTTTTCATCTACCAGGATTTTCATACTATTTCCTTCAAAACCTTTAGGCGTCCTTCTGTTTTGAATCATAAGGCATTGTTGGATACATCACAAGAATGCTTGCTCACAGGCTTGTTGCCTGTCTACTTGCAGGTGGTAACCTCCTGCACTTCCATAACTTCATCCCTTCCACCTTAAGAATGGCAGCTACCATAAATCTATGTAGGTTTCATGTATGTTTGATGTTCACTTCTGTGTGTCTCCTATACTTATACCTATATAATTGAAATTTATTTGTTTCTTGTGATGTAATCCAAAAGTATAGAATTTCAATGAATTCAGATCCTGAAGAAGTTCATGGAGTCTACAATGGCCGAAAGCTCGACATTCATAAATCTGACATGGCTGATCACCCATGAAGCCTTGATTAATAACGCTCGCCATGAAAGCTTCAAGTCTTACGACATGAAGCTACTTACTTCCAGTAAACATATGTTCACTTTTAGGAAATTCTACAAAACATTTAGAATAAAAGACTGTGATTAACTTAATTTAAACAATTTCAGGTGAGAAGTCTTCTGGATGAACAAAAAGTTGAGCTCAAAGAGGTATCAATGGAAAAGACACCATCAAATAGTATTACCAGGTTCCTGTCACTTGGTTTTGACCAAGTTAAGCCCTTTTTTATTTCTCCTTTTCTAAGAAATTCACTCCTAGTCTTCATCATCCAGTTCTGCGGACTTATGTCGTAAGTACTCTTAATCAAATAGTGGCTTTGATCAAACATGTCTCTGGTATGCTACCCAGATGCTAGCAAATAAAGAAAATTAAGTTTACTTATAGGGAGGGCAAATTTTTGATAAAATACATTTATGTATCTGTCTTGCAGTTGTTTACAAAATGGGAATTTGTAAGCTTCCGGGCGTGTAGGGACATTTGTGCTCTGAGTTGGTTCCAAGACAATAAGGGTGACAATGTCAGCAATATTCGACTTACAGTAGTTTTTATGCAAAAACATACCCTAATTTCTTATTTTGCACTGCACAATTATACAAAACAACTTCCTTGGTTGTGTAATAGCTCCAATTTAGAAATAGTATTGATGTTGGAACAGTTTACATTTCTACAAGAATCATAATGTATGGAACAAGGAAGAATAAATTGGGTAATGATTATCATAGCCATCTTAAGTGGATCAATTAAAATTATGAATATCAAGGATAACTTTGAGTTTTCCTACAATCATTGAATTAAATTTTACTGGAAAGATGTCTTATATTATATAATTTTAGTACAGCTCAGTTACTGTAGAGAGGGAAAGAAATGGACCAGGATGCATTAACATGATCCAAAACCCTAGTACCAAAAAAGGGAAGATAATATATGCAACACTATGACATGGTAGTTTGATATTTTGATATCAAATACATCAATTTTCAGAGATAGTATTTAAAGATGGAGAGTTTCACAATTGCTGTAACTGTGTTTATAAATTTCCAAAATGTTTTGAAAGTTTTAATGCCCATCTTTAGTTGGACAAGCTTAAACTGATGGGTTATTGCATTGGGATTAATAATTACCTTTCACAGTTTTTTATTATTATAATATATTAATCTGCAAAATGAGAAAATGTAAACAGTTTTATGGAGCAGTCTTTAAATCTTCTTTAGGCTTTATAGATAGGTTCCCTGACAACTACCTTTATAAACTGTGTCTTTTGTATCTCCCCATATTCCTAGACCAACTTATAATATGAATGAGAAATTACACAAATATAAATATTTGTAACAAAAGGCTTCACTTATCTTAAGAAAATGGCGTTAATTCTTCTTCTAATGGAGATCAATTTCAAAAACAGATTGTTTTCATCATCAGTGAACTTCGTAGTCAACGATTCTGGTTACCATGTTTTTCTTATGTTTTTTTTAGTATTACCAACATCTGAAAATGAAACTAAACAATAAACAGAATCAAATGCTGGTATTTCAAAATTCATTATGCGAATTTTATTTTTTAAAATAAATATCTTTTCCCAAACCATTAAATCTGTCAGACCATTTAATTGTTTTAAAAATGTAACTTCAGGATTTATTTCATGGTTAAGTGACCACAAATGATCTGCTATGGCCGATTTATCAGTTTGTTTATACTTAATGTTACGAAAATGTTCTTTCGTTCTGGTTTCCAAATTACGTTTCGCCTTTCCAATATAAACCTGATCACGATCTAAACAATTAAATTGATAAATACCAGATTTTTTATTATTAGGAATTTTATCTTTTTTAGAGAAATATAAATTTTTAATACTATATTTATTTTGAGGAACCAAAGTTATACCAACTTCTTAAAAAAAAAAAAAAAAAAAAAAAAAAAAAAAATATTTATTAACCCAAGGATGGTAAGTAAATTTTTTAAAATTATAATCATCTTTTATTTTTTTTAAGGGTAGAAATATCATTAACATTTTTTCTGATATTTAAATTTTTCAACCTTATTTTGTATAAAGTGTTTATTAAAACCATTAATTAAAGCAGTATTAATAATATGTTAATATTTTTTATTAAATTCTTCTTTATTCAGGGGTATATTTATTAATCTATAAATCAAACTATTAAAAACAGAAAATTTATGTGAAAAAGGGTTAAAACTTTTAATTTTTATGTAATTATCAATATGAGTAGTCTTCCTATAAATACCAAAATCTAATTTATTATTATTTCTTATTATCTTCAAATCTAGAAAAGGAAGAAATCCATTAATTTCAGTTTCTACTGTTAATTTTATAGCTTTATCTTGTAAATTTAGTAATTTTAAGGCGTCGTAAATTTGTTTATTAGGAACAATAGCAAAAATATCATCAACATATCTATACCAAGTTTTAAAAAGGAAAAGGTTTTGTGACTTGAATTTCGAAAAAACTCATAAAAAGATCAGCAAGAAAAGGTGAGAGAGGATTACCCATTGCCAAGCCAGAAGTTTGTTGAAAAACTTCACCATTAAAAGTGAAAACATTTTGATCCAAACAAAAATCAGTAAGTTTAACAAAATAAACTATTAAGTCCTCATGTAAATTTACTGAATTCAACCACTTTTTTAAATAAATCAAAAGTTTTTCTCTAGGAATACTAGGAAATAAGGAATTTACATAAAAAATAATATCATTCCCATTGCAGAATACAATGAATGTAGTGCTGAATTGGTCAACAAGAAAATTGATAAATTCAAAAGACAACAAAGATGCAAACAAGTAACTACTCTTTCCCCAATCAGCAATGAAACTTCATACAGAAAATTTACATATCTTCCGAGAGCTACACACCTTTTCGAAAAAGTCTTCAAAGAACACAATATTACTTTGGCCCCACAGAACAAATTTAGTGTACAACGCCTTTTGAAATCACATAATACAAAGGAGATACCCACATCAAAATATCAGGTGTGTACCGGATAAATTGCAAGGGCTATGACAACTTTTACATTGGAAAAACAAAAAAGAACTTGAACTTTAGGCTTAAAGAGCATTTTAGGAACATCAGGAACAAAGAAATAGATAAATCGGTGGTAGTGTACCATTTTTGGAAGGAGAACATAGAAGGAGAATGTACAACGAGAAATTCACTTATTAAAAAGTGTCCAAGGTCCAGCTGCATTAACCACGTGGGAAAAAATCTTCATAACGAAATATGAAAGAAAATTGGTTAATTTCGACACTACGTTTGAAGAAAACCCAAATTTCAGGTTCATCAAAATATTGACAGAGACTCATCTATCACCTCCGAGGAGTTCACAGAACCGACGTCCATTAGTCGACAACAGCTGATGATGTTAGGAAGATCCTAACGAAACGTATTCTAGGTAAATACTAGCAATAAGTGGAGCATTGAGTATTAGTTCGACTCAAAATTATATTAAAAGTAATAATTTACCATTTTTAGATAATACAACACTGTCAATCTTTTTTGCTAGCTCAAAAGAAGTTTTAATACTTAAACTTTCAAATTTATCAAAATTACTAAATTTTTTATGTAACCATTTAGCTAAATTGTAAGTTGGCGAGTTTATACAATTAACAATAGGTCTCATTTTATTTCCAGGTTTATGAATTTTAGAAAGGGCATAACTTCTAAGTAAAACAGGATTATTTTAATAAATTTAAAAAATTATTGTAATAAATTTAGATAAATACCAACCTAAGAGAAATAATAATAATAAATATATTATTAAATCATTAAATCAAAAAGAGTTAATTTTCACTAAAGCGGATAAAGGTAATAGAATTGTAATTTTAGATAAATCCGATTATATTAATAGAGTAAAACTTTTACTTCAAGGTAAAGATTTCATATAAATTAATAAAGACTCTTTAATATTTCTTATTTCAAATTTTAATAAAATTCTTAATGAAGTAAAAATTATATAAAATAAAGGGAAACATTTAGTAAAAGTGAGAACCCTATTTCACCTAGAATTTATGCTCTTCCTAAAATTAAAAAACCTGGAAATAAAATGAGACCTATTGTAAATTGTATAAATTCACCAACTTATAATTTAGCTAAATGGTTACATAAAAAAATTAGTAATTTTGATAAATTTGAGAGTTTAAGTATTAAAAATTGTTTTGAATTAGTTAAAAATATTATCTAAAACTGATAAACTAGTTTCTTTTGATGTAATTGCCTTATTTTCTAGCATTCCTAGAGAAAAACTTTTAATTTATTTAAAGAATTGGTTTAATTCAATAAATTTACATGAGGACTTAATAGCTGATTTTGTTAAACTTACAGAATTTTGTTTAATCAAAATTTTTTCACTTTTAATGGTGCATTTTTTCAGCAAACTTCTAGCTTAGCAATGGATAATCCTCTTTCACCTTATCTTGCTGATCTTCTTATGAGTTTTTTTCGAAATGCAAATTACTAAAGCATTCCCTTTAATTTTTAAAGATTGGTATAGATATGTTGATGATATTTTTGCAATTGTTCCTGAAAAACTCATAGACAGTGCTTTAAAATTACTAAATTTGCAAGATAAAGCTATAAAATTTACATTAGAAACTGAAATTAATGGATTTCTTGCTTTTCTAGATCTAAAGATAATAAGAAATAATGATAAAGTAAACTTTGGTATTTATAGGAAGTCTACTCATAATAATTACATGATAATTACATAAAAAATAAAAGTTTTAACCCTTTTACACATAATTTTACATAAATTTTTCAATAGTTTGATTTATAGATTAATAAAGATGAGTTTAATAAAGAATATAAACATATTATTAATACTGCTTTAATTAATGGTTTTAATAAAGACTTTATACAAAAGAAGTTTGAAAAATTTAAATATCAAAAAAATGATAATGATATTTCTACCCCTAAAAAAATAAAAGATGATTATAATTTTAAAAAATTTACGTATCATCCTTGGGTTAATAAACATTTTCTAAAAATTTTTTTAAAAAGTTTGGTATAACTTTAGTTCCTCAAAATAAATAGAGTATTAGAAATTTATTGCATTTCTCTGTAAAAGATAAAATTCCTAATAATAAAAAAATCTGGTATTTATCAGTTTAATTTTTTCGATTGTGATAAAACTTATATTGGAAAGATAAAACGTAATTTGGAAACCAGAAAGAAAGATCATTTTCATAACATCAAGTATAAACAAACTAATAAATCGGCTGTAGCAGAACATTTTTGGTCATTTAACCATGAAATAAATTCAGAAGTTAAATTATTAAAACAATTAAATGATCCGATAGATTTAATGGTTTGGGAAAAGATATTTATTTTATAAAACAAACATCGCGTAACGAATTTTGAAATACCGGCAGTCAATTCTGTTTTTAAATTTGTTTCATTTTCAGATTTTGGTAGTACTAACAAAAACATATCAACATTTATTGTTTAGTAATGATGGCAATAGCTTTGTTTTTCCAGCTGAAGATGTGTATAAATAGACATGAAATCGCGATCCTGGAGAATTTATAAGAATTATCATAATTTCTTATACGATAAGTGAAGTTTTAAGTTACAAATTATTATATTTGTATATATCAAGTTCAGTATTTATCTATTTTGGTTTGTCACCTAGCTGCTCATAGACAGGCAGACAGCAGAGGTATGTGCGCACACACACACACACACACACACACACACACACACACACACACACACACACACACACACACACACACACACACACACACACACACACACACACACACACACACATGCATACATTCTTACATGTATACTCACACAAACCTTTTTCTAATTTTTTTTTAATTAGAGAAACTCAAAGCACATAATTCCATTGAAATCTCAATGTCATAGTTTTGGGTTAAATACAGTATTTTCTATGCATACTACAGTAGTATATGATACATAAATTGATAAATTTCATTTAGGGGAAAACAGTAATTATTGCAATCAAGAGGTGAACAAAGAATTCTGTTTCAGGCAGAACACTATTAGACTCTGGATACCACAGTTATTTGCTACTATGGAAGAGTACATGGTGACCCATGAAAATGCATCTACCAATATTTGTGACATGTTGCTAGCTCCAAGAGAGACTGTCCAGTTGAACAGCAGCTGGGTACAAGAAGAAGAAATAGGATTCTGTGATGGACCAGTAAGTAATGTATTCATATAGATACCATAATATTAGAATTAAAAATTTTATTTTTATATTTGAAGTCTCAGCAGGCACTGAAATTCTCAAAATCAGTGTCTTATTACTTCAATTTCATATTTATGCTTTTGGTATTTGGCTGTCTAGAACCAATTATTTTTATCCAAACAAGAACTGTGGTTTGGATAGGTAGTGTCAGACTAAAAAGTGCAGTGTCATTGCTGGAATTTGAATCATGGATCTTCTGGTCTCCTCTGGTCTCCATACAGAAAAAAAAATGGAACAATAAAAAAATATTACAAAATCTGCTTGGAGTATAGTAAATGAAGCAAGGGGAAATAAACAGCCACATAGAAGTGTCAAATTAAATATCCTGGGGGAATTGGTAGTAGACCCTAAAATAATAAGTGCAAAATTCAATAATTTCCTTACTAATGTTGCTGGGAAAATATCTCCTTCAAATAACTATAATGATATGACTGTCACTTCCTTATCATCTTCCTTTTTCTTCAATCCATTTACAGAAAATGAAATAAATAACATAATTAACAAATTACAGAATAAACAAAGTAGCAGGTGTGATGAGATCAGTCCACTTATTCTGAAACAATGTAAAGCAGTTCTTAACAAGCCGTTAACTTATCTAATAAACTTCTCTATAGAAGAAGGAAAATTTCCAAACGTATTAAAATTGGGAATAATTAAGCCACTTTTCATAAAAGGTGATAAAAATGATATCAATAACTACAGGCCGATCACTCTAACCTCATAAATCGCAAAAAATTTTGAAAGAGTCATATTTTCGAGACTAATAACCTATCTTGAAAAATGCAATACAATGGAAAACTTCCAGCATGGCTTTCATAAAAACAGATCCACCATTACTGCTATCAGTTACTTAATTCAAGTAATTGTAGAAAAGATTCAAAGTTACAACAAGGTTAGTACACTATTTTTTGATTTATCCAAAGCTTTTGACTGTGTGGATCACAATATTCTTTTAAATAAGTTAGACAGATACCTATGAAGTTAGAGGCCTCCCTAAAGAGTTAATTAGAAGTTACTTAATTGGCAGAAAAGCATCAGATTTATATATAAGATGACAATGCGGGAATCATGAAGAACTGCTTTTATCAATAATAAGCTTTTAATCATTTATTCTCTGTATGTTTATAGAACCATACTGTATATAACAAAACAACCGTTAATAAGAAACAGTCAAGTACACAACCATAACACAAGAAATAACTTTAACCTCTTTAGATCAAATACAAGTTTCATGGAAAATCATGTCAATATAAGAGGGGCAATCTTATTTAGCGCCTGTATTACGATCTCCGGTTAAGGTGTTGGTTAACAGTTAACTTGAAGTTACACACAGATGTCGGTATTACAATCTTTGGTTAAGGGCTAACTGAGAGTTATTTCTGGAGGTGAACTAACCCTCACCTCGAGTAGCGGTTAGTGAGATAACTTGGAGTTTACCTTTACACACAAAAAAGAAAATGGTGTACCTCCAGGCCGGATTGAATGTTGACAGTGATTCTGAGGATGATATGTTGGCACAGTATTTATTTAATACAAGAAGAGCTAAAAGAATTAGAATTCGGAAAGATCATTTAATACAGATATTTATGACATATTGAAAATGAAATAAAATAAACCACATGAGTATTTGGTAACTTGACATAATTGGTAATGATAATTTCTAGTGCCCCATGGTGTCAGTGACTTATTGCAAGCAATGCAATATTTTATGCGACCATATTGCAACATGTTTTAATGAACATAAATGTAATAAACAAAGCATGTTAAACCTATACCGGAAATTATATGCAATACTATATGTGTAGGTGGGTAGGTATAAATGTTCAGAAACATGTTGAAGTAGTAAACATTCTATTTTGCTAATAGTGGGTGCAATGTTAAGTTTGCGTTTTGTTAAAGCATTACCAGAGGAAAGTAAGACACTGTAAAGCAAACAGTGAATAAAACAAATTTTTTAGGTTATGCAATTTGTATCAATGTCCAAACTGTTATTGCAAACACTGTTCACACATGTAATGTAGCTAATTACATGTACAATACCATAAAGGTTTTGTCCTACAATGTGCCTTAATGAGTACCATTTGCTATTTATATTGCGGTTTTCTGCAGTGTGTGCGCTGTCTCAATGCAAGTTGAAGTATTACTTATGATTCTTGCCGTAGCTACTATAGATGGTGCAAATGCAGTACATAAATATATTTGCTGCGAATTGCACACATAAAGAAATGTTAAAACCTGCCCATCTTGTACCCTGTGGTATTTAAATGAAGTCATTTATTTGTTCAATTACGTTTTTCAATCAAGGGCACAATGCTGTGACTGAAATGTGGCATTCAATTATGAAGTGCCAAGAAGAAATGTAAGTTTGCTACAACCTGTTTCCTTAAAATGAAACCATAGTTATTGCTTCATAACTAGCCAAATATATTATGTTTAAAAAAAAATCAGGTACCAAGTTACTGGTCCCAGAATGCATATTTGATAACCTTGTTTTTATTCATGGATGACTTGTAATTTGTGGACCTTCCCTCTTTGCATATGCCTCTGTGAAATGATAATTTATGTAAGAAGAGGGGATTTATTCATGAGGATAAACTATTAACCAAATGATTTTAGCCAAATTATATTTGTGCAATACTATTATTAGAATTAACAACAGTTATGTGGCCTTATTTTAAATTTCTTTTTGACTGGAAATCTCTCGGTGTTCATAAATTAACAGGCATTCCATATATTCTCCATATATCTCACTTAATCTATAACACTAACCTAACGCTATGAAAAATTTAAACTGTAAATGAGCTATAATAATAACTATACAGAACTATGCTAGGCCTTATTATGAATGAACTGTTAATGAAAATATCACGAAAATATACAGAAAAAGCTAATACAGAGTTAAAACAAGACACCTGATGCTACGACATGTGTTTGGTTTTCCCGCTAATTACACATTCTAAATACAAGATAGTGTTGCAAATAAGGTAAAATTCTAGTGGAAAATATTGCCAACCATTCATATTCCACCATAATGCACAGGGAAACAAACCTACAGGTAAATCGAGTTTGTAACACCAGACACTGAACCTAACCATTTGTTATGGATAACTGAAAGGTAACAAACTTCGGCTAGTAGCCGAATATCATAATACAGGCCCTTAATAGATTACCAGTAGCTTTAAAAAAATTGGTTAACACCTCAAAAACATATTTTAAATATAAGTTAAAAGAGTATTTAATTAATAAATGTTTGTATAATTTAGATGAATTATAGCCAGTGTATTAAGTATATGTATATATGTATGTATTATGTATTAAGTATATGACTTGTCCAATGTCAACTGTGTAATTTTTCTTTTGTATTTCTGTTTTCTTTTATATTTTGTACTTTTTTTTTTGACAATGCTATGAAATACTTTGTAATTTTTACAGCAGATAATAAATGAATGAATGAAGAAGAACCATATTAGCATCTTTGAACAACTCTTTGGACAGTCTGACTACCATAGCTGACAGAATATACTGCACACTGCAATCTGCGGCAGAATAGTCACATCAACCTAATGTAGAGACTATTATGAGATGGACATAGATATAGCCATATTATATCTCTTGCCTATAATTGCAGATAAAATGACTTGCACTTTCCGTCAAGAGTATACTTGAAACACTAAGTTGATTTTGTTCATGATTTAGACTTCATCCATCTCACAGTCATGCATATTGATCAGGTGGTGCACTATGTTGGTATCATTTTCAGTTTGGTGAGAGGCCAAAGTAATGTGTTGCTCCATACTCATTTACCATCAGACTTCTTGCTGATTTAGGAAATGCCTAGGCTTCTCACTACAACAGTGCATAGAATTGCGGCAGAAACAATGCTTGCTGTTTACTTGTAACAGACCAATCTTGGAATACACTTTTAGTGGACACGCCAAATGTGTCTGTACTTCCACCTACTTCTCGAGACAAAAAAGAAATTTCTAAGTGCTTTCTATATGCCCCAAATGTATACAAAATTTACACTATGGCAAATGTCTGACACAATTCAATTTAGGGTTGAGACTTGCATTTGGCTGGCTATTTATGATTGCTGACATTCAGGAATCTCTTCTTGGTGCTGACTTTCTCAATAATTATGCATTGTTAGTTGACATCAAACACAAGCGCATAATTGATAGTATTGCAAACTTTTCATCCCTTGCACCGCCAGCATGATATTCAACCTCAAGTGTTGATTTATTGGACTCTCAGACTTAAATACTTAGCTACACTCAAGGATTGTCCAAAATTACTCTGTGACATCACAAATTTTCATGCAGTAGGTTTGAAACGTTTTACACCATATTGATAATAGGTCCTCCAATTACTGCCAAAGCTAGAATTTAAACAAAAAATTATGTATCTAGATACCTGAAGACACCCAGAAAGCCCTCTTCATCCATTGCCAAAATCTGATGGTTCCTGATGACCATGTGGCAATTACAGAACTCTCATTGCTATTATTCTCCCAGACTGATATCATATTTTGTACTTGCAGGATTTAAACAGTTACTTATCTTATTATTTGAAGCGAAAGGTTAGAAACAGTGATATATTTACCATTTGACAGTAATGAGTCGGTAATTAAAAAAAAAAAAAAAAAAAAAAAACATCACTTAAATTATCCTTACTTGGACATGTTTTGGAGAATATTTTGTCCCCATCATCAGCAGTTATCCGACTGGTTGGATCCGTGGTTTCTTGAAGTGAGCTGGTTGTCTGTGGCGGCATCTGTTGTCTGTGAGATGAACTTCCAAAGAGAGTTTTCAGGCGGCAATTCGAAATTTAAAGTATAATTCATACAAGATTCCTTAAAACTATTGAACATACAGAATAGAGCAATATAGTTCACAATAGAGATAGAAAAAGATGGCTACTTACCTTTCTTAGATTTGAAGATAATCCATGAATTAAATAACATATCTTTTGGCATTTACAGGAAGCCAACACAAACAGATAATTACATCAAGAATGATAGCTACAACCCTACACCCCACAAACATGCAGTTTTGGACAGCTTAGCATATAGACTAGTCAACATCCCATTGAAAAAGAATGAATACAACAAAGAATATAACCACATGATTAACATAGCTGCAATTAATGGATACAGTAAACAATTAATTTGGAAATTCAAGAAACAGAAACACATATTGGATACCACAAAATTAACAGAATCAAAAACCAAGACACAGATCAGGAAATTCACATATCATCCCAGAATGCATCATAAATTCAACAAGATATTCAAGAAGTACAGCAACACCCTAGCCCCAATAAATAAATTCAGTTTAAAAAACTTATTATGCAACAACCTGAAAAACCCAGTACCTGAAAACAAGAAATCAGGTATATACAAAATCAACTGCTCAGATTGCAATAAGTTCTACATAGGAAAAACCAAAAGAAGTTTACATATTAGGTTACAGGAACATATGAGATGCATGAAATACAAACAAATAGAAAAATCAGCAATAGCTCACCATTTCTGGTCTACCAATCATGAAATTGTACCAAATATAAAACTATTAAAATCTGCCAGTAATGCAGCCGAACTCGATGTTTGGGAAAAGTTGCTAATTATAAAAAAACAAACAGTATACTTTAAATTTCATACTGCCGCCTGAAAACTCTCTTCGGAAGTTCATCTCACAGACAACAGATGCCGCCACAGACAACCAGCTCACTTCAAGAAACCACGGATCCAACAAGTCGGATAACTGCTGACGATGGGGACAAAACGTTCTCCGAAAAATGTCCAAGTAAGGATAATTTAAGTGATGTTTGTTTTTGAATTACCAACTCATTACTTTCAAAAGTTACTTATCTGTTAAAATAGGTAGAGTCAGACTGAAAAATTCAGTTCCATAGTTGAGATTTCAACCATGGATCTCCAGATTTCCGTCTGGTTGCTCTTAACAACATGCCAATACAACATTTGGGAACTTAATGAATTAGAATTGATTGAGAATTTGCCTTCCCAAACCTTGGCCTACACACAGCCAGTGTGAAAACCAATTCAGATTAATCTAATGATGGTTTGAACTATAAAGCCCGCAACTTAAAGTACTTACGCATTAAAAGTTGCCTTTAAGGTAGTGTCTCATGTGTATATGAAAACTCCTAATAGTTTACTGGAAAAAATGCAAGTCAGTTGGAGAATTTAATATCATTTTGGAGCATTACCTTGGTAGCATGGTTAGCCAATTAATTACTATATTCAAATGTAAATTACTATTGCAGCTGCCCGTTTTGTTGCTTGACACAGAGGGATTTTGATTCCCTCTTCTTTCTTCCTGTCATTATACTCAATCACATTGTATATTTCTTACACCTGACGATGTATGACACTTTGCTGTAATTGCATCTGAACAGAGTATTCATACACTGACTTGTCGTGTATGTGCAATAGATTTGCATAAACATCTCCACTGCTTCATATATTTTCTGATACATTTCCATTCTTTGCCATATAGTAACATCTGAGACAGTGATTTGTACTCTCCTACATTCTTACATAGCTTGATTTGGCATATCATCCATCACAACCACAAATTAAGTCAAGCAGTTTTAGCTTTTCACAAATCTGATAAAACTGCTTAGTATGCATCATATCAAAGCAATATTTTATAATTTAAACACCCCATTGTGAACAGACTGTTTCAATTGACCAACTTCAGTCAGCCTGTACTTCAGATAAAATCTGCAACCCTAATACCAGTAGTCAACAGTTGTATATGTGTAATTCTGTTTTAAAGTGGAAGCTGAAAATGGATCAGGTTGGATTACATGGAGGGCTCAGTATTCCTACATCAAAATCGAATCCTATTTGGACAGAATCTCACTGAAATTTATAACACTTTGGGAGTAGTGTAGCACAGTATAATGATATTCTTCTCATTTCTTTAAAATTCCAATAAGCATTGAGGACAACTTAAGGTATGGAAGGTCATTAACTCAGATTATTGTTAAAGACACATTGACAGGGCATCAATGAAAAACATGAGAGGAAGTTGCATGTGAGGCCAGAATATTTGTCACTTCAGTTTAAACAAACATTACTGAAAAATTTAAGATGGGAACATTTGATACCAGGTAGGATTCACATCACCTGAGTGAAGCAGAAAGCAGATCACCAGAGAATTGCAGAAGAATTACTTTAAAATTATCAAACAGTACTAGAACTATTAAATTATAGTTGAGTCGTATTTATCACACATCAGCTTCACTTACGTACCTATATTGAGGACGTTTTGCAAACTATCGTTCACATTGTCGGCTCTAATCCAGTGGTGTGGATAGTTCTGGAGTTGCTGCACGAATATAAGAAATCTTAAAAGCTGCAATTAAAAATGGATATGGAAAAAGCCTTGTAGATAAAAAAATAAATACATTCAAACTTCAAAAATGATTAAAACAGATCACAGCTCTTTCACCAATGAAACAAGAAATTAGATTTGCTAAATTTACCTACCACCCGTTGGCCACAAAAAAGTTCCAAAAAATATTCAAGAAATACAATATAACATTGGCACCAAAAAAAAAAAAAATTACAACATTAAAAGCCTACTTAACAGTAATAATACTGATAAGATAAAACCAGAAGAAAACTAAGGCATTTACAAGATTAAGTGCGAAGACTGTGAAAAAATTTACATAGGGAGGACAAAAGGAAACATAGGCCTAGAAAGAAAGAACATTTTAGGCACTTAAGATACAAAAATATTGATAAGTCCGCAATAGCAGCTCATAGCATAGAAAGAAAGAACATTTTAGGACTTAAGATACAAAAATATTGATATGTCCGCAATAGCAGCTCATTTCTGGCCTGAAAATCAGGACATTGAAGATAACACTAAATTACTAAAATACGTACAAAAACATGGTGAACTCGTCGTATGTGAGAGAATATACATAGAAAATCATAAAAACCAACTAATGAACTTTGAAATCCCGCCAGAAGACAACCCCACATTTAAATTCATCACAAAATCAACAGATGGAAGCAGCAACTCCAGAACTATCCACACCACTGGATCAAGCTTTAGTCGCATTAGAGCTGACGATGCGAACGATAGTTTGCGAAACATGTCCTCAATACAGGTATCTAAGTGAAGCTGATGTGTAATAAATATGACTCATCTATAATTTAATAATGATTTCACTTCACTGTGGTATTCCAATACAGTTAAATTTCGATATAGTACTAGAACTGTTGCACTTGATAAACCTGGATATGAGATTTTGAGCCAGAAGTGAGGTCTTAGTTATCTCAATGGAAAACTTCCAATTTTCCATGCCCAAAAAGATGCTGGCATCTACAATCAAAGATGAAACTGATGATCTTTGCATATCACATGACTCATAACTACAATAGACCAAAAATTTTTCAGGGAAGGCCTCACATGCTTGCAGCTGGTGTATTTATTTTGCATGATAATGCAAGATGCACATTATCCTACCAGCAAGAAAAATGCTTGACAAATATGGATGGGAAATACTTTTATACTCAGAGGAAATACTGTACCCATCAGACTGATTTATTTCCCAAATTGAGGGAACCACACCATTGGAAACATTTTGATGCAATTATTTAAGTTTTCAGTGAAGTGACCCAAATAATCAGGCAGCTCAACGATGAAGTTGCTCTATCTGGAAAACAGAATTTGCCAAAGTGTTGAGAAGCTATCATAAGCAAGAATGGAAATTATATTATGGTCCTGTAAAGAAAATATAAGTAAGTATTTTTCTTGACATTCATCTTACATGAAGGACTTCTTAAATGACCCTCATAATAGAGGCATTATTGTCATCAAGTGGAGTTGCAGAGCCTACCATAAGGCTAAGCTCAAAGTAACAAACTGTTCAGACTTCTAATTTACTGCTTTCCTAAAAATGTGCTTGGGACAACAAAGAATAAGCAATAAGATGTGCAGTTTGCTGGAGCAAAGAGAAAAAGGAAGGAAATATCATATTGTGTTCATACTATGAAAAAGCATTATGTGAAGTGCCTTGTTTCAAGTTATATCATACAGACAAAACTCTTTGGTTGTAAACTTCAGGTTTCATACACAGAATATATTCAGGAGCCCATATGAAGGGCTCTATTTAAATTTAAAATTAGTTTTTTCTCCGGGATGGATAGATGTTTGAATACTAAAGAGGATATTTCTTGCATCACCACTGAGCTGAGCACTGGCACTTCCGCCCTTAGGGTAGGCCTTCAATACATCTTCATGCTTGCTACTTCTGCTATTAATTTTGGTTTCTTATTCCTTCTTTCTAATTGCCTAAATTGTGTCTTTCTCTGTCTATTGTTTACCTCTTATTTCAACTTCTTATTATGATCACCTCAATCAATCATGTTCCTCTTAACTTCATTTTTCAGAGACTTTTCATTTTTACTTCTCCATTTTCCCTGACCTAATTATTAAACTTTACTTGCTTCTTTTATCAATTCTGCTTCCTATTACCTTCTATTTCATCTCCTTGCTTTGTCGGCCACTCTGCCCCTCATGACCTCTTTCTATTCTCATTCCCTTTTTGTAATTTACCCTACCACTTTAACAATTTCCTCCACCTAGTTCTCATTTCATTTCTAATCCCCTGTGTTTCTACGCTTTTTCACTTGGCACTTTTTCTATTATATTGCCTCTTGTCATCTTTCCTTGGTTATTTCTTTTGTTTCTTCCATGCCATTTACAATAAATATTTTCTGTTTAGGTGCCTCACACATCCTTTTTCATAATTGTGATAGATATTTCTGAATTTCCACATCTCCTCCTCTGTATTAATACTTTAATACTTTAGCACTACTTTGATTCACATACATTGCCAATTATTACATATCTCTGCACTTTGGTCATTCCCTCTAGATGACAAAACATTGCCATTGGTAGATGTCATCAGCTTTTTCTGCTTCATATGTATTACTACAGTATCATTGCTATCCTTGCAGTTTTCTGTCCTCATAATTTTGTTTTCTGCTGAGATTTGTTTTCCTGTCCCTTGGCTCATATCGTTTGGTTGTTGTACTATTGTTTGCAGTTTCTTATAAATTAATTCTATCCTTCCTTCCTTTCTTCAATCATCCTTTTCTTTGTTCTGTTTGTTCATGTGATAGGTTCTTGTTAACTTAAGTTGATATTCCTCTTAACTGCTTGTTTTAATATTCCTATAGTCAATTCTGTACTTATACATTGTGCCAAGATATTTCTTTTGCCATTCAGCTTTCCAATTTGAAATGCAAATTCAAAGTCTCTCATATTCATTTTTTATTCTCTTAATTAATAATGGCCTTATTTCCTGAAATGCTTCAATCTCCTGAAATTATTAGATTATATCTTCTCATGTTGTTTCCATATCTTTGTTACCTTTGTTTTTATTTTGGACATAATTGGTGAAGTTTAGAAAATGAAAATAAATTGCTTCAAATATGAAATAATTGTGACTTAAAAGAAGCACTGGACAGGCCAAAATTATCCAGGTTGGGTTACATTGGCAAGGAGAAAGTTATGCATTTGAGAGGTTGAGTGTGCACAACTATATATAAATAGATATATGCAGAATTGCAAATGATTTATTTGTTTATTCTTTTCAAAACCTTTTACTCCAATTTTTTATTTTTAATGAGTATGTATTTATATGCATTTGTTATTGTTAGAACTAGCATTTGTATTACAGCACCAGAGGAGAGTATATTTTTTAACTGAATCTCTAATTATTGTCTACAGGGTATTGTTTTCAACACTATGTATTTGTACTCCATGGTAATTGGAGCAGTTTCAGCAATTTGTAACCTATGCGCAAGTTCAGTCATTAACCGCCTTGGCAAGAAAACTATTCTTGGTAAGTACACTTTCATACCATGCTATTTTATCTGTTCTACTTTGATCAACTTCACATTTTCATGAACTTAATTCAGTGTTGCACAGCTGTAAATAAATGAGCTCTTTACTTAGCCAATTGAAGCTTGCAATAAGAGCAGAGTGAAGCAGCCCAACTGAAAGCTTCTTAGATAATAAGGTAGATTTACATAACTGGAAATAACCGATGATAGAGGTTCCCAGGTTGAATATTAGAGTTGGTTTCTAGAAATTGTTAAAAACATTGGGCTTTACTGTTGAGTAGTACAACCAAATTTTTCCTGCGTTGTGGGGTAGCAGGCTAAGGCAGCCTGCCATGGTCCCTGGCCGTGGACAATGGCCCGGGTTCCATCCCACCCATTGGGTGCAGATTTTAAGTCTTGGGTATAGGACTGGTGCCCACTCAGCATCGTGAGGAAAGTGAGGAGCTTACGCTAGGTAAGTGGCCCTGGTCACGAAAATCAATGTTCTGGCTTGGGGATGCCGAGATGCTGACCACATCTCCTCCTGATATTGGTTGGATGCTCATCTGCGTGAGGCCGGCAGTCAGGTTGGTAGGCCTTGGCTCTCTTAGGGCTGCCGCGCCAGAGTTTATTTTTTTTTTTAGTATAGCCAAATTTGGTTCTTGGAGAGGCTTAACAAAGGTTTTGCAAAGTAGTTGATAGTGGGAGGACTACAGTGACTGTAGAGGCAGGCATCTCAATGACCCATTTCATAAGCTCTTCCTCCCGAAGAAAACATGAATGCTAAGAGACAAAAAAATAATAGTCTTCAATATAACTTATGGCATCTCAAAAACTATTTGTAGTTGGTTTGAGATTTATTTTGATGTCACTGTTACTAAATTCCTCCAAACACATATAACATATAACTTATGGCATACTGAATTTCATATTATTGCTTGCACACATTTTAAAACACTCTAAAATTACTGAATGTTTGGATGGATTTTGAAATTCTTTTGGTACTGTCACAAGGATTCAAGTGGATATATATAAACTTAGGCTTTCACAGCTGGCGTCAAGAGGAATAATGTATTATTATTTTCTGGGTTTATAGGTCATGGTCTAGAAGGCATTGAAGATAACATCAATTGGCCAAGGACTGCACTTGGCAAATTGTTGGCATCTTCAATGACTTCTAGATCACTGCCAACAGGCCCAGAAAATAATAATGCATTTATTCATTGAAATACAGACCCTCAAAGATGAAGGGCTTGTTAGGACAAAACTTTTCTAGGGTGTGAATACAATGGTTTCAAGTGTTCAGTTGTACTTTCAGATAACCATGAGATAATATGCAGTCA
Source organism: Mantis religiosa (assembly GCA_030765055.1). Classification (NCBI taxonomy): domain Eukaryota; kingdom Metazoa; phylum Arthropoda; class Insecta; order Mantodea; family Mantidae; genus Mantis; species Mantis religiosa. The sequence continues at coordinate 146,145,894 of CM060947.1, read as the reverse complement.
GATAACCATGTGATAATATGCAGCAGGTTTGCCAAAAGCACTGTCATAATGTGGTGGACTGCAAAACCTGTGGTCCAATCTGCAGGAAATAATGGGCATAAGGACAATTCAATTCAAAGTATTTTATCTTGAGTTCACAAAATCCTTGAGCATATGCTCCATCATAATTCTGAGATTTATTGCCCATGGAGGAAATATTGAAAACATCTTTACTGTTATGGAACCAATGTTGCCAGCATGGCAAAATAAACAGTGCTTTAAAAGAGGTAGGTTGGAAACGGATGTCATTCTCCTTGGCGAATGAAGTTAAGTGGAATTTTAATGAACCTACTGCTGCATTGTAGAGAGGTTGTGTGAGAACACTCAAAAAGCATCTGAGGAGGAACTTGGTACTTATCTACAACAAATTGGAGATCATGTGCAACTGCAGAAACACAATTTCCTCCAGACCTATTCCTTACACTGATGGTGAACCAGAGAACTTCAAATCTCTAAGAGTAATTACATAAACAATGGATCTAGTGGCAGCGAAGCAACAAATACTACACAAATATAATTATTTGTAAGAAAAGCTTTATTTATCTTTAAAGAAATTCACATAATTTTCTTTACAGGTAAGTGCAGTTTTTGTTACAAATAATTAGATTTGTGTAGTACTCTAAGAGTAATTTGTTACCTACAAGGTGTGCCTCATAGTGACATTCCAAACTTAGACCTTGTTGATGTAAATATCAAGTTGGCTACTTAACCAACTTATCATTTTTGATTATACTGTACAAGGGTGTATATGCACCTGTGCATGCACATCCACACAAATAACTGACCTGCTAAATAATTCTCATGACTTTCTCCACCCATTCTTCAACAAACTATTTTTATAAAAGTTTATCTTATATCAACTTCATGTTATTTAAGATAAATGTAGAAATGGTTGTTTAGATGTATCCTTATAGGTTCAGAAGGAAAAGGTGCTTAACCAGTAGTGAAATTCTTTTATAGCTTGAGAAAGCACAAATTATTTGAAAATTTGCACCATTAACAAGGAATACCTTGAAAATAGTTATCTCCACACAAAAAATGCAATGGACATAATCGTGTTCTTTAACCTGAGGTATAATTTTCGTCTGACTGTTCAGCAGTTTAGCAGAATAAAAATGACTACAGAGAATATTCATTTATGAGTTATGCTGCTCAAATGTATGTGTATACACACATACATGTGCTTTTTTAGCGTTGTTTCTAAAATGTATTTTTTCAGATTCAGGGGACCTCAAAGTCTATTTGCAGTGAAATCTAGGTAGCAAGATTTTGTCTGGAATATAATACCTTCTCTTCTTATTATGTATGTGGTAGAGAAAGTAAAACCACAAATCTCTTATTTACATTGTAATTTTATAAGTGAAATTAAATTATTAATATGTAAAGTAAAATTTACATTATGTATCTTGTACATTCCAGAATAGAAAATGCCCAATATCTTGGAATATTGTTTGACAAAAAATTAACTTGGAAAAAACATATTGAAAAAATTAGAGATAAAGCAATTAACCGTTTTAAGATATTAAAAAGACTTGCAGGAACTAAATGGGGTTGTTCAAGATCTACATTAAATACTACATATAATACATATATAAGGCCAGTTCGTAATTACTGTGGAAAAGTACTGATAACATCATCACCTTCAACTTCCATGATACTGGAGCACACACAAAATCAAGCTCTTAGGTTAATTACTGGAGCTATAAAAAATACTCCTATAATAACCTTACAAGCATTTACATGTAACAGACCCATAATGACAGATTTAGAAATGCAAGCCCTTTTAACATATGAAAAGCTATTAAGAATTCCAGAGAATAATAAATGGGCAAAACAACACACATACACCTTCAGTTTGAAAACTCAATTAGGCTTCATACAGAAAGTTCAACAACTAAGAAATAAACTAAATTACCCATCCAAAATAGAACCTTTCATGTCTCTTAATAACCCACTGAACATCATGAATTAGAATACTACCTAGATTTACTTGTAGATTTTAAAAAGAAGGAATACTCATCTACAGAAGCTAAAGCATATGCCCTTGAAACCATAAATGTAAGATATCCAGTTGACAAATGGACACACATCTATACAGATGGCTCTCTTTATAATCAAGAAGATGGAGCAGGAGCAGAAGCTACCTGTAAATTCTTTTCTTTCTATAAGCATGTTGGAATTTACTTAACAAGTTTTGATGGAGAAATTGATGCAATTTATACTTCCTTACAAAATCTATTTGCCTGGACAAATAAGCTTTCCAACATAGTTTTATTAACAGATTCTAAAGCAGCTTTTCAGGCTATTATTTCAAATGACAGCCCAAAAACCAAAAAGATAAATGAAATTCATAATCGTATGATTAAACATCTTCAAAATTTAAATATACGTATAGTTTTCCAATGGATACCATCTCACTGTGGAATTTCTGGCAATGAGCAAGCAGATATGTTGGCCAAGGAGGGTTCCAAAATATCTCAAACAACGAAAAAAAAATATCCCCTATGAAACAGTTAAAAGATTAATCAAAAAAATCTTCACAAAACTATATAACAACTATCTAGTTTCCTCCGAAAAACTTAATTGGAAAGATCTCCAAAACAAACTAAAGACAATTCCAGATCTACCTCGAAAATCTTCAGTAGCAATGTTCAGATTAATCACAGGCCACGGTTGTTTGAGTGGACATTTATTCAAGGTTGGATTAACAACTTCTCCACAGTGCTGTTTATGTGGTAAAGACGATTTAATGAACATCGATCATCTAACTGAATGTGAAACTCTCCAAAATCAAGAAGATCTAGTCTCCAAATATTGGGAAGCAATAAGAAATATGATTTTATTATCAAATTCTGAGCATTAAATACACACACACACACACACACGCACGCACGCACGCACGCACGCACGCACGCACGCACACACACACACACACACACACAATTTCAGCATATTGAATGCAGTCTTATTATCAGACTCTGTAAGAAGCAATCCACACATACACTGGAAATAATCAATATAATAACTCAGTTAAAAAAAATTAAATTAAAGAATAGCACTATAATGGATACCAGCATGTTGTGTTATACATGGTAATGAGACAGCAGACAACTTAGCCAAGAAAGCATGCCTTCTAACATATGGACCATCTAGAAAATTAATATTTGCTTCTGTAAAACAATTAATAAAAATCAGTATATTTTTGGCCATTTAACCATGAAATAAAAACTGAAGTTAAATTATTAAAACAATTAAATGATCCGATACATTTAATAGTTTGGGAAAATATAATTACTTTAAAAAATAAACATTGCGTAATGAATTTTGAAATACCAGCAGTTGATTCTGATTTTAGGATTTGTTTCATTTTCAGATGTTGATAATACTAAAAAAACATAAGAAATCCTTGACAATGGAGTTTGTTTGTGGATTGAAGATACAAACGATCTGTTTATGAAATCAATCTCCATTGGAAAGAAGTATTAACACCAATTTCTTAAGATAATTGAAGCCTTAGTAACAAATCTTTATATTTGTGTAATCAGTATAAAAATTTCAACAAAATCAATAACATTACATTGGCTCAAGGAAAACAATGGGAAGTACTTGTCCAGAATACAAAAGTAATACCAGATTTACCTAAGAAATCAGCAGACTTCCAGTTATTAACAGGACATGATTGTATGGCTAAACATTTACATAAAATTGGAATATACGAGTCTCCACTATGCAATTTAAATGAAGAAATGGACTATAATCATCTTCAAAAATGTACATCAGTTCACAATATACAGAATAATTATAAAAAAAATGAGTGTAAGAAGAGTTGACTTCATTGTCAACCATTGGGTATTACAAAACAGCAACAGCTACATTTCATATTTATTGTATTAAGATGCAGTGAATGGAAAAATAAATGTTTTATTAATGTTCCCATATATCACTATGAAATGGTAATAGTAAATGGAAGTAGTGTCACTGTTATGCATCAGGATATACAAGTGAAAAGTAAACTTCATATGCACTCGGTGACTTGCAAAATAAAACAATACTTGAAATGCCCAAGAGGATGGCAAAATTAACTTAGCTTTTAATTCTTGTTTTTAAGTTCATCTGTCTTTGGTAATTTTAATTGTTCATAAATTGCATCTATTTAGAGAATATATCTTACCACACAATAGCACAATAACATAGACATACTCATATTGTGTTGCAGTGGTGGGCTATTTAGTGGGAAGTGCTGCCGTCACAGCAATGTACTGGAGTAATGGAATGGAGATGCTGCTAGTTCTGGCTGCTGTTTTTATTGGCACAGCCTCCATGTGCATTATGGCCTTGCTTGGAGTAGTAGTTGATCTCTTCCCAACATCTCACAGGTAATTTCCAACAATTTAGATACTGTTAATGTTACAGCAACATATACAAAGGATTCTTACAGCTGGATTTTTTCCTAGTAGGTATTTGTTTTTGCACCCAGAATTGATGACATCTGTGCCGATTTTCTTTATCATCTCCTACATCTTCTGTTTCAAATAACATAGAATTAGATCCTCTAACTTTGGAGAGCAAGTGAGAGTTACTCTGTATTTTATGCCTGATTAATTGTTACTGGCTTCAAAAACAGAGCTTTCAAGAGAGAACATATTCATATGGAAAAATAAGGATAGTGTAAAGATCTTTGAAATCCCACCAGTAGATAATTTGACAAAAAAGTTCTTAGTTCCACCACCAGAGAGAAATGAAATGTGTAGTGTTTAACGCCCGCTTTTACTACATACGGCACCGCAGGCGGTGACACTGATGATGCATGAGATGAAGATGGAGCACCGGTGGAATGAGATGGCGGGGGAAACCGGAGGTCCCGGAGAAAACCTGCCCCAACGCCGTCTTGTCCACCACAAATCTCACTTTGCGGTCGCCTGGGATCGAACCTGGGCCGCCTTGGTGAGAGCCAAGCGGTCTAACCACTGAGCCACGGCATGGCCCACCAGAGAGAGAGAGAGCAGACAACAACAGATGCCAGTTGGAAAGATATTGAAAATGGAAGCGAATACCTTTGAAACTAGTCTCTCATTAATATAAAAAAGTAAGTGATAAGTATCAATAAACCAACTACAAATAGTTTTTGAGATTAGAAACAAGTATTAACCCTTTGAAACTATTTGATATTGAATAATATTTACACTTAGCTGAAGAAATTACAAAATCTGAAACCTCTTCATGTATACTTAAACAAATGACACTGGAAATAATAAATTTAAAATATCCTGCCAATGAATGACTACATTTTAGTTAATTGATGGAAATTAATCATTTCTTCACACTAGCCATATATATGCTATGTTTTTTGATAGATAGAGTCAACATGAAAAATTCAATGCCACAGCTGGGATTTGAACCATTTATGTACTGGTTTCCGTCCAGTCACTCTAACCCATTGAGCTACCATGGCCAACTTGCTGTCATGACATTAAATTCTCCATTTGACTCATATATTTCCCCGGTAGACACTAGGGGCTCTTATATTTGAGATACACTGTGGCAACTTACCATTGTAAGTACTTAAGTCCCAGGCTTCATCATTTAACTCTTATTTTAGTTAATTGATGGAAATTAATCATTTCTTCATACTAGCCGTATATAGGCTAAGGTTTTTGATAATGTACATGTAACTATACGTTTATTTTGAATGACTACATGTTTACACTGACGGCTTCAGCTTACCAAATAATGGTGGTACTGAGAACAGATAGCAATTCTAGAGGGACTTTGACCAATAGCTGATAACAGTTTAGAGCTTACAGTGGGAAATAAATTAGCCATAGTGAACACGGACAGTCAGATTACAGTAGACCTTCTTAAAAGCAGTCATATCTGAAAGAAAACTATAGAAGAAATAAAGGATAAGATCAAGCTACTGCAGAACAGCGGCTGGACCATCCACATAAAATGCGTAAAGGCACATGCGGAACTATGCGGGAACAAACTAGCAGACCAGTCGGCAAAGGGGGCTGTATAGGAAAACAACGGGGAGATTATCTACAGCGAGATATCCAGAACACACATAATCAAGGAGGCAGAAGAGAAAGGACTGCGTAGGTGGCAAGGCCAATGGGAGAACACAACAAAAGGAAGAATCAGAAAAATGTTCTTCCCTTCTGTGCAAGAACGACTAAAACTGAGGATCTCACTCAACGGAGAGACTACCGCCATCCTAACTGGACATGGGAAGACAAGGGACTACCACAACAGATTCAAAATAGCAGAAAGTACAATGTCCTAATGTGAACTACAAAATCAAACAGTGAATCATTTAATATATGATTGTCCTCTTCTGAACAGTGAAAGACTAGAACTAAAACAAAATGTTAGACTGAGAGGTGGACAGTGGCTGGCAGCAAACAGTGATCTAATCAAGCACTACCAAAAACGATTTTTAAAATTCATAAACAAAATAGGTTTTGAAAAACTGTAAAAGCATAGTCAAAACCATTGTCTGTATCGTACATTGAAAACTTGTAAACTTGTAAAACTTGTAATTACTACAACTAGCTATAATAATATATACAAATTATTATATTTGTATATATTTCTTTGCTTCACTGTTAATAACTTCATATTTGAAGTATTTATTAGCTATAATAAGTTTAAGGAATGCATGTAGTGTTATGATGTAACGGAGCATGCAGTGTTAGTAAATAAATAAATTTAAAAAAAATGGTGGTACTGGTGCTGGTGTAATATGGTCATCTCTTTCTACAAAAGATTAAGTTTAAATTCTACAAATTTTGATTCATAAATTTTGGCAATCCCTCATAGCTTACAAAATCTTCCATATCATATAAATAAATTTGAAAAAGTTGTATTATTATGTGATTCTAAAGCAGCTATAATATCCATAACATCCAATATAACACCTAAAAATCTAAATATTGCAGGAGCGCTCCAATATCATAAAAAAATTAATTAAACTAAAGAAGTAATACTTCAGTGGATACCAGCACATTGTGGAATTCATGGTAATGAAACAGCTGATTTTGTAGCCAAAAAAGGCAGTAAAATTATGTCAAACTCATTTGAACCACTAAGCTATTACTCTAACAAAAGAATAATTATATTAATATGTAATAAACAAACTAAAGAAGATTAATACCTTATAAAAAACAGAAAAACTATGGGAAAATTTATATCACAGCATGACTAGAATCAATACACTACCAAGAAAATCCTCTGTAACAACTTCTAACAGACCATGACTGTCACAATAAACATTTTTTCATCATTGGTATAGTGAGATCTCTTCTTTGTCCTTTCTGTTCACTTAAAGAAGATATGGATGGAAACCACCTACTCCACTGCCCAACCTTTAGTCAACATACCAACATAAAATCAAAATACTGGAGTGCAAGAGAGCAAATGACTTCATTGTCAACTGCTTAATGTTAGATACCAACCAACCATATCAGCGTTATGGATTGTTCACTGGGTTTGTGTTGTCATGGTCAGTAAGGAGACAGAGTGTCAAGTCAAAACAAACTGATAAGAATGCCCCAGACCTGAAGCCATCCTTTCCTCTCCCATAGGTGTCCACATTTTGCTGTCTATTTATGAAATACATGAGAAATTATTGATAGTTTCTTGATAATGCTTTCAAGCAAAACATATTGAAAGAAAATTTGTGTGGTATGTGACATACACAGTGTCTCAGTCAACTCATAGTATAATTTTAATTATTACATTACTTCACAGTGTTAATTCCAATTTAAATTTTTAAATTGTTATAATCACATGTGATTTCTTCTAGGTTGTATACCTCAAGATGTGCTAAATATTCAAGTGCTACAATATATTATTATTTCCATACTTCTTTACATCTTTACATAAATTACCTCAACGACTCAAAGAAATAAAAACTCTGAAACTATTTAATAAAAGTGTAAAAGATCTGTTATTACATAAGACATATTACTCCATACAGGAATTCATGGATGACACAATATCGTAACTACTTGTAATTGATAATTATTTATTTATTTATTTATATATTATTTATTTATTATTATTATTTAATATTATTATTTATTATTATTACTTGTAATTGATAATTTATGTACATATACATTAGAATTAGTTTTTCTTTTTCTTTCTTTTAAATTTCTTTTATGTATAACTTGACGACTCACCAGTTTACCAGCTAGGCTGACAATGTAAACGTTATGTGACAATAAAGATTCTATTCTATTCTATTCTACTGTATTGTTTTAGAACAATGGCAGTCAGCTTGACAATGATGTTTGGCAGAATTGGTGTTATCATTGGAAATGTCTCATTCCCTTTATTCCTGGATCTTAGCTGTGCTCTTCCTTTCTTCATCATTGGAGCTGTTTCCTTTGGTAAGTTACAGAATAAAATATACCTTTGAGACAAATTTGTGTAATTACACTGCTCACTAAACAAAACAAATGTTCTCAGTCATTCCAAAGGCTTAACAAAAAGAAAATGTTTTGAATTGTTCCTAATGTTTATCTACAGCCCTCCCATAATAAAGTCTCCACCATCATGTAGGTAGCTATGAACATGAAAATACAGTGCCTTATTTTTCACTGATGGCCGGCTGGCCAGTGGGTGGTTAGTGCTGCAGCAGAAGGCACGCTGCTACCATGTTGAATATTTAAATTCTAACGCTTAGGTTTATCATGCAAATTATAATTAAAATAATCACATACAATAGTCATGGAAGATGTTGGAAATGATATCCTTGTCTGCAAAGGATATTATTCTCTCATGCCTTCAAAGAAAGTTTCTGTTGACACACATTAATTCATCTTTTAAAGTTGCAGTAACTTCTCTTCTGATATTGTCTTTCAGTTCTTCCAACGTATGTGGGTTGTTTCAATACACTTTACTTTTTAAGTTCCCCCACAAATAATGTGCATACCATAAGTTCTGGGGATCGTGGTGGACATGGTTCTTTACTGATGACCCTATCTACAAAAATTTCCCTCATTATTTGCAACTATAGATCAGCTGTATGTAATGTAGCAGTCTTGTTGAAAATATGCCTGTGCACACTCAATGTCACACATATATTCCAAGAATGGTTAGATTATTGCATCCTTGTACCTCTGTCTGTTAACTGTTTCTTCAAAGAATAAAGAAAAATTTCTTGTCATGCAATGGCATTTTGTGCCCAATAACGGGTTTTCTTGCAATCCAATATCTGTTGTTTTGTAACAATGCATGACCATGTATTGAAAACTATGTTTTGTCTGTGAAAAAGTTAACTTTGGGTCCATAGAGTCATCATTAACTTTACCTGCCACCCAATTATAGAAATTTACTCTACTAACCATATTTTGGGTTTGCAGGTCCTGAACTATGGTTATCTTATATGGTTTTAATGTCAAAAGTTTAGTGGCTTGCCAAGTCAAGGATTGTGAAACATACATTTTCTGTGATAATCTAATCAGAGATTTTCTTGGGCTACACTACAACTTTTGTCCTATCTCATCAAGTTTTTGCTCTGTAAGCACATGGCGAGTTCTTTTGGGTTTCTTATCAAGAACAGAACCAGTTTTTCTGAATCTCTTTACAAATTTACAAACTGTCTCTCTGTGAGACACAGGAATACCAGGAATTCGGTCTACAAATAGCAGTGTCATTTCTCTACAAGACTCTGTGCACATGTAGGAATCATACATGAATATGCTAAAGTATACACACTTCTTGGCATTATATCAGAACAAATCACTATTTGACCATAAAGAACACACAAGAACCCACACTAGCAATGGCCGAAGATGCACTGATGTTGAGAAAGGTGGGTGTCAGGAACTGTGAAAAGCAGTGCGCCCACAGAGCTACCTCCCGCCAATCGGTCAGACACCAGTGAAAAATAAGGCACTATATTTGTAACAGTTAATCAAACATGTGACTTTTGGATAGTAAACTACCAAAATATAATGCAGTTATGCAATAAAATTCTTTAGAATAAGAAATTAGATGAGCATTGAAGATTTGTAACTATATACTTGGATGTATATAAAATCAATACCTTTAGCACAGTTTTAAAAAATACAGCATGTTGGAAATAGACTATAATCATCTTAAAATATGTAGAGTAGTTCACAGTAAACAGAATAATTATGAAAGTATGGGGTGTAAGAAGACTAATGACTTCATTGTTAACCGTCAGGTATTAGAAAACAACAACAAGAAACAACAAGAACACTTCAGAACACTTGTTCAACAAGTACAAGTTACAAGGTATAAGGACAGCAAACCTGTCCTAGATTTCAGGCAAAGGGGCAAAAAGCGATTATGTACTCGAAGGATTACTTATGACTCAAGAAGTTTTGAGCTTGCTTGCATGCAAAAATTTGTATTTTGTCCTAACTAATCATCTTTGTTTAGGAATTGGAGGTTGACACTTTGAGCATTCACTTTAAATGGTTATTAATGTAAGCATGAAGAAAACTTTCTCACATACCTCTAAGACTGTAATTTGTTTTGATTAATAAATTATTAAATAAACTTTATAAAGAATGATGCTTTGACTTAACTTTATTAGTACCCTAATAGTAATTCTCAAACATTTATGAAAATATCAACAAGAACTTGAATTTTAAAAAACTATCTGTAGTCAGTTTTTTCAATTAATTTTTATGTCACTGTTACCAAATTTCTCCAATCACACATAACAAGAACTTGCTTTTAAATGTACATTAATGTCATTTGACATTATAGGTTAAAGACAGTAAAATAAACTTCTTGCTTTACTATAAAAGAGATTTAATTTTGTTTAACTTTTATCTATAATCCTTTGGTAGTGTTCCAATACTATTCTTGTCCAGAGACAACCCCAGGGTTAATGCCTGTGTGCTATGGCACTGTCTTAAAAAGGGATGGGAATACAATTTTGAATTATTTGCATACTCTTAATGTGGTCATGATTGCTATTGTTCAAGACTCAGTGAAATCCCTTTCCTAACAACAGAAAACCACAGAAGCTGAAGGAAGTTATTATAAATTCTGCATTTGAATGCTATGGATTCATACCATATGGAATTTTGCAGAAAATTATGTCTTTCTCTGCAATGACTCATGGGCTTAGCAGGGAGTGGTGTGGTAAACAGATAGCAGAAATCCTTGCTAGTTATTTGATGGCATCCCAATCATAGGCAGCACATGCCAGTCAATAGTATCACTGATGCTCATACAAAGACTATCTTATATTGAGAAACGACAAATAAGTCTCTTATTAATAAGTGTAACAGTGTTCAATGGAAAACTTAGTGGAAACTTGCATTTTATATCATATTTACCATTTCTCCTTCTACTTGTAAATGTGTCATTTCGTTGAGCAAATGGAAAATGAAAACTTTAGACCAGACCTTTATTTTTTATTGATTTATTTTTTTCTGTATTATAATTATTCTCTGTAGTTTTTTTTATAATTCTTTTGTATCCCCTCTCTACACTGCCTCTTCTGCTTTTTTTTGCGTAATCACTTATAGAGTTCCTCTTATCTTTCTTGCATTTCTTTTTACTTGCTTTTCTGTAGCATTATATTGTTTTTGAATTTCTGTTTTCTGGTTTTGCATCTTGCACATATTTGAGCTTTTAGCTCCTTCCTTTCCTTTATTAGGTTTCACATTTCTTCTTAAATCCATTCTTTTTTTCTGTATCTTCTTGAAACCAAGCACCTTTTCACTAATGGATTGTAGTTCATCTTTAACTCTTAGCCACTTTGTTGCAAATATCATCTAAACTCCCCTCTTTATCTGGAATCTCTTCTAATCCCTTAAATCTATTTTCCATCTCTATTTTGAACTCCTCTTTCTTTGCATCACTTTTTAATACATTCTATCACACCTTTTACTTTGTTGTTTAAACTTCTTGCTAGCATCATTACTTTTAGCCTGAACTCATACCTTTCAAATGATGGTCACTGCCCACCACCACCCCCCTTTTACTCCTCACATCCAATAGAGACCTTGTGAAAGTCCTGCTTATTGCTATATGATCTATCTGGTTCTTGGTTTTCCGGTCTGGAGATACCTATGCTACTTTTGCCATTCTGTATGGGGAAACAATGTTCCACCTATTACCATGCCACGACTAGCACACAGATTCCTATTTTCATTTATCTCTCCTATTCCATGTTTTCCAATAGTTTGTTCTATGCCTTCATTTCTTGAGCCTACCTTCTCATTTAGATTGCCCATATATATTTTAGATCTCTGGTTTGTTTTCCTCATTGTTTCATCTAACAGGCAGTAAACCTGTTAGATGAATAAATAATAAACTATAATAAACTGAAGATGAATGCAATTTGCCTTCAAAATGGATCTTAGAAAGAAGAAAGAAGTATTAACATCAACTTCTTAAGATAAGTGGATATTCATTAACAAATATTTATATTTGTGTAATATTTATTACTTCACTGTAACTAGCTTCATTTTCTATGTAAGGCAGTAAAATGCTTCGTTTTCTTCTTTTGTTGACATTTTTGTTGGTGCATAGTATTGAAAGGTGTTAAATTTCTTAACTTTTTTTTTAAATTTCGGTGTTAATATTCTGTCTGAGATTAGGTCCTATTCTAGCAAATTTTCTTGTTGTTTTATACAGCATTAGCCCTACACTCCTTCTTTATTCTCCACCTTCTCTATTTTGTCCTAAGTAAAGAATAACGTTTCTATCATATGTTTGTTGCTCTCCAAAATCAAGCCACCTTACTTCACTTAGACCCAATATATCCAACTTATAGCTTTTCATTTCATTTAGCCCTTATTTTAGTCTGCTAGTTTTTCCTAGCATCCATCTATTCCAAAAACTAATTTTTGTTTTACATTTCATGCTGAAGGTCATCAACGGGTAATCATTCCAGATTTCCTTATTGTAGTGTCTTTAATAATATAATTTATGATGCAAGTTCTCAGCCTAAAGTATCTTATCCTGATGGTGGGGCTGCCACCTAAGCCTTCAGGAAGATTAGTTTTCTTTTGGGGTTTACTCCCTTAGCCGTTGAAGATCCCTCTTCCCCACAAGGCAGTGCAATCCTTTTTAATACCCAAAAGGAAGGGTTGTCTCTTCTGCCATCTTTGCCATACCAATGGAATCCCTCTCCACCAAAGATGCCATTTATATCTTCAACATAACCATGGCAAGAGTTCCTCGCAAGGTATCTGAACAGTTAATCAAAGAATATCAGGTGTTAGCTGGAGAGCATTGCATTAGCAAGTGTTACTCTTGAAACTATGTGTTGTGAACTATCCACATGCTGATGACATGCCTTGCCCAATAGTTTTCCCCTGATGTTGGGAATGGTAACCGGTATAATGGTTGTGTCTAGTTTAATCTGTCACATCATGGACAATAAGTGAGGGAAATGGAGGATTTTACTAATTTTGTTTATATGTACCTACTGAGCTAAGAGTATTATTGAATGTTGGTGAGAACTTCTTTGACCTTCTCAGACTGAAGGGTGACTTCCCTTTATGCAGAAATAAAATTGTTTTGTTATTGCTGCATCTTTGGTGCTGAAAAAATGAATATTTACTGTTTCTACAATTAACAAATGTAAACTGCTAAAATGCAGTTTAAAAAAGAAAAGACTTCAAAGGTACCATGCAGTGGCAGTGCTGGGCAAAAATGTCTTCTATGCTTTCTTTACAAGTTTTGAAATTAGAAGGAAAAATGTCTTGCACTGAAGGAAGCAAAACGTGTCTAATCTTCAAAATGCCAAATATATATATTGTAAATATTTGTTCATGAATGTATTATGTAATTGCAATAGTCTCTCTGATGAATATTCTAATTCTTTATTGCAGGATGTATTAGCTTGACATTATTACTACCCAAAACAACTGGAGCAAGCCTACAGTGATGAAGAACTGAGGAATAATTGAACAAGTCCAGACTGATAAGTTGTTTTATTTGCTTGTGCTATATGGAGTATTAGTTAGTCCTGACAAAGCTCCATTTATTTCAGTTAGGTTGCTTATGACATGGTTACAAGCAGCACTCAGGAAAACTTTGTCAATATAAAATGCTGTGATTCTTTCTTAAGCAGGGTAGTTTGAATATATCTTGAAAGAAGAGATATTTTATTCAAGAAAGAGTATTTTAATGTAAACTTGCAACCTGTGCAAATAGAGTGAATAGTGCTGGATTACATCCCAGCACTTGTGATATAAAAGTACCTTTACACCATAGAATTATGAGAAATTTTTGAATGAAAAGGATGAAATAGCTTTTATATTAATTCACATTATGACACAGGGCTGAATGGCACAGGGCTCTTTCATTGATATAATCAACAGTTTAGCAGAATGAATCTCAGCTGACAGCGACTGTTGTGTACTCTCATAAAACTAAAAGTTTAAGAGAAAAGCAATTATTAGATATCCTTATCTTTGCAGCTTAATTTTGCATATAAATACAATTACTTTGAGTAGAATGCTATCCAGTTTTCAGTGAATTTGAAAATGTAAAAAAGAAAGAAATATTGGGAAGCAATAATAACTTAAAAAAAAAAACTGTAGTGATTTGGCACACCAAGTTTCCACATCACTTGCTTTAGGAGATATAAGCTACTGATAAGCCTTTCTAAATAATACAGAATCGGTTAGTGACACAAGTTACTGAACATTCATTAATTTACTTAAAGAAGAAAAGGAAGAAAAGAAAAAGGAGTAGGAGGAAATAGTAGAGGAATAGGGGGGGAGCAGAAGGAAGTAGAGGAAAAAGAAGAGGAATGATGATGATGATGAAGATTATGATGATGATGATTTTTTTCTTTGTAGTTTACGTCCTCCAACGTAAGTCATATTGGACGATGAATAGAATGGGTGAAATGATGCTCACATGAGCCCAGGGTCCATAGAGCTTAGAGTCACCCGACATTCGTGTTTTAGGATAAGGGAAAACCCCGGAAAAAACCTTATCCAGGTAACTCACCCTGACCGAGATTCGAACTCGGGACCTCTTGAATGTGAGGCAGACACACTGACACCATGCTACCGAGGTGGGCAATGATATATGTGTAGTGTTTAATGTCCGCTTTTACTACATACGGCACCATAGGCGGTGACACTGATGATGCATGAGATGAAGATGGAGCACCGGTGGAGTGAGATGGCGGGGTAAACCGGAGATCCTGGAGAAAACCCGCCCCAACGCCATGTTGTCCACCTCAAATCTCAGCCTGGGATCGAACCCGGGCCGCCTTGGTGAGAGCCACTGAGCCACGGCGTGGCCTATGTGGGCGATGATGATTATGATGATGATGATGGTGATTGATGATGATGATGATGATGATGATGATGATGATGATGATGATGATGATGATGATATGATGATCTGGGCTGATAAATAACCTTTGAGAAAAAAGGTGTTAATGTGCCCAACACAACCTCACATCCTTTGTTCCTCATAAACACACTTTCTTCTTTTGCAGTTATGTGAACCTAAGAAACAAATATAATACTTATTAAAATTAATGTCCTATTTAAAAGGAACATACTCTGTTCCTCAAGTATAACAGGTTTGCACGTGAAGGTTCTGTCACTTATTCTGCCAAGCTGTTGTTCATACATTGTAAGAAATGCACTGTTAACCATTAAGCCTTCCTATTCTCAGTATTAAATTCAGTTTTAAATGCTATGAATGCTAATATACCACTCTATTTATGCATTATGGTTAATTGTACTTATATATGTTAACTAATTTAAGCATGGTTTCTTTAAGCAAAAGCACAGAGGTTTTTAGAGGAGCAGCAAGGTTTTAAAATATTTTATAAACAATGTTGTACATTCAATGTTACATACAAAAATAGCATTAGTTGGTTTTCTTCATATAGGAAGGATTCTAGAGCTTGAGTTACCTATAAAATTATACTCTTATAAGTAAGAGCCAGAAAAAGAAAACAAACTGTCACAGAAATAGAGGCTATGTCTACTGTGCTGTATTAGATCTCTATAAAGTTTTCTTCAGGTCTCCCATTTCGACCATCATTCAGTCCATCAGCAGCTCCATAATCAGTTTTCCTTTCATCCATTGTATCAACATTTCAATCATATACTTTCACCACCTTCTTACCAGGTATTGGGCTGATCCTCCATCCTGGATATCCATTTGGATCCAAGTTCCTCTGCTCCTCGACTGCTACCTGGTTGAAGATTGTAAGTCCTCCTTATGAGGAAGGTAAAATGGCAGTAGAAAATGGGATTGATCTTTGTGAGATACACAAAGATTGGTTATCTGTTAAGATATTCAAGCGGGTGTAAATACTTGCTTAGAGTCCTCTATTAACCAGCTAAATATGATGAAAATGCCTATTTGAATTTTTAAATTATTTAAATATAACAATTTAAATTATTATAAGACTTACTGTGGTTATATTTATTTTATAAATATAATATGCAGAATATAAAATAAAACAGCAAAACTAATATTTTTGTAAATATTACGGAAGATGGAAATGAAGGATTTCAAGTTTCGTAACTGCCTTAGCTAATAACTAAAGGCTGGAGAGATTTGCCTCACATGTTATACAAGTTAGCTGGACACAGGGTATGTCAGATGTACTGCTTGGCTATCAAATGTGCAAAGGTCTCAAATAATGTAACATAGTACTCTGTGAACTAGTGAAGCATTGCTTTGCAAGTATGTGCAGATGCAAGGTCAAGGTGTAGTATTACGCGATTGTTTTGTTTCCTTTGGCAGTGTGGCAGTTGTCATGGTCAGGCTATACCTGCCTGCAGTTATTTACTTGTGCAAACAAGTGCCCCATGTGCAGTATACCTATGGAAAAATGCACGTGCCTGCGGCCTTTACTCATAACTGTTTTAAGGCTCTTCATCATCTTGGAGCATACAATTATTAAACTGTACACTGGAGAGAGGGAGAAATTAAAAATGAAACAAACGTACAAAGAAAGTTTTCGTATTTTGAAGCTTTATTGTAGTTGTCATTTAATGCATAATTATCTTGGGTTCAGCACATTCAGAGAATTGCAATGGAATAGCAGCAGCAGTACAAGACTACTGATCAAAAACATGAAAACCTATCTGTTTTACCTGAAAACTGTATGATAAACAATGTGTTCAGAAAGTGAATAAATATAGAAAAATTGCCTTTAGGGTACTTCACTGGATGAGTTGGCAAGGTGTGTATTAGGGTTTCATATACCCTCTGGAGAATGGTTTCGTGTTGTTTTTAGATCAGTATAGCTGTAGGTTTGTTCAGAGTGAAATCTTGAATGTAGTTGGAGAAAATGGCTTTTATGTACATTCTGTGTGTTGCTATGCTGGAAGCATATTTTAATTTCAAATTTAAGTTCAAAAACTGTTTGAAAAGATAGAGACATCTGTTTTCTAATGATCTGGCAGCAGTTAAAAATGTTTTTTTATGAATTTTTGCAACTGTTTCATGAAACGGGCCCCATAGATAATAATTGATTGAGTGGAAGACTGAAGATAGCTACAGAAGATTTTGTTTGTGAGGTTGAGCATCAACTGTTTATAAAAGTAAAGTAACTCATGGCTAGAGATCCCAGATTCTGAAATGAAAAAACCTGGAGAGTTTGACATGATGTTATTGGAAAACCAAAATACCTTTTACATATACAAATAGGGCAAATAATGAATTAATATAGATATTAGCACAGCACCATTAGCTGAACTTTATTATATTAAACATGATCCATGGTATCAGATTTCCCTCCATGGCTAACACTAAACACATGACAAATTACACTCCACTTAAGATCCAGATCCTGTTCTATCAATACTACTCTCCTTCAAAAAGGGAAATTGCACTTTAAGAGAATCAACTACACTTTTGTTTATGCATCTTAGTTTACTTCACAGTTACAATAGAAACAAATTAAACCGAATAATAACTTCAGTAACCATGTGTTCACCTTGGAAGCATGTACATAGAATGATATAAAGTCAATCCGCTTGTTGTGAAAAGACATATTTCTCCATGCCAAGGAATATAAGTGTAATTAAATTAGAAATATTTCATGTATTTAAGATGCAAAAATATTCAGTACTAAAAATCTCTGAAAAAAACCGGGATATCTAGCATCCTGGATAAAAATTTTCAGGACACTGGGACAATTGAGCAAAAGAGGCTAAAATCTGGGACAGTCCCGGTAAAACCGGGACGTCTGGGATCCCTACTCATGGCATAACAATCTGTGAGTGTGACCAAAGCCAGTGAACCCAACCAACTCTGCCCACATTTGCAAGGCAGAGGTGGATGATCATCCAATGATATGGGGTAATGATGTGGTAAGCATCATGCACCCCAACCCAAAAATTGGCTTTCTGGATTAGGGTTTGCTTCCCAGCATAGCTTTTCAATTTCTTCATAATTAGAGGCTATCTTTTTTCGCATTATTTATTTTATAATTTTGTGAATTTAGTTTTAATTTTCATGGTTTATTTTTTTTTTTATTTTTTTTTTTTTTTTTTGCACTATATGGCTGGTATTATCACTTTAACTTTGATATGTTTATTTTTGGTTTTCATTAAGATTATTAAATATGGGTCAAAGTTATTCAATGTAATAATGGAAGATGAACGTGTTCTATAAATTACAATAACTTAACATAGTAAAGTGTTGCTTTAATTTATTTTATTTGTTATACCATGGTACTTTGATATATTGACACTATAAACTCCTTACCTACTTATTTACTTTGTGAAAGATAACATAGCACATGTTACAACATTACTTTCTTTCATCATTAACAATTAAATTTTACTTGCAGAAAAATCTCTTGCATCAACTGATGAACACTTGCAAAGTCTAAATGTATTACTTTCAGGGCCAGCAATGACTGCATAATATCAAGTTAATTACTATCATTCGCATTAAACTGCTTTACAATTTACTCCTTTATGGCTAATTACCCTGCAATAATGTCACATTCTTTAAGCAGTTGCTGCACTTTATAACTAACGGCTGAAATGTTTGAAGTGGTTACTTGTACAACTTTACTTAGGTGAAATAAATCATTCAGATGCCAAAATAGACTAGTCATTGTTTGGCAAAGTGTGTTTTGCAATTTTCTGTAAAACAATTTACTTTTTGGAGATTAAAATATCATTGATTTACTGAACAACAGTGTAATGAAAGAAATAATATTCCTTTGATGGATAATTTTTTAAATATTACTTCTAAATAAATTGATTTTGTTCTTTATTCTGTATTTTCTAAAAGACATGTACCTATGCACAATGTATAGTTGTATAATTACTTTCTGAGAAATGTATTTTATATTAACATGCAGAAAAGTATGTTTTCTTGTCCTGATTTTCTTAGAAAGTTGTAACTTCTCTGTTGTAAACTAATTACTTTCTGAGAAATGTATTTTATATTAACATGCAGAAAAGTATGTTTTCTTGTCCTGATTTTCTTAGAAAGTTGTAACTTCTCTGTTGTAAACTAATACTGCATACTCAATAACTGTGCATTACATTTTATTGATAAAATATTTGATTTGTGACTAACATTAGATACTTACTTAGATTAGATACTTTTGTAAGTATCTAATAGATGCAAAATTTTTGTCAATATCTTTATTCATTTCTACTTTTTCCACTACAAACGGTAGGTAGAGGAAGAATTGTAATCTACCTAAAAATTTGATGTTGAGATTTTACCCACACGACATACATATTTAGGGCCCTACAAATCTAAAAAATGCAATTTTAGAAAAGATATGTGTATATCTGTCTTAGTGCACTATTCAAAACTGAAAAGTATGATAAATACCAATCTCACTAAGCTTAGGGTCTTCCAAAGTTGCTACAGAAAGATTTTGAGCAAAATCCTTCACCATAAATTTCTCTTTACATGGAACATTTTTTAAAATATTTGATTTTCTCAAAAATGGCTCAAAAGATTTTTAGTGAAAGACCAAATGTTTAAGATATTTTTATGATAGATAAAATGCACACATTACCTGGAATTTTCTATATTGTCTATGATGGCCTCTCATCTCAAATGTGTTTTATACAATTGGCAAAAAGACAGACCAAATATTGTTCTCAAAAGGAGCCTCATTAATTGCTGTTTGTCATGTAAAGAGAAGGGAATTTCAAAACTATCACATAGCAACCTGTTCTTGCAAGATTTGCATACGTCTTAAGGCTGCTGTATTCCTTTAATCCCCATTTACCTAATAGGAAATATGCAATAAAACCATTTCTGCAAAAGCATCTGAATAATTGGTATGAAGTGGACAGAATTGTAGGTCCTGTTAAGATATTCTTATTTATTTGTTTGAAATTTAAATATCTCTATTGTTCTCAAAAGGAGCCTCATTAATTGCTGTTTGTCATGTAAAGAGAAGGGAATTTCAAAACTATCACATAGCAACCTGTTCTTGCAAGATTTGCATACGTCTTAAGGCTGCTGTATTCCTTTAATCCCCATTTACCTAACAGGAAATATGCAATAAAACCATTTCTGCAAAAGCATCTGAATAATTGGTATGAAGTGGACAGAAATTATTATAATAATAGAGAAATATAGAGAAAGTTATATGAATGTGACACATAAGATTTTTAAAATAATGCTTCCTTTAATAGTACAGGTCATGTCAGTCAGTGGATGAAAGTGTGAAATAACTACAGATTAATTTGCATTTTAAATATTGGACTTCTTCTCCGCCATCAAAACAGGAAATACAATGTGGTGCTGATAAAAATAACCCAAGTAGGAACCTGAATGTGAATGTGATATGTTGACTGTACAGAGCAAAGTAGCTTATAAGTATAGCATAAATGCAGATTAAAATAAAATTATACAAATGAAGTGATGAAATGGATTCACCATTTATAGATGTTGAAAGTTCACTGCAGCATCAATATAGAACTGTACAGAACTAAGCATATTAAGGTACACCCAACATTAAGTATCAATATTAATGGTGACAACCTTAGCCTTCATTTCATGCAAGTACTATTGGTTTGTTTCATATATAACTGCTCCTCAAGTGTTTGTACAATAAAAAATGACACATTTCTGGTGTAAGAAAATGACAAACTGTTTCTGTTTTAACATTCTGTACTAAAAATTCTATAGCATGTACTTTTTTCCAATATCTGCAAACTTGTGCTTGAGAATATTGTTGGTTTCCTTAATTAAACCTCTTTTTGCATATACCTCCATAATTTCCTCTCTTTTTCCATTAAGTAAGTTATTTTATAGAATATGAACAGACATGTGTTATTTGATTGTTTCAATACAAACTAAACTACAGACAGATGAACACCAACAATTGTTATGGATGGGCTCATCAATGCCTATTGCATAAGATTGTCCATTGTTAAGTTATTTACTCATTTCTATACAATAAGGTATCATATTGCAATTTCAAGTACTCAAAATATTACATTCACATTCAGATATTACCCCTTGTTTCTAACAACCTGTATTAAAGTATAAACTTGAAAGAAGCGTAGGGACAGTGAAGCACAAACTAGTACAAAATTGAATCGAGAATATATTGACACATTGCTTCACTCACACTGAGTGAGTGTATCAGCTGAGGATAGGAGCAAGAGCTCTTGAAACATGTCCTGTGAATAAACAGTGTGAGTGAAGCAATGTGTCAATATACTCTCGATTCAATTTTGTACCAACCTGTATTAAGCTTCTCTAGTCAGGTAGCTAGTATGCAGGCTATTAAATCTAGATCTGTGGGTTTAATTTCTGGCATTTGCTGAGAAAATTAGAATACGTACATATATTTGATATAAAGCTGTACTGATTAATAAGCTACATTTTTTTTGACAATTATTTCCATATTCTCACTGTAAAAATGTGAAAGAGTGAGAGAGAGAGAAATAGGTGGAACTTATTAGGAAAATTAACAAAATCTAGGATAAACACTAATTGATAAGCTTGAAAACATCTTTGCAGATGAGCAAATCTTAATTCAGAACCATTGTATGACCTAACATGTTAAGGATGGCACATGAACGTAGAAAATGAAAAACTCTAATTTGTGCTTTTTCTGTTTGCCCAAAATTTTCATATCAATGTTGCACTGCTGATAAATATTTTAACACGTGATTCCATAAAGCACAAGATTTTTAGTAAAAGTTCTATGTATGTTTTCTTCTAAATGTTTAATTTATTTCATTTATTTTTATTCATTTCTTATTAACTACACTACACTAACAGTATACAAATCAAAGTACATTTGTATTTTAGAGCATTGAAGTAGTTATAGTTATTCACACTCATCTTCACTTTGACATGTTAGAGTCATTTGGAATATGTAGGAAACCTACATATGTTGATAATTATTACTCGGGACAAATAACTTGAGCTTGCTTTATATGCGGTGATAACAGGAATTAACATGTTTGATGGCTGCCTGTAGGCTGCCTATTAACTCTAGTGTGATGCATGAGTACTGCAGTACAGTGTAGCATCCTATCACAAAGTAGATGTCTCTAATAATAATAATTTTCAAATATGGAAATTTAAAAAAAGTCACCTTCAATGGTTGTAAACTCATAAAAAAGAATGATCATTTAGAATGTTTTCTAGTTTTGCACGGAGGAAAAGCAAAGCAGTAGTAGTTAGTAGCAGCAGTAGTAACAGTCTATTGTAGTTCTTCCTTTGCAAAGGTAGTGGCTAGAATGACTACGGCAGTAGGAAAAAAGTGAAGTCCAGGGGAAAAAATAGGAGGAAAAAAGAAGTTAAGGAATTTAAAAAAGCTGGTATTTGAGGCACACAGATTACTACTCCAGGAAAACAACATAATCATAAAAAGAAGTGAAAAGGTTATTCTATGCAGTAATTTCAGTTGTTTACAGAAAACATTCTGAAAAATATTAAAGGAAATGGGATTTAGTTTTAAAAAAGGTAGAAAGGTAAAAATATGTGGAATGCCATACAGATTGCTGTCTTATCTCTTCGATTTAAATCTCATTGAACTGATGTGGAATATGAAGCAAAAAGTAGCAGAAATATGTGTTTTATATGACTTTAAACACACTTAAAGGACTGACCAGACAATCTTTAAAGGACAACACTGAAGAGGATTGGAAAAGTGTATGTATTCAAAATTATGGCCATACATTAAGGATACCGGCATGGAAATGCCTTGATGGAATAAGAAATAGAAGGAATAGTAGTCAATGTGGCTTTGGATATCAGTGTCATAGAGAAAGCAAATACTGTAGTCGGCTTTATGGATTCCAGAGATAACAGTTCTACAGACATAGCAGCTTATATTGTGACTTTGTGGGTTCGTAGAATTGAAAGCCCAATTTGCAGAAATTCAAATCATTTTTTTTTTTTGTGTAGAAACACACTCACAGTAGCAATATTACATCACATACACAATCTACCAAGGTCGATCACAACAAGTGTTTTGATTACACCTGTTTACATCAGCTCTCGTTACAACACTTCACAGCTCCACTAACTATGATGTCCGGGCTTGTAGGCCGTGGTCCATTTTTACTACCTTCCAACGTTTCGCCGAAGGCTGCGTTCGGCATCATCAGGGTTCTAAGTATATAGACCTGGAGTCCAACACAAGACTTCACAGCTGTTTACTCTCCTGTTTATGACTGACTCTTGGCGAGTTGTCACTTCCTTAAATACCTCATCTGATAATTCCAGACTGTTCCAGATCAATCAAGAAACCAAATAATCTCTATCAATCAAGATGTCACCAGAAATTACCATTTATCTCTGTTTGTTTTGGCAGATCTTTATCTACGTGCTAGCTTTATCAGTTCCTTTGTGTAAACAAGCCATGCAAACCCTTTTTGTGCGAATGCCACCACTTGTAAAAAAGGGATTTGCGACAATATACATCCTTTAGATGACCTCGCCGTAGATGGAAGCTCTTTTGATACAGCAAGTGAAACATATGCAGGAATCACAATTTTCATGTCAGAATAAGTCAATTTGTTCTGCTCCTTAGTACAGCTCATTTTGTGCTTTCTATAATGCACCTATTTTTGTGACATGCTGTCCACCTCTCCTCCCCTCTGATAAACAACCTTGTGGTGTAAACAGACAACAGCGCCTCCACTCGAGGTATCTTCCTAAATGTCCCAGGTAATACTTAAAGAAAACTTGATGCAACTTTAGTTCACATCAAGAAGAACATACACAATGTTCTTGAGCAATGAATTGCTTTTGAATGAAAAGTGTTTTTGAATTTCGATATAGTGGAAATAACAATAACAAATGGATTCAACATGGATCTCATAAGAAACATGCTGAAAAGAAAGGAGAAGCTCAAGAATATTTCACAAATGTCTACATTAACTAACACCACTATGAAATACAGACTGGAAGTACAGAACAGGTCTTCAAAATGTCAGATACAGCATGAAGAACTTGCTAAACAAACCTTTTAAAAATACAATTCCATGCACCTCAAAATCTGGAATTTATCAGATCAGTTGTGAGGAATGTGAAAAGTACTACATAGGTAAAATGAAAAGAAACATAGAAACGAGACTAAAAGAACACCAGAGAAACATAAAGCTAACCCAAATACATAAATCCACTGTTGTATACCATTTCTGGGCACAAAATCATAACATTGTTTTCAAAATATAAAACTGCCAAAACCACTTGCTTCACCAAGAGAACTGAACATCTGGAAAGAATATACATAATTAAAACAGTAACAATCTAATACTTTTTTAAATCCTGCCATTAAAGTGTTGAAACTTTATCCTCCAAACACCAGAGGAAGTACAATTAGTCTCAGCAGGAAGGGGAAACAAGAAAGAGAGAGCTTCAATCCCAGTAGCTGTTGATGGGAATAAATGCCCTTAAAAATATTTCATTTGTGTTCAAACATTTAAAAGTGAATGTGAGTGTAAATAAGTGACTACTTCAATACTCTGACAAATGAAGAAATATTTCACTGTTAATAGTGCTTCTGATTTTAGTATTTAAAATTTTTATTCCTTTATTTCTAACAATGTATAATTTTCTTATCATATTAGGAGTTCAAAATATTCCTTGCCTTGTAATCCACCATATATTGAGTTCCGTAGTTCTGCACATAAATTTGAGTAATTGTATTTGAAATGTTGTTATAATGTGTACAGTTCTTTATTTACATTGTTCAATCTTATATAGAGTTTCTCATTTTCTCATATTTTGTCTTCTGCACTCCCACAGGATATGCTGCATTATTTGTACAGTATTCACTGTACACATATGTAGAATCTTCAACAATCTTGAATTGCTACAAATAATCTACAATATATAGAATAAAAAGAAGTATTTCAGAAAGTGGAGTGCCATTGTTACTAAAATTAGGCAAGTGAGTCAACCTTGTATATACTTTTCTCCACTTACAAGTTTTTTATGAAGACTAGTTTCTGGGGACTTCTCCCCTATCGTCAGCTCTGTGGTAGACTGATGATGCATCCGGTGTCTGCATCTGGCTTGGTGTTGTGCTGCCATCTAAAGTCCTGGTAAGTTTGATGACGTCATCTACCGCAGGAATTTCAAAATTCATCAAGAGGTCCTGTTTTTTCGTAATAAATATGTTTTCCCAAATCTGTAGTTCCAGAGGTTTCTTTGCCTGTTTGATCAGTTCTATTTCTTGTTTTATGTTGTGATTCTCAGACCAAAAGTGATGTGATACGGCCGACTTGTCCATTTGTTTGAATTTAATATTTCTGAAGTGTTCTTTCATTCTTGTTCCTAGATTCCTTTTGGTCTTACCAATGTATATCTTGTCACAATCCTGGCAACTCATTTGGTAAATGCCTGATAATTGAGTTTTCGGTGTGCTATTTTTTAGAGGGTGGTTTAGTAAGTTGCGGATGTTGTGTTTGTTTTGAGGGGCTAATTTTATGTTGAAGCTCTTAAATATCTTTTCAAATTTTATCAAATTTTATAATATTTCAAATATTTCAAATTTTATAGATTAATCAACATTCCGCTAACAAAAACAGAATATGAACAGGAGTACGCTCACATACACCAGGTTGCCGAACTGAACAACTATAACACAAATTTCATCAAAAACTGATCTATAGACACAAAAGAAACAAATACTTAAAGGACATTACTACATTAAAAAAACTAGAAAACCCAAACACCAGATATGGAAAATTTACATTTCATCCAAAATACTTCAAAAAATTTGAAAAGTAATTTAAGAGCTTCAACATAAAATTAGCCCCTCAAAACAAACACAACATCCGCAACTTACTAAACCACCCTCTAAAAAATAGCACACCGAAAACTCAATTATCAGGCATTTACCAAATGAGTTGCCAGGATTGTGACAAGATATACATTGGTAAGACCAAAAGGAATCTAGGAACAAGAATGAAAGAACACTTCAGAAATATTAAATTCAAACAAATGGACAAGTCGGCCGTATCACATCACTTTTGGTCTGAGAATCACAACATAAAACAAGAAATAGAACTGATCAAACAGGCAAAGAAACCTCTGGAACTACAGATTTGGGAAAACATATTTATTACGAAAAAACAGGACCTCTTGATGAATTTTGAAATTCCTGCGGTAGATGACGTCATCAAACTTACCAGGACTTAAGATGGCAGCACAACACCAAGCCAGATGCAGACACCGGATGCATCATCAGTCTACCACAGAGCTGACGATAGGGGAGAAGTCCCCAGAAACTAATCTTCATAAAAAACTTGTAAGTGGAGAAAAGTATATACAAGGTTGACTCACTTGCCTAATTTTAGTAATAATCTACAAATTTATCATATCCTATGAGGATTGCTGTTTATCTGTGTAGTTAATGGCAATTTGATCTTCAGTTGCACTATACTGTTCTGAAGCATCCTTTATTGTTGCCTCACTTGTTGCTATTTGCAGTCTGCTTTCCGTACTAAAATTGGGCACTACTTTTTCTTAATTTTTAAATCACTATGCTTTTAGGTAAGGTGCACTGGGAGATCTTTGCTGTTTACTGCTTCACAGGCCAGTCTATCTGCTGTTTCTCTCCCAAAATTCGTGATCTTTAATCTTGTATAACTTGAAAGAGAAATTATTTTCGTTCCACACAATCAGCCATGAAAAATTAGAACTGATCAGGAATCATGGAAACACAACAGCCTTACACCTCACCCCAAAAGAGAGAGAAACCTCGTTAAAGCGTATAGTGTACGTCAAATAATTCTTTAGTAGAGATAAGATATGCCTTATTATTGGATTGAATTTTCAAATATTAATATCTTTTTCAAATAGGATGTCTTCTTCTTCTTGGTGTCCTGAGCAAAGAGGACAGAATTTCAAAATGATCAGTCTTGAAATATTTGCTATACTTAAACCTAATGTATTCCCCTATTCCCTTATAAATGAATGAATAAGCCTGAGATGTCCTGTTAAGGGCAAGGGCTCCGACTAGAGGGGAGCTCATTAAGTGCTCTTTAATGTGGTGAGCTACGCTGCATAGAGTGTTTATTTGCTGCATTAATGTGACACGCATAGAATTGTGTTCTTGTGAATCATCATTCATCAATTTTACACATTGAGAATACTACGAAAATTTTCATACACTTGGACTGTTTAAATGAAAACTTTTTGAGTATCAAAATAATTATGAGGTTCACACTATAAATTAAATGCACATTAAATGATAAGCTGTAGGTAAGTTTTAATATTTTCAAATTCTGGAAACATTCTTTAATGTGACTTGTGTCTGCAAAGTAGTGTAAAGATTTGCAACCCTGTAAACATTACAGTCATTCTTACATTTGTTTACATTTGTTCAAAAGCTATTCTTTCAGTCTTCATGTAAATTATATTGAATGAAGTAGCGCATGCAAGCTTATAATTAGTATCATAATATCCAGCTCCATTTTCACTAACTTTAGCAATCACTAAAACTTATTCTACAGTCCTGTCTTAAGCATTCACATTATATGCACAAAATATAAACTTAGCAGGTTGCAATTTTCTTATTTTCATGCTAGACAAACTTACATAAATTGTCAGCTAAAAAGGCCTAATTGCTACTGCTACTTAGCAGCATTTGAAATTCAATGGTGGTTCAATATTTTATATGCATTATGTAAGTTGTAAACTAGGAAGTGAGATAAATGTGTAATGCAAGCATATGTGCAGATATATTTTATTCTTTATAGAAAAACTGAATAAATGACAGTTACAGTTTAAGTTTTTGTTTTATATTAGTATGTTTCATATCTAACAAATTTCCTCTCCTGCTCCTAATATGTGCCATGGTGATAATTGTGGTCTGCCTTGTGAAGGAGGATGCAGGTCTCAAAAATATATGTTGAATTAATTTTTCCTGTGGTTGAGTGGGTCTGTATTTGAATGAGACCTTATACAACCTTTTGTTTTACCATAGGTTCTTGTTAGCTTTAGTTTTCTCTGAATGAAACCAAGCAATCTGACATTGCTCTTATCAGTGCCATATCCTGAAAATTTTTCAAAGGCATGCAAACATGAAAGTTAAATACCTTATACACAAATAACACCAATGTTCACAGTTCCAAGGAGATTTAATCTTTCTGAGCAACAACACATCCAGCATAAAAAGTTATACAAAGATTCAGAACTACATAACCAAACTATATCTGTATAAATTTTAAGGTTAAATGTATACATGAAGTTCTTCACTTTGTTCAAATCAGTAGTAGGTCTTCCTTTTTTAACTCTAACTTATCACAGAATAAATATGCAAGTATGCTGCATATTTGGAGCATATTTGAGCAATGCAGCTAATGACCTTAGATGAACCAGAATCTTATTGTGAAGTTATGAATTTATGTCAACAAGATGAATGAAAATCAGCCATGGATCAAGAAATGGCAGCACATCAAGAGAATGGAACTTGGAATTTGGTAGATTTACCTGCTGGAAGAAGAGCAATTTTTGTAAATGGGTTTACAAGCTAAAGACAAATGCTGATGGATCAGTTGTGAGATTCAAAGCTAAACTGGTTATCAAGGGGTTTTCTCAACAGAAAGGAATTGATTATGAACAAACTTTCAGCCCTGTAGCAAAGATGGCGACTATTCAAACATTCCCCAGTGTTGCAGCCAAGGAAAAAATGAACATTGCACAAATAGATGTGACTACTGCTTTTCTTTATGGAGACCTGAAGGATACAATATTTATGACACAGCCTGAAGGTTATAATGATGGTTCTGGAAAAGTATGTCAATTAATGAAAAGCCTATATGGTCTAAAACAGGCATCTCATTGCTGGAATGAGAGATTCACTAATTAATTAATGGAATTAGGATTTAAGAGGAGTGAAGCTGATCCTTGCCTCTTTACAAGAGAGAAAGGTTCTTCTAAGATTTTCTTTGTACTTTATGTTGATGATGGATTAATTGCAGCAAACAATGATAATGAACTTAAGCAGTTTGTTGAAGATCTTGAAAGAGAATTCAAGATTAAATCAAGCCCCGCATCATATTTTTTAGGACTAGAAATTGACAGAAAAGTAGATGGTTCTATTCAAGTTAGTCAGACCCACTATATCAAGAAGGTTTTGGAGCGATTTGGTATGAGTGATTGCAGAGCTGTTACAACTCCAATTATCAAGGATGACGATGTGGAAGGGAGTTCTGTTAGCACTGGATATCCTTACAGGCAAGCAGTTGGATCCTTGATGTACTTTATGTGTGAAACAAGACCAGACGTAGCATATGCTGTTGGAATAGTATCTAGAACTCTTGAAAGTCACACAGAGCATGATGTAATAAGGGTAAAAAGAATATTTCACTATTTGAGAAGCACATATGACTATGGACTTATTTACAAAAGTGGTGAAGACAAAGCCATTCTTGAATATTTCAGTGATGCTGATCATGGAGGTGATTTAAAGACTGGGCGATCTACATCAGGTGTTCTTTGTTTGTACAGTGGTGCACCTATCAGTTGGCTGAGTCAGTGATTAAGCTTCAGGAGTTAATACAAACACATACATGAGGATTGAGAGATAGAAAACGAAGATAAATTTCAGTACTTTATTCAAGCGACTTTATGAGGCACAAGAGCTAGAGAAATAGTTGACAGTTTTCGCTCTACTGTAGAAAATTATTGTAAAGTGATATCTTGTTAATAATGTATATTAGGTCACGAGGGGCTTCTTATTAAATTTTGTGTCAGAAAACTTTTGAGGTTAGTTCTAGAAAATGCAACAAACAGACCAAATAAAGGTGATAACTTTCCCTTATATGACAAGTTAGAATCACATTTGTGATCACTATATATATGCTGCAATGTTATTTCCTTTGGTGGAGTCCTGTATCACTGAAGATATGTTATGAATTTGGCTCAGGGATCCAGTATCAAACTACCCTGGAGAAAGTGAACAGGATTGAAATAGTTGTTATCCTTTCTGAAAAATGAAGCAGAAGGGGAAGAGCAAATGTGCTTAGCAGAAACTGGATTTCATCTTCATGAAGATGTTAACAAACTGGAAAGAAGAAGAACCAAGAAACAATAACCTGCTGCTACAGCAAGTGAGCTATTTGTGGGATAGCTTAAAGCGGAACCAAAATTGACTTGCGTCTTGCATGAAAGGGATCAGGCACCGAAAATGTCCTTTGAAAAGAAACATAACCTGCTATGGGCTTCAAACAGATGCTTTGTTTACTTCAAGACAGGGCATCAAGCAAAGGACTGCAAGGCTAATGTAAGGTGTTTAATTTGCAGCAAGAAACATTGGTCTATGATGTGTCCAGATCTGCCAAGAAATCAAGCAAAACGGAAAGCTGTTAAGGTTCAGTGTAAAGACGATAAACAAAGTTCTACTTTTTCCGATCACTGTCAGAAGGAAAGGGTTTTATTACAATCATTACTGGTCAATTGATGGAAATGAATCGTTCCCCCATATTAGCTGTGTATAGACTAAGGTTTTGAACAGATGGATTCAACCTGAAAAATTCACTGCCATGGCTGGGGTATGAAAAACGGATCTCCTGGTTTCTGTCCGGTCATTCTTCGACTGTTATTTCTGTCTGGTCATTCTTCAATTGAGAGATCAGTTTTTCAAATCCCGGCCATGGTATTGAATTTTTCAGGGTGACTCCATCTATTCAAAACCTAGCCTATACATTGCTAATATGGAGGAATTATTAATTTCCATAAATTAACTTAATATAATGGTTTAATGATGAAGCCTGGGATGAAGTACTTATAATAGTAAGTTGCCGCAAACGATATGTATCTGGAATACAGGACCTCTATTGGTTTAGCTGGAAAACATACGAGTCAATTGAGGAATTTAATGTCATGATGGCACGCTGGCCATGGTAGTTCAAAGGTTAATAGCAACTGGTTGGAAACCGGGAGATCCCAGCCATGGCATTTAATTTTTCAGGTTGTCTCTATCTATTATTGGTCAAGCTAGTAGCAAGGACAGAACTGTGAGAGCCTTATTGACTGTGGTTCATACAGATAATGTATCCTAGCAAGTATTGCTAAAGAGATTGGGTATAAAACAGAAGAATACGAGAAGCTTGCACATAATATGGTGGAATTAGTTAAAAGAAAGTAAAACACAAATATTACAATATACAGTTGAAGAATGTGAAAGAATCTTACTTTTGTAATGTTGAAGTGCTGTATTAGCCAGTTATTTGCAGGAAAATAACTATAATCAGTAAGTCAAGTCCACATATCAAAGTATTGCAAAGAAAGTACATTGTCCTCACTGATGTTGAGGAAGCTGAACCACCAATAGAACTTCTTTTAGGAGCTGATGTTGCTGGAATGTTGTACTCAGGAGAGATGGTTAATTTATCATTAGTTTAGTTTAATACACACATTCCTTGGTTGGGTATTGCTGGGAAGAACTGCTGAAATATCAAATATGAGTAATCAGGTTGCTAGATAACCTTTATGACACATGTACTTAGTATTTCTGACTTCTGGTAACTTGATGTTTTAGGGTTTTATGACCCTATTGAAGTTAAAACTAGAAGACAAGGAAAAGCTACATCACTTAATAGAGGAAGCAATAAAGGTGGTAACACTTTTTCAAGATTTGTGCTGAGAAACTGGGTATATACGAAAATGTTGGAAGACACTGCTAAACCTACTTCTGTTCTTGGTTTGAAATGTGCATTTTTCCCCCTCTCTAAGAATGTGATATGTTAATAAAGCAAGGTGGGAAGTGTGGTAAATTTATTTATTTTTTGACAGGAACCATACAAATATATTGGAACTTTGGACAAAGAATACAAGAGGAATTATTGTACTGAGATCTTGCAAGAGTTAAAGAGATTTCTATTCTCTCTTAGTGTAAGATTTATGACAAAGTACCTAGCGATATGAGATGTAAAATACAAAGGTTAGCAGCTATTTGGAGCTTTCTGGATACATTTGTGAAAATTGCATGAATAGTTATAGTCCTGGAGAATTTGTTACTATTGACGAGAAGCATTCAGAGGCCATTATAGCTTATACAGTACATTATGAGCAAGTAACTAAATATGGCATCAAAATGTTTACTTTGTTTGATGTTAAGTCATTCTACACTGGTTTGTTGGAAGTATATTATAGCATTCTGAAAGAAGGGCCATTTTACATTTGTAATAAGCCTTTTGATGTTATATGTATTCTAAATAACCAGATAAAGGAGACAAATAGAAATGTGGTAATAGTACCTTTATATCATATGTACCTACTAGAAACAGATCTGTTGTGCTCATCTCCACAATGCACAGTGAAGGAATAGTAGATAAACATAACATTACAAAAGGTAGGGCTGATACTACTGACCAACTGTAACAAATATTCAGTAACAGAAATGAAAAGAAGATGGACAATGACTATAATTATGGTACACATTGTTCAATGTGGCAGTTTCAATGCACAGATACTATTTCACATTTTTCTAAAGAGCCTTTCTTTTTAACTTGTGAAGCCCATCTTATTAAAAGATCTTGAATACCAAGTTTGCCAACTGATGGCAGTTTCTGCGTCATTGTAAAGTCTAAGAGCAGCCAAGAAAGAAAAAAGGGTAGATGTGGAAGGGCAAAGAAAAGCTCCACAACAATAAGATGTACATCATATAACAATTTTGTTTGCAACCTAAATATAAAATGCAGTGAGTTTCTCTTCTTTTTTTTTTTTTTAATTTTATGTCCTCCAACATTAAGTCATATTTATTTGGCCAAATACTTACACAGAATAGGAATTTATACAAGTCCAAATTGTCCTCTGTGCAACAAAGAAGAGGAAATGACTGAAGAACATCTTTTAACCTGTGAAGCCGTACCTGCCGGACCCACTACACAGAAATATTGGAGAGCAAGAGATCTAATGGCTTCATTGCCAAAGCCTAGCATTTGAAAACAACAATAACAACAACATTAAGTCATATTGGACGATGAATAGAACAAGTGAAATGATGCTCAAATGAGCCCGGGGCCTATAGAGCTCAGAGTTACCCAACATTTGTCTTTCAGAATAAGGGAAAACCCCACAAAAACCTTAACCAGGTAAATTACCCTGACCAAAATTCCAACAGGAAGTTAAAGAGGATTCACCTGAGTTTGAAGAGCATTGATTTCAAAATAAATTTGTTGGGATAGGGATACGAGGGTTCTAAATAATACTGCCATTTTAGAACAGCACTACTTTATTACAAACAACATATTGTGACTTTGTGTGTTAGTAGAATTAGAAGTCCAATTTGCAGAAATTCAAGATGTTCTTTATTTTCGTAGAGATACACTCTGTTCAATCCTTACGTAACAGAATTACGTCACATACACAATCTACCAAGGTCGATGCTCACAAAAACAGTGTTCTCATTACATCTGTTTACAACACTCCTGTTACAACATATCTTTACTACAGACTGTTTACGACCTGCTCTGTTTGCCACTCCTCTGGTATGTCACCATCTCTTATACATTCCTCCATTTATAATTTCTAGACTGTTCTAAAACAAACCAGAAACCGAATAAGGTCTATCAGTCAGGAAGTCACTAGAAATTTCCGTTTACCTCACTTATCTGTGTCGGTAAGTCTTTTATCTCCGGTATCTCTATTTGCCGGCTCTTTGTGTACACAAGCCGCGCCTTCGTAGATAACGGGTTCGCAACACTGCTCCCTCCTCAAGGCTGGTCGTCACGAACAACACCATCGTAGTGGGCCAGACGATCTAGGTGTACCACCAACATCTTCCCTCGGGGCACCTTCTGGATGCGGTAGACCACGTCGTAAATCCTCTTCACCACCCGGTACGGCCCTTGCCAAGGCTGTTGAAGTTTGTCGATTGTTCGGTTTGCTCCCAGGTGTCCTCCTGAAGTACCGGCGTGCACTTCCTCCAAGACCTCCGGGGTCTTACTTCGGGGAAGTACCAACTGTTCTCTCTGCGTCTTCCCATCGGGCGATTCCCATACCCGGAACAGCAAGCCCTCTCTTGTCTTCAGTGAGACCCATTGGGCCCAGTACGACTTGCATGTGGCGCTCCTTGGCGCGATGTCCTCCCAGGTTGGTCTTGTCCCTGCCTCCACTTCTCTCAAGAGTGGCCCCAAGTCTGCGTCCGCCAGCTGCTTCCTCCTCAGGCCTGCGCTATCCCAGCCATCCGCAGGCACTGCCGTGACCACTCGGACAGCTGCGGCATGCTCCTTCTCTTCCACTCTTGTGCATTGGCCGCATTCCTCTGGGCAGGGTCTTCGGGACTGGCGTCTGCGTTACTATGGCTCTTCCCTCTACGATGTTCAGAGGTGAAGTCGTACTCCTGCAGCCTCTGAACCCAACGTGCTGTATGACCTTCCAAATTTCTAAAGCTCAATAGCCAGGTTAGGGCGGAGTGCTCAGTCCTCAGGTGGAATAGCTGACCGTACAGGTACTTGTGGAAGTGTGCCAAGGTCTTTACCACCGCCAGTATTTTTCGCCGTGTGACGCAGTAGTTCTTCTCTGCATTGGCTGAAGACGCGCTGGTATTGTCTCAGCGGTTGTTGAACCTTCTCGAGCTGTTCTGCAGTCAGGTGGTCGGCCGCCCTCTCCAATAAGCTTTCCAGCCAGGGACCCAGGTGTTTCGTCGGCGCCGGCTCCTATGTCTTGTCGATTGCTGTTACGCTGACCACGGGCTCGAACGTCCTCAGCTCCGCTCCGGCCTGGACGTCGTGATCGGTGTCCGCTAGGTTAAGCAGCCTCACTGTCACCTTCTCTCGGCACGGCAATAATGTCCTGGTTACACAGAGTCCGTGCACAGGCGTCTTCTAGTCCAGCATCATGTTCTTCGTCCGCTGGCCTTCCAGTCGCGCCGTCACCACCATCCCGCTTCTTGCGGGGACAATTACATCTTCCTTCAAGATGACCCTGCAGATTATAAGGCGTTCTTCGGGTTGCCGGAGCATGACCTCTTCTCCATTGAGCTGCAGGACCTTCTTGCCGTCGTCGACCGTCGCCTCGTGGCTCCTGAGGGCATCCAATCCCAATATCACCTCCTCAGCCACCTTCGCGACGAACTCCCACGGAGGTACGGCATTCCGTCCCGAGGTCAACTTCAGCATGGCCTTCTCCACAGACAAGGTGTCGCCCGATGCCGTCACTAGTTGGTATGGTCGGCTCGGTTTTCTCGAGGGCAAACCCTTGTTCACGTCAGGTCTGATGATGGTCACAGGTGCCCCGGTGTCTACGAGCACGCGGCACGGCTTCCCTCTCACCCAACCGTCCTCGATGAGGCTATCATCCATCCGTCGGCTGACGGCGCGCAGTGTCACTCAAGGAGATGGTGTGGACGGCGCCGACGTGCTCCTTGCCACCTCGGGCCTTCCTCGTTCTTCCGGCTGCTATTCCTGGTGTTGGTCGTCTTCGCGGTCATCATCGCGGCCAAATTGCTTTTTGCAGCTTCCGTCTTCGTTGTTAATTCGGCCTTAATTTCTTCCATCTTCTTGGTGATGTTGTTATCCCACTCCTGACACCAATTGTGACTTCGTGGGTTCATAGAATTAAAAGTTCAATTTGCAGAAATTCAAAATGCTCTTTATTTGCGTAGAGATACACTCTGTTCAATCCTTACGTAATAGAATTACGTCATATACACAATCTACCAAGGTCCTGAACCAACGTTTCCATATATCGTCAGCCAAATTCTGCTGTCTCCAGAATTCTCTTGTTAGCGTTAAGCTCGTCGTAGGCTCAGGTCCACTGGGCATTGTTGTTAGTTTTGCTCCACAAAGAAAGTGTGCTGGTGTCAGTGGTTCAGAACCTGCTTCTTCTCCTTGCGTTATAGGTCTGTATCGTAGTTCAGGGCTGCTTCAGTCATTATCAGAACGGTGTTTAGGCCTTCCTGCGTAACTTGGGCTTTGCCTAATACTTTCCTCAGGGAGCGTTTAATGGTCCCGACCAGGTTTCGGCACCAAATGAAAGGAAGAAGAGAGCCTGTTGAATTTATTGAAATTCTGGGGGGAAAGAATGAATATAATGGAGAAATCTGCTCTGTCTCAGACCCACATGAGTGCCTAACGTCTCCAGGTGTGACATCGCTACGTCGCGGGGACCAGCCACAAATCTTTCTCTCCAGGGAGAAGTTGCGGTGGGGCACCTTCACACATCGGAAATCAGT
The DNA here is from genome assembly GCA_030765055.1 of Mantis religiosa. Taxonomy (NCBI): domain Eukaryota; kingdom Metazoa; phylum Arthropoda; class Insecta; order Mantodea; family Mantidae; genus Mantis; species Mantis religiosa. Next base: position 146,109,281 of record CM060947.1, on the reverse strand, counting down.
AAAGACAGTTGCTCTAAACAAATTTCACATCATATGCCCCAAATGACGTCCACTCGCCTCAACCTCTAAACTTAAATGGTGACAGGGAAATTAAATAAAGGAATCATGATGCACACGACGTACAGAAATCATCGCAAGATTCGCCTACTGATCCGGAAAAACCGCGAAGAAGCACAAGAAGATAGTAGACGGTCCAACAGGCATCGAATCCGTGTCCTCACGAATACGGGTCCGACACATACTGCGGAACTCGGTAACCTACAGTAGGTGGAGGAATAATGGTATTCAAAATTTCTCATCCAGAATACATACTTTACAGATCTACTGATCCTACCTCCCCCAAAATTGGGAAAAGCTATGTGTCTCAGATGTGTGAGTTCATGCGTGCTTGTTCTGTGAATAAAGAAATTGAAAAAAGAACGAAAAGACAGCTAAATGTGATACATGGTAGGTTCTGCATTTTCCAAGAAAGCGTCGGAAATGTGTTCAAAGTAATATCCCGTTCTGTATTCTTTGTAAATGAAAGTGTTTTCGTTTTTTTTTATCTTTTCAAAAAGGTATAACGGTTTTGACCAGATATATTTTTAGATATTTATCTTACTAATAATTCGAACTTTGTGGATGTCCGTGAATCTCTTTATGCTGAAGGAGTGTTAAATAACCGTGAAACATAAGAGATAGGTACAAGTTACCATGGAAACTAGAACTCACTGAAGTATACAATATAGCATCATATACAATAATAGAATCTTAAGCATATTAATCTACCTGGGAGTAGTTATAGGGAAGTATTCATCATAAGGTAAACAGAAAAAACGTCTTATATGTAGAATATAACATACAAAAGATCACGGGAGCTTGTAACATGTAGGGAATTTTGTGAAAGTAACAAAAAAGAACTTACATTTCCTACCACGAACCCAATAGATAAAGAAAGTGCACAATTCCTGCTAGGAAAATATAGCAATAAGGTGCTTAGTTTAACAGGACAAAGTGGTATTTCTGTTGAACCAACCTTGGTTTCGACTAACTGGCACTTAATCGTGGTGCCCGATGATGAGAGAAAACTGCAGTAATCCAAAGCAGAACTAGAGCCAAGAGCCAAGAGTGCCAAGAGCGATAACAAGTCGTCCGGGTGCTCTCGATCGGTGGACAGAGCGCCACGGATTTACCTGTGCGGTCTTATAGGATTGGTCTTTTCTCCAAAGCTTGGATGTCCTTGTTAACTGATGGACCTGATTCGGCCTCTGTTAGTGCTCCTGGCGGCGGGATGAGCTTCCAGGTAGGAGGCCAGTGCCCTAAGCCGCCACGCTAGGAGCGGCCTGCGTTGCAGAGTCCGTCCAGTGTGGCGGGGCAGGAGCGAGAGGTCGGGTGGTTGGGGACCATTTGGGTTGTGGTTCGCATTTGGGTCACATAGGGAGACCTGACTGCCAGGGGTCAGCCGACAGGCCAAAGCCAGCCCTAGTGTGGCCGGGACAGAGTGTGGTGCTGAAGGGATGAGAGGCTGGTCTCACCTCCCAAGGGCGTCCTTGGGGAGGCAGCAGCTCTTTCTCCTCCTGGGCACACGGTGGTCATATTGCCCTAATGTGTTAACTAGGTGGTTGGGATGGGATGTAATTCTGGCATACAACGTGCGCGAGCGTTCACGCACAACGTCCTCAACGTAAGGTATGCCAGAATGGGTGTGTAGGATGTGTGATGGAAACATACGTTCAGTATCGTAGATTATCCTAAGAGCCCTGTTCTGCACGACTTACAGTTTGCGGATGGTGGTACGAGCAATCGATCCCCAGACCTCGCATCCATACAGGATCAGGGGCGGGATGATCGCACGATACGCCCGTAGTTTCAGGTGAGTGGGCATGGTCGATCGGAATATGGGGTACAAATTTCTGAGAACTGCATGGCCGAGGCTGATTTTTTCACGGACATGTGGGGTGAAGATGAGGCCGCGGTCCAGTCCGACACCCAGGTATTTGGCAGATCGGACCCAAGGGATCTTTCTCTGCCTCAACCGCAGGTCTCCTTCCGGGCGCCAGCGGAGGACCTTCCCCAGCAGAAGGGCAGAGCTCTTCTGTGGGATGATGGCCATCCTCCACCTTTCACTCCTCGTGCCGATGGCTCGGAGTGATCGTTGCAGCACAGGGAGGCAGTAGCGGACGTTTTTGTTCTGTGCCAAGATGAGGACTTCGTCAGCATATTGGCACAGAACAGTGCGAGGCTCTGTTTGGAAGTCAGACATGTAGGCGGCAAAGAGTAACGGCGACAGTACACTGCCTTCCGGGACTCCCGCCGCTATGGGTCTGACGGAGGAGAGTTTGCCTTCGACCTGCACCCTGAAGGTTCGATCCTGGAGCAAACTACTGATCAGGGTGAGTTATGGGGAGGGGAGTTGTGCTTCCTTAAGCTTGTACAGCAGGCTCTGGTGCCACGTTGTGGCGAAGGCCTTGTCCACGTCCAGAGGCACCGCGACGGTTTTGAGGTTGTCCTGGAAGCCCAGGGCAGCCTTTTCTACCAATCGCAGTAGCTCCAGGGTCGTGGAGTGGCCCCGACGGAACCCAAACTGGTGATCCGTTAGGAGGTGCCATTCCTCAATTAGAGTAGTCAGGCGGGCCAGGAGCAATAGTTCAAAATTTTTTGAGACGATTGGGAGAAGACTGATGGACTGGTAGCTGGAAGGGAAGAGTGTATCCTTGCCGGGCTTCAAAATACAGACCACACTCGCCTCCTTCCAACAAGTTGGAAAGTGGTGGAGGTAAAGACATGCATTGTAAATCCACGTCAAGTGGATCACAGCTTTTTTGGGAAGGTTTCGGAGCAAGAGTGCCGTGACACCGTCATGCCCCGGGGATTTATTTGGTTTGAGGCTTCGAATTTGGGTTGCCACCTGTCTGGGGGTGACAATGGGAATGTGGATCACATCGCGTGGTGGAGGGGGGTCCTCATAGAGGTATTCCACTGCCTCCTCCACGAGTTCGGAGAACTCATCGTCTTGCGGGTCTTCCCATGGCTCGAATTGAGACTCTAGATAAACCATCACGGTGTTGTGTACTGCTTGCAGCGGGAGAATAAAGTGGATGTAAACAAAATCACATGACCGTTGATCATAGCGCGCCTTCTTCACAATGTCCATGACGCTTCCGCCGTGTAAATAGTCCGTTGAAATAGTACTGCTACAGAGGTGGGGAGTCTGAGTTTGTTTTGCTAAAGCGCATAACAAGTGCGTACTAGGCATGTTTCAACTATAAAAAACATATACTCATAGATAGTTAAGTTAGTTTGTAATTAAAGTAAATCATGCTGCGCGGGCATATTAAAGTTGAGAGGCGTATCCAGAAAGGCGAACGACTCTGCTTCTAGACGTCGTGGAGTACACATCGCCTTCAGGAATTGGAGTTGCCAGCGTCCAGAACTTCGGAGTCAGCGAATTGCCGTCATCGGGAGGGACCCTTGGGAAGCTCCCGGCAATTTCGCTAAATCTCCAGGAGAAGGCAGCAGCGTGCGAGCGCCAAGAACAACCTCCTAGAAAACAGCCGGCCAGCTCCACATCAGCCAGGCGAGGTACAAGGCCTAAGCCAACGTCTTAAAAGACGGTATATTAAGGCGCCTTCGGATCCGGCCCTCTGTACCTCACGCTTATTAGCAAACCTGTGCTGACTGGTAAGTATACAGTCAAGGTTAGCTGTGCACTGCACTTCGGTGCAGGGCAAAATGCCCAAAGAAAGGGAACCATCCGACATTTCCACTCCAACCCGCCTTCCAGAAATGGAAGCCATCCCCAGTACAAGCACTGGAATCACCCACCCTGCTGTCGGGGCTCCAACCCTGACTGCAGGAAGCAAACGGCCTCGCCGAAAGCCAGAAAAGGGCGTAAATGGCAAGGCCAAAAGATTAGCTGTCGCCAAACAGCAAACTGGCAAGGGCCCTTCCCGCGAAACACCACAGCGGGTAGGCAAAATTTCAGAGGGCGAGCCCTCAGACAACTCCTCCTCTGATGGGGAATATTTCACTGACGGAACTGCGGTTCCAAGGCATTCATCCTCCAGGATGGAAGACTCCGATGGGGAACACAGCTCATCTAACATCTCTACAGATGTTGATGAGGCTGAGTTTCGCACCGTGACCAACCAGCGAAGGGAGAGAAAAGCCCCTCACCTGGAGACAACTGGCACGCCCAGTCGTTCTGGACCACCCAGGAGGCACATTCCTCCTGTGATCGTGGATGACTTCCGGGGCTTGGTGGGCTTTCTAAAGGAAGTCATGCCAGCCCTGTCGGTGTCATGCAGGGTCACCAGGAGGAAGAGCCGCAATGTCTTCCAGGCGAGTAACGCCGAAGACTACCAGCTTATTCTAAGGGCACTGGACAGGAAGTCCATCCCTTACTTCACCTTCGGCCTAGATAAGAGCCGTGACGTCAAGAGGGTCATCAGAGGCCTACCAGTGGACACACCGGTGGGTGACACCATCGACGACCTTAACCGCCAGGGCATTCAGCCCCGCTTGGTCAGGCAGATGACCAGACCAGCTCCACAGGGTCAGCCAGGCCCTGTCCCAATCCCACTCTTCCTCGTGATAGTGGAACGGGCCAACGATCCGGAAGGGAAGCTAGACGGAGTCTCTACGATCTGCTACCTCCGAGTAAAGATTGAGCCACTGAGGAGCTCTGGCGGTCCACCTCAATGCCATCGCTGCCTGGGATTCAACCACTCAAGCCATTTCTGCAAGAGGACACCCCGCTGCCTCAGGTGCAGTGAAGCCCACGACAAGGAAGCTTGTCCAAGGTCACCCACAGATGTGCCCACTTGTGCTAACTGCAAGGGAGCACATGTGGCTTGCTACGGCGGCTGTCCTGCCAGAAAGGCAGTTATAGCAGCAAACAAGCCCAGAGTGAGACAACAGCAACAGCAGAGGACCTCACCAGCAGGGGCGGACCCAAGACCGGTCCCATCAACCAGCTCCAGTGTGCCCACGACTCGGCGGGATGCCGATAGGCCAACAAGAAGTTACGCTCAGGTAGCACAAGGGGCCTCTGATGGACCTAAAACGTTACGGGAGACACACATCCCTCCCACACAGCCACGCAAACAGAAGCGGGCCCCAGCTCAAAAACGAACCGACAACAATGGTAGGAATGGAGGGAGGCTTCCTCGGGAGCCCCAAAATCCTGCTGAACAGGAGAGTCATGGCGAGCCCATGCCTCCTAGACAGCTTAGGGATGAAAGGGCGGGAGGAAGACCTGCACCCATTCGTTCCAGATCAGCTTCTCCTCACAACCAAGTCGCCAACACAAACAACGTTCCCATGACAGCTACACTCGATCTCACAGATGTGTTCAAGTGGCTGCAGCAGTTGCTGCAGACACATGGACAGAAAATCTGTGAGCTCGTTGTGAAGTTCTTCACAGCCACAGATCCGGCCAGCAAGATGCTGGTGGCAATGGAGGCGATGGCCCTCCTGACCGCAGGCACGCAACAGCTCCGAGATGGCGCATCAAACTAGGTCACGTACCTCGTTTCGATTCGCATTTTGGAATGCGTGCGGCCTAGCAGGTCAGGGGAGCGAGCTGCTTCACTTTGCTCGAGACAATGCCCTAGACGTCATTCTAGTCAGCGAAACGCATCTCCGACCAGACATCCGATTCCGTATTCCGGGCTACATCTGCCATCGTACGGATCGTCAGGGACGTCCAGGGGGCGGAACTGCGATCTTGGTGAGGCAAAATGTGGTCCACCAGCCCATCCAGCTCCCACCTCTACAAACCCTAGAGGCCACGGCCATTAGTATGCACCTTGGTGGTTTAGAGGTCTTGGTAGTCTCTGTGTATCATCCACCAAACCGTCAGTTTGTATCCAACGACTATCTATCCATCCTAGCCCTATATCCCTGTGCTATCATGGCCGGCGATTTCAATGCTAAACATCAACGTTGGCATTGCGGTCGTCGGGCGGATGCAAGAGGCAATGAAATAATTCGCCTTATAGATGCGGACCCTCAACTTCAAGTACAGGGCCCCTGGCAACCCACTCATTACCCGCGAGGAGGAGGACTGCCCTCAGTCATAGACTTCGCAATCACAAAACATCTACCATACCATCTCACACTCACATCATTAAATGCATTACATTCAGACCACAATCCAGTGTTGACAGAGATCAACACAAGGGTTGCCAGTCACGACATATCGCTTCAAACGCGAGAGGTCGACTGGGAAGGCGTCAGGAACTGCCTCCGCACTTCCATCCCGCCAAATCCCAAAATCACAAACATCCCTACCCTGGATAACGCCGTCTCATCCTTCACTTCCATCGTGAAGCGCACCACCTTTAATTTGACTGTCCATGCTCCGGCTCCTCTTCATCCTGATATCCTCCCTTTGGACATCCTTCTTCTAATCCGGCGATCCTGGGCAGCACGGAGATTATACCAACGTCACCGCACGCCACATAATCGAGCGCTCCTAAGACGTTTACGTCGAGAGGTCAGTGTCCGTCTGCGCGAGCACAAGGTGCAAGCGTGGGAGGACAAAATGGCCAGGTTGCGCGTCGAGGATGGCGACGTGTGGAGGATAGCCAAAGCCCTCAGAAAACACAGAGGTCAGTACACCTCTCCCATTCATGGCACCCAGGGCCTGGCCTACGAACCCCAAGCCAAAGCCAATGCTTTCGCTGACTATCTTGAGCGTACTATGTGTCCGAGAGATGACCCCCAGGACGATAACTTTTCTGAACGCGTCCGTCGGGAGGTGCGTCGTTTCTTACGTCACCCTCCTGAGGATGCGGAGAGACTCCCTACCATCCGACCTAGTGAAGTCCAAGGCGTACTCCAACGTCTCAAACCAAAGAAGGCGGCGGGGCCGGACGGGCTGACTCCCCTAATGCTCCGCCATCTTCCCTTCAATGCAATTCTCTTCCTGACTAGGATTTTCAATATGTGCCTCGCCCTTGGGTACTTTCCACGAGAGTGGAGAGAGGCCCGGGTGATTTGCATATTGAAACCTGGGAAGAATCCGGTACACCCATCCAGCTACAGGTCCATTAGCCTCCTCTCCACCCTTTCGAAAGTTCTCGAGAGGCTAATTCTTGCTCGCTTGTCCCCAATATTGGTAGACATTCAAGCCATTCCTGACCACCAATTTGGTTTTCGTCCTGGGCACTCGACAGTTCAGCAGTTGCTGCGTGTGGTGGAGACCGCTGCCCTGGGCTTCCAGGAAGGCGCCTTCACGGCCGCAGTTTCGTTGGATGTCGAGAAGGCCTTCTCTACGACATGGCATGCCGGACTCCTACACAAAATGATCCATCTGGGGCTCCCAACACAAGTGATCAACATTCTACACAGCTTCTTGCGACATCGCACATTTAAAGTCTCAGTCGCGGGGAAAACATCAACACTAAGGCCAGTGAGAGGCGGAGTCCCCGAAGGCTCTGTGCTATCCCCCACCCTCTTCAACGTCTTTATGGCAGATTTCCCCACAGAACCACGAGTCGAAATGGCACAATACGCTGACGACGTGTTTCTGTTCTGCAAGGACAAACACGTTCTCAGAGCCTTCAACCCCATCCAAAGACATCTCCGCCTAACACAACAGTGGTGTCGGCGTTGGCGGATGTCCGTAAATCCGGACAAAAGCCACGCCATACTTTTTACAAAGCGCCACACCCCCGCAGACTGCCCCAACTTCAGCTACCGAGGTCGAAGGATAGAGTGGTCTAACTCTGTCCAGTACCTTGGTGTCAACTTGGATAGAGGTTTAACTTTTCGCCGACACATCAGGGACCTTTCGGCAAAGGTACAGGGAGCAATTGCTTCCCTGTACCCAATGCTGGGGTCTACCTCGATGCCAGTCCGCATGAAGTTGTACCTCTTCCGAGCGCTGGTAATCCCGGTGATGCTATATGCCTGCGAGATCTGGGGCATGGCAGCAGACAGCTGTTTAGCATGGCTTCAACGTGCACAGAATAAAGGACTGCGGTCTATTTATTCTGTGGGACGTTATTTCCCTACCAGGTTGCTCCACGAAGCATCGGGTCTTCCATACGTGGAGGATGAAATTAGGCGCCGGGCTTCAAAATTATACGCAATTTTACCATCTCACAGAAGCGCGCTTGTCAGATCACTGGGAAATTATGACCCCACTAGACGTCGATCTAGACTGCATCGGGTCCCCCGTATGGCATGCGGGCACCCTAGATAACACAGGAGCTGAACCTATCAGCAGCTAAAGCTGAGCTCCTCATAATTCTTCCAAGCTGTGTGGCATCTAAATTTCTCCCCAACTAAATTACAAAATATTTAAAATTATTAAAATGGGTGCTAAGTACTGCATCCTCTCTTTCGACCCGAAGGTACCTTGGTAACCTCAAAATTAACTTCCAATCAAAAACCTACATCACCTTCATCCTACATCTTTCATTAATAATCCTACCTGCGGTAAAACCCTTAATGGGTGGGCAAGCAGCAAAAACCTTCTGGCTGTATACAGCCAGCCAGCACGAGCGAGCGAGCGAGCGAGCGAGAAAGGCGAACAGTTGTGAATCATGGCGGAACTGGCGAGTACTGTTAAACACGCGCGGAGAGCCTTTACGAAGTGGTGAAAAGAAATAATATTGACTGTATTTAACTAGTTCTGTGAAAAATGTCCAGAACTTGCTATCGATAAAGTGGTGAAGTTAACATCTGAGTTTACCGGTGTGTCGGTTTCCAGCATTTATAGTGCACGTAAGAAAAAAGCCACATTCAGTGAAGTTTCAACTCTCGGCAAGTAGAGACCAGTACCAGATTAAGGAATAAATGAATGGTGACGTTTTCAAATCCTGGTTTGAAAAGATTCTCCCCAAATTACAACCGAATTGCATTATTGGGATGGACAATGATCCCTACCACAATGTGAGGTTAGAACGCATAGCAAACAAATCTTGGAAAAAAGTGACATCATGACATGACTACAGAGAAAAAATATAGTTTTCCACAAGGGTCATGTTAAGGCGGGATTGCTGGCAACGGTCAAGTCTTGTGTTAAGGAGTACGAAAAATACGTAATTGCCGAAATGGCAAAACTTTCGGGTCACACTATACTCCGACTGTCACCTCATTATTGTTACTTGAATGGATCGAGTGACACGGAGACGTCGGACCTGGAGGGTATCGAACCAATTCCCAGCTCAGTGGAATTGACGTAAGTAGCACTTTGTTGATGGATATTGTCACACCCTACATTAGAATAGATTTAATATTTATTAGCTTTGGGGGGGAATCCGTAGCGGTAGAGCTAAACTATCTCAACAAACACTAGTTACACCACGCGGTAGGGTGGACATGTTATTTTACTGATAACTAGCTTACCTGCATGGTGGTGAAAGGTGGAAGGTCCAGCGAAGGGAAACTCACAAATGCATTTTAAAAAGAGGTTTAATAATTCCAGACAACTTACATTCAATGAGGCTTGTGTTCCGGAGGGTTGCTACAAACACATCCTCTCACGCTGGTGGCGGCCGCTCGTCTGGGGGAAGAGGATATGCCATCCCCCCTCCCCAGCGCAGCCAACGAACAAAGTTAAGCCAGTCGCCAGGTCTGACAACCCATACAGGGTTGCCACACCTCCCCCCGGACCACAAGCTGTTGACCCAGGGTCAACAGAACAATTAATAACAAATGAAAAGAAACTCGCTCGAGTGATGGAACAAAAAAAAATTAGCATACAAACATCACAAACAGCATTACACACATAAATCTTGTCTCTTGACGTTACACATTCGTTTCTTTACTCCAGTGTCTGTCTATAACTTTAATTAAAAAGCCCTCAAAGAAAAATAAATGAAGTTCGGCACTACTGCACCCAGCAAAAAAAGTTTCACAACCTGCCTGAACAGTACATTCCATTCCCACTGGTCTCACAAATGTAATAAAAAACTTGAAGCTTGCACTGCAGTCACCGATGAATAAAGACCACTGAATTGAGCACAATTGTACTTGCTCTACACTGAATAACAATGTGGGGCATTAATAGTTCTTCTGCCCCCAACACAGGTACGAAGTGACAGCACTAATAGCTGCCAAAAACTGTTGAGTTAGAAAATGCCAATCATGCTCAGGGTGTCTATGGCAAAAAGTTCGGTACCACAGTGCTGCTGTGTCTCGCAAGTAACATGGGAAAAACTTCAACTTTTGTACATCTGACCAACCATTTGCTGTAGAAACTAAGTTAAATTTTCTCAAAAATTCTGAAGGAGATATCAGTGCTATCCTGTCAAAACAGGGTGGATCAATAAAAGGCCGAGAAACTTGCATTGTCTGAGTCTGATTAACATTAGGTGCCATGGATACTTCTAAATTACTAGGTACATGTGCACTTTGATTAGCTAAAGCAGAAGTCGAAGCTATTACATCATGTGAATCCATTGTAACTGGCACATTGGATGATTGCCGCGTTTTCTTAGGCATTTTGACTTACTTTTAAGTAACACTGGACACCAGAATAAAATAAGCAGAATTACCAACTGGAATGAACACAAAAATGAAGTGCATCCTTCACAAAAACACCAAAAAGAAACTATTTACTTTGAATTTTACTGCCAAAACTCACACAGCGTCCCTTGAAAATCAACACGTGACCACGTGGTGTCCATTATCAATTTCCATGTAGTTATAAAAAAAAATTTTAGCACAATATTATGAAATAAGTTTACTATTGAAGAAATCAAATAAAAAACAGACCAAAAGTTAAAGGATTACGAGACGATGACCAGATTAGAATTTCTAACTAATTGAACACCACGCGGTCGGCCATGTTTCCTCCATCTTTCACCACCGTATACATTCAAATTTTTTTCATAAAAACCGGACTAAAGCAAGGAGAAAAAAAAAATTTGAGATCTTACCCGCGTCTCCACCAATATGTCACACCCTACATTAGAATAGATTTAATATTTATTAGCTTTGGGGGGGAATCCATAGCGGTAGAGCTAAACTATCTCAACAAACACTAGTTATACCACGCGGTAGGGTGGACATGTTATTTTACTGATAACTAGCTTACCTGCATGGTGGTGAAAGGTGGAAGGTCCAGCGAAGGGAAACTCACAAATGCATTTTAAAAAGAGGTTTAATAATTCCAGACAACTTACATTCAATGAGGCTTGTGTTCCGGAGGGTTGCTACAAACACATCCTCTCACGCTGGTGGCGGCCGCTCGTCTGGGGGAAGAGGATATGCCATCCCCCCTCCCCAGCGCAGCCAACGAACAAAGTTAAGCCAGTCGCCAGGTCTGACAACCCATACAGGGTTGCCACAATATTAATAGTGTGCTGCGTGATACTTTGCTCGAAAAAGGTGCCTTTAGTGTGGACAATTTATATTGATATTATACTTAACGAAGCGGTAACAGTGCTGTCATTCCGAACGCAATTGGAAGCGGAGTTATACAAAACGGAGTTTTGTTTACGGTACTTTATTCTCTCGTTGGACACAGTATAGCTCTGCAGTTTTATGTCATTGGAGCATTTCATTGAGTAATGGGTGAAAGGATTTTGTAGGCAGAACAATAGCATATCGCAGGAACACAGATGTCACAATTTCGTTATCATCTCAGTCCATAAAACTGCCTCTCACAGTACAAAGAAAAAAATGCAACGCCCAACAGATCAACTCAAGAGAATTGTCCTCACTCCAAACTGATCGTCTGCGAAAATGTTTATTTTCTTTAAAGTGGCTCTAACGATTTTAATTATAATACCATATATTTAAGAGATTTATTTACATACCAAGTATATCGTGGAGAAAGCCGTGGCCGAGTGGATGGAATCCCTGTCTCTCACCAAGGGTTTGACCCCAGGGGAACGAATGTGACACTTTTGTTGGGAGAATCGGTGGCTTGATGCGGTTTCTCGTGGTTCTCTGATTTTTCCGTCATTCACTTTACCTTCTGTTTGTGTTTAACAATGAAAAAGTCGGTTGATAATCAAATTTGGCATGTAAGTTCAGCATCTTCCATGGATGCGACATGAAAAGTTTCAAGAACGTCTTTCCAACCCAAACTACTCTTTGCGTGGAAAAATGTTAGATAATTTTACATTTTTCAAAAACGGTTTTAACGATTTTGATTACAATTGCGCAAGTTAAAACACTTTTTTGACAAATTTAATGTATATCTTTGAATGTTCAGGTAGTTTTGAGAGTTCTTTTCATTCTACGCACTTTTTGCATAACTGACAAACATAAGATATAGACAAAGTCTTATCGCACAACAAATGTAGATCTCCTTAAGCAAATTTTATCAAATAATCCTTTTACGGTAGACATAACTATTCTGAATGTAGTTGTTTGCTGTTTTTTTAACGTTACAGTAGTGAACTTTTCTGAAATAGGAAATGTTTGTTCACCTTTTTATGTCCTGGTGATTTAAATAGAAACTCTGTGGGGACCGGGGTTATAGAATAGTCCCAATGTGGTCCATGCTTGTCGTAGAAGGCGACTAAAATGGATACCCAGAGCCTGGGGGTGTAACTCAGCCACCATGATTCCGAGGATATAAATAGGAGTCCTGGACTTCCAGGTTGGGGGTTGGGCGCTAGGCTAATAACCTAGTCTAGTACAAAAATTACTTTTAAAGAAATCTCAGATAAGCTCGGATTGGAAAAAGACTAATGGCAACCGACCCAATCATATTGGGCGTCCGATTGTGGAGGCGGAAGGCAGAAGATAGAAATGAACGGAGGCAAAAACTGAGGGAGGCTGAGACCCAAAAGGGGCTGTGAATATCATGTAGTGGTAGTACATGTAAAGAGAATGAAATTTTCAGGTTATCAAATTGGGACCAGCTCTTGTAAATTTTGACTGTTGCTTAAGCCTACTGGTATTTTCCAAATAAAACTATTTTAGGAAAGTTTATGTCGATTAATATGAAGCAGAAGAACAAGATATTTTGATCAAAGTCTTTACAATAGTGAGTAGAAAAAGTCATGTAAATGCACACAATAGAAATTTAGTTTTTCAGTTATACTGCTCACACAGATGCGCATCTTAAACATACCCTTTTGGTGACACTTCCCGAATAATTCTCTATATGCACTTCTACCCCGAATGCCATATTTTTTCGACCATAACTAAATTAGGACGGAAAGTATAAAATCTGGCACGGTTCAAGGCGAAATAAAGTTTTGAAATCAAAAGCTTTTCACTTTGACATGATTTTCAAAGCAGGATTTATGGAAAGTATGTCAAGGTAAAGCATTCATCTTCCCTTCCAGATAACTTTTCTGAATGACTTCGAAAGTACGATACTTGGAAACGCTCCCTACCTTTTAAAAGGAAGGAAGTGGTGGAGCAAAATCGCGTCCGGTGTGTACTTAATCTGTTTAAAAGTCGTGATATACAGAACCACGCGTTCAGTTTGAATGATGTCAGCCATGCAGGTTCTTTCCCAGGTTATCACTTTGAGCTTCTTCGTCCTCCAGCTTAGGGCGGAATTATGCACAACAACTGGTAAGAGCTTGTACTAAGATTAGATTTAATAAAAATTAAATCATATTCATAATGGTAGAAAATTTTGAGGCTTATGATTAGTAACACACAGTGATTTCATTAAATTCATCCCGTTCACAGAAATGCATATAAGTACACTGTGTACTTGGACACTATAATAGCACACTGCAGCTAAAAAGGCTACCGTTTGTCAACACAGGTTTTATGAGTAGTCTGTCATTTGTAATCGTATTTTGTCTTCATTTGTTTGTGTGCTTCATTCTTTTTAATTCTTTTCTTTCTTTCTATCTTTCTTTTGTTCTTTTTTCTGGCAGCTTCGGTAATTTGGAAGAAGTATTGCATTTAACCAAATATATGGAGGTACATATTTTAATACTCGTATTTCCGAATCCATAAAAAGAACACTTTTTAGCAAGAAATGCTTTAATCAGCCAGTCATTCATTTAGGTAGCTGGGCAGTCACTGAATAATTGACTCAAAAGTCACAATTGGAGTAAAGGTAAACCTTTATATATACGTAAATGAGTAATTTTTAAGGGGATGCTACATTGAAACTTCGTATAGAACTAGCAAAAATTGACATATTTAAAAGTACTGATGTTCCATAAATTCAAAATATAATTTGAGCCTTTTATTATTATAAATACTTACATTATACAATACAGAATATCAAATATAGAATATTATACAATACAGAATATTAATGTAGAAATTGGAAAGTTTTGGAAACAATTTATTTCTGCAAATTCACTTTTAACAAGTTTTCATATACTTCTTCTGAAAGTTGTCATGTAGATTCCCGAAACGTAAGCAATGAAACCTTTCTTATAAACTGTTTTTAACGGTTTTTGAGTTACTGAGTTTTAAAATTGTATAAAACTTTAAAAAGTAAATAAACATTTCAAATAACAGAATTTAACTATTATTTTATTTCTAACTAGGTCTAGTAAAACAAAATTGCGCGATCGGTTTGTACATTGTAATTAGGTAAATGACATAACATATAAAAATCCGATTGCTTTTACCATTTTATTTGGTATAGGTAAACAAAATTAAGCTTTGAACTTTAACAACTCATAGATTAAAAGAGATGTTACACTGAAATCTGAAACATTTAATGCCTAGTTAAGACAACATTGGAAGAAGAAGAAGAAGAAGAAGAAGAAGAAGAAGAAGAAGAAGAAGAAGAAGAAGAAGAAGAAGAAGAAGAAGAAGAAGAAGAAGAAGAAAAAGAAATCAATTGAATTGACTGAAAAGCTTATAACATCACTTTTTTTAAAGTAGCATTTCATTAAGATAACACAGAGCTGCCCGCCTCGGTAGCGTATATGGTAGCATGTCTGCCTCACGTTCAAGAGGTCCCGCGTTCGAATCACGGTCAGGGTGACTTACCTGGATAAGATTTCTTCCGGGGTTTTCCCTTATTCTAAAAGACGAATGTCGGATAACTCTAAGCTTCATGGACCCTGGACACATTTGAGCATCATTTCACCCATTCCATTCATCGTCCAATATGACTTAAAAAGTTAAAAGGACGTAAATTAAAAAAAAAAAAAAAAAAAAAAGTACACAGAGCTTCCAGTTGCCTGAGGACAACGAAAAATATTGGAAGAAATATTGAAATATTGTTCAGGCAACAAACTTTAATCAATATTTGATTTTGGAGCATATTGGATACGAGACGGATAGCACGGATGTGAGAAAATTAACAGTTTGTTAGATATTGGATGGCAGCTTGATTTGTTAGCCTTCAAAAACACATAAGTGACACATAATTTATACCAAGAAGTACTGAAACTCTTCCCTTCTACTAAATGTTAATTATGAAATTATTATTGCGTAGGCACTTAATACTTCACAAGTTATCAATATCACTTCATCACAAAATTTGCAAAATTTCACATAGATATGACGGGTTAGGACTGGGGGTTCGATGTTATTTGTGGACTCATTTAGTGACTTTTACTGTAGAAATATTATATTTTTTATTTTATCTCCTATCTACTTTTAGCAAGAGTTTAATGCTACAATAAATATAAATAGTAGTAATTACCCAATAAACATAAGACAAGCGTTTTTATAAGAAGTTTCGTTATGCGCGTGTCTGTCCATAAACAGCATAATTAAAAGAAATGAAAATTCGATTAAATACCAAACTTGGATATTTAGGTTAGAGATTTTTTTTTTTTAAGAATGCAGCATGAAGATTTTTAAGAAAATTCTTCATCCAAAATTACGCTACAAGTGGAATATTTTAGTTCTATTTATTTTCAAAAGCGCTTTTAACGATTTTGATTAAAATACCATATCTTTAAGGCATTTCCTTGACAAATAAAATGTATATCTTCAAATTTCTGCGAAATAGCCTACTTGTTCTGTATGACTTTTACACAATAGGCACACCGTAAGGAACAAAATCTTATTAAAGTTTTTGTTAAAGAACGAAATTGTAATTAATTACATTTTTTCTGAGGTTAACTATTTCTGAGATGTAATTGAAAAGTCGCTTTTCATATTTCTGGTTGTCAGGTAAACAATATGGGACGTTAAAGCCATCATATAGTGCCTCACTTTTCAAACAAGTAGCTACCATTTAGTTTCCTATATTCTTTTTATACCTAATAATGCATACATAAACAAACTGATCTCTATTCTATCTACAATAAGCGGGAGAAGAATAATTAGAATAATAAGAATAGTTGTAAAAGAGTGAATAGAGAAGGCCAGTGAATACAACACAGGGGAATTTTTTAATTTCTTTGCCAGATAGCTGCAGAGCCTTGGTTTCGTTGTCTGACCGTATTATGCGGAAACACTTGCGATGCACAGCACTGTTCGTAACAGGTTATACCCTCCCTTTACTTTCCTTCCTTCTGTGTACCGGCTAAGCTGTTGATTGTGAGGCATTTCAAATTAGAGCGCGTTAGTACTGTTACAATGCCAATACAGTCCATATACTGCAGCACAAACTGCTAAATAAAGCGATTGATAGGCCTGTTTATGTAATGGAGGAACCCAGAGGTGAAGTCCATTAATTGGGATGGTAGGCTGACGATGAGAATGGCTGCAAAACAAGGAGACATACAGTTTTTACCATGGACTCCGAACCACTTTGGGCATTGGAAACATTTGACACAAACACGTCAAAGGTAAAAGGCGACAAATTATAATTTGTTGCACTACATTACACAATTAAATGGAAATTACACTTCAAATGAGTCTCTTTTGTTTTAAACAGCACATTAAGATTTAGATAAAATTTTAATTAAAGCTTAAAATCCCAATTTTCAATGTTTAAAAATTAGTGGATTGGTTTAAAATTGTGATAAAGCTTTTATAGTACGTCAACATATCTCAGTATTCCCCAAACTATCAATTTACCCCTTCCCTATGTATTCTGAAAGTGCAACTTGGCCATGATAATACTATCCCCTCCTATGTCACCTTGACTATATTTATTTTTATAAAATACATTGAAAAGGAAAAGGTTGTCCATCATAAAATTAAAAAAGGGAAGAAAGAGAAAAACAAATTGCTCACCATGGGATATCGAAACCACTTTCCAGTGCGACAAGTGGAGACATTAATCACTGCATACTGTACTACCTATACTTACCTATGCTATTTGTAATGTAGGCTATTTACACCAGAAAACCAAACTGAATATAGAACCAGTTACTTGACTGAGAGAGATTTCGGGTAATGCAAGGTGAGCAGAAAGTACTCTTGGATACGAGAAACATCTCATTGAAAGTGATTGGAAAAAAAAAAAAAAAAAAAAAAAAAACGAATCCCAAACCGGTAGAAAACATGGCTTTGTAATTTGCATTTTAACTATTTGACTTGCGTTTCACTTTCTTCTATCCTTCTTGAGCCTACTATAACAAACTGTGCAATGAAAGTATTGATGAAGATTAACGGTTAAAATGAAGAATGGTAACTTAATCGGCCTACCCGAGCGGGATGGCTCAGGCGGATTCGTCTGTGGCCCGCATTTGGGAGGCCCTGGTTTGATTCCCATGGCCAACCTAACTAACACATGGACTTTACCGGATCGCCAGGCGAATGCTGTAGGTAGGTCCCTGGATTTCCTATCCCTCCATTTCATCATTTCACATCTCTCATCTGGTGGTCTCCTTCAGGGTAGAAGTGACGTTGGGTGTCTTGGCGGTATATGCCAGGATATGCTCTGAGAGAACCATATCCTCCTCTGGTAGGTCAGTGCCGGTCTGCGATAGGGCTACTGGGATCACTTCCGAACCACAGAAGGTGGAATGTCGGTTGTCTGGCTTATCGGGGGAAGTTTCCATCTAAGTAAAATATAGGCTCTTTGAGACCACTGCCCTCTGTCTCCTCTCACCTCATCCTTCCTCTCGGAGATGCACCACTTGGGGACATAATAGATCAAGACTGATTGCAGTGCCGAACCCCTCCTAAATCCTAATCCTAATCCTAAGCGGCCTATGTACGATGGGCGTTCAAGGTACAACACCTATTTTTTTAGGACTGGGACCAGATAGAAACTTCTGTTTCTTTTCTAAATGCACGTGGACTCTTTGTGAATGCGTGACAGTGGTGGCAGCACTGTACAGTGCATAGAACGGTAGTGGCAGTGACGAGAGCTAGGACTGCTTTTGATACTTAAAATGGCGACGTTTTCAGTACAAGAACAGCATGTAATCATTCGTTTTCTCCATTTTCGTGGTTTGACACCTATTGGAATTCTTCACCAGTTGAGTGAGGCATGTGGCGATGGTACCATGTATGTGTGTTGTGAGAGTTCAATGAAAGCAGAACATCATGTGACAACAAACCAAGACAGTTGCAGACATCGCCTCCAAAATTGGCATTTCCATGGGATCTGTGCACAAAATCCTGCATGAAGATCTGAAAATGCTCAATCGGCGATCCTCCAAAACAACGTTCTCCACTCGCTGGATCATGTTATCAGACCAGCTGGTGCGAGGCCGTGAATGTCTTGGTTTGTTGTTACACGATGTTCTGCCTTCATTGAACTGTCGCACCCAGGAACGCACATTAGACACATCCATGGTACCATCACCACATGCCTCACTCAACTGGCGATGAATTTCAATAGGTGTCACCACGAAAATGGAGAAAACGAATGATTACATGCTGTTCTTGCAATGAAAACGTCGCCATTTTAAGTATCAAAAACTCTCGTTGCTGTCACTACACTTCTATACACTGCACAGTGCTGCCATCTCTGTCACGCACTCACAAAGAGTCCACGTGTGTTTAAAAAAGAATACAGAAGTTCTATCTAGTCCCAGTCCTGAAAAAAAATAGGAGGTGTTATAACTTGAACACCTCGTAAAACATCTAATGTGCTACATTCACATGACTTTCTTTTATCGTTTATTACTTTTCGTAGCACGTGCATAGTAGATGGAGAATGTATTGCATTGCACCCAGAAGTTCGGTATCAATATTTCACTGAGATTCATTATAAAGAAAATAAATAAAAAGTCAACGTGTCCGTGTATATGTCTGTGAAGAACAGAAATAAAAAAAAATCCATCAAATACCGAACTTAGTATTTAACTTCAGCAACATGGAAAGAATTTCTCCATTCCAAATTAACCTTATTACAGAGAAGGTTTCGTAAACTGATCTGAAAATTGGTTTAATGTTTTTAATTAAAGTATTATATGTTTAATACATTTTAATCGATCAACAAAATGTATACCTTAAATATTCTGGAAATAGCGTTTATAAATATCAAAAACAAAGTATACATCAAGGTACACAATTTATAATAGTTGTGGAGATGACCATTTTGTAGGTATCCTTTATAAATGCTTAGAATTTCCACATATGGTACTTTTCTTCTTTTCTTCCTTTCTTTGAGGCATTAAATCTCGAGAATGCCAATAACGAGCTACTAATAATTCATATTTCTATACTCGGGAAGCAGTTTTAAAGACATTCTAATCCAATAATTTCATCCATCTTGTTTAAATACCAACTTATCAGCATCTCATGCCGGTTAGGTTTAACACAATTAACTGCATTATGTTTAGCCGCAGACCATAAATTGCCTATTTCAACTTGCTTATAGATATTAGTGACGTCTACAATCGCTGAAATTATTTCTGTGTAGATCATTAATATCCTGTATATCTTTATGGAATATATTAATTTGATAAGTGTGTGCGCGCCTCGGTAGCGTAGTTGGTAGCGTGTCTGCCTCACGTACAAGAGGTACCGAATTCGAATCTCGGTTAGGGCGAGTTACCTGGATAAAGTTTTTTAGAGGTTTTCCCTTATCCTGATAGACGAATGTCTGGTAACCCTAAGCTCCATGGATTCCGGACTCATTTGAGCATCATTTCACCTATTTCATTCATCGTCCAAAATGACTTAACATTGGAGGACGTAAATTACATACACACACACACACACACACACACACACACACACACACACACACACACACACACACACACACACACACAAAAAATTGATTGGTGTGTAACAGCTTAGCAATCGTCTGATCGTACCAGCAGCAACACAAACAATAACAACAATAACAGTATAATAATAATAATAATAATAATAATAATAATAATAATAATAATAATAATAATAATAATAATAATAATAATAATAATCATAATCATAATAATAATAATAATAATAATAATAATAATAATAATAATAATAATAATAATAATAATAATAATAATAATAATAATAATAATAATAATAATAATAATAATAATAATAATAATAATAATAATAATAATAATAATAATAATAATAATAATAATAATAATAATAATAATAATAATAATAATAATAATAATAATAATAATAATAATAATAATAATAATAATAATAATAGTAATAATAATAATAATAATAATAATAATAATAATAATAATAATAATAATAATAATAATAATAATAATAATAATAATAATAATAATAATAATAATAATAATAATAATAATAATAATAATAATAATAATAATAATAATAATAATAATAATAATAATAATAATAATAATAATAATAATAATAATAATAATAACAATAATAATAACAATAACAATAACAATAACAATAACAATAACAATAACAATAACAATAACAATAACAATAATAACAATAACAATAACAATAATAACAATAACAATAATAATAATAATAATAATAATAATAATAATAATAATAATAATAATAATAATAATAATAATAATAATAATAATAATAATAATAATAATAATAATAATAATAATAATAATAATAATAATAATAATAATAATAATAATAATAATAATAATAATAATAATAATAATAATAATAATAATAATAATAATAATAATAATAATAATAATAATAATAATAATAATAATAATAATAATAATAATAATAATAATAATAATAATAATAATAATAATAATAATAATAATAATAATAATAATAATAATAATAATAATAATAATAATAATAATAATAATAATAATAATAATAATAATAATAATAATAATAATAATAATAATAATAATAATAATAATAATAATAATAATAATAATAATAATAATAATAATAATAATAATAATAATAATAATAATAATAATAATAATAATAATAATAAACTACAATAGCAAACACAGAATATATGCTTTAGATGTAAGCAAGAGTATTTAAAGTTCAATCTTAATATCTACCTAAACGTATATTCTCTTTTATTATTGTAATTCTTATTCTAACTCATTACCTAATACTTCTATTTGTTCTACTTACATAGCTTTTACTTACAAAGACATTTAGAGTAACGAATTCTTCCCCAAAATTACTTGAGAAAACTTTACTTAGTATCTCTCACTTCAACTGCCGCATTATTCATGTGTCAAACACCAAGTTATTATAAATGTCAAAATAATGAGCAAATAAGTATTATATCGTATTATTTCCTCTTGGCCATTATAATCATAGCGAACATAATCATTTACGAGTATAATTTAATCAATTTTAATCTTCTTTCACAAATGCTTCGTCAACAGTATTCTTTCGGGGTATTCGTGGTTGGTAGGTAATTAGGAAATGTTCACTAATAACTGTGACACGACATTGGTTTCAAATTTCGCATCCTTTAATATTAGAGCATAAGAAAACAATTACAACTGTTTAGTTGGTGTAACTATGCGGAAGTAAGACGTATGGATATCTAAAACCGCAAGGAAGTAAGTCACACCCTGTGATACACTTCAAGGAAGACAGCGTGATGACGTTTGAGGAAGCTTACATCACCTTTTAACATCCAAGTCTGAGGAAGCTTACGTCACTTTATAAGATCAACAATGGTTATCAGAATGCTTCCCAGAAATGTGTTAAATTAGATCAGGTATGGAAGTTGTTGAACTATAAACTTTTAATGAAACATTTCAAATTTTGAAAAGTTTTATGATCCCTTAATCCACATACAGTTTAACTGTATAAATATTCTATTAACATTTATCTTTCAAAACGTGCTACTTCCACCCAATTTACTTTGAATGCGGGATGTTTACTTACTTTACTTATCTAAAGTATGTGGTGCAAATTTGGGACTGAGATTTCATCGGAAATACATATTTAGAAATTCTCTGAAAGAAAAAAATTTCGAAAGGGATGTATATTGCCGTGTATGCCTGAGAGTATATGTGTGCGTGTGTTTGTTTGTTTGTTTTATAATTTACGTCCTGCAACGTTAAGTCATAACGGACGATGAATGGAAAGGGTGAAATGATGCTCAAATAGCCCAGGGTCCATAGAGCTTATTTACCCGACATTCGCGGGCCCAAATGACCTTGTTGTCGACGGGCCCTTAAACACCACACACTCACTCACCCGACATTCGTCTTTCAGGATAAGGAAAACCCCGGAAAAAACCTTATTCAGGTAACTCACCCTGGCCGACATTCGAACTCGAGACCGCTTGAACGTGAGGCAGGCACGCTACCATCTACGCTACCGAGACTGACTGTGTGTGTGTGTGTGTGTGTGTGTGTGTGTGTGTGTGTGTGTGTGTGTGTGTGTGTGTGTGTGTGTGTGTGTGTGTGTGTGTGTGTGTGTGTGTGTGTGTGTGTGTGTGTGTGTGTGTGTGTGTGTGTGTGAACAGGTTAACTTAAAATTCATAAGTGGGTTAAATACCAATCGTCGTATTTGTATACGGCGTCATCCAAAGATGTTCCATGGAGATTCACAAGAAAATTATCAAACACAAAATCACCTTCGTACATGGAATATTGATTTTTCTATAAGTTGCCCTAAAATATTTGGATGAAAAATAAAGTGTAATGTTTTTAAATGTATGGAAATAACTTATGAAGACTG
This sequence comes from Mantis religiosa, assembly GCA_030765055.1. NCBI lineage: Eukaryota > Metazoa > Arthropoda > Insecta > Mantodea > Mantidae > Mantis > Mantis religiosa. The sequence goes on along the minus strand of CM060947.1, from coordinate 146,086,460 downwards.
TTCCATTTTGAGTAACTTTTGCAAAGTGGTAGACTCTAAAGGTTGGGCAAAATCGTGTCTGAGGAACTGGAGTCGTGTTATTTCAACACAAAGGTTTGGGGATAATTATTTCCACAATTTTCTTTTTCATTGCTTTGCACTTGCCCCTACTTATTCTTTCTTTAATATCTTCTTTTTCCGCGATTGTGCAAAGAGAACAGCATTTTAAAACAATCAACTTTTTAAATATCTGTCTAATGTTTACACTACAGATTCCGTATTACTCCTACAACAAAATGAAATAAAATATAATGAAAGTTTGCCTTTGTTAACAAAAAGTAGAACTATAGGTTTTATAAGGATTGTTTGTGGAAGTATGAGAAGAAAAGCCAAGAGATTGCAGCACTTCATATTTTTATTAAGCTGCTGGCACTGTATTCTTGTTTCTTGTGGTGTTTGGAGAGAGTAGACAGTTTTAGATATAGCGGCAAGTTTTTTAAATATCCGACTATCTCTTGGGCTTCCACTATCCAGTGAAACGTGTAATGTTCTGTGTATTACTTCTGTAAGTATTTACTTCAAATAACAGGTATGAAGTGGGTAGGGAAAAAAAATCTTTCGTAACACTAGTTTGTGGAAGTTATAAAAGTTAACGGTACTGAGCAGTGAAAGTAATATGAATATAACCTTTCATATCTGTTTCCGAATACATTCTACAACTTTTGGTATTACTTGATGTTGGTTAGGTTTAGCAGTGTTTACCTTTCTTGTAGTAAAGTGTGCCTTTGTCCAAATTCAAACGAAAACAAAATACATCGATGTATTATGACAAACGCACAGAGGCTTTGCTACTGTAAATCTTAGAATTATTTAATTGATTTCTAATGTATTTTGTTTACATGATCTCTTATATACATTGTGTAACAAAATAATACGTTAAATACTCATTCGTGCATCTATTGCACGTTATTGGAGATAAGTGTTGGCATAAATGGGTTTAGTACATATTGCATGTTCTTGAAGGTAAAAGGTTATCAGTTGAATACAGCAGCCTTAAGCAAGAGTCAAATGTTTTAAGACTGTGTTGATTGTGAAGGTTTTGAGCTCCTGTTCTCTTTGAACATTCTTGCTAAAGTTTATTATTCTACTGATGTACTGGCTTTTAATGCAGAGAAAATTTCATTACAAATTTACTCATTTCGCAGAAAGAAGAACAGAATAAGCTAAAGTGATGGTAAAACATTTTCAAAACCGTCCCGTAGCGACCGGCTTTGTAATTCCGTTCTCTTTGCATGAACACGGGGAAGAAATACAGGAAGCATAAAGATTTGAATTTGAGAAAAGTGTACGATATGTGAATATACAAGTGCAAAACAAAGTGAAGCTATTTTGGAAATAATTGAATCCCAATAGTTAGCTTACCTGAAGTGTCTATAGGAACAGAGCATATGCAGTTACTCAAGAACTTGTTCCTTCCTCATACATACTTAGGCATTTATGTTGATATGTGTAGTGTATGATGTACCTATGTGTCTGAGAGAGGGAGAGAGAGAGAGAGAGGGAGAGAGAGAGAGAGAATTTTATAGGCTAGTGTTATAAATAAAGTGTATTCGTTGCAGAGGAAATATTAGTTCTTAAGTCATTAATTTACATTGTTATTATTTAAGGTGGCAACAACATCTGTGAGGTAAAAGCTGGAGAGAGTTTTGAAATAACATGCCGTGATGAAGTTCCAGTACACTGGGAATACCCTCGACAGGAATATGGTCCTGTAGATTATTACACCAATTCTGGGGAACATGAGGTGAGCACACTGCATTTGAGTGTTTGCAAATTACATTGCAGAATGTTTAAATAGCGATTATAAATCTCCATTATGTTAGTAAGCACAACGTTAAAAAACCCATAAACTGTCAATTCAAACCACAATGTAATTGAAATTTGAAGAGAAAAGATAATAATGAATTCTCGTGTTGACGTGTAAACAATCAGATTTGAATTCTTAATAAAGAAGTATTCTCAAATAAATTTCAGTGATCTACAATATGTTTCACAGATTCAATTGCGATTCCTCGGTGTATCTTGTTTTATGGTGTATTGTTAAATGAGGTTGGAATTTCTTGTTTTCTTGTAGCATTTATTGACCATTTGCTTGGTATATAATAAATGACTTCGAAATCTAATCTCTAGCCAAGAATTTTACAGGTTAGAATGTTAAAAAAATATGTATCGAGTTATGTAGAAAATGAAGCTAGCTACAGTGAAGCAATAAATATTACACAAATAAAAATATTTGTCACATAGGCTTCACTTATCTTAAATTGGTGTTGATACTTCTTTTCAAATGGAAATCGATTTCGCAAACAAATAGTTTACGTCCTCAGTCCACAGATAAGCTCAGTTATCAAGGATAATGGTTACCATGCCTTTCTTATGTCTTTTTAGTATTACCAACATCTGAAAACGAAACAAACCTAAAAATAGAATCAACTCTTGGTATTTCGAAATTCATTATGCGATGTTTATTTTTTAAAATAAACATTTTTCCCCACACTATTAAATATATCGGACCGTTTAATTATTTATCTGTTTGTTTATACTTAATGTTACGAAAATGTTCTTTCGTTCTAATTGCCAAATTACGTTTCGTCTTTCCAATATAGACCTGATCACAATCTAAACAATTAAGCTGATAAATACCAGATTTTTTATTATTAGGAATTTTATCTTTTTTAGAAAAATGTAGTAAATTTTAATACTATATTGATTTTGAGGAACTAAAGCTATACCAACTTCTTTAAAAAAAATTGAAAATGGATGATAAGTAAATTTTTTAAAATTATAATCGTCTTTTATTTTTTAAGGGTAGAAATATCATTAACAGTTCTTTGATATTTAATTTTTTCAATCTTCTTTTGTATTAAATCTTTATTATAACCATTAATTAAAGCAGTATTAATAATATGTTTATATTCTTTATTAAATTCTTCTTTAATCAGAGGTATATTTATTAACATATAAATCAAACTATTAAAACAGTAAAATTATATGAAAAAGGGTTAAAACTTTTATTTTTTAATGTAATTATCAATATGAGTAGATTTCCTATACATATCAAAATCGAATTTGTTATTATTTCTTATTATCTTCAAATATAGAAAAGGACGAAATCCATTAATTTCAGTTTTTATTGTGAATTTTATAGCTTTATCTTGTAAATGTAGTAATTTTAAAGCATCGTTAATTCGTTTTTCAGGAACAATAGCAAAAATATCATCAACATATCTAAACAAAATTTAAAAAATTAAAGGAAATCAAAAGCTTTTTTGTGAAATACAAAAGTAAACGGATATAACACAAAAGAACAACAAGGGTAACACGATACAGTGGAATATACAAGTGGTAACATTGGAGTATGGACAAAGCTGCTCAGTTATTACTTGGACACCTTACTGGGACATTTCTTCTTTTAATTTATGTCGTCCAACGTTAAGTCATATCGGACGATGAACGAAATGGGTGAAATAATGCTCAAATGAGTCCAGAGCCATAGAGCTTAGAGGTGCCCACCATTTGTCTTTCAGGATAAGGGAAACCCGCGGCAAAAACGTTATTCGGGTAACTCATCCTGACCGAGATTCGAACTCAGGACCTCTTGAACGTGGGTCAGACGCGCTACCGAGGCGGACAGTGACTCGGATATTCCTAGCATTCAAGATAAAATGTGCAGCACAAATACAATAAATGAGTGCAGTTAGTCATTTCATGTATTCCTCCTTCCTTTCCCTCTTTGAAATAGGTGCATGTCGAGCTGCGTTATAATATTATTGTTTTAATATTCTTTGACATAACGCATAACACACTTTAGGAATATACCGTATTTACTGAAAGAGCTATAAATTAGGCTGTGCAATAACTTTTCTGGCGAATTAGCAGGAATATTACATAAATAATTAGGGAACATCTACACGGTTATATATGCGCAATTATAAGGGATGCAACCTCTGTTTTTTAAAACAAGAAAGATAAAAAATAAGTATTTCTTAGTGCTGCATTTAACGTATCAATAAAGTATTTACTCAAAATAAAATAAAAGTATGTTGGTAGCTAGTTACTTAAACCAGAACGTGTTTTCTAAATGTTCTATATATTTCCTTATTTTTATGGGGTTTAGAAATTTTTTGTTCAGATTTAAGTAACTATTAACAAAAGAATTGAAATGAAATAAAATAAAACAATGAAAATTAGAATTAAACTATAATTTAGGGAGTATTGGTAAGTTACTATTAACAATAGCAACTAATATCAAAATGACTGGAATTGAATTATTAACTACTCACTAAATAACTAAAATTGAAATTTACCGAATTGATGTCAACCAGCAAGACACTCCTGCCCCCTCTTACAGTCAAATAGGATGAATCATGAAGGGAAGTGGAGAGACAAGTAATTTAGGGGATGCAATTAATCTTTCGAGCACACACCTAGCGACGCGGGGAAATACCTGAGAAAACCCGCAGATCAGTTATGTCGGCAGCGGGGATCAAACTCACGAACTCCCAAATACGAATCACACGCTGTACCATCTACACCACCTTTCTCAATCTCTGCGCCATAAAATTCCCTTTAGAAACTTTTTCTACTCACTTTTGTTTTTAAAAAGCATTAAATCTTAAAAACGATTAAAAATATGCATGCTTGAACCTACGGTCTTCCAGCGCCATCATACAAATTGTGAGGAATATTTAGGGATTCTTTACTCCACATTCCTTTAGTATATATCGCGATCTTCCTTATTTTCTCTATAACAGAAGCCTAAATACTTTAAAGGTTTGATTTAAGGCGACCAGGCTGTACTGTGTAAAACGAATTTGAATTTTTGAATATTTTCACTCTATATCTTGAATTTTCTGTACAGAGATTATGGAATAACACGGAAATTATGAGGTTAAAACACGTCGGTAACCAATTAGCTCAGAGAAAATGCTGTATCTTTCATACTTGCACCGGTTGCTAGTTACATTGAATTAGTTTACTGAATAACATCAAACATTATGTTTTCAGCTAAGTTATCAGTTTCCTGAAGAGTCGGAAGTTGGAGAGTCTATATACAAGGAAGAAGACGGCAATGTTATATATTACAACGCAAAATTGAGCGCAATCAACGTCGTTTACAAGGACACAGGATTTTATAAGTGCGTTCGAGAGGGAGAGAAAGCGTTGGTTAAGGAGGTGTACTACTTTGTTAGAGGTAAGTGTGAAACCATGCCAGTTCTTAGACCATGACATTTGAGTGAGTTTAAAGATAGTACTGTGACAATGTATCTATTCATGTTGCAAGTAATGACAACTATCCAAAGAAGCAAATCGCATTGTTAAGGTCCGCGATTCAAATCGTGTCAAGACCAAGTCGTCACAACCGGCAAGAGCTGTAGCACCTGAGGAAGTAACCTAAACTTATGATTGGAAGGTTTTCCTCCCAAAACTACTTTTACAAATATTGTTTCATTTTATATAGCATTAATGTCCACTACCAAGCAAGATTAAAAACATAGCAATCTGGACAAAAACACAATGATAGCAAGTGTAATATGTGAAAATTGTAGTTGCAGAGGTGCTTAGGGGACAAATAGAGTCTAAATAATACAAGAATAAAAAAATAATAATAGTAATAGAGAAGAGAAGAACTATTAACAACACCACAGTGCTACAAAGAAGTTGCTCATCTTTGGGGCGTGAGTAAGAGCTCGTCCCGGTGTAAACAGGAGGAGGTCTTTGGCCTTATGGAATATCTCTGGACTAAATTTATTATTATTATTATTATTATTATTATTATTATTATTATTATTATTATTATTATTATTATTATTATTATTATTATTATTATTATTATTATTATTATTATTATTATTATTATTATTATTATTATTATTATTATTATTATTATTATTATTATTATTATTATTATTATTATTATTATTATTATTATTATTATTATTATTATTATTATTATTATTATTATTATTATTATTATTATTATTATTATTATTATTATTATTATTATTATTATTATTATTATTATTATTATTATTATTATTATTATTATTATTATTATTATTATTATTATTATTATTATTATTATTATTTATTATTATTATTTATTATTATTATTATTATTATTATTATTATTATTATTATTATTATTATTATTATTATTATTATTATTATTATTATTATTATTATTATTATTATTATTATTATTATTATTATTATTATTATTATTATTATTATTATTATTATTATTATCATTATTATTATTATCATCATTATTATTATCATCATTATTATTATCATCATTATTATTATCATCATTATTATTATCATCATTATTATTATCATCATTATTATTATCATCATTATTATTATCATCATTATTATTATCATCATTATTATTATCATCATTATTATTATCATCATTATTATTATCATCATTATTATTATCATCATTATTATTATCATCATTATTATTATCATCATTATTATTATCATCATTATTATTATCATCATTATTATTATCATCATTATGATTATCATCATTATCATTGTTATCATTATCATTGTTATCATTATCATTGTTATCATTATCATTGTTATTATTATCATTATTATTATTATCATTATTATTATTATTATTATTATTATTATTATTATTATTATTATTATTATTATTATTATTATTATTATTATTATTATTATTATTATTATTATTATTATTATTATTATTATTATTATTATTATTATTATTATTATTATTATTATTATTATTATTATTATTATTATTATTATTATTATTATTATTATTATTATTATTATTATTATTATTATTATTATTATTATTATTATTATTATTATTATTATTATTATTATTATTATTATTATTATTATTATTATTATTATTATTATTATTATTATTATTATTATTATTATTATTATTATTATTATTATTATTATTATTATTATTATTATTATTATTATTATTATTATTATTATTATTATTATTATTATTATTATTATTATTATTATTATTATTATTATTATTATTATTATTATTATTATTATTATTATTATTATTATTATTATTATTATTATTATTATTATTATTATTATTATTATTATTATTATTATTATTATTATTATGTATCATATCTGTGGTGCCTTATGCAGCAAAAACAGACGTTAAACAATATATTCTACTGCATAAACCTGGCATTTAATGGTAATTTAATGGTATTTTTCTTTTCCAAAGAAAGCTTTTTCAAGCTAAGCCAAGTTTTGAAGCCATGGTCTTTGGGATAACACTAAAATGTTCTACTAACTGAACCACAGGACCAGTCTCATTTAAGACTTGCTTTACATATCTATAGTTGAGCATTAATTCTTTCATGTGTTTGGTCCACTTATTTCCAGTTTTTCATTCATTATGTAATATACCTAATTACTTTAGACTCGTCCTGATACACAGTTTGTGCAGAAAGAAAGTCCCCTTTTGAATGTGGATTTGATGCTATCAGAGCTTCACTATTACCTTTCCCTCTATTTGCCTTATGTGTCTAGGTTTGATGCCTGACTGGGCTCTTCAACCAAAAATATTTCCTCCTATGCCCACAGTTGTGTGAATGGGAATGCTTTATGAATATGACTGCTTGGATGAGCATAATAATTCATTCGTACCTACTTTTAATTTTACTGGGCCAATCTCTAAGGGGAAGTTCCGAGTCATATACACCACATATGATGAGCCAGAATTAACAAAAATGTGTCATCGAGAGGTGTTGGAAGGTAAACAAAATGTCTTTTGTGTTGTTACTAATTATACACTTAACCTATTCTGATGTTTGAATCTGTTTTCTCTATTTTATTGCCCTTATTCTGATAGAATTGTAGGACTGTGCTGTGGACTTTGTTACTTTAATCCTTAAAATTCTTTTGATAGTGCCACTATGTAGTGCTAAGCCTTATTTCTATGGCTAGCCTTTATCACAGAAAGAATAAACATGTATACTACAGACGTGTGCAAATTATTAGACTCAATCGTGAACTTTTTAACATATACCGTTTATTTTCTATTTATTTAACAGAAATAATATTACAATTTTTTTTTTCAACTCTTAGTATTTTGTGTGCATTCCTTTAGCCTTTATTACCATTTTGATACGTTTAGGCATGCTCTGTACAAGGGTGGAACACTTTTCCTTTATTTCTTCATCTCTGTGCCAAATGCTCATCAGGCCCTCAATAAGCTGAACTTTTGTTGTTATTTTCAAATTTTTCAGTCTCTGTTTAACAATATCCCACAGATTCTCTATTGGATTTAAATCAGGGCTATTCCCCGGCCATGGTAGTACCTTTACATTGTTTTCTTTGAGGAACTGGGTTACAGATTTTGCTCTATGGCAGGGAGCAATGTCATGCATGAACACAAAATCACCATTTGGAAACCATTCTTTACTTTGCGGAAATAGTCTTGTTTCTAATACACGTTTATACTGTTTCTGCTTCATAGAACCCACAACTATGTATAATCTTCCAGGTCCATGGACAGACCATTTTTGATGTTGGGTGCTTTACTCTTTGATCGGCACACTGAGGGGAAAATGATTCTTTATCTGTCCTTCTCACATATGGGCTGCTCTCTTCACATACTTCAAACATGGATTCATCTGAAAAAAAAAAATTACCTGAAAAAATAAAAACCTCTATTAATATTAAACTGTTTTGAAATTACTCAAAGATAGTATAACAAAACCAGCAATGAGAGAAACAAAGTTTAGGCTATTAATTTTTAGATGAGTCGTATTTATTACACATCTGCTTCACTTTCGTACCTATTCTGAGGACATGTTTCGCAAATCATCGTTTGCATCTTCTGCTCTTATGCGACTAAAGCTTGATCCAGTGGTGTGGGTAATTCTGGAGTTGCTGCTGCCATCTGTTGATTTAGTGATGAACTTATATGTGGGATTCTCTTCTGGCGGGATTTCAAAGTTCATTAGTTGGTTTTTATGTTTTTCTATGTATATCCTCTCCCATATGACGAGTTCACTATGATTTTGTACGTATTTTAGTAATTCTGTGTCATCTTCAATTTCATGATTTTCAGACCAGAAATGAATAATTATTTCGCTTCACTGTGGTGTTCCGATACAGTTAAATCTCGATATATTGAAAGTTTAGGCTGTTTATTTCATTTCCACAAAATTTATATGTACATGTTTTAATTTTATGCTATATACAATTTTCATACTATTTACTTTTCTCCAAAATTCCACTGTCAGTTTAGCATTTTTACGAGGCCTGCGTTCTGGTAAACCTGATTCACATAATCTTCTGCGAACTACTGAGTCTGATATTTCTGTGCCGTACTGCTTTAGTTGATTACTGAGGTCAATGCTGGTTGCTCTTCCATTTTGTTTTGCCACCTGCACAAGTTTTCTTTGTATCCTTGGTGATAGCTTTCTTTTCGTCCCGCATTTTCCATCGCTTTGTGAGGTCAACGAATGTTGAAGCTTGATTAATACGACTAACAAATTTTTGTGAAATACACAATTTCTTAGCAATTTCACGTTGTGAATAAAGAGTTTCCTTCAAAAGAATCTCAGTTACAGCTACCTTCCTTAGGGATAAGTCAGCAGTTTTGCCCATAACTTCACTTTTAAATCAATGTGAATGCTAAGGATAAGATACACGATGTTACCTGCCTTGAGATCAATTAATAATAAATACTGAGGATATATTAGCCATCAAACACAATAAAGTCAAATATTAACAATGAAAGCAATATCACCAAACAGTTGGATAAACAGACATGAAGAAAATGGCTGCTCTTAATTCAGAGCTACCACCGCATTACTATAAGTAAAAGAAAAATTCTCCAGCTAGTATTAAGAGAGAAATTTCATTGAATATTCTTTATATTACAGCAAGGAAAAGAATTACGACAAATTGAAATAGGTTGCGGCGGTAAATAACTATTATTTTAAAACAAGACCTGAAGCTTTCCTGGTGACGAATACGGTCACTTTCTTCGCGGGCAGCCATCTTCTAATCATCTTTTCACCTGGCTGGCTGCCCGCGAAGAAAGTAAACTATTATTTTGAATGTTAAACTGAAGCAAAGTTTCGAAAAAAAAAAAAAAAAAAATAATGAGTCAAATAATTTACACACGTCTGTATAATCAAATCTCTTAAAGTCTGATATTTCAAATGTTATTCTCTCTATTACTCTTTATTAATATACAATTTCTATTTTTTTCTTGTTATTATGTCTCGGGCCCAAATGACCTCATTGTCGGTGGGCCCTAAAACACCACAAATTGTTATTATATCTAGACAAAAATCTGTTGATATTGTGGTAGAATATACCCGTATCATGGTGTAATAGCAGGTGTAATATCTTGGCATTCCCTTATTTTATTTCAAAATATAGGTAAAAACATAGTTGCATACAGAAGGAGTATATGGTTGTAAAGACATAATTGATATAAATATATTTACACTTTATTTCAAATAGGATTACATTGAATTTTCCACACAATCTTAACCAAATTGAAATAAGAGAAACGCTGTGTGTGTGTGTGTGTGTGTGTGTGTGTGTGTGTGTGTGTGTGTGTGTGTGTGTGTGTGTGTGTGTGTGTGTGTGTGTGTGTGTGTAAAAGGAGATATTGTAATAGGTATATGTGTAGTAGGTACATGACAAAGTGAGAAGGCGTATCGGGAAAAATTCGCAACAGAGAGATGTTTACATGAAGTTATCGCACATACACAGCGACTCCTTGCATGTACACTCTCTTCAGATACAATCACAGCAATGTGGCATACATCGGCAAACGCGAGAAATCATATACAAAGTGATTGAATATTGTGACAAGGAGAAATTTGGAATCAAAACACCTTCGTGATTTTTCAGTAGATATTGCTGATCAATTGTCTGGGATTTTATCTGTAGCACTTTAAACCTACAAGTACATTGAATCAAAGTCAGCATAATTGTTGTTTCTCTTTCATTTATAAAGTATGTTTTGCATTCGTAACTATGTCCTCGGGAGGATTTATTTTATATAATGTTATATATTTATTTTATATGATATATAATACAATATTTATATAATGTGATTTAAACCAAACCACAGAGCTTAGAGTTACCCGACATTCGTCTTTCAGGATAAGGGAATCGCCCCAAAAAGCCTTATCCAGGTAACTCACCCACACCGAGTTTCAAAAAATAATTGTTTTACCATATACTACCTATAATTACAGAAGTTATTTAACACAAAAAGGTTTCCCTTAATGACATAGGTTTACTTTTTTAACCAAAGGACTGAAAGAATTGATAATTATTAGGAAAAGGAATAAATTACTGAAACAAGAAGCTTGTATACGATAATAGTGACAGTGACAGACATCTTTCAGTCACAGAACATCACTGATGATATATTTGCCATTAGGCCTTTGTCAGTTAAATAAATCACATTTTTAGAAATTATTCCCGTTCGACAGATTGATCACACTAGAAAATTAGTTATATTACGGCGTGCTTGCTATAGTTGCAATAGTCATTTAATAACAAATTTAGTTGGTTTTCGCTCTTTTCCGCAATGAAAATTGCTGAAGGTAGGGCTGTTTACCCTCTTTATCAGTATTTGAAAAATATTACAATAAATAATTACGTGGGTACATATTTAATGCATTTATCATTAAGATTATTTTTTATTATTATGCACCCGTGTTGCGTATAATAATTGGCTGACCTTTCATATCACACACAGCCCGCCTCGGTAGCGTAGATGGTAGCGTATCTGCCTCACGTTCAAGAGGTCCCGAGTTCGAATCTCGGTCAGAGTGAGTTACCTCGATAAAGTTTTTACCGAGGTTTTCCCTTATTCTAAAAGAGAATGTCGGGTAGCTCTAAGCTCCATGGACCCCGGACTCATTTGAGCATCATTTCACCCATTTCATTCACCGTCCGATATGACAATGTTGGAGGATATAACATAGATATATATATGATATATATACATATATATATCAAGTGATCTATCTGTGTTTGTCACTTACTCTACGGCAACTTACATAATTTCACTCTTCTTATCACCAGATAAGAAGGCGATGGCAGCGTTGGACAGTGAAGGTCAATACACCTCAACGCTTTGTCGAGTAGTACATAGGTGGCATAGAGAAATAAGAACCTCATTATCCCACCAGGTTGCTTCATGAAGCCTCAGGTCTTCCATACTTGGAGGACGAGTTTAGGCGCCGGGCATCAAAATTATACGCCAACTTACCCAACCACAGAAGCGCCCTTGTTAGATCATTGGGAGATTATGACCCCACTAGACGTTCCTCTAGCCTACATCGGGTACCTCGCATGGCTTGCAGGCACCCAAGATAACCCAGGAGCTAATCCCAACAGCAGCTAAAGCTGAGCTCCACATATTCTCCTAAGCTGTTTGGCATCAAAATTACCAACCCAAATTTCAGAAACAAAACACCAGGTTGCTAGGCATTGCATCCTATCCTTTCATTCCCAAGGTACAATTACTGTATCCTTATAAATTAATTCCAATCTAAAAACCCACCAGGCACCCTACAACATCCCGAACAAACTTTACCTGCGGTTAAACCCAAACGGGTGGGCACGCAGCAAAAACCTTCTGGCTAAATACAGCCAGCCAGCACGACGAGTGAGCAAGAACCTCATTGATCTCTAAGTTTTCTATTATTGTTGCAGATGAGGAGAAACTGCTTGTAGAAGATGTAGACCCAAGTATGTTTTATGGTTTTCTTACCAAACCACTGACTATACCTTGCAAACCTACTGCACCTGATGTTAAAGTGCTACTCAAAAAGGAGTCTAACGTAAGTAGCCAAATTAAACAAACTAGGTAATATGTTTAAAGAATGCAACAAACCTGAAGAGTTGTATGAAAATAAAAATGTAACTGGACACTCTAAGAGCTATTTTTCTAAAATATTGTTGGTAAAACTTCATGATAGTTGCTGAAATGGACAACCAAGTCAATAAAATTACTTTACGTACATAATGGATAAACAAACTGATAACATAAGCTGAAATAAGTTTATTTTTTTACCTTTAAATAATCATAACAAGACTTTGTGAAGTCTGTCTCTTCCTTTTCTGTTTTAACGGCAGGACTAAAAAATTGTGTAGAGTGAATGCTCCATAGCTAGTCATGTCCATATAAATTGTATTGCTCAGCCAATGTGTTTCGAAACATATCAAATTTTATAATATCTAAAGAGGGTGTACTTGAACTAGTGCTACCCAAGACATTCATCTTAAACAAAGACAATTTGTATAAATTATAAACCACTATTCGGGTAACATTTTTAATGTGATTAAGACTTCGCCGAGCTGTTACTTATGCAGAAGCTTAGAAATGAAATGTGTAGTGTTTAACGCACCGCTTTTACTATATACAGCACCGCAGGTGATGACACTGTTGATACATGAGATGAAGATTGAGCACCGCTGGAATGAGATGGTGGGGGAAACCGGAGATCCCGGAGAAAACCCGCCCAGCACCGTGTTGTCCATCAGAAATCTCACTTTGCGGAGAAGCTTAGAGAAGTTTTAATTGAGAGAGATGGGGAAGGGTAGAGACAGGAGAGGAGGAGTAGAGATGGAGGGAGCATGTTTTTCAATTTAACTATATACTGATGTGGATGTGTGAAGATGCTATACATTCAGTACAATACCACTGACATTTTCTCAAATTGCAATTTATATTGTAAGAGGATCAGTTTTATTTTACCTCCCATTTGGAGTCTAAGGTAAATGAAATATTGATTGCATATGACTCAATAAGTCAAAATCAAGATTTTAAGTCCCTGTGTGAGTGAAATAGGTACTCCTGAGGAGTGTCTGCATGTCTATTTGTTACCATTCTAACTTTGTTCTACATGTGGCTTTTTGAAACTACAATTAATTAGAATACAATATGTTAAGATATGCACAAAATACCTTGAACTAACTTTAAACAGCCTAAGAAATCTTCTTATTTTCAATTAATTTGTTAAAAATGTAAAACGGAAACAAACATACATAAAGTTATATGAAGAAAATTAGAGGGATAATTAAGATGTACATTTCACATCAAAATATACTTTAGGGTACATACGCTGCTGATAGAATATACTCTGTTTTGAATAATTTATTTAGGCCTTCAAGTGTCGATAATTTGTATATTGTGAGGTCATGTTAAGAATATGCAATAACAAGTTCAACCTAAAGAATCCTGCTTTAAAATATGTGGCATTTCCCATATGCCTGCTTTTTTCTGTATATTTAAATTGTAAGCTTTTCTATGACCGTTTATCATGAATAACAAACACACTCTTGAAGGAATAAGTTGTAGAATAGTTATAGAAATAAGTAATAGTAGCAGATATAATTGTGTAATAGTAATAATTTTCTGACTTAACTGATATATCAGCTCCATTTTATGCTATACACTATACCAATTATCTTTATGCTTCTACCTATATTGTAGCAAGTGCAGGTGGGTACATCCAGTGACGGGAAGAGAACTGTAACATATGACCCAAGGATTGGATTTGTGATATCTGCAGCATACGTTACAGATGGTGGCACCTATGACTGTGAGGCTATCAGAGAAGACAAGAATATGAGTGTACTATACATTGTAAATATAATCGGTAAGTATTAAGTGTAAAAATAACAAAGTTGACATCATTGAGCAGCTATTTATCTCGTATGCCTGTGATGAGCCTAAGGGTAGCTGGAGAGCTGCTTATGTTTCTGTTTTACTGAATAATTTAGTCGGATGAAATGTAGAAAGTTTAATGACCGTTTGGTTACGGATTTGAAAGGAGCAGCACCAGCTGTTTTTCAGGGTTTTTAGCAGTGTTCATTGATATTACCTTTGTTTTAAAAGGGACTCATTTTAATTCAGATATTAGAATGAATTCTCATTGACTACTTTTCAATCTAGGTTGTAAAGCTGTTGGCAGGATTAATGCTTAAGTTACTGGAAAACCCAATACTGCAGGTACCAACCATTATACAATAAATAGTTTCCATGATAGCTGATAAGAACGTTCTCATAATGCTGTAATTTATCATACAAATGAGCTACTTAGGGCCTAATATCTTCAATATATGGAAGTGCCAAGTTTCATGTAGTAATGTCACTGGGCAGCCACAACAACAGAACGTCTTATTTCTGAATGTACTATAGCCAGAGAAACCTTAATCCATCTGCTTAGTCCCAGATCTCAGAGACAAAGAACATCAGGCATGACTTGGAAAAAGCATAATTTTCAATGGATAGACATGGTGAATTCGTAAGTCCATTATAATATCCATAATCCATCAGCCATGTACTATATCTCGCAGATCCAATATATCAGCTATATTTGAAAAGGCATAGTTTTAGATGGCCAGGTATGCTGGAATTATAAACTGGGTATATCTTATCTGATTCACTGTGTCTATCAAATATTCACTTTAAGGCAAACCTTTGCCCAAGGTGACTGCTGAATATATTGTGACTTTGTGGGTTCGTAGAATTAGGAGTCCAATTTGTAGAAATTCAAAATGTTCTTTATTTGCGTAGAGATACACTCTGTTCAATCCTTACGTAACAGAATTACGTCACATACACACAGTCTACCAAGGTCGATGACAATAACAAACAGCGTTCTGATTGCCTCTGTTTACAACACTCATGTTACAGAATACTCTACAATTGTTTACTTCTTACTGTGTTTACTACTGTTCATGACTGACTCTTGGCGAGTCATTGCCTTCTTAAATACCCCATTGATAAATTCGAGACTGTTCCAGAACAATAAAGAAATAGATTATTCTATCACCTTCCAGAAGCGTAACTTAATCTATGCCGGCAAGTCCTTTATCTCAGCTATCTTTATTTGCCGGCTCTTTGTGTACACAAGCCACGTTATTGTAGATAACGGCTTCGTGACAGTACAAAGGAGTTTAGACAGTAACTGCTTTGGCCCTTATAGGGAAATTATGGTGTTAGCAGTGATTTAAAACAGGAGAACAAGGCTTTTACCTGGGTTCATGTATAACAATCATTACCTACATAATGGATGGATGAGATGTGTGTTTTTATCTTAGTTGAAGGGTCTGAGAGCAAGATGACACCGGCAAATTCGGTGAGATTGCTGCCCTATATCATATTAACTTGCCTTTATGATTTAACAACAAGTGGGATAATCAGAGCCTTGGGAACCGGTGTTGTACAAATCTTCAATTAGAATTGTAGATTTTTGTTGTTGTAACAGCTGCATTCTTAAGAAACTCTGATAGTGATCAGTTATAGGTACAGGTCATTCCTGGAATCCTAGGACTTGGAGAAGGGCTTCTGGACATCCAGAAATACAGGCAGTATGAAAACAATACCCTGAAAGTTTTGGACAGTGGTATCAAGCATCAGAAATTGTAGATGGATATTTGAAAGCCCAGAACTGTCGAAGGATCCACTGTTTGAAGAGGGGCCCAGATAGGAAGCATAGCAATGCTTTGGATGCTTTCCCCTTATGTTTTCTTACCTTACTCATATGCAACTGTTTTGCAAATTATGACAAATTATGTAGGACTTGAAGATTAAGAGACACCATAACCATGATTACATTGGACTCAAAATTATGCGGCAGTGCATGATTTCAGTTTTAAGAAAAGATTTCTAGTGATGAAATTCAGGAAGGCTCAAAGATAAAACCAAAAGCCACTAATTGGAATAAGGAGCTTGGCAGCCCTAGGTATATAATGGAATTACAAGCATTGAGTTTCTGAACAACCAAAATTTTTAAGCAGTCCACATTTCATTTTAGATTATTAAATACTGTGTATTAATCAAATTCAATAGGAAACCAGGAGTTTCGTGATTCAAAACCCGGCCATAGCATTGAATTTTTCAGGTTTATTCTATCTATCCAAAATCTTAGCCTATACACGGCTAGTATGGAGGAAAAATTAATTTCCATCAATTAACTTATAACCTTTAGTGAAGTTCTGTGAATGTTGAATAATATTTTTAATGGTAGACAATTTTTAATTAGTAAAAATGCAAGTAATTATTAGGTATGTCCTTAAATATGTCTTCATACCATATTGGGTTTCTTAAATTATTTAAAAGCAATGAAAGTTACGCAGATTAGATTTCATGGAACAATGTCTTGAATTATAATCCACATGCCATCTGTCAAGAGAATTGTAAGGTGTAAAATGACAAAATTTGACCTTTTCTACCTTATGAAAAATAAATCTGCTGTTCTTCTTGATCAAAGTAATGAATACCTAAAAAACTGAGGCAAATAACAGTGAAGCAATGCAAATATTACAATAAAATATAATAATTTGTTATAAACTTTACTCATCTTGGGGTCATATGAGGAATTTAATAGCAGTTATGTAAAACTTAATTGAAAAAAACTATCCGTAATCGGTTTTTAACGCTTCATCACTTACACTTTTATATTATTGAGGGACTAGTCTGCTACCAATCTCGGTGCAGCGGACGCAACGGCTTCCGAAACTAATCTTTGAATAATACCTATATATGTAAGTGACAATGTGTTTGAAAACTGACAAAAAATAGTTGTTTCAATTTATTTAACTTTTTAAGAAATTATTATATTTTATTGTAATGGAGTAATGGATACTTAAATGATTTAACTTAATGACTTCTTAAATAATATTTTAATTTGTATAGCTGGTTAAAATGGTTGTTTAATACTTAATATATAATGTCAAACACTAAGAATACATTTTATTACTGTCTCTGGTGTTATAGCTGTAGGCACAGATCTAATATATCACGAGGCAAGAGAGGTTATAATTAGACTTTTCTGGAATTCAGCTTGGGATTACTTAAATTCATCTCGAAACACAAATTCTCATGTATGAAAATCTCTTTCTTACTGTATGTAAACAAAATTTCATTCTAACGTTAGTGGATCCTTTGTGAAATTATCGTACAATGGTGTAAAATATACTTTATATGCTCCTTAGAAATTCAATTGTTGAAAGTTTCATGGTACATTTGATAAAGAAAGCAGTAATCCCAAAATAGGAATCAAGTATATGTGATTGTTGTATTTCTTATCCCAGAAATATCACAGATAATCTTTCCAATCCCAGAAATACTGTATAGCTTTAAGCTTTAGCAATACAACAAGTACAGCATGAGATTGAGGGGAAAAAAAGGAAAAATATTGATTTTAGTGTGAATATAAATGGTAGGCAAGTATCTAATCCATTAATGGTAGCTCATGAATTTAACCAATATTTTTCGACCATTGCAGAACTCATTAGAAAGAGGAAAAACGTAGCTATCAATTCGTGCTTAATTACCCAAAATAATCAAATTCGGGAATCTTTATATTTTTTACCAACAACAGAAGCAGAGCTACTCTCCATTATTAAAAGTATGAAACCCAAAAAATCTGTTGGCCTAGATGAGTTTTCTAATATGCTTCTAAAAAATTGCGCTGTGCATCTGGTTAAACCATTATGTCATATTATAAATATATCACTCTGTGAAGGTCACTTCCCTGAGAATCTAAAGGTCTCAAAAATTAAACCACTGTTTAAAAAGGGTTCTAAATCTGATTGTGAAAATTATAGGCCAATATCTATTTTATCAGTTTTTTCTAAAGTAATTGAAAAGGTGGTGTACAATAGAGTCTTAGCATTTCTAAATAAATATGATATTATATCGAAAGTGCAGTACGGGTTCCAGCAAGGGAAATCAACAAGCTCAGCACTACGGAACGTTATTGAAGATATACTAAAAAATCTAGACAGCGGGAATCAATGCATGGGACTATTTCTTGATCAGTCAAAGGCCTTTGATCTAGTCGACCGTGATATATTATTACACAAGTTGTATAATTATGGTATCAGAGGAGTTCCATTTGAATGGTTTAAATCGTACCTAATAAATAGAAAGCAGTTAACCGAAATTGAATATGTAGTAAATGGTTCGAAGGAGATTAAAGCTGCTCGCTCTAGTGTAAAAAACATTAAATATGGAGTTCCGCAGGGCTCGGTATTGGGTCCCTTATTGTTCCTATTGTATATTAATGACCTGGCCAAAAACAACCAATGCATTAATACTAAATTTACTCTGTTTGCTGATGATACCACTGTTCTCATTTCTGGGAAAAACAAACAAGAACTCAAAGCAAACGTTGATGGGGTAACAGACTATGTTTCAAATTGGTTTAAAGACAATAAACTTATTATTAATAAGAGCAAAAGCATCGCTGTAGGTTTCCATCATAAAGTCAACAAAAATGTAAGTTTCCCTAATATATGCTTAGAGAATGAATTAGTAACTACTACAGATAAAATTAAATTTCTTGGAGTTTGGGTAGATAGTAATCTAGATTGGGGAACTCATATTGATGCTTTATCCAAAAAACTATGTCAAACTTGTTTTGCACTATATACTTTAAGATCATCAGTCAATCTTGATGTGCTTAAAATAGCCTATTTTGCCTACTTTCACTCGCAGTTATCCTATGGCATAATATTCTGGGGAAAGACGAGCTATACGAAAAGAATATTTATAATACAAAAAAGGGCCATACGTTTAATGATGAATCTTTCCAGTACCACAAGTTGTAGACCTTATTTCAGATCATTGAATATTCTGTCAGTTCCATCTATATATCTCTATGAGGTGCTGGTGATCGCTCATAAACAGTTAAATATTTTTGTCACAAACGCTGAAATACATAGTCACAACACTAGAGGTAAATCACATCTTCATGTTACAGGGCATAAGAGAACCCTATATGAAAAAAGTATACACTATAACTGTATTAAATTGTACAACAAACTTCCTCAATATTTCAAAGAATTACCAAATTTAACAATATTTAAAAGGAAATTAAAGAAGTATCTAATACAAAGATGTTTTTATTCAGTAAATGAATACCTTGATGAACAGTGAATCAATTTTGTTAGACATATGTATTATATATATTGCAATCTTTAATCTTTTTAGTAACTGCAAAATGTTGATATTGTTTCTTTAAATATTGAACAAATTAGTTTAAGTTTCTAAAATAAAATAGAAAGTAAAAAATGTTCTATAAGGAAACATACTTAAGTATTGTTTATCCGATCATGTGTTTACTGTTAATCTGTAATGTAAAATTGTATTGACGAAGCCGATATTTCTGTAATTGGAAATCTTATGGTGAATAAATTTGATTTGATTTGATTTGATTTAGCTCCTCACAGTGTAAAACATTTTAACAATTTTTTAATCTCTCCTTGGCTGCTTAATTATTTTAAAAAAGTAAGGACTCTACTGTTTTAACATTAAGTTAATGCAGAATCTCTTGGAGCATCACTTAAAGGAAAGGGAACTAACCCCCTTTTACAATCTTCTAACATGGTGGGCATGACTTACTATATGTTATAAATATAGAGATAAATAAAACTGTATATGTGTATATCTATGTGAGTTGTTTGATGTTCTCTCTCTCTCTCTCTCTCTCTCTCTCTCTCTCTCTCTCTCTCTCTCTCTCTCTCTCTATATATATATATATATATATATATATATATATATATATATATATATATATATATATATCTGTTACATAGTATATCCCTCATCACAAGCAATATAAAAGGCATCGCTAAGCTTGTATACATAAAGATTGTTAAACAATTATAGGCAATATTTATGGTATTCAGAAATCTTCATCTTTAAATTAAGGTGATGATTACTTTTGATACTAACTGAAATAATGCTCAGTCTACACTAGTTGAATAAAATTTACATTCTTCTTTTGCTTGTTCTTCCTATTCTTCTTCAACTGATTACCCGCTTTTTTTTTGGTAATTTCGTCCTTTAACTTTTTTAACTCATATCGGGCGATGAATGGAATGGGTGAAATGATGCTCAAATGAGCCCAGTGTCCATGAAGGTCCAGGTAACTCAACCTGACCGAGATTTGAACTCGGGACCTCTTGAACGTGAGGCAGACATGCTACCTAGGCGGGCTACATGCTGTTATTGCCTGTCTGTGGACTATTAGGTTTAACGACTTACAAGTTGCCACCCTAAGCTGTGGGTTCCTCCAGTAACCTGTCAAGGAGGAAGCAAACCTCTATCATAGCATATCCAAGATGTGTGTGATATCCAAGATGATGCCTAATTTGGTGGTGAAAAAGAAGGAAATGAGGTGTAGTAATGAAGGGGACAATAGAATAGTTCGTATTGATTAAATTGTCCAACCCAGCATTTACCTAGTGACCAAGGAAATCTATAACAAAATCAATTGATTGGAACAAAATAGACCTGGTTATAATTTATTTTAATAAGTATTCTCTGTAAAGGAACAGTAACTAATTTAGTATTTATAAAGTATACATATAGTTGTAGCTTTATGACATTCTCAAGTAGGAATTGCTCCTTAGAAAATAGATTAATTAGACCATAAATGCTCATATTCTGATATCCTATTTCCTTTTTGTCTTATAGCCATCTCAGAGATATATTAAAATCTATCTTATGTCATGTGCTGGACAGTGAGAACAGCACTGCTCAATGGTGAAGGAATTATTAAAATCTGTTGAATGGTTTCTATGGATACTCTGGGGTGATACTAACATGAAAAATTTATTATTTATCCCAAATATCTATTGAGTGTAAAGACTTTAAAAGTCCTGGCATTTTCTATTAACATTACTATAAGGAAACCTTCCAAGTCAGTTACTTCTGAAAAAAAATTATGAATTCAAATAGTGTCAACAGATGAGTTCCATTAGTTCAGAGCTATGAAATAAAACGTTACATATAGTAAAATATGAAATGTCCAATTTGTAGTTTCTGTGAAAAATGTAGCTAACAGTGACATTAATATTTATAATTTTCCAAATGTTCTTGCAGATTAATATTTTTTTATACTTCTGGAGTATCATATATATGGACACAAAATCCCACACAGATATAGTGATACAAGATTACTTTAAATTAATGCATTATTTAACCCAGTCAGCTCAGTAAGCTAATACTTTGGGTTGTTCAAACATCTGCCTATTCTGATTTTTGCAGCTAGCTAAACATATATTGTAACTTATTAATATATTAAATTTTAACAGTAAACCTGGTTTCTCAGTTTTTGTGGTTGGCATCTAATTTATTTTAGTAATGGATTTGTGTATTTTAATGTGTCTTTAGATGTTTATACACATGAAATCACTGGAATAATCAATAGCACTCCATGGATGCTTGCTTATGTGTTACCTTAAATAAGTATCTGTAATAAAGTAGACTATCTTTCTAATGACATAAAACTGCTCTAATTTATAGTTCTGTAGCATGGGTTTCAATAGCATTTTATGTTGTCTGTTAGTGCTGAAGTGGAATTTTTTGTTTCAGACAACCTGTTTGTGTAACACACAATATCTGCTGATCCAACCAGGAATACTGCCAGAATATGAGTACCTATTTTTAAAGTTTTTGTCAGACAACGGGTGAACTCTACTTTATCTAGCCCTCCTGAAGTAAACAAATGAATGTGACGAAATTTAACTGTATTGGAACAACACAATGAAGCGAAAATTATAGATGAGTCGTATTTATTACACATCGGCTTCACTTAAGTCCTCATCTATATGACTCATCTATAATTTAATAAATGGATATGTATTTTCCATTGCATTGCGGTACAAGAGACATCCAACCGAAAATATGAGTACCTATTAAGTAAGGATTTGTCATACAGCTTATGGACTATACTCCATCCTTTAAGAAATAGTCCAGATGTAAATAAATTCACATGCCACCACTAAGAGACACTTTTCAAGAAAATGAAAATTGTTCATTATTGTACTGCATACTACGCATAATAAAAATAATGAATGATATTAATATTTAGATAATGATTTGGTTTAAACATAACCTAAATATTTAGCTTAATATCATAACTATGCAGACATCCACATTTCCGCATTTTTTGGAAAGAAGCAACAACCCCTTGTAAATCAGTGTTATTTTTTGCAATTATGGCTGAGTGCATAGCAGACCTGAGCAGTATAATATAGAAGTACAGACCCCTTAAAGTCGTGGAAAGCAATGTTTATGAATGTATTATATGTAAGCTTTTAGGAATATAATTTCTTTCTATAGTATTTCTTCACACACTCTTGAATTATTGTACATTCAATTTAAGAAGTATAGTGACATGTATTTTTGTAATAGGTAGTGATGGCATTTTCTTGAGCTCCCAAAAGTTAACAGCTGAGAAACTAAATGCATTCACAAATGTCAAGAGCAAAGTCCTAATATAGGTATGCATTGTTTTTGATAGCTCTCATTCTTAGGATGTTAGGATTACAGTTGTCTAGTAGAATGTGTTATATGTTTGTACTTGATTCAGTAAGTGGCTTTAAATAACGTATAAAACAGGGAACATGAAACCCTATACTAAGGAAAGAAATGGAGACTTATTGTGTTTCTAAATTTTAGTTGTATTAAATTTTTCCTGCAAGTTTTGAAACATTTTTAGAACATGAAATAAAGACCTATGCTGTATGTAGAATATTAACTTCCAAAACGTCAGAAATCTTTCCCAATACCTCAGTCTGCATTGCTTTATACACTATTTGCAGTTATATATTATTCAAGTGTGCAAAAAGTACTTGAAGGCTTTGCAATTCCACTTTTAGTAATAAACCTCAACAATTATATGCTTTACTGAATGCTGTGTTTAAGGAATGCTGCCTTTCTGGAAAAGGCCTCTTCAAATTACTGCTTATTGCCAATGTTTTACTATTTAATGCGTGATCTTCTTTGGATTTAAAAATAAATATTTTGTCTTTTAAAAAATGCTGTCATTTGCTAGTATGGTATCAACACTCTTGATGTGCTGGAATTTCGTCTCACATGTCAGTAAACTGTCTATATGGTACACACTTAAAGGTCATTTTGCCCAATAATAATGAACAAAGAGATCCCTGGTTTATTGTACGTGGATGATTTAAAGGTAGGAGCAATTTCCATAATAGGCCTACAAAAATCAATTGAGACAATCCATAGGTTTTGCGCTGACTGGGGACTAAGAATAAACAGCAAAAAATAAAAAGTAATGGTATTCAAAAGAGAATCGATTCTTAGGAAAGGAGAGGAATGGTTCATAGGAGACCAAAAGGTAGAAGTGGTAAACGAGTATGACTATTTAGGTGTAAGGATGTGTAGCAGTAGAGGATGGGCTGCACAAGCCAGAAAAGTGATAGCCAAGGCAGGGCGGCAATATCAGGGGTAAGAATATGTAAACATAAACTGGAGATGTCAGTTAGATGGTTAGAAAGAATGCATGAAGCGATTGTTGAAGCCAGAACAATGTATGGGGCACATCAGAGATAGGTACAAAATTAGACCAGCTGTACGGATTGTTTTGCAAAGAATTACTAGGGCTGCCAAAATCGGCACCAAGAGAGGTGGCATTATTAGAGCTAGGTAATACAAAAAGGAGGGGAATAATAATAGAATATTGAAATTTTGGTATAAGTGTATTAAAGGGCAGAATCTGTGAATCTGTGCATGAAGCAACAGAAAAGCATTAAAAATACAAATAGTTGGTGGTCGGAATTGGAAAGAATGATATTAAAGATAGGCATGGGAGATCTATGGATAGCAGAGGAGACAAATTAGGTAGGGATATGTGAATTTTGTGGAGATGAAGAAAGCACTGCTCATTAGCTGATAGAATGTAAGGAGCTAACAAATTACAGGAGAAAAATATGGGATAAGGAATGGGACAATGTAAGTAAAGAGATATTGGCGGTTCGCATACTAACGGGGATGGGAGAAAAGAAAAATAGATGTATAGGAGATTTATTGTATAGGATAAGAGAAAAGTGGAATAGGATAAAAGAAGTAAAGGCCAAGAAGAAATGTCATCAAGCTGCTCAGGAAAACCAAAGGCTTATAACCAGGGGACCTGAGTCAGCAATTAAATCTTAGGGTCAACAATTTTATATATTTGTACAGGAGGTATAATACAGCATGTTATATGTTAAATTTTATTGTATTGAATTTTCAATGGATACTGTACAAATAAATATCAAATATCAAATAAAGGTCATTGATCAGGGCTGCATTTGAACCTGTGAGCCAGGCATCAGCAGGTAAGTGCCTAGCCCACTAAGCCACCCCTTTGAGGTTTAAACAGAGCTGTAGGCAAATGTGTCATAAACCTAAAGTTTTTATTTCAGAGATTAGACATTTAAGAAAATATTACATGTGTAATTTGTTTGCTTTGCACCTCTAATTTTATTTTAAATGTTAAATATTTAATCAGCATCGTCCCTTTTAAAAATGGACTCAGGAATGATTTTGCTTTAAAAATACAAAGTGGTTTATTACAAGTGAAACCAGACACCAGTTATCTTCCTAGTGCTCCTGCTTACCAAGTAGGAGAGATTCAATTCTTGAGAGTTTCAATTCTCGATTATGGCAAAGGGATTTTCTCATGCTAGAGTCTATCCTGGTCCAGGGTAGACTCAACCTGGTTAGACACCTGAGGGATGAACTGAGGATCTAGTTGATTAAAAATTAGCAACAAAGTTGTTTGTAAAGGTCATGTATATGAAAAAATAAATAGAATAATAATAAATAAATTAATTAATAAATAAAATTTTAAATAAACTAATAAATAAAAGAATAATAACTAAACTAAAACAATAAGTAAATAAAAAATAAATAAAATAAAAAAATAAAAATAACCTCCATGAGCAACAACTTTTTCCCGGACAAGGCATATTTGCTGCATCCTCCATTTCCATTTCGTTAATTGGGTGCAGTATTAGAAAGGGAGACATGCAGAGCCCCAAATCCTTCCCTTAACGACGTCAATAGTGGACAGAAATGGAGGATGCAGCAAATAGGCCTTGACCTGGAAACAGCTGTTTTTCAGTGAGGTTAGTTTTATCTTCTTTTGTAGCAACCGGAAATCATTGTCTAGAATGCAGTATTAGTTGCACAAAAGTGGTGCGCTAATTGGTTTAAAAATTTGACAAAGGGGGTCTCGTATTAGATACTAATAATTTGTCCAGTATGACTAAACCATGCCGTTTCACCATTTTTTTTAATTGGAGCTCGTCTTATCCAAATAAGACAGGGTCCATAGCAATCTACAGTGGATCTAGGCACACCACACCAATGACCTTTTTTCCGGTGGCGAAATAGAAAATTCCTTGTGACAGAAAGCAATGTTTGACTCATAAATGATTTACATCTGCCGAGCCAGATTAAAATCAGTCTGTGAGAGTTGCAGATAAAATGGAATTAACATCTGCTTCTATGCATAGGGAGGGAACAAACATATAAGAAATTACAATTTATTTTTACAATTACAAATTTTTATGTAAGTAAATCAGGTAGTTAGAATGCAGAACAAAAATACAAAAAAGGCGTCATTCGGCCAATTATTTCTTAGATTAAAATGTTGGAGTAAAATAAAAGCAATGTATGATACTATTTGGAACATGACATTTTTTACTTGCAGCCGGAAGTTAACGGAACCATTGAGGATTTCCTCTTTGCACTTGTCAGCACTATTTCACATGAATTTACATCATTTACTGGTCTTAAATCTCCTAAAATCTCAATTTTCCAGAAATAACATTTTCCACAAAAAGTGTAAGTACCTCTTCTCTGAGGCTGTAACTTGGAGTAATGAAACTGAGTAGCATTTACTAGATGTTTAAGATAATATATCAGGTGGCTCATGCAAACCGTGCTCTGTAGCTTTATGTTTCCCGCATACGTTACTGCAAGAAAGGCTTGCCTTGTTGCTGTTGTTCAAAGGGGAAGTGCATGCACAAGCGATGCTGTATTGAGCGGAGCTGCCATAGGTCACATGGCCGTCTGTTTTTCATTTTATTGTATATTCTTAGTATATATCTACATGCATATATATACATTCGTTCTCCTTATTTTACCGTTTTTTATTTTTTCAGTAGTTTGTTTTACTGTTTGTGTTTTTACACATATACACTATACACACGAACAATTGTACCCAAGGCGGGACTCGAACCCTCGGCCCTCTAAGCGGTGGACGCTAGAGATATACTTACTAACGACCACGGCTACGACGGCGGGTATCTGTTTGTAATTTTTATTCGAGTCAGATCTTACAATCAAACCGATAGCAAGTGCAATGTATTAAAGCGAAGAGTATACAGATATAAATGATCTATGGAGAGACGCATAGCAATGCATCTGAGGCCCGAAGGCTGTATTCACGTTTTCCAACGACACGTCTACCTTCTGCAGGTTCAGAGACACGAATAAGTACCGGGAGATCTTTCCAGGTACAACGTGTCGTACAGCATTGTTTAATACTGCTGACTGTGAAGCATTTCTTGCATTATGTGTTGTTTATAAATTAGCTGTGAGTTGTTGATATGCCTTAAAACAGATGATTAATATGTTTTGGTCCTTGTACGTATTCTTCTGGTGAGAGATAATCATTTTCCTATACAGAAACCTTTCTCGAGCCCAGGAATCAAACCCGGTAGCTCCGCTACCTCACCTCAGTAAGCAAGTGCTCTAGCGACATGTTGTAGGACCAGTTACATCAGTAAGGTGTTCACTTTCAAACTCTGGTCTTACAATTAGCAAGGACTCCTCTCTGTTGGTATCGCGTCCCCATTACTGATGTGCTTAGGCAAGCCTTTCAGTGTCCGCGATATCCGGGAGTAACTAACTTCAAGGAAGGACGGCTTGCGTGGGCCACCTGGTATATAATTGTTTAGTATGTTTTGGAAATAGTATTTGTATTCAGCTTAATAATGAATGTAAGAGCCTCGTTCAAACCAAAGCTTTAAAAAATGTATTTAAAAAACGAAAGACCTAATGTGTGCTCTCAAAATGACTTTCCCTAAACATTCTTGCACATACTTTTCTTAAAACATTTACCCTACTATGTACTTCATCTTAATTGAGATTAACCATCATCATTTAATTGAGACCATTTAATTACATAGACATCATTTAATTACATATTTCCTTGTAGGTACTGTCGGAATAGGGGCACAGGACAGGCTTAAAGGCTCTGAAATTGCACTTTCTTGCTAGTCTAGGAGATAAAAAAACCAATAGCGATTTTCTATTTCAGAAAGGTCAACATTAAACAAATAATTAGGAGTACTTGGAAATAAATCAATCGACAAGAGGAGGAGGTAGACAGGAAGAAGAAGACACAATAAACGTATCAGATATTAATTGTGTGCCTTAACGAAACCTACATATTTGCAGATATAGTAAGATGCTGTCTGTCTCTTGCGGTTTAGTCATCTGTAATTAAAAGGACTTTTGAATACATTTCCAGAGCATCCAAGTTATACGTTTCATTTGTTATTAAAATATCTTAAACATATGGCACTGTAAGCACAAAACTTAAGAGTCTATTTTGAGAAAGTCAGAATATTCATGACATACATACACGCATGCGTACATTCATTCATACACACATACATACATACATACACACATACATACCCACATACATACATACATACATACATACATACATACATACATACATACATACATACATACATACATACTAGAGAAAGAAACTACAAAATTATGGGCTAGCAAAAGCGCAAAGGTGTATATATAAAAAATCAATTAGGAAACAAGTCTGTTAAACTTATAAAATTAAAATTGAATCTGTAAATTAAAAATGAAATTATGTATTGTAATGCATGTAATATTACCATATAATGAGGCGCGCAGTTGATATCAATAAAGAGAGAAGATACATACATACACGCATGAGTACATTCATACATACATATACACATATATACATACATACGAACTTACATATTTGCATACATACTTACGTACTTACATACATACATACGTACGTACACACTTACATAATACATATATACATATATACATACATACGTACTTACATATTTACATACATACGTAGTTACATACATAGATACATGCGTACATAAATACATACACGCATGCGTACATACATACATACATACACGCATGCGTATATACATATGTACGTACATACATACGTACATACATTTATACATACGTACTTACACACTTACATACACACATACATATATACGTACATACATACACACATACATATATACGTACATACATACGTACATATAAGTACACATATACATACATGTATACTTACATACATACGTATATATAAGTACAAATATAGGTACATACATACGTACATACGTACGTACACACATACATACGTACATACATACCTACGTACATACATACATATGTACATACATACGTACATACATACACATACATACGTACGTACATACATACATACGTACGTACATACATACGTACATACATACTGTCACACCCTACATTAGAATAGATTTAATATTTATTAGCTTTGGGGGGGAATCCGTAGCGGTAGAGCTAAACTATCTCAACAAACACTAGTTACACCACGCGGTAGGGTGGACATGTTATTTTACTGATAACTAGCTTACCTGCATGGTGGTGAAAGGTGGAAGGTCCAGCGAAGGAAAACTCACAAATGCATTTTAAAAAGAGGTTTAATAAT
Organism: Mantis religiosa; assembly: GCA_030765055.1. Lineage (NCBI taxonomy): Eukaryota > Metazoa > Arthropoda > Insecta > Mantodea > Mantidae > Mantis > Mantis religiosa. Next base: position 146,056,809 of record CM060947.1, on the reverse strand, counting down.
CCCAGACAACTTACATTCAATGAGGTTTGTGTTCCGGAGGGTTGCTACAAACACATCCTCTCACGCTGGTGGCGGCCGGTCGTCTGGGGGAAGAGGATATGCCATCCCCCCTCCCCAGCGCAGCCAACGAACAAAGTTAAGCCAGTCGCCAGGTCTGACAACCCATACAGGGTTGCCACAATACACATACATACCTACATACATACTTGCAGACATACGTACTGTGACTTTGTGGGTTCGTGGAATAAAAAGTCCAATTACACCACTCAACAATGTTCTTTATTTCCACCGACTTACAGTTAAACTCTTGCCAATTACACAAAATTTTGTAATGCACACAATTACGATTCACCAGTTCGTCCGTTACAATTTCACTTGGCCTCGCGGTTACGTAAGCTCCGGTACACCTTCACAGTTACGTACAGTCTTCCGTTGCACAATCTTCTCGTACATTAACACGTCACTGACTAACTCTTACACCAAGAACTGCGACTGTCTCCTCACTCACTAACTGACCAAACCAACAACTGACTAACTAACTCTCTCTGTCTGTCTGTAACCCCCTTTATATAGGAATATCGCCGACTTCTGGTGTTTACAGGATTGTTCCAGTAACAGAAAGATCGAGAACCAGGTGTAAGGAAACAGACGGCACAGTCATGTTTTTCCTCCGTCACCACCGCCTATCACCACTATAAGACAAACGAGGGGAGGGCGTAGCTAACACGGACCTCCCCCGTCTTCCGCTCCCAGCTGCTTTCACAGGGTGTTCCAGCGCTCGCGTTACACTGCTCCCTCCTCAAAGCTGTTCGCCCCGAACAGCCCCATCGTAGCGTGCGAGGCGGTCCAGGTGTACCACCAGCATCTGCTCGGAGTCTCAGCCAGAAGTAGCGCTGCCGTAGTTTGTGAATCATACGGTTCGCTCCCAGGTGTCCTCCTGAAGTACCGGCGTGCACTTCCTCCAAGACTTCCGGGACCTTGCTCCGGGGAAGTACCAACTGTTCTCTCTGCGCCTTCCCATCGGGTGACTCCCATACCCGGAACAGCACGCCCTCTCTGGTCTTCAACGAGTCCCATTGGGCCCAGTGCGACTTGTAGGTGGCGCTCCTCGGTGCGTTGTCCTCCCAGGTTGGTCTCGTCCCTGCGTCCACTTCCCTCAAGAGTGGCCCCAAGTCTGCGTCCGCCAGCTGCTCCCTCCTCAGGCCTGCGCTATCCCAGCCTTCAGCAGGCACTGCCACAACTACTCGGACTGCTGCGGCATGCTCCTTCTCTTCCACTCTTGTGCGCTCATGGCCGTCCTGGATCTGCGGTAGGACACCTCCAATGTAATGGTCGCTAGCGTCGGTGTCCACAATGAAGGCGCCACCCGGTTGTGGGAAACCCAAAATTGGAGCACTGCACAGGGTCTCCTTCGGGTGCTGGAAAGCGTCTTCGGCGTCCTCCGTCCACACATAAGGCCGGTTTTTCTCCGTCAGGCGGGTGAGGGGTTTTGCGATGTTGTCGGCCTTTTCCTCTAAATCATTAAGGCAGTCGTCTACTTGACCCTTCCGCTTGCCCAGATTCGCGACGTCATCCCTCACGCCGGCCAACCGTTCCTCGAACTTAGCGGCGAGGACCTCGTTCGCCTCCCTCATCTCCGTTGTCAATTCGGCCATCTTTGCGGTCATTGTCGTGGCCAAGTTGTTGTTAGCAGTTTCCGTCTTCGCTGTTGATTCGGCCTTCATTTCTTCCCTCTTCTCGGTGATGTTGTCGTTGGCCGTCTTCATTTGTTTCAACTTGGCGATGAGGTTGTTGTTTGCCGCTTCTATTTTTGCAGCGAGGTTTTCACTTGCCGTCTTCATTTCCGAGATTAGTTCGGCCTTCATTTCTTCCATCTTCCCGGTGATGTTGTCCTTGGCCGTCTTCATTTCTTTCAGTTCCGCTAAAATCTTTTCTAATGCTGCCTCCATGGTTGTAATGTTCGGTGATGTTATGTTGTTTTCCCGCTTCCTGACACCAGTGTGACTTTGTGGGTTCGTGGAATAAAAAGTCCAATTACA